>OZ035827.1:35891669-36571669 GCA_964034765.1 Knipowitschia caucasica | reverse complement strand
AGCTTCACTTTTCACTTATTTATGCACTTTGTGGGATTATTTTGATATTAATCTAAAGTAGTTGTTTATAACACATCTCTGCTTTGTGATACAGAACATGCATGTCCCTAAAGCCTTTTAATGATATCTCTGTCAGGCGCATATAAAATGAGCCACCCTATTCACCGGCTTATTTAAAAGAAGTATTATTTCTATGGTAATTTTTTAACAACAATACGAAAGCTAGAGATTTCAAACTTTTGCAGAGAGAGAGAGATTTTCTTTCAGTTATTGTTCATTTATCTTGTGCTGTCCTCATTCGTACTGTTCTGTAACTGGTGATGCAACACTGAAATGTCCCCACTGTGGGATGAGGATCTCTTAATCTTAATCTTAACAATAAAAACAATATATAATCATTTTGCCTATGAACAAAATACTCTCTGAAATACAACTTCAAAGTGCTGGACAATGTTTGGATTCCCCTGGGATAGAGCCAACAGTCTGAGTGTCTACATACGTATTAATAACAGTTGATGTCCTTTGTTCAGTTCCAATAGATTGTCCAAAAAACGAATGTCAAAATCGAATGCTCTAAGTAAATTAGATGTTTTTATGTTTGACCAAAGAAGGTTTACGAGATGTTTCCAGACTCCTCTGGACAGACTGGTCTGGTCTCTGGGCAGACACAAACTCAGACTCCGGTGAAGGTCATTTTGAGCGCGGATTATTTACGGTTTCTAATGTACACTGGCTCCAATCAAGAGCAGTTTGGTATTGCCCAAAATTATAAGATAAGATTAGATAAGAGCACCTTTATTTGTCCCACAGTGGAGAAATTTCGATGTTACAGCATGCATATAGGACAGTAGTGACAGCCCTCAAAATATACACAGAGAGGCAGCTGGGAAGGCTTCTTAACCAGCTGTAAAGGCTTCATAGCAGCAAGTAAACATCAACACAGGTTCACGGGATCATTGCAAGGACAGCTGTCAATCAAGACAGACCAGAGCTGACCGCAAAAAGCTTCCTTACACCCACACGAACCCCAGCTTGTTGGTTTTAAGCTCTTTCTTCATCCTCTGGGAACTATGCGGGATCTGGCCCGCACAGAAGTCAGAGTCTGTGTAAGTTTGGAGGCGTTTGACTCTATTCCTCCAGGGTATGAGTGTGTGAAGGGGGGGAATTATCAGATCACCATCTGCTACTAAAAAGGAGGAGGAGGAGGAAGAGGGGAATATCAGTTTGAGAGAAGAGGACAAAGTTTCAGATACTTATACCCAAAGTTCATGTGAAAGCCCTGCAGGTAATCAAATAGATATTGAATGTTTTTATAGCTGAAATAACCGAAAGTTATTAAAAACACTTGAATACACTCAGAAAGGCCCAGTGGCACCTGCGAGAGGCGACAGATCTTTCCACGTGTGAGACATGACACACATGAGCTCATTGTCAAGTAAACAATTCATCACTTCATATCAATTATAGATGTTTTGGTGTAATCTCCAGCTCAGTTTGAACATAACTGCACAAGTCTCATAAAAGTTTAAAAACAGTGTTATCTTGTCATGTGTCCAGTTTAGTATAGCACACGTTTCAAGTGTACTTCGACCTTAAATACTTGTAGACCATGGCAGTTTTACAGATGTTCTACTTTTCTTTTGACTTATAACACTCTAAAACCTCAACAATCTTTACTACACATCTCTACTACTACTACAGCTGCAGCTACTACTACTGCTGCTTCTACTGTTCCTGCTGCCACTACCACTACCACTACTGCTGCTATTCCTATTACTACAATTACTACTACTACTACTACTGCTACTGCTACAGCTACTACTACTACTACTACAATTACTACTACTACTACTACTACTACCACTACTGCTACTACTACCGCTGCCACATGTTGAACCCCTTGGCTGGCCTATCCCCTCATCCTTCGCCCACAGTTGAGCACCATTCTCCCGTCTCCATCTGCACATATGCCCCCGGGTAAACAAAGGGCTCGCTGATGAGATGCGGCGCAGATAAAGTTGCACAAAAGTGTGAGAAGTCCGCTGCGCTGCGCCAGATGCTCGTTAGACGTTATTGTGTGTGAAAGGCGACCCTACCTGCCGCTGATTGGCTGGGGGCTCCCTACACGAAGCTGCTATTGGCCAGCGGCCCGTGTCATTCACCCCCCTCGTCTCACCGGCTCAAGTTTGGGAGCAAAGTTTGTGAAGTTCTAGCGCAGAAGTTTACTTTATACGAAGAGGGGCAGAGGAAGAGGAGCAGACATGAAGCTGTGCCGCGTCTTTCTAGGTCTGTATCAAAACTTTTACGCACGGGGAGACTTTGGAATAACTTCACAGCATACACAGGTCAAACTTTGTAACAGTGAGCTTCTGTATCCAACTTTGGAATGACTGGACAGTATACAACGACACTTGTTATCACTGTTGTAGATGCTACTTTAGTGCGCTTTGGTCTGGTACAACCGTATGATTCCGTTTACGCACGGGAAAACATGGAATTACTTCACGGCCTTCGGTCAAACTTTGACTTTGTAGCTCCGACCGTGTTTTTACGCACTGTGATAACATGACTGCTGACTTTTGCGCGCGGCGAAACTTGGCTGTCTCTCACTGTGGCATTCGGGTTCCTTATTTTTACGCATTTTGGTTTGGTATGACGGCATAGTGTCCAAAGAATAACGCGCAAGGACAGGACGCATGGAGACTTGTGCACGCGCGGCTACGTAGTTGGATTAATATCATTATGATTTAACTGGAGACACTTGCATTCGTCCAATCAGAGTCTGAAAGTTTGTAAAAAGCGGGGCATCGGAGGATTTGACTACGCGACATGGTTGAACACTGTTGTTATGGTCTGATGCCAAGAGGATTATCTTGGACATAATGTGATCAACTGAGTGCGGGCAACATACTTTGAATATGATTGCGCTGTCAACTCGGGATGCACGTTGCAAGGTGTGTGTATTTTTACGGACTTTAATGGCATAGTCATAACTGAGGTTTGTTGGATCTTTCTGAATATGTTCCATAACTTTGTGGACTTATTCAGACAGCTTCTCGTTTGCGATCTGAGCTGCAGATAAAGTTTTGGCGCATTGCGTTGGGGATTACTGCAGCTTTGCCCTCGTCCACCTGCTCCAACTTTAAAACTCTGGAACTTCCGTGCACGCTCCCGCCTGTGCTGTGGACGTCTCTGCGCGCTCCCGTGTTCGTCTGTGTGTGTTCAGTCCCCTGAGGTAAAAGTGCCTCAGACAAAGCCAGGGCCTCCCGGGGGAAACACGGAGGGACAATGGCGGAGCGCGACCGCATTATGAGAAGTTTGGATGGTGTCGGCTGTTCCATCTGTCAACTGTCCCCCCCCCCCCCCCCCCCCCCCCCCCCCCTTCCATGTCCCGTCAGCTGCTGCTTCAATATTTATGTTGCTCTGCGGCACAACGGCACAATGTGTCTGAGCGAGAGGCCATCTGCGCCAGCGAGACTTTAGTCAAAAGTTTGGATGGAGTATGAACATTGGTTTTGATTGGATAGAGACCAGACCGTGTGAGATTAAGCTTGTGTTGCCATTCATAAACTATAGCATATAAGTCACAGAGACACCAACATTCCTACAGTTTGACAATCAAGTTAAGACAACATTTAAGAAAATAGGTCATCTTTTAAACAGTGAGGACATTTAAACACTATACTTGACCAATATAAGAAGCAATCAGAACAATAAATGGCTGTATTTCATCATCATCATCATCGTCAACAACATGTATTACAGACTCTGAGAACATATGAATGAAAGTGAGCAGAACTTGCATCTTCGTACTCTTTTCATCACAATTTTCATGTGTTTTAAAAGAAAGAATGAAATTATGGAACATTTCACATCTTTACTCAAGGTTCTTTTCTTTACTTCTTATTCTCTGACTGGTTTTTTCTTATCTCAACACAATACAAAACATAACAATCAGGATGTGTTAAGTTTACCTTTACAAAGACTTAAAGCTTTTCTAGATTTTAAAAATGGTTTGGATTCATTCATTTGGAGATTTTCAAATGTCCCTTTTTTTGCTTCCTCCTCATGTACATGCACAAGAAACCTGGTCCTGGTTTCTTGGTTTCTTGGTCCAGGTTTGGCTTAGTCTTGTTTGGACCTGGTGTAACTCTGGTGCCCTGTCCATGGTGCTGAACTCTTTGACAGGACAGACCACTTCTTTTCTCCCTCTGCTCTTTGCCTTTTTTCACCCCTTTTTGTTTTCACGATTGCGTCGCGTTGTTGTCGGCGACTGATTGATTTGAGCTGTGGCACAAAAGCGCGCACCAGCCTGGCGCACAGAGATAAGCGTTTTAATAGAATCTGGGAAGCTTTTTGAATATTCCCCAATGTGCACGCATGTGTGTGTCTGGATGTGTGTGTGTGTGGATGTGTGTGTGTGTGTGTGTGTGTGTGTGTGTGTGTGTGTGTGTGTGTGTGTGTGTGTGTGTGTGTGTGTGTGTGTGTGTGTGTGTGTGTGTGTGTGTGTGTGTGTGTGTGGATGATAAAGAATGGCATTTGTGCTCTCGGTCTCACTCGGCTTGTAATGAACGCTTGTCATTTCTTCTAATGGTTTCAGAACATGCAGAGCTTTAGATAAATATAAATACATCAGGACTTATGCAGCATGTTTGGCCATGATCTAAAGGCGACACTCCAAACTGTGCGTTTAACTGACATGTAACTTTACATAGTCATATATTCAATTTGTCTTGTTTTTCTATAGTTGGGATGGAAATAACATTAGTATTTAGTTAGTAAGTTAGTTTGTTAGCATAGTTTTCTTCTGTATTTCCCGAGACCTATTACAATTGAAGTTATGTTTAATGAACAAATAAGATGCATTAATTGTATATTTTTTTGCCTCTAAATAAGATCTTGTTGTATAAAGGAAGATGAAGTTTTCAAGATGTGCAAAACACTCCCATCTCGTGTTAGTAGTGGGGATTTATGTTCTGCTTTTATAATACAGATCTAACACACACAGTTGTAATGTTTGTAATTTGAGTTCGAGACATTTCCAAAACTAATTTGAAGACAAGAAAAGAACAGTCCTTCACATGACGTCACAGTTCGAGGATTCGTCATAGTGTAAGGAGTTTGAAAGTAGTGCATTAAGGCAGAAGGGCGAAGGGGACGTATTTTTGCCAGAAGTTATTAATGGAGCTAAAACCAAATCTTGGTTTGTTGAGTAGTAATGTTGTAACATAGACTAAAGGGCTCAAATCAAGGAAAAGAAAAACTACTATATATCAATAATCTACTCTGTGCAAACAAATTGTACTTATAGAATAAAGTCCATTTATGTATCCATGAGATAAATAAATGGACTTTCCACACTACTATTCCCACTGTGCCATCATTCACTCCGACGGCCTATCTGATCCACTGCACTGCATTTGTCATGCGAATATGCCTTCTTATTATTATTAGCACACATGCGTGCACACGCACAACTACCCAACATGCCTTTTACTACATCATTTCACACACAGCCGCTTGAAAGAAAAAAAACAACGTCTCGTGAATGAATTATGGGGCCCTACCACTGCCCTGTGTGCGGGGGGAAGTGTGTGCGCGGCCCTACTATTGCGCATCGCCGTGAACTTGTCAGGAATGAAATGTATAAAATATGAGGAGGTGTGGTGCGAGTGTTTCAAAGACGAGAGCGAGCCTTTATAGAATTACAAAGCCAAGAACTTCGTCTAAATGCTGCTTTTAGTTTATCAATGATCCTAGAGGCATCAATATATATATCTTTATAGCTATTTTTAAGTGTTTCTCATAGTTTCACCTGCACATTGCATAACAGGGCGGTCACAAACAAGTATTGAGGAGTTTCAATTTGTATCTAGTTTGTTTGACATACTCAAAATCTAAAGCACCTTTAGTGTCAATATGTTCTCGGTCAAATAAACATAAACGTATGTGCTCATAAAAATACCAGAAACAATGATAATAATAAAGAACATGAATACAGAATATCCAGGATTACAATAAATCTCAATTTCAACAAAATACGTCATAGAAGTTCTAATTCCAAGTAAATGTATTGTTCTTAAGTAGTCGACCAATAGGCTGCTACATCAATGATCAATTATTTGTGATGAACCGATTGTTACAGGCCTTTTAAGTCCAGTTAAAGCTCAATAACGTATAACTTTCCATCTACAAACAAATTAACTATAATAAAATCCTGGTAACTTCTTTCTTTAGCATCTTTGGCCTTCTGTCACATCTTTAGATAAGCTTATTTTCAAACAGAAAAGTGAAAAATAGAAGAGCACTCATCCGCTTAGCTCTCAGCCCAAAGCGTCAAATAGTGACTCACAGGGCTATTTCATGTTGTGGCCTGATTTGTTCGTAACATTTTACTTTTACAAAGCAGGCATCATTGATTATTCATGAGATTTTCCCCAGATTTAACATGGATCAAAGTATGATTCTATTTGTGGATCGATCGGGTACTTTCCCCATAGTGGGACAAATAAGCTTCTCTCATCGTGCGCATAGGGTCGAAGTGATAGATGTGTGTGTGCGTGCGTGTGCGGGTTTTAGATCTAAGATGGGAGGGGGTTAAAAGGAAAAGGGAGGGGAGAAAGTCCGCGTGCGCATCTGCTCATTGAGAGTGTAGTAAAAGCCTGTATGCGTGTGCGTGCGCGTATCCATCCCATCTCCTCCTCTCTCTCTCTTTTTTTTTACTACTACTTCTTCACCGCGACGTCATGCTCTAGGGGCGGGGGTGTGGGAGGGGCGAGGAGGGGGGTGTGTGCGCGTGCAAGGGGGACATGGGAAGGGGGGGCACAATGGCTCATGAGGGAAAGGTAAGTCAATATTACGCTCTTTTTTTCTCGCTGACAAAGGCAAATGAAGCCATGTTTTTGCTTACAAACAAGTAGCGCGCAGGCGAGCGGTCGTGGCTGCGCTGTTTCCTTGCGCATTTCGCTCCCCTTTGCACATACATCCAGCCACACACACACACACACACACGCACACACAGCCGCGCGCAGAGGTAGATAGCGGCTTTTTGGATCAATTTCTCTTTCCCCAAAACATTGAGATTTCCTTGAAGTGCGAAGTGCTCGTTATTGGCTCAAGAGCGGAACTCGGACGCGCAAAGGGAGGCGAAGCGAATACACCCGGCTATTGGAAGCAGGTATTTGGACTCGACATTACTTCCCAGAATAATACTATTTTTAGTAGTTGCAATAGTTGTGTGAGTTTGTATTTGCTTTTTGACCACTTCTGACTTCAATCGGCCGTCATTTACCCACGCCTTTGACACAGATATATCCAATTTATACCTATTACGTGGCTGCTTTTGCTCATATGCTGGAAATAAACAAATCACAATCCCCTTATTTTAACAGTATCACACGGCGCTACACGCATTCTAACACCTTACTGAACTTTGCTGCTGTCTTTGGCTGTTTTTGCACCGTGATTTCATGCTGAATTGTTGAAGTTTTGGCTTTGATTTTCGCCCTGATTGGAAAGAAGCTGTTTCACCCCCCCGTGCGCGTTTGCCCTTTAAATGACGCCGAGTATCTGCCCTTCTATTTACTCCGAGCGTAGATATGGCTTCCTCCTTCGCTCTCGCCTTCACCCACTCATCCTCACAACTCCAAATAGACTATTTACACTATTCAAAACGCTCAAAAACACAGTACGAAAGCGCAGTTGTCATTTTTTGCCTTTATTTACCCCACTTTGCCAGCAATCTTCTCGTGTATCCAGCTCATAGTGAGCATCTCTCGCTATAATCAAGTGCATGGACTCTTTGCAACATTTACGCATGATGGATGAATATCGTAAACATGAGTGCTATTTTCCACATCCAAACAGCGTCAAATAATCTCATTTTTAGCAAACATTGCCTTCAATCTTTGCCATAACCTTTCCAAACTTGCTTACATTTGCTGCATAGCCATATGCCAGATAATTGCTCTTTTTCGCTGCGTCTTGCCCTCCGCTGTCACCCTATACTCTTCGAGGAATAAATATGTTTTCTCTCCGCGATGCGCTTTTGCCTGCGAAGCTTTCTATCCATTCATCCATCCATCCATCTATCCAACCCCCATGGCTTAAAAACTAGCGGACAAGATTTCCTTGCGGATGGGTGGATGGATGGGCGTGATATGGGGGTGAACGCGGACAAGGGGGGGAGAAAGGGGGGAGCGGAAGAGAAAGAAAGGGAGGGGTTCGGGCCATTTGATCCGTTGCGGTAGAAAAACACGGCTGCGCTCTCTTCAAATGTCGGATGAAAAGTCAGGCGAACGGCACAGATGTGAAGTCCGATTCTCGCTGCTTCGCGACGGATCGGGTTCTATCTAAGCATTGGCAAAAGTAAAGTCTGCATTTTGTAGTGGGGTCCTGTTCAGCTGGTCTTATTGGCTTTAGACCTACATCCAAATGTGCCCAGTGCGCTTGTGTATATTGTGTGTGCGCCTGTCAAAGCACCTGCGTCCTAAGATGGTGGAAGAGATGAAGGGAGCTGTCCAGTGCTGAAGTACAAGCAGCGCGCAGGAAAGTTTAGCGGCTGCGCTGGAGATAAAGTGCAAATAAAATGGCTCGATTTGACGGCGTTGTATGACCTGCATTATTTTTGATGTCTCAAATTGTGTGTTGAAGTTGTGAACTGAGAGGATTTGACTGGTTTTAAGATGTTTACTAACCATTTTCAACGTGTATTATATCTAAGCACGTTTTTTATACACTGTAAAAATGTTATCCCTTCTAAAATAACTTTAATTCATAATAGTTAAACTCCATTGTAGATTATTTATTTATTTCAGAGATGTCAAACAATTCTTACAATTTCAGGCACTTGGCGATACAAAATTACACAAGGACTGAAAAGGGAAAAGACAGAAGCTAAAGCTAATTACGCCTTTCCTTTAGTTTACAATTTAAACTTAAACAACTGCTACACACATATCAATGAAGTCATTTACTCCATGTTGATCATTTTCTGCTTTCACCTTTTCACAATTGACACATATTTGTATAATATTCCTCTTGAGCAAAGTCTTTTTAGAGTCTTAAAGTCCTGCTGTCTGTTCAAATCAGCCAGCTCAATCTAGACATTTACTCCATACAGTAAATGCAGAGGTTTTTCATCATATCTTGCCCTCTGAGCAGATGGGAATTGATGACTCTATTGAGACAGATGTATTTCCTTTTATGACATATGGACAGGAGAGACGAAACTTTAATACCAAATGCACTTTTTACAGTCGATAAATTGCCTTTGACAACATTGTAGATGATTGTTTCTGTTAAGTTATAAAGGAAATAGTTAACGCTGGAATTTACTTTTGTATTAATTTCAACAGTTCAAAACATGCAATTTGGATTAGAAGATTCTTCAGTATTGCATCAAACAGAACAGTAGGAATGAAAGGCACAAAATAAAATAATATTAAGTGAATATTAAGTACAGCTATCACTATCTATGGAGAACATAGTCCTATAAGATTTCATCCTTCCCTAATACTGTTTTATTTTACAATGTCTTAACAAGTCTGCAGGCAAAGCCAAGAAGTGTTTTTTCAAAGCAGATTAGAAGCAAAATGCAGCTTGAGCCATATTACTTTGTGCTGCATTGTGAATGTACTGTCCCACTTAACGAATCGGAACAACAAGCCTGAACTTAAGCCCAAAGTTTTTTGTATTTAAAGGCACAGATTAACTTAAGTACGCTGCTAAAACGATGCATTGTTTGGTCAAATGGATGCGGATTACAGAATTGGGTTATTGCTCAGTATGCCACTGCCTCTGGAGAGTTTAACGGATTCTGATTCCAAAATCTAAGAAAATGAGCAGTTGAGAAGAGACTTAATTGGAGTTTTGGTCATAAATTAATGAGTTTTAGAACACTTTATGCGTTGTTTACAGAACAACACTAAAGCCAGAAATTTTTTGTGTGTTTGGAATACAATAATAATCATACCTTTCGGGCGCATTAGCTGTGAGCGTGTTGCAAAGACTCACATTCAGCATCATTTGTGTCCATTTTGATGCTTAAACATGAATATTTATTTAGTTATTGCATGTTTTAAAGTGTGAATACTATATCTTACATAGGAAACATATGGATTTGATGGAATAAGAAGTCGTCAGGATGTGCAACTCTGCCGTCTAGTGACAAAAGTAGGACATTATATTTGTATTGTAAAGTAAGCATGTAAGTTATGCAGATGTAAAATCCACCAATTTGGCCAGAGCAAATTCACAAAGCTAATTTAGGGGCAACACTCACTGTGTGTCCAGCTGTGTCCATGACGTCACTCTCTGAGGATTTGCCATATATTGAGACATTTGAAAAGAAATCATTTGGACAGAAGGGGTAGAGACACAAGTTTGTGCCAGAAGTTGCAAGTATTGTCGTGAGTAGATCTTAGCCAACTCACAAAACTCAGGTTAAAAGTCAAATGTTTAGTTATAATACACTAGTTTGCAGTATATCTGTTGAAAGTGTATTTGTTGCCACTATAGTAAGCAAGAAAACATGACATCAACTTGTCCATTTGGCGTTAAACATAACAACAAACCAAACGTAATTTTCTGTGACTATGAAATAACGTCTGTGTTTGGAAAAGTTTTGTAATCGAAAAAAACTGGCCTCTATTTAGTGAGAAGTCTGTTTTTGATGCGGACACGATCAGGTGAATCCGGTTTAATTCCTCGCACTAATTTACTTTTTTTTTCCGCTAACAAATTACACCTTCTATTTTCTCAAAGCTAAAATGTCAGACAGGTGAAGGGCAGTGCTCCTGAATGTAAAATTAAAGACATTTCTTCTGACAAACAGAGCACACTGGTGGATGTCTGAATGGCTCTATACATAAACGATTTCCTTACATCTTTGCTTGCTCCACAACTCAATTAAAAGTATCATTTGAATAGTTTTGGGTGAAGGGCCAATGTCACCGTCCAGCTATTTACCAGAGAGACGGGTTTTCACTTTTTTAATTAACTTGTATGTTCTGGTCTTTGGGCCTCGTAACACTCGGTTTTTGCTCATAATGCCTGAGTGTCCGTGACCTGTGCCGAGCTGTGATTGGCTGCTTCAGAACGCATGGCCCCAGCTGGTGTGTGTATAATAGGCCAAAGGCTGGAGAGGCACCTGCTGTCCTCCTCTCCACGGGACATCCGCACTCACAAAACGAGGGGGGAAGACTTCACCACTCACAAACCAACTTTAGATAATTGGCTTCACACAAACTGAGGCTTGTTCCTTCCAGAAAAGAGTTATACTAGATTTATATAGTAGTATTTGTGTTTTTTACATATAGTACAACACAAAACAGCACACTTACTTATACTACCTATTACTTAGTATTTTAGTCAATTTTCATATCTATAATCTTAGATAATAGATCTTGTTTGCAATCTGAGTGCTCTTATTTTCTCCTTTCTTTTATTTTGCTGAAATTGTTATCTTATCTTAATTTAAAACCACAAAAAAATTCAATATAGTGGAATCTATCTAATTGTTGTAGTTCTTTCTCTCAAAAGAAAGAACTGGTTTCATCAGAATTTCTCATACGGGGATCAAGAAAGTGTCTGTATCTGTATCTATCTATCTATCTATCTATCTATCATCTATCTATCTATCTATCTATCTATCTATCTATCTATCTATCTATCTATCTATCTATCACAAGTTTTCTCATGCATGTATTTTTGGCCTCCCACCCTCACTCAGCCAATCAGCTCTCAGGCCACAGAGTAAAGTATTGTCTTATGGGGCTCTTTCTCACAAGAATGCAAAATACAACATGTTTTGTAAAAAGATGAAGACAGCAGGCTGTGCTCTGATTTGTTCTTGTTGCTTTTACAAGACTTTTTGTTGGCTCAAACATGTGAAAAGTTCATTTGCGAACACAAAAACATATTTGAAAGGCTTACAGTTTTCCAGTATAGCCTATTTTAGTGCCATACAAATAACATTTCCCCCTTCTTCATCAAATCCTTTCAAATGTTCTGCCAATAGCAAAACATGATGAAGATTTTGACTAATTTTAAAAACGGAGATATGAGTTTTCGCAAATCGACTCTTCATGTGTAAATTATTAGGGGGGAAGTTATGTACCCCAGCTTTAAGGTGGAAATACTGTTCAAAATGGACTTTTCAGACATTTTCACCATGTTGGAGTTGTTGCCTCTTGTCATTTACACTCTCACAGTCGGTCTTAGAGCGTGACCTGCACGTTTGAGTCATTTATATTCTCTTCCACCCCAAATGCTATTGCTCCCTTTCCCTCATTTTTGCTCAAAGGGAATAATATCTGCTGTTTGCCAACTTTATCTGTGATGGTGAAGCATGTTTCAGATGTGACTACGTTTCACTGACGTCGCACAGAGAGTGATGTAACGGGACTGAAAACAGAAGTGTGTGGAGTCTTCTCTTGTAAAACCTTGCTTCGGCCTGAAATCCACATTGCATGTTTAAATATGTTTAATTTAAAAAGACACAATATAATGCAGAATCATAGCACACAACAAAACCAAACATAAGCCCACTTCCTGTGCTGTATTTTAACTGCAACAACAAAGATATTGCATAAATAAGTTTTTAGTTTTGAAATGTATAAGCTCAACCTTTGAATTTGAGATGTGAGATAAGACTTTGCAATGCAAATGCAATGCAATGCAAAACAAAAATCACTGTCAGCGAACATCAGGAACATTGCTGTTGATCTGCTGTATAATGAAAATAGCAAGGGTCCAAGGACGCACCCTTGTGGCAAACCAATATTTGTTTTGAGAAATCACAATTGTTCTAAAACATGAAATGCTAAAAGTAATGTTTAAATTATGTATAAAAACGTGATGTATAAAGAATATATGTCTCTTCAATTAAGTTTTGTTTTACGTCAAAGGGAGTAGCTCAATCCAGAGGAAACGCTGATTCTCATTCTCCTTTTCCTGATTTAAAAATAACATTGCCGTTCTTATTTTTGGTCGGACGCTCCACAAAGATATTGCATAAATAAGTTTTTAGTTTTGAAATGTATAAGCTCAACCTTTGAATTTGAGATGTGAGATAAGACTTTGCAATGCAAATGCAATGCAATGCAATGCAATGCAAAATAAAAGTCACTGTCAGCGAACATCAGGAACATTGCTGTTGATCTGCTGCATAATGAAAATAGCAAGGGTCCAAGGACGCACCCTTGTGGCAAACCAATATTTGTTTTGAGAAATCACAATTGTTCTAAAACATGAAATGCTAAAAGTAATGTTTAAATTATGTATAAAAACGTGATGTATAAAGAATATATGTCTCTTCAATTAAGTTTTGTTTTACGTCAAAGGGAGTAGCTCAATCCAGAGGAAACGCTGATTCTCATTCTCCTTTTCCTGATTTAAAAATAACATTGCCGTTCTTATTTTTGGTCGGACGCTCCATTGTGCTCTCATATCTCAGCGAGAGCTTAAACTTTACAAATCCCAAAATCCAATTGTGTCCATAATCGTATCACACTGGAACACTCACACCCACAAGAGCACTTCGAACACGTTTTGCTGCATTTACCACTCATGCCATATCAATGATTTTTCAAGAGTGGTACTTAAAATATATATTGTTTTAGACCAAAATCACCTCATTTCAGGAGGATTTTCACAAATTTTAGGAAAGAACCATCCTCTCCGCTTCTTGAATCTGGTCTTATTTGACGAGCACGTATCACCGGAATGATTGACCATTGGGAGGACCAGTAGTCTTCATGATCTACACGGAAGTAGAAAATCCTCATATATATATATACTGTACCTTTAAGTTACATTTACTAGTTGTTAAGTTTTCAATTATAATTATAATTTCCAATTTGTGAACTTATATTAATTTGTCATTTTAAATCACCATTACCAATTGCAGTTCAAACTCGGATGAACAGTTACTCCTTAATGTGAGCCGACAATTTTACCTGGACATTTGTGAGGGGGGAAAAAACAGTCAAATCTTCTCACTTGACTTAAAATAAAAACACAACTTAAATCTGTTCGTGGCCATTTTAACTCATACGTGTACTTTTCATTGTGAGCATGTGTGTAAACATGAACATTGAATTTTGTTGATGTTTTTTCTGCTTTTGTGCTGAAATTCACAACGTTTGGAGTGTCCACTGATGGCATTAGGATCAGAGGCTTAGGGGACAATGGCCTGTGTCTGCGTTTAGATTAAAAAAAGAGTTTTTTAACAGTATTAAGAGACCAGCTGCACAATCAGAAATAGGGCGTCAGATTTACAACCAGTGATTACAGCACAACCAAGGCAAAAAGTTGCACACTGTAAAAAAAAACATAAACTACTATTGCGTAGTTTAAATGGACGTAATGTATTTGAAGGCCTGCATTTGTGCATTTGTAAAAAAAAAAAAAAACATTTATTTGGATCCCCAGGAACTTTCACTTGTGGTCACTGGTGTTCCTAGGGTCCATAACGTCACGAGTGTTAAGCCAATCAGCTCTCTGCCCAAAAGCCTTATGTATGTATTGACTCCCAGATTTTTCTTTTGTCAGGCTCTTTCTCTAGCGATAAACAACACACAGTATATGAAAAAAGCTTTATTGCAAAAATAGTAGACCCAAGCCGGGATCTATATTTTCTTTCTATAAAATGTGCTTTAAAAAACTCAATTAACGCCGTGAAATTCAGAGAAACAGCAGTTTTCATCCTTTTTCCCTTGTGCATTTTTTACAGTGCGCTCATGCTCCTTGGTCCAATTTTTGAAAAGCAAAACTCCTGGCAGCGGTCTATCTGTTTAATCCTTTCATTTAGCACTCACCCCCTCCTACTCCAGTTTTTTTTTGTGTGGCCTCTTTTGTAATGCCCCCCTCCCACTCCCACCCCCACCCACACACACCCCTCCCTTATTACCCAAATCTCCAGTGAACCTTAATTGTGAGTTTCTGCCCTAAAATAACGAGCCGCGTGTGAGATCTGTGTGTTTTTAGCTGCGGCAGATCAAAAGAATGAAAGAAGAGCAGGTTGCATGAGATAAATTAGTTCATTCAACTCAGCATATGAATTTGTTTTCAATATAGCTCTTGGTTAATTGATTATTTAATAGTTTTAAAGAACGCATAGGATTCATTATGATTTTCAAGTTGTGTGGCGCCCCCTGCATGTGAAAGCCAGATCCCGTCCGATGTCTGAAGTTAAGCAGGCTAGGGTCTGGTTAGTACTCTGATGGGAGACCTCTGGGAATACCAGTGGGGCTGCTCTAGAGTCGCTGTGTCGCTGTGTCCTTGGCAAGACACTTCACCCACACTGTCTAGAATGAGTCTGGTGTGTGTGTAAATGGTTGTGGGTGGTAGGAGTCTGTCAGTTAGGCAACCATGCATTTGCGCTATAGCTGTTCCTTATGTCAGCACAGATAAAGCTATATATCAATCAATTAATTAATTAAAATTTATTTGTAGATTACTTTTACAACACAAGGACAATATTGTAAAGAAAAGCACATACAATACATTCAGCACTTTCAGGTCTGACATGGTTAAAAGTAAAATAAAAAAAACCTGAATGTCTACTTTAAAATTATTTGAATTTTATAGTGGCATTTTACCGTTTCTAGCACTTTTAAAGCACATGACCACTATCGCTGTGGCGTCTGATATAAGAACGGTCTCCCATGAGAGCGCCACAAACTCTTTTTCTTGAATGCTCAAAGCAATTGTTCTTGTGATTTTGTGTTTAGAATTTCAGTTCAACAAACACCAGATAATCAGGCACTTTCCCAATAAGTTCTTTATAAACAACTGTGATACAACTCTCGGAAACAAAACTGTTGGATTTGATTAATAAAGTTCAGTAACAATACAGTAGAGTAGAGTAGAGTAGAGTAGAGTAGAGTAGAGGAGAGGAGAGGAGAGGAGAGGAGAGCCTAGAGGGGCTGGTGGAAATGAGGCTTTAGATTTACTGGATCGAGCCATTTAAGTCGAACAATATTGTTACATTTAATTGATTTTATGAAATAGAACATGACAGTTATGTGGAAACAGTTGCTTAACTTTACGAATGAAATCAAACACTTTATGTGAATATTTCTTTATAATAACAGCGAAGGACAACCTACGTTTTTATAAAGTTAGTGATGAGTTATTCAAAAGTGTATGTAGTTACTTCAGACGAGGTCAGGCTTTATCCACAAAACACAACGGCACATTTGGATTCTTAGTTTCTCTTTGTTGAATTGTTTGAATACTTTGCGTCATAAAAGCGGGAAATTCATGACATTTCAACACATTTCTCTCCTTTTGCTTCGCCCACAACTCTGTCAGATGAGTCGTTTGACGGGCTCTCTCTCCTCTCTAGTCAAAGTGATTACTGGAGGTCCGGCCCCTGCGCTGCTCTTTCTGCCTCCTCGGGCCTTTTTCTGAGCTGAATGAGCGACTGCTGCACGGTCAGCACAGAGCATCAGCACAGAGCATCAGCACAGAGCATCAGCAAAAGCACAGAGAGGCTCGGGCTGCGCTCCTCCACCAGACTTACAGAACTACTGTGACGCAGGATTTGGATTAATTATAGCTGTTAAACATTCTGCCTGCGTCCAAACAGGTGAAACTCAGGATATCAGAAATACTTTTATTTATTTAATACCATTTAAATTGTGAAACCAATATATAGACTCATTACATGCAAAGTGACAAATGCCAAGTGTTTGTCTGTTGTTGTTTTTTTTTAGATTTTTTACAAGCTGTGAGCCAATTATCAACATTAAAACAAATAAAGGCTTCATCACTTTGCATTGAGCCTGTTATATTTTAGTTTCACATCATAAATAGAACTAATTTTCCAAGTTTCAAATGTTTAAAACTGGGAAATTGAGCCAATTTAGTTTCTTTTAGTAAAGAATGTATTTGGCTGGATACATTCTGGATACAACGTTTTAAAAGGCAGATCCATGACGTTATAGGAGATTTCTATAATCAATAGATATGTGCCAGAAGTTGCTATAAAAATGTTATCCCTTAAAGCTGTGGTACCTAACTTTGAAACAAACAAAAACTATGCAATAAAAATCCATGTAACTAGCTCCTTTGAGTCGATCTACATATGTTTATATATATTTTTAACACAACAGACAGAAAAAGAGAGGACCACCCTCACTTAACCCAAAAATTCTGACCTTTTAGTGACTTACAGGGCACTTTCGTACAAGTTTGGAGCCAGAGGACTTCTCTATTGAGCTTCATTGAGCACGAGGATGTCCGTCTGAATACAGTCTGTGTCTATGATGTACTGTAACAGTTGAGCCAATTCAAAACAGAGCCCACTGTTAGGGGACCAGATTGGTTGATCTTGGTGTGAAGGAAGCTAAAAGCAACTCCAGGTCTGACTTTGAAGAGGAGCAGAGGAGATGTGCAGAATATGTGTCTTTTGAATCCGTCTCATTTCTATTTGCCTGTGTCCGTTCGGATGCGTGCTTTTGGTTCTTTCTCTGCTTTTCTCTGCTTTACAATCTCGCACTTTTCAAACACACAGATATAAAAGGTGTTGATACCAGTTCTTCAAACGCACACACACACATACATACACACACATACACAAGTACACACACACACACTGCACTGCAAAGGCCAGGGATGCACCACAAAAAGCATTCTAAACCGGCAGCCGCAGCTTAATTCAACCACAAACTCATTTTATTTGAATCGGGCTCCATTGAAATATCGTAATTATCACATTTTCGTGGCTTGAATCATTTGCATTTCCAATAATTTCCGTTTTGAATAGAGCTGACCCAAACCTTGCGCTCTTTTCAGTCTTCAGACCTGAGCACCGGTCTCCAGAAAATTCAAGGTGCTTTGACGCTTTTTAATTTGTTATTTGTATTTTTCTGTGAGATTATTTTTGCTTTTCTGTGTTTTTTGCGCTGTCCAAAGTGTTGCGAAAGGTCAGGGAAGTAAAAACAAGCAGCAAGAATCAGATTTCAAAACTTTAGTACAAAAGAGAAAGAGGGTAGATAATGAAGGACTTTAAGCTCCAGTTTAGTTCTGGTTTTGAATAGTAAAATCACCTCATGGCTTTTATCTTTTTGGATACTTTATGTGTCCATAAAAACAGCTAAACTTTCGAAGTTTTGGGAATAGCACTGTTTATAGGAGATATGTGAACATAAAAGTGTGTAGATAAGCGTATCGTTGATGAAGTGGTTCTTCTGGCACCCCCACCGCTGTTTCCAGTTCCCTCCTCTGTGTTAGAATCATCTCCATAGCACTCATTTGGGTAACTCAAAAATTCATGGATAAATCCATATGTAGCAACTCAATACTGTCAAGTTGGACGTCCCAGGTATGAGTCAGTGATGTGCCCCCTCATCCCGGTTTATAGTCTGGTGGCCACTCCAGTTTTGGTCAAATTCAAGAGCTTTTCAATACTGTTTACAAAAAATGTGATTCTAGCTATAGCTTGACTAAAAATTATATCGCAATCATTCTTTGCCCAGACTATCAGACTATTATAGACTTTCATTAATATGAATACATCATTCTTTTCAATTGGATGTGGCAGCGATGAAAAGTAATATCACAATCTCCCTTTTTTTGTCAAGTTTAAAGCTTTTATGGCTCTTTGTTCTCTGTGCCTATAGCCATGGCATAGTCCCAGTCCATAATGTTGTTCTCCCTTTTGCTGTGGACTGAGATATCATACCACATGGACTCGACATGTGTTTTTACTGCTTCATTTCACATTCAGTGTTGGTCTTGTTGTACGACAAACAGGGGATTTCATTACATTACGTTACAGATGTGGCCATGGACTATTTTATCCTTGGGGTGAACTAAAAACTACTGTTTGGTGTTTGGTTTTACCAGGGTTTTCATGTTGTTTCACAGTGCATAGTGTTTTTCTATTATTCCTCCTACAAACAAACTATACTTGAATTTATATATAACACGAGAGGAGGGGAGTATTTTAAAAGTGTTGCATACAATAGAGTAGCATTTTCTCTTCCACCTGTTCTCTCATTCTGCCGCTCGACTGATGAGCTGTGAGTAATATTGGAGTCATAACTGGGGAAAAGTCACCTGCCAGACACAGTTTAAGCCTAAAAATCCGCAGACAGAGGAAACATTCAGGCGATACCATGTAGTGTTAGAAGATTTTCTGCCACTGAAAAGAGAAGCCTGAGGCGATGTTCAAAAACTGAACCAAGAACTCTGAGTGAACCTGAGCCTGAGCTGGGCCACGTATACACACACTGCAGAAATAAGAAAGAGAAACAAATGATACTGTGATTCTGCTTAAAACATTGCCTGAACTCCCTCTCGGTCAATTTCAGTGTAAGCATCCATCCATTTCCTCCCTCTTTGTCCACACCGGAGGCCCCCGAGACACACGGACCAGGCCAGCAGAGAGCCATGGTTCCTCTAGCGTGTCCTGGGTCTTCCCCGGGGTCTCCTTCAGATGGGAATATGTCGATATAAGTCATTTTCCCGCATACTGAGAACCATTTAGGCAGGTGTACGGCAGGCTTTTGATTGCATTCACACAGCAAACATGTGTGAAAGTAGCTGGATTCAACATTAGTGTTTTATTATGAATATAGGCTGGACAGGAAAATAACTCAAATGTACATTGATCTGCACATTAAACAGTGATAAATAAAGAAAAAACAAAAATAACTGACTCCATGGGCTATTAAAGCTGGGGTACCTATATTTCAAACCACTCAAAAAATAATTGAATCCTTGTTTTTTTGCTCTTAAAACAGTTTTCACATGAAGGTATATTTTTGGCAACTGTAAAGCATCAAAAAGCTTTCTTAGACATAAAAGTGAAAAAGGGACAACCACTCTGTCTTTGCAAATAAGTTTTCAACGAATTGTGTTCCCTGTGAGTCAATATGTGATAGTATACAAAATAAGTTAAATATCTGATTTGTTCACACCATATAACTTTCAAGACTATATTATGTTCCAACAAGCAACATTAACTATTTATGGGAAATATATGTCAGCATCCTAGCTAATGTGCTAACGTGCTAATGTGCTCCGCTCATTTATTTAGTGAGGAAAAATGTGTTGTTCAGGTTCCTTCTCTGACTTTAAAGTAGTTGTCCCAGGAGCATCAGAAGATAAAATGCCCCTAAAGCCAGAGGCCCAATTCCCTGGGTTAAGTGAAAAACAATGCAGAATAGGATTGGAAACGTTTGAAATTGGATTGAAATTGGAAAAGTTGTAGAACATGCTTAGGTTCCACAAAAAGTAAATAAAGAAGAATACATGAATAAGTGTGTGTTTTAATGCACAATGCAGCACAGGCCTGATAGTGGTACCATTCAAATGTCCCCCAAAAAGGGCAATAGCTATTGCAAGGGGACACAATCAATCCTCCTTTTACTCAAACTGCTTCCATGTTGTAATAATAGTACTCCCCTTCACTCTTCCAAACAGGGCCCGGTCCAGCAGCTCTGTTTGAAACGTGATTGTTGGCTGAACTTAGTCTATTTGTTAATTCTATCACACAAATCTGTTCTCCAAAATGACTCAGAATACTAATTTAGCCCTTATTCTCATTTATCTATGCAGTGTCCGCAGCTGTTGCTACTCCTGAGGTCTGGATTCATGTATGATTCATTATTTACCCTCCCCCTGTTCTCTTCTATCACACATATGCACACACACACACACACACACACACACACACACACACACACACACACACACATGCACACACACACACCTACACACACACACACATGCACACACCTACACACCTACACACACACATGCACACACCTCCCCCTTCACGTTGACACTTGATCAAAATGCACAGATTTGATTGATTTTAAAAGCAGAGAAAGAAAAAAGGCCTCAGCTGCACTTAGTCTGACCAGAGGCGGCTAATGAAGAGAGGGGGTAGTCCTGCTTTAGACCTGGTTGGACTTCAATGAATAACAATATACTCATTTCCTCGTAGAAATATTGCTTCTTTGACTTTGTGTTCATTCTATTGTTTAAATGTTATAATAGCTGTCTGTGTATTGAACATAAATCAGAAAAGGCAAGCGATTTCAGAATTTTTTTTTTTTGTTTGTTGACATTTTACATTATATCGTCTGCAATTGAAATGATTAAATACATGAATAATATTTGGAGATACTAAAACAGGCTTGAAGAAATATGGCATGGAATTTCAAATGTCTTCGTCCATCTTTTGTGGTGCTATTTATTTGAGTTACTTAGAGTAAGATTATTTATTCGATTAGTTTTGCATCTTATGTTACAGTAGGAATGAAGAGCACAGCATAACAACAGTTACATAACACAACAAAATAAAATAAAATCTTTAAGATGAATATACTGTAAAAACAAAGTATAAAAAGTATATACCTGATTGTTCCAGTGCACTTATTGTGGTGTCTGACCTAATTTCACACTTTGTTTTCTGCGGCAAATAATTAGTGAAATGTATTCATGTATGTAGCACACTGTACTCGGTCTGAAAATGACTAATAATGAATGTGTTATTTTATTTACATGAGTTTGTGCGTGTTTTCCACAGAGAATGAGTTCCGGGGGGAACTGGTGAGTCAGCGGTGGACACGAGGGGAGAGAACGAGCGCACGCTGCCAGAGCTCCAGACTCAAGAGCCGGCCGCCAATCATGGTAAGCCCCGCCCTCGCACAAACACACACACGGTCCTAGTATAGACCTGGTTTGGACCTGGTTTAGACCTGGTTTAGACCTGGGTTAGAGTTGGTTTAGAGCTGGTTTAGACCTGGGTTAGACTTGGTTTAGACCTGGTTCAGTCCTTGACATGCAGGCCTCCCAGAAACTGCAGATTCAGCTGTCAATCACAATGAGTGACATTCATGGCACCACCCTCCTCTTGGCCCTAGATTACAACTGGTTTAGACCGGATCTGGTCCTGGGGCTGATCCAGTTTTTCAAGATCAAACCCAAGATTTACCCTTGAACCTGGTCTGGTATAGATCTGGTTTAGACCTGGTTGAGACCTGGTTGAGACCTGGTTTAGACCTGGCTCAGTCCCAGAATAGTCCTGTTTAGACCCTGCTACAGATCCAGGTTTAAACTTTACAATTCTTTTAGTCCAGTAGTCCTGAATCAGAGTTGTTTTTTTACTTAATTCAACTTTTGTGGCCTAGTTTTTACATGAAAAATGAAATTAGAGATGATCAAATGAGCAACTCTCTGTCCTCTGTCCTTTCAGGCACTCTGTCCTCTGTCTCCTCTGTCTCCTCTGTCCTCTGTCTCCTCTGTCTCTTCTGTCTCCTCTGTCTTCTCTGTCTCCTCTGTCTCCTCTGTCTCTTCTGTCTCCTCTGTCTCCTCTGTCTCTTCTGTCTCTCTGTCTGTCTCCTCTGTCTCCTCTGTCTCTTCTGTCTCCTCTGTCTCCTCTGTCTCCTCTGTCTCTTCTGTCTCTTCTGTCTCCTCTGTCTCCCCTGTCTCTTCTGTCTCTTCTGTCTCTTCTGTCTCCTCTGTCTCCTCTGTCTCCCCTGTCTCCCCTGTCTCCTCTGTCTCTTCTGTCTCTTCATGTCTCCTCTGTCTCTTCATGTCTCTTCTGTCTCCTCTGTCTCTTCTGTCTCTTTTGTCCCCTCTGTCTCCACTGTCTCCTCTGTCTCTTCTGTCTCTTCTGTCTCTTCTGTCTCCTTTGTCTCTTCTGTCTCCTCTGTCGCCTCTATCTTCTCTGTCTCTTCTGTCTCTTCTATCTCCTCTGTCTCCTCTGTCTCCTCTGTCTCCTCTGTCTCCCCTGTCTCTTCTGTCTCCTCTGTCTCCTCTGTCTCCTCTGTCTCCTCTGTCTCTTCTGTCTCCTCTGTCTCCTCTGTCCCCTCTATCTCCTCTGTCTCCTCTGTCTCTTCTGTCTCCTCTGTCCCATTCGGCACTTTGTCCTGTGTCCTGGCGCACTGTGCACTCAGCTCTTTCTCTGCTGACTGCTCTCTCTGCGTTTGGCCACAGCTCTGACTCTGTCCTTGGCGGTTGGCGGATGGTTCTTTTCTCGTGTCCTTATCGCGCATCACAGGCAGAATTCTTCTGCTCACATCTTCATTCTTTTGTTCAGCAGCGCTGTGTAAGTGAGACCAGTGTGAGACCACTCACGTCTGAGGCAGAGCACTGAGCCCTCGTCACAAGGATCCTGCAAAGTGCACTTCTGCTTCTCTGGCGATCCAGTGTGAACAAACCTCCTCACACAGTGTGTTGAATCAGTTCATTCTAAATATATTACAAGTCACAGATATATTAGAAAAATATCTGAAAGTCTTTCAATTTGCCCCCTTTATCAAGTAGTTTCCATATATTATAGTGCCAAATAAAGTTTATCCCCTTCCTGAGGAAATCCTTTTCAATAACAAAACAAAACAAAGCATGTGGTAGATTTTAGCGAAAGGATGACCTCTTTAAATAACGGCCATGTTTAAGACTAAATCAGGCAAAAGACATTTAATATTGAAATCATAGATTTAGGTAGACAGGCTGTAGTAATGAAGACCTGTCTGTCAACACACCAGAATTAGCTCATTGCTAGTTCTTTAAATTTTATATGGAATTTTACATGGGAACTTTGAATTTAGATTTGAAATGACAGATATGCAGTAAACAATGTACTTGACAGTATTTGTTTAAAAAGGCAGGAAAGATCTCAACTACAATATAACAGACCAGGAAAGATTCCAGAACATTCTATGAGTTGGTGCTGAAAATGGTATTGATATTAGTTTGAAGGAAGCTATAGGAACAACTGTTTTTGATGAGGAACAATGTTGCATTATGGGAAAAAGTCAAAAATTATATTTCTATATATTAAATTTAGAGTGTCATCAAATTCAAGTAGTTCCAAAAGCAGTAGTATTATTAAATAGATACTTTATTCGACCTGAAAAAGTAATTATCTGGTATTAGTTTGACGTTTTCAATCCAATCAGAACGGAAATCATTTGAAAAAGAGATAAAAGTGGATCATTTACACTTCCACAGCTCTGACTGAGGAAAAAGTTTATGAATGAAAAGCTGCTAATTAAAGTATAGAATATGAAGGAAAAGCTCTTAATACGCTTAATATTCACCTGCACTTGAAGCGGAGCCGCGGGATCACACATGTATGGTTAAAGATAAAAAATAATCTTGTGTATCATTTTTGTGTCTCCGGTGCTTTCATGTTTGCGTTACCATGGCGACGGCACAGGTCTAAATAGGTGTAAGCGCATCGAGCGCCTTTTTCTGCCTCATTAAACTTGTATGAACACAAAGTCAGAGCGTTCTCATCCGCGATTTCAAAAAGGACCAGTTTAAAGGGGACGTATTGTGCCTGATCTACTTCATAACAATGCTCCTATATTCTAATTGAAGATAAATAAGATAGACAAAAGGAAAAGAAACTTTGGGATAAATATGACCACAGAACGTATGATGCAAAATGTTCAGATGTTTCCAGTTTTAAACATGTTACATGTCTTCTCATGGTGCTTTTCAGCTACATACGCTAGTATCAGGAGCTTCAGGCACAAGCATGTTCCCCTTCTGTCTAAATCTACAGCCTTCAAACTAGTAACAAATACGGAGAAGAGCTCACACTGTGTGCTTCTCTACTCACCTGTAGTGGATTCAATCATTTTCCTCGGCTCCTTTTTGTTAGAATCAGTCACATCGCTCTGATGTGACTCTAAATAGTAGCCCACATGTCCCACTCACACATGATTATAACAATAACGAAAATATGAATAATAATGTGGCACCATGCAGGTGGTGTGGCGCACCTGCCTGTGAAAAGCAAATCTATAAAGCTAAGCAGGGCAGGGCCTGGTTATTGCTGTGATGGGAGACCACTGGGAATACTAGATGCCACAGTGGGGCGGCTGCGGCTGTAAAGTGCCAAACTGTCGTTGTGTCCTTAGGCATGACACTTCACCCACATTACCTAGAATTAGTCTGCTGTGTGGGTGAATGGTTGATGATGGTTGGAGGGGCCAATGGTACATACCGGTTGCCTCGCTTCTGTCAGTGCCCCAGGGCAGCTGTGGCTACAGTAGACGTTTACTGTATGAAGTGTGAAGCGTCTTTGAGTGTCCAAAAAACCACTGTATAAAACAGATGCAATATGCAGGAAAAACAATGGGTCATTCAAACAACCCAATTTCCTAGTGTAATGAATGAGCGGAACCGGTCCCTGTCAGAGAACGTATCTCTGGAAGTGACTTGGAGAGTGCTGCTGTGCTGTTGGATTGCATCATGTTTTAATACTATACAAGCTGAATGTAATTTCCCAACTCTACCACTAGTTGGTACAGTTTCGCTCATCTTAGTCATGTCTTATTCCATTATACATGTTTATCCATATATCAAGCATTCTAACCACGAAATGTCTTTATGCTCTTGACGATTGCCATAATGAAGACCAGCAATACTGTGCTTAGTTTTCCTGTTCGACACATACTCACGTGGTAGAAATGCACATGTATATTTATGGCAGAGTAGAATCATTAGTTTAAGAGCTGTTTGAAATTCCTCCTCCTCCTCTTTCCTTTCTGGTTGTAAACATGAGGAAGCGGCACACGAGTAGACGTGACATTTGAGCGTGAGCAGGTGAAGTGGGGGCAGGGCGACCTTCTCCTCTGGACACATTTACATAAAAGCAAAGAAGATAAAACATCTGTAACGGGATCTCTGCGCCTCCGTTACATCCTATATCGCCATTCTGCGCCCGATTTGATTCAACTGTGATCTGAGCTGAGAGGACCAGCACCTTTCTCACTTTCTGCAATTGAGGAAAAACAGCATTAAAGGCCGAGGACAAATTGTTATTGTCATCGAGAAGACATACTTGAACCATACAACAGTGTACCGCATGGAAAACAAACCTGGAGATGTTTTTTGATCGATCCATGTGAATACCCCCCACTCACAGAACGCTCTGTGTTGAATATGTTGATTTGTTAGCGCCACAAGACAGAGCTACGGAGCTACTTTGCTGTTTTAAAATAATTTAGCTTAGAGCATCTTGGCCTCACTTTGGTTTTTATAACGGTCCCTGCCCCAGACCTTAGTCCTGATTTAGTCCAGTCTCAGTCCTGTTCAGTCCTGCTGCAGTCCTGCTTTAGTCCTGGTTCAGTCCCGGTTCAGGCCTGGGGTTGGGGGTGGAATTCCCTGGAGGTCTGTAAAAGTAGTTTATCCTCCTCCCCCTCATGGCTGTGTGAGATAAGATGACTTTTATTGATCCACTTTTGATTTCTGTTGCCGCGGGAGACGGAGCATCACTACATCTTATTACGACTGAACCGGAGAGCAAACAGTGGCACGCTGGGGAATGTTCCAGAGGCAAATCACAAAACAATAAGTGAATTACAATCATGTGAGAGTCAAGCATTCAAAGAAGACATATTCTGTGTCAGTGCATCCCAACGTGGGGTCCGGGGTCCTCAGAGGCACTTCAGGGGGCCCAAAGGTTACAAACATAACAAGTGCTTGAGTATTTAATCAAACTTGCTAAAAATACTACATTAAGGTGAATATCCGATACTTTTCGGATTGTGACCAGTGCTGAGGTAAATGTTTAGAATACAAGTGCCAGTAAGCCCCACCCACAGGGCTCTGATTGGACAAAATAAACTTGAATAATCATCATTGGTCCAACTATTTTCCTCCATCAAATCGTACTGGTGGCGGTTATGCCAAGAAGAGGAACTATAATCAATATATGTTTTTGACAAAATAATAAAATGTTCATCATAAATTAATTCCAATCCAATCATACATATTTAGGTTAGGCATGCCATTTTATCTCCATGTCAAAACAAAAACTTTGGACTGACGCATGCTTTGAGGGGAAGGGGGTAGTTTGTGCTGAAAATTGCTAATATCAGTGTGGATGGAGCTAAAAATAACTCCAGGTCCGACTTTGAATACAAACAAAGTAGCAACATGTGCATTAACAAGAAATCCCCTTAATTTGCTCAACACACAACCACAGTGTTAACTACTACTGAACACACACGCACACACACACACACAGAGACACACCCGCTTGCACTTCCCTTCTCTTCATGAACAGGAAGAGCCTCGGACAGAGCGCTCTGTGTAAGACCCGCTCACAAAGGCGCTTAAGTGCCGACGCCTGCACTGCAAAAAGAATTCTAATCAGAATTCTACTGTGGGTTTTGCAGGACTCCTCAAACAAAACACATTATTCCTGAGCCATTAAACTCATTGTAAAACTTCTCACTCATACAGACTGAAATCTTTTTAAGCCTTTTTTGTTCCATACAATCTGCTTTGACAAAGATGGGAAAAGCAGTGATGTAACCTGATGCCGCAGCAGGCGCTGAGAGGACGAGAATATAAACCTGGGAAACTGGACTCAGCATCAGTGAGGGAGGGATGAGGGTGTTTCATACAGGCACAGAATACAGCATTACAGCAAGTATTGTGTGCAGATGCTATGAACTTAGAAGCACGGCTATCCACGTCTCTCATGTATGAACACATTTAGATAAGATAGAAGCATGGCTAACCACTTTGAACCTGTCTGAATGAACTTGAAAGCTCGGCTAACCACTTCACATCTGTCTGAATGAACCTATATATTAAATCCTGTGTTAATGAACTTAGAAGCAAGGCTAACCACCTCAATCCTGTATTAATAATCCCAGAAACACAGCTAATCACTTCGAACCCGTATGGACGAAGCACGGCTAACCACTTCACACAGATATTAATGAACTTAGAAATTTCAGTCATCACTTCAAACAGTATATTATGCACGCGACATTGGACAAACTTTCGGCTCATGTTTTGCGTATTTTCATGTTACGTTTGTCGGCATCTGCAAATGTTTTTAAAGTGAGTAACCCATTTTTACGTTGAGGAGAAGAAAGTACAGATCTTTGCCTTTAAAAGTGAGTAATCAAAGTCAAAAGTGTCACAAAAGGTGCTACAAAAATCAGATTTGGTTCATTGCTACATGTTTCAAATGTGCACATGTCAAACTTTCTCCAAACACATTTTCTGAGCCACATCCTGTAATGGTCGTACTCCTTTCTGCGGTGTCGGCGAATAAAAGAAAATGTTACAAAGAGAAAGAGCTGTGATTGAAAGCTCACAGAGTCCGGTAATCAAAGCTAATGGCAGCGCTTTTGTGTCTAAAAAGCAGCCGATCGCGACTAAAGCGCAGCTAACGGTGTGTGTGCGTGCGCGCGTCAGGCTAAGGCTAATGCGCTAGCCGCTTAACACCTGCTCCTTTGTGAGTTAAAAGCCGCTGGAGTGCATAAAAAAAGCGAAAAGCACTCCTCTGGTTTAAAGGCCTTTATTAGCTGGGTGTTTTAGCCTTTTTCTTCTTCTGTTATGGTCGCGTGTGTGATTGTGGGCTACTCTCGTGCCCGGGGTCTTGACCGCAGAAAAATTACAGAGTAGAGACGCACACACGAGCGCAAGTGCTGCAAGTAAAACACAACGTTGAAAAAAGACAGAACGAGGAAGTTACGATGACTAAAATACTGGATTTAACAATGTGGACCGGTTCATTCAGTGACCGGGTCAACGTCACAGACTCACAACAGCAAATGTGGCAAAATATGATTCGACTGATACGTCACAGTGTATTTCTAAAGTTTGATTGCTTTTTGTGTGTTTGTGCAGATGAGTG
Organism: Knipowitschia caucasica; assembly: GCA_964034765.1. Taxonomy (NCBI): domain Eukaryota; kingdom Metazoa; phylum Chordata; class Actinopteri; order Gobiiformes; family Gobiidae; genus Knipowitschia; species Knipowitschia caucasica. Next base: position 36,543,033 of record OZ035827.1, on the reverse strand, counting down.
TGGAGAGCGATGACAAGAGGGCGCGCACACGCTCCAAAGGAATGAGAGGTAATACTTTATCACACTTTATACTTTTGCTTCTGCTTTTGTATGTTACATTTTATGGTGTGAGTGAGTGTGTCGGGGCCGGCTAAAGCTAGCTCAGGCATGGGCAAACTTCCCGAGGCCCACAGGTTGGCGGCTGGACTTAATTTCCGTTGTTTTTCTCAGGCTTAATTTCTTTACACATTAATATATTACACATATTATATTAACTTTTATATTTTGTGGCAGAGCGAGGAGTGCGTCTGCGGCCTCAGAGCTCTGTACGCAGCACAGAGGGATTTTATTGTCTTAAAACTATATCTATATAAACTGAGGAGTGCCTGATAGAAATGGGAGGACCGCATGTGGCCCACAGGCCGGAGTTTGCCCACCGCTGATCTAGACATAACAAGAACAACCTGGCCAGCCAATCACAAACCAAGCATCCTCTCACATGCGCGCTACAGTCTATGGTTGGGAAGAGCGCACTTTTGATCGTATTCGTAACAATTTCATGCTATTTTGTGTTGTTGTATAAACTGAAATATACTTTAATGGTCACACATGCATTCCCTTTGAGAAATTGAGACCGTTTAGAATTTAGGCAGCCACCTGAGAGTTCGGCCTGCCCACCCAAGATGAGTGGGCTAGAACAGGGCCTGGTGTGGGTGCGTGGGCGTTCATTTGAAGTCCGCACTCATCCTCAGGCTAATGACGAAACTCAGAGAAACTCAAAACATCAAATCCTCAAAAGTCAAACTGACAACGGAGACAGAAAAGTGCACATGTTGTTTCGTGCAAAGACATCCAGCTATGGTCAATCGCCTGAAAAGTATATAAAAGTATACTGTAATACTTCTCTAGTCAAATGTGAAAGTACCATGGGTGGACAATCTGTGTTTGAAATATTAGTAACCACATTTTATTTATTAACTCTTTGCACACTGTAAACCTGCCGTCACTTTGTGGAAGTCATACAAAAGAAGATTAAAATACATAATACATCATGCATTTAGGCAAGGCAAGTTTATTCGTATTGCGCAGTTTATACAAATGGCCTCTCAAAGTGCCATCCGATTTTGTACCTTAACAAAACAAGTGCAAGTTTAGTGCAAGATCTCTGTCAAATAAATAGAATAGATGAAATAATAATGAAAATCTATGACAAACAAGGCTCATTATTGTAATTGACTTGAAATCTCTATATCGATCGCTGCTTATTTACACAACATCAGCAGAAACGATGAATGAAGAAAGATTGTTCATGTGTTTGGTGGAAAATTAGCATTAGAGCAAAGACAAAGTTTCCTGGTCCCATAGGCTCCAGCGGACACTGTTCACCCACAGACAACACCACAATGCTTTTGTTTGTGACATGATTTGTGGGTTTAAAGTAATTACTTAAAGTCGGCTGAAAAAAAAAGTGCTGTTTTTCACTGATGACGGCACTTTTACGTTTTAATTTCATCTCGTCCAATTATGAAAAACTAACGTGAGGCGATGAATCAGGTTGTATTGCTGACGTTGCGTTTAATTGTCATTTTTCTCCACGACAGCATTTTGTGTTTGTGTGCAGAGGGCATTTTCCCTGCTGCCACACTGCAAAAAAACTGGACAGAGTGCAAAACTAAACGCAACTTAAAATCTTCTTTTTGTTTATTTGATGTCTATTAGGCTACATTTCTTTAATAATTTTGTACTGTTTTTGTCTTTTCTGAAATGATTGGGGCAAAAGTCCTACTCCAATTCAATTTATCTATGTATAGCTATAGTCATCTCAAAGGACTTTACGAAGTTGTCAATTCCTTAACGACCGATCATAGAATCAAATAGTTCAAGCACAGGAAATACAATAATCACAAAGAGGAGGCTTTGGTCTATAAGGAGCGGGACGACCATAAATCTTTATAAATGTCCTTCATTGTCCCAGATCCTCAATGTGCTTGGACCCTCCTACATCAACCAGGATTCAGATTCATTTCATTTGCCATTTGCAGTAAAACCACTTTGGAATACATTTGCGAAAGTCCCCAGTGTGCACCAGACAAGTACGTAGATAAAACAAGGTTAAAAAGTACAGAATTAAAACTTAACTTAAAAATGCTGAAAACAATTGACGCTGTGAAATCAATCAACTAAAACTGTTTCAATACAAGTGAAGATCAAAAGAAAACAAAACAACTTAAACTTAAAAAGAAAACAAAAAGAAAAGCTTGGGGAGACCCAGATTGACAAAGTTAAGCTCCCACGGAGAGACAGGCTGTAGATCCAGGACTCGGGCTGTAGAATGAGGACTGAGGCGGGGCAGGACTGAAGAGGCTCCCAGGTGGGGACGGGGGTGCAGCCCACGAGTCCGGGCCGGGGTAGACCAGTCCATGGGTGCAGTTGAAAGAGGGTCCCATTATCACGCCATGAAACAGACAATGGGACACATACTGTATACTCAAAATGGATAAAACTGGAACTATTTTGTAAAATATTTGACTTGGACGGTTGGCCCTGTAGCGGACAATATTTTAACTATACTTTGATCAAGTAAAACAGGACGTAATTCAACAAGGTTTTATTCGATATTTAAGCGTGTTTTTTCCCCCAGTACATTATTATACATTCCCCCAGAAGCGTCAAAGACATAATTCCTATTTCCTGCGATTTTTTTTTTCCCCACATCTTGGCTGTGCTTCAGTTGCATATTTGATTCCGTCTGTACATTGAGTGGGTGTTGTGTTTATCCTCACGCCCGGATCACACAGCCAGCAGCACAACGTACACAAACATAGACACACACACACACACACACACACACACACACACACACACACACACACACACACACACACACACACACACACACACACACAGAGCAAAAATCACATTGAGCTGCGCTTGAAATTGCTTGTATTATGAGCAAATGTGTTTTTATTGATTTAAGCAGATCTGACTTGACAAGGGAAATTATACCAATAGAAAGTGATATTTTTCAAGGCTGCAATATTCCGTATCTCAATCAAATCGGTTTTGCAATTTCACCAATTGCAAAGGCTTCAATTATTTAGATCCTTTGCAAACAACGACATATCCTGTCTTCCAGTCATTCACTTTCTTCTACTTTATCTGTTGCCGGGTCAGGGGGCAGCAGGCTGATTAGAGATTACTAGACTTCCCTCCCCACAACTCCAACATGTCCTGGGTCTTACTCTTTAGCAGATTTCGATACCTAACCCTTACCAACTCTGCTGCCTCCTTTCAACATGGAGTAGCAGCGACTCTACTACAAGCTCCTCCTGTGTCAGAAAGGGTTAGCTCAAGGTGAGGGTGGGAATATTGAGATTTGAGCAGTAAATCAAGAGCTTTGACTGCAGACGCTGCTCTCTCTTCCAGTACGGTGACCACATCTCTGCAGTCCAATAATTCCTTCAAACCACTATATTGGTTTAGTTTATATTAGTCATACACACATTTGCACACACACACACTCACACAGTGCATTGTGTGATGTATTGATTGTTTCCACTTTTGGTGTGTTTTCCCTCAGTGCCTGTGGAGCTGGTCGGACAGGAGCTCAGGTCAGTAACACCACCTCTCCTACACACATGTCCAACAGATGAGATTATTTCACATTTCAGATTTATTACAAGAAGAATGAATGTGTTGATAAAGTCTTTTTTTCTTCTTCAATGCAACACTTTATCTGATGCTTTATCCATGCAGGACAAGTGCAATAAGTGTTATGCAATTCAGAAAATGGACACATTATTTTGTACAGTACATGTTCGATGCGTTGCTCACATCATGAAATGGAAAAAAGAGATTGGTGAGCCAGTGTAAAGAAATAACAACATGATGATACAGTATATCTATGCACACACACACACACACATGCGTATGCACACGCACGCACACGCACAAACAATATGGTTAACCCTTCACTTCCCTAAGCACATTTTTGCTCTGAAAATTTGAGATGCAACAATTTATGAATGCTGTTGACCCAAAATGATCAGCTTGCATGTTGTATAAGGGTTAAAGCTAGGTTACCTAACTTTTCGGCCCACAGAAAAAAATACTCAACAAAACTAGTTCTCGTCTCAAAAACTATTTGGTTCTTTGCCTATGTATGTATTTATGTTTTATGTTATTAGTTTTGTTTAGTCCACAGATCTATCCTTGCTCTATATCAGTGTTCCCCAACCTTTTTGAGCCGTTTAATTGAAAACACACAAACAGCTGAAACTGACACATTAATGAAAGTCTTCTGCCTTCAGAAGCAATGCATTCTCGTCAAAGTCGTTCTAATCTTTTCACATTATTTTGATCAATCATGTGATACTGGGTCATATCAAAAACACAAAATAAACATGAAACAATTGTGTGTTTATTTTTGGATCAAAATTGGAAAATTACAAAAATAACCTATGAAAGCACGCATACATTTTAATATCTGTAAACCCAAGTTATGAACTCATGTGTTGCCGTGGTTATAGTTTTGGAGTGCCGCGGCCTCTCATTTAAAATGCTAATGTGGCGTTTTAATAAGTGAAATGAATAAGAGGTGTAATTGGAGGAATAATGCTGCAGCTCGTTAATGAGAATCCTAATGAGCCGTCGTCAGGGTCATGGCCACGAGCGCCAAAGAACCACGCACTGTAAAAACAAGACTACAATGTGTCCAGAACACACTTAAAATAGATATACAAAATATGATATATTTAACAACGTTTCGGCCATTATAGCCCTCATCAGATTTTTTTTTTCCTTTCTTGGACCACTAAATATATATATATTGAAATAAAAACATAACTAAATAAATAAGGACATGTGTTTTGTATGCAATGTCCTCTATGAAATTATTCCCCTTTTTTTGTCATTGTGTGAGTCGTAATGTCATAACAAGTTTGAAAACATCGCATTTTGACAGAAAGAGCAGGGGCGCTATAAAGAACTCCTGGTCTGTTTATCAAGTGGAACAATGTTAAAACCAGCAAAGAAACATATGATTCTGCAAAATATATATGCTTGTATTTCAATTAACTGAAATTCCATTGGGCTAGTTTTGCAGTGTGTTTTGTAGTTTGGGGGTGAGGAGGAAATGAAGCCGGTTTGAACAGATCTTTATCACACGCGGTCACAGGATATAACCCACAGACCCTTCTCTTCTCTGGACTGAAGGCTGTGATCTCTAGATAGGCCACGAATCAATATAGTGACACATGGACATAATTCTAACCATTACAGACTTGAAAGAGAAATACAGTTGAAAGGACTTCACTTGTATTGTCTATTTTGGTGTAATATTTCATCTAATAATCTTGCCGTCATACAGCTTTGTTCTAACCTCTTGTATATGTGCTTTCTGCTGTTTGTCATCATAAACTAAACGGCTTTGTTCTACCATGTTCTAACCCGTCTCTAACCGCCCATCAGCTGCCCCACCCCAGGATGCAACGGGAGCGGACACATTAGCGGCAGATACGCCCGACATCGCAGGTAATGCTCCCTGTTTGTGGAAATAACAGGACATTTCCCATTCACACTAAACAAACTTGTGGATTTGTTTGCATTGAACTGATTATTCATAGCCTGTGTTCGGGAAAGTGATGCTCCAACATTTCTAGGGGGAAAAAACGCGAAATGGACATGTCATTATTGTACAGATACAACATCCTTTCATTTCTATTTCCTGTCTGCTTCTTGTCAAAAAAGTGATGAAAATGTCTTACGTATCAAAGGACGTTATAACACTCAAGCCTCATTTCCACTGTGTATCGCCTTGTCTCTGGGGATATTAAAGGAATAGTTCACCGTTTTTACATACTGACATATGTTCTTACCTTACCTTAGACTAGAAAAGTCTCCGGAGAGAAGTTAGTGCGCGGACGTAGCGCTCCTAACTTCTCTGCGCACTAACTTCTCTCCGGAGACTTCTCTCTCGCTGCTACTGTGTGTATTACAAGTCACGCTGCTTCTATTGACGGAAGTGAGCGAGAGAGAAGTCTCCGGAGAGAAGTTAGTGCGCGGACGTAGCGCCCCTCAGATTACTACGCCTCACAATATAGTCCCGTTTTATCCGCTAAGAAAATCGACTGTTACATTTCTGTGTTACTATACTTTGCAGTGTAACACGTCACGTAACTATATACATTTAATAGGGAACACTTGGAAGAGTTTGGTAGCTTCTAGCGGGAGCTACCTTTTGGTGCTACAAAATATACAGAGGAGGCTGCGGTTGTGCTCCCGTTTTTGCTCCGTTTGCATGACAGAGCGCACGGACTAAGACCAGACAGGTATATATTAACTAGTCTAAGGTAAGGTAAGAACATATGTCAGTATGTAAAAACGGTGAACTATTCCTTTAATCACAATAGTCACGATATGATCACAATCCATCCCCATACACAACTATAACAAAATTATTGAGATTATTGACACTGCATTGAACATTTGGCCAAAAATAAATGTGTTTTCAAAAATCGTAAAACATCATTTGGTTTACAATATATTGCAGGGTTCTATAGGGATTATCAAAGTGTGGCAATACTATCATGCAAAAGCCTGATCCCTTCTGTGCAGAGCAGCGCCTGGTTAGTACTGTGATGGGAGACCTCTGGGAACACCAGGTGCATCAGCATTGGCAATGGGGCGGCTGCAGCTGTAAAGTGCCAAAATGTTGTTGTGTCCTTAGGCAAGACACTTCCCCCACATGCCCCTGCCTAGAACGAGTCTGGAATGTGTATGTTTATCTTATGGGTGGTGGTTGGAGGCAGATACTGGTTGCCTCGCTTCGTCAGTGTGCCCCAGGGCAGTAGCAGTATATCACCATCAAGGCGTCCTTGAGAGTCCTGAAAAGCGCTATATAAATTCAATGCATTCTTATTATTATTAGAATTTGAAATATCATCAAATTTACATTTTCTAATGCTCCTAGTTTTCACACTAGAAGGATATGTAGATTTCTAGTGTTTTGACTTATGACATAACAGCTTGGCCTGGGTAGAAGCAGGGCCAAGCTGGTACTAAAAAAGTACCTGGTAGCAGTTGAACAGGGCTGGAGGAAATTTTCGCAATCGGGGTAGAGGAGAGTAGGGCCAAGTAGTGGGGTGGAGATATCAATCATTAGAAGTAAAATAAAAGCTTCATTTCAAAACAGACCCTGTGAATGACTGGCTCCCAGCGCATGTGTCTGGTAGGTCTCTAAGGGTTACTAATGTTCATCAAACATGTTCAAATAATTGGAACAGCTGACATCCAGTCCACAGGGCAAAACAGTTTAGTCCAGTTTAATATTGAGACGTGTGAAGCGTGGAGCCGATCTTTGTGCGCTGAATGGACTCTTATCACAAAAACTGTTATCATCGAACGCCTCACGTCTCTTCTTAATAAAAACCACTGGAGTGAAAACCCATGTGGCCTGAGGGGGGCGCTGTACTTTCCAATCACCGGGTCTCACACAATCGGAGCGCATCGCGGCCAATTGAGCGAAACATCTAATGAACACTGCATATGAAGCAGCGACGCAAGAAATCCAATAAGCACTGAGTCCCAGGTGACTGTCAGTGCAGGGGAATATGAATTACAGAACAAGCACGAACCGCTCTTAAAAAAACAAATGTGGGTTTGTAAATGACAAAAGAAAACAACTATAACATGGTTAAAGATGTGGAATGTTGATTTGTCTCATTAAACTTTGTTCTATGACTGTTGTGACTGGTCCTGCAAAAAGAGTGTCTTCTGTACACAAAGGCATTTAGAGTTATTCACTGATTCTGTAAGTGTAGATGTGACAATCTATTAGTATTTGAAGGATTGTCGCGAATACAAGCAGTTGAAATGAGTTTACTCTGCAGAGTGGCTGTGGGCTCCCTTAGAGATGGAGGAGCTCAGAGTAGAGCCACTGCTTCGAGAGCAGCCAGTTGACATGGCTCGAACATGTTTTTAGGATGTCTCTTTGACGTCTGCAAATGAGAATAAAATGCATTTACAAAAATCATGAAATTGAAAGGAAAAAAAGCCTTTTTGAAATTGGAAATTTTTCTCTTGAGCAACTTGTGACCCCTTTTTCCCACTGCCTGTCACAAGATAAGATGAGATAGACCGTATTGATCTCTGAACGCAAGCTCAAGCAGACGTTCTATGGCATACAGATCTAACGTGCTTGCTTTTGTTTGTGCAGTCTTCTCGGCTGTCCCATCGCCAGAAAGCGACGGCTGGAAGAAGCCGAGGCAGAGCAGGAAGCAGATACAGAGCGCGCCGCCTCCAAAAGGAAGTCCCACCCCCTGAAACTAGCTCTGGACGAAGGCTTCGGAGCGGACAGCGACGGCAGCAGCGAAGCGGAAGAAGCAGAGAAAGACATTGAGAAGGAGGTGGAGACGGTGGTGGAGGGAGGAGGTGAAGGAGGAGGTGGAGGAGAAGGAGGAGGTGGTGGAGAAGGAGGAAGTTGAGGAGGAGACGGACGACAGCGCAGCGGTGCTCACACAGATTCATGGAGACTCAGAGACGCAGACAGAGACAGAAGCAGAGGCTGAAGACATCAAAGAAAATGGACAAACCCATGAAGAGGAAGAGCAGAAAGATGAAGGTATGGGCCGGTTCTAGTTTTAAACCATGAATGAAATTAACAAATATTATGTGAAGCGTCCAGAGTGTTCAAAACAGCGCTACATAAAACCGATGCATTATTCACATGCTCTGTGAATATTTCTCCTCTGGATCCTTTTAGTTCCTTTAAGTTCTTTTAAATACTCTAGAAGATTGTAATTCTAATCCATGCTGAATGAGAAGGGAAACTATTAAAACACGATTCAACTTTTCATTTGAATGTCTTCTCTTTGTCACAGAGGAGTGTTTGATGGAGTCAGCGTCGGCCACAGCGCCACCTTCAGTTCACTCAGAGGAAGCGTCTCCTCACAGCACAGAGGACGTCGCCAACTCTCTGCTACACCTGGGGAGAGCGCACGAGTCAGATCTGCACCCGGGCGAGTCACAGGCAGCTAACTCTATCCCAGCGTCGGACATCTTGGATCCAGAGGTCAGCATGGAGGAGGAGGAGGAAGAGGAGGAGGAAGAAGATGGGAAAACAACAGAGCTGAGCGTTCAAGAGGAGCAGGTACAGAGACGCGTCAAAAGCTTTTTTCCAACTGTGTGCTTTCTTTGACATGATCTTTCATTGGGGGTTGTAATTCCCACTGACACCAGTAGGGCACAGAGGTGGACTTGTTTTGACTGTTTTAACAAGCTCATGTGTGTATTCATTCAAGTAAAGATGGGGTATCTAACTTTCAAACCACAAATAATAGAACTAAAAAGTAAAACTAGTTCTTGGCTCTAAAACTGTTTGGTTCAATCACTAGTTATCATTATTAAAGATTTTTAAAAGGAATAGCCCCTTGAGATGAATCATCTCAAGGGGGTCCTCAAAATCAATGTATTTTTGGCCTCTGCCACATCTTTAGATCAGCTTTTTCAGACAAAAAGTGAAAAAGAGAACCCAATGAGTCACAAAGGGATTCACCGGGCTCTTTCATTCATGTTTTCTAATAAGAGGAAGTTGTTTTTCTTCTACGCTTTCTGTTGGGACAAACAACATGTGTTATTTCAGTTAAATTTTTCCCACACACTTTTCTCTTGTGGCTCCAGCACTCGGAGCCTGCTGTGATGGAGGAAGAGGAGAAAGATGATGAAGACCACAGCTCTGTTTTACCTGATGTGCCCGCCGCCGTGCCGACCATCACCAGCACCGCCAGCGTGTTAGCTCAGGGATCGCACCGAATCAGCCCAGCCCACATGCAACACAGCCCCGCCCACATGCAACACAGCCCCGCCCACATGCAACACAGCCCCGCCCACAACCACAGCAGCGTCATCCACAGCACCAGCCTCGCTCACAGCTACAGCAGCCCAGTTCACATCAACAGAAGCTCCGCCCACAACCATCATAGCCCCGCCTACATTCCCAGCAGCCCGGCTGACATCCCAAGTAGTCCCTCCCCTCAGAGCCACAGCCCCACCCCACAGGACTACAACTTCACTGAAGACTACAACTCCCATAAGGCCAGTCCAGCACTAAGCTACGGCTCGGCGCGCGTTAGCTCCCCTCTGGACCAGTACTACCAGGTGCACAAGAGCTCGTCCAGTGTATCGCCGGACATCATCGAGGTGAGCCACCCGAGAGCGGGTCCTTTCATTCCATGCAATCTATAGATAATTTTCTGCAGAAAGTAATTAGAAACTTACTTCGCTTCACATAGTGTTCATGTGAATACTTTTTTATGAAGTTTATTGGTAATGATGGCATGATTCTGCATCTAGACAGAGCAGAAATTGCAGTATTTTATAGACTGGCCTATAGAATGTGCTTTTGGCCTTTAGACCACAGCTTGGTGATGGAAGCTGACGTGTTGAGCCAATGACATGGAGAGTATGTCTCGTAGTTTGGGTGGTGATGGGGAGGAGTAGGGCTGCAGCATCAGCTGAAAGCAGAGAAAGGATGAGTCTGTTTAACTGCAGGAAGCTGAAGGCTAATTGCTGATTAGACAAACTTTTCCCAGCAGCCTCTTTGCTACTGCTGGATTTTTCTGCTACTTTATAATGGGCTGCACTCCCACCTCTACAGTTATATTGATTGTTTTGTTTGGATGTCTAACATTTTTATTTTAGCATTACGTTAAATTAGTTAAAGGTCTATATATTGTGAATGGATATTGGTTTGAATGCACGCAGCAAACACAGGCTACACCAGACTCGCACATTTGCACAGAACTGTCTTAGTTGCCACTTACCCTTACAGGCAACGCCTGTTATTATAATAATTTATCCATGGTTCTTTTGTAAAAATAAAGTGAATTGGATTTAAGCCTTAATCAAAGATGTTAATTCCAACTGTCTGTATTCTTCAGGTGGGCTCGGATAAGTCGGAGGATGGAGATGACGAGGACAGTCTGTCTCAGAGATCCACCATGACAGAAGAGATGGAGATGTTCGACATGACGCGAGGGAACCTGGGCCTTCTGGAACAGGCCATCGCCCTCAAAGCAGAGCAGGTGAAGCCACTGCTGCGCGCTCCGGAGATAATCCACCCTCACAGACCATACTTCACCCTGGAGGACCGGCCCAAGCACCTGGACGCCCTCCGGAAGAGCTACTTCAGCAAAGGTGAGAGGAGGGGTAGTGGTGAAACATTAGTGGTGCTGCTGTCTCAATCCTGTAATAGTATGATGTCATTGTACCACTATGACATCACAATCAGAGCAGTTTTCTGCCTTTAAAACAAACGTAGTGCCCATAAATTAGTTTTCAAGTAAAAAGATATTATCTCACATACTTGGACGTGAAATGACAAAGGAGAGAATTTCAAAATATTTTTTTAAAGGCCAAATATAATATTTCCTTTTTTAATAAATTATTTTTCATTCTAAAAGATGAAATGCCAAAGTAACTATCACTGGCCATTCAAAACTTCCTGCACAGAATACTATTTTATTCTGGGCTAGTACAACTTCTTATTCCACCAATTGTATCAGGGAAAATTCAGATAAAATCCAAACAAAAGCTCTGAATCTTGTGATTGCAATGCGCTCCGTTTATTGTGTCGTAAATGAATGTTGTCTCCTTTTCACTCCCTTCTTTGTCATTGAAAAGAGAAAACAATTTATGAAGAGAAAAACAGTTTTGAAGAAGGGTTTGTGTTTTGATGCGACTCAGCTGTGACCTTTGTGTGAATAAAAGATACATTTGTGGTGAGGGGCGTACGCAGAGCTGTGGCTTTCTATTGTGACAAGAGGAAAAGGCTCAATGCACTTTGTTCAACAGCCAAAATTAAAAAAAACAATCCAAAACAAAAAAATGTAAATCATGAACAAAGAATCAAATTTGAGATTCTGGTCAATGGAGAAAAATATGTACACGAAGCATAGGAGAGAGATTGTAAACGCCATGGCAAAGACAAAGCAGCAGAACAAACAAGGAAAGTGAACTAGATGTTTTACATTTGTGCCAAAATGTCTGCACACTTGATTGTATTATACCTAAGAAGAGCAAAATCTTGTAAAGAACCGTACACAGAGAAGAGCAGTGGAGAAAGAACACAGCCCTGTGGAACTCCTTCGCTGATGGTCCCACGTTCTCCCCTAGTCCTACTTCATTCTCTGCTTCAGTCCTGATCCAGCCTCTGCTTTAGTCCTTCTTCAGTCCTGCTTCAGCTCTGACCCCCTCTCTCTCTCCCTTCAGACTCTCTCTCTCGTCCAGAGAAGAAGGAGGTGAAGTGTCCGACCCCGGGCTGTGATGGCACAGGTCATGTGACTGGACTGTACCCGCACCACCGCAGCCTGTCGGGCTGTCCGCACAAGGACCGCATCCCCCCAGAGAGTAAGACAGCACTAATATTGCACTTTTAAACAAGTCTTACCACAACATGCTGTCTCCATCTTATTAGAAAACATGTCCATATAAAACCTATTTTTCACAAAGAGCCCTGTGAGTCGCTATTTGAGTGATAGTGTTTGTATTTCTCTTATATTTCATATTTCTGTCTGATGCTGATCTTAAGATGTGACAGAGGCCAAAAATGCATGCCTGGGAAAACTATTTTAAGAGTGATAGAGTGTTACATAGATTTAGGTAAAATTAAGTCAGTGCATTCAAAAGTGTGACCTGGATATAGTAACCATGTTCATTTAGACATAGTTTCATTCTTTATAACTATTTTTTAAATAGATTTTGATCAACTTGCCACATTCAGCAAACATGCCACATTGACTGAATCTGGTGTGACTGACACTGACTGTGTGTTCTGTTTGCAGTTTTGGCCATGCACGAGAATGTCCTGAAGTGCCCCACTCCCGGCTGCACGGGACAGGGCCACGTCAACAGCAACCGCAACACGCACCGCAGGTAACAGAGCATTCTGAATGTGCACAAAACACATAATAATTCAAATAATGTGCAGTTTCATAAAGATTTATCACAGGTATTATATATAATGCAAGCTACCCATTAGATTATGTTAACTTTTTTAATTGAAATTTGTATTTTTTTGCTTCATTATAAATGATAAATATCTTCTGTCTGTCCACAGCTTGTCGGGATGTCCCATTGCCGCCGCAGAGAAGCTGTCCAAGGGCCAAGACAAGCAGCACCTGCCCCAAAGCGACCAGCTCAAAGGCAACGAGAGGGTGCTCAGGTGGGGCCTCTATCCACAGCCTTTGATTTCACTGAAAAATAACAATACACACATGAATCATCTTTTATACTTTTATTCAATCATAATATTGAGAATACATACGGCTGGTTGTATTATCACTAGTTTTTCAGACAGAACAGTGAAAAAGAGGACCAGCCTCACTCAGCCAATCAGCTCTCAGCTCTCAGCATCAGATAATGATAATAAAATGTGACTTTGTTCACATTTTACTTGCTTCTGTTGGAACAAGTAACATGTAATATTTATAAAAGATAAAGTTAGATACCCCAGCTTTACTACTACAGCAAAGTTATTAGGTAATGCTTGTTTTATGCTTGTTCCATTATCAAATTTATGGTGTCCACATTTGTAGACTGTTTAGTTTGAGTTAAGACAATGCGTTTTCCGTTCGTGCCTCCTCCCCGGACACATAGTGTAACAGCATCAGTCGTATTAGCATCAGTCCCGGTTCAGTCCTCGTTGGTATTTTAATTAATAGCGGCACGATAAGCTAATTACGCCTGTCCCAGTGTCGTGTGTGTGAACGAGAATAACAATACGGACTCAGAACGTGCCTTTGTCTCCATTCTTTTTGTAATGAACTGTGTTTTTCTACAAAGACCACAACTCCACACCACGCAAAAGCATTTCCAGATTATTTAAGAGGATCTATTCATTCTATTGTGTTCCGTTTGTGGTTATTTTGGTTCTTTAACATGATATTTAGAATACTTTTATTTTAGCAATGATTTATTAAGTAGGAAATGTCTGGATAGACATGACAAATGGAACACTACACTATCTATTAAGCAACCTGGCTTCCCACAACCCAGTGTGTTCTTTCATTTAGTAATAATAATAATAATAATAATAATAATAGTAATGTATCGCAAACAACACACACACAAACGTACTGACAATGTGGTTGAAGTTTCTTGTTTGAGGACACAAAAACCGCTTGGCACTTTGCAGCCACAGCTTCCCCATTGTGATGTTCCCAGAGGCCTCCCATCACAGTACTAACCAGGCCCTGAACTGCTTAGCTTCTGAGGTTCTGAGGTCCTCGAGCTCAGGTGGTGCCACAAACATGTAATACTGTTATTGGTTTTAGTAGTCCTCCATCTCTTATCAGGGCTCCCCTTTTTCTCTGTTTCAAATTTCTGAAAAAAACTGAAATGGTTGTTAAAAGGCCATTTATTCAATTCAATCCGTATTCAAACAGTACAATTTCATTGAGATTCAAGGCTTGTGTCCTGGCCAAGAGGCATCTTCCAAGCCTTAGACCACATTTTATTTTAACACAAAAGAGTAAGAAATCACACAATAAGAAGTCTGCCGCACAATTATGAACATGTGATTGTATAACACGTGTCTTTTGAAATGACCTGTATTCAGTCTTGTGCTCTTCTGCCCTCTCTGCTTCTCCAGCCCTCCCCTCTTATCGTTTCTGTCTGCCTCTCTTCCTCTCAGACCCATGTGTTTGGTGAAGCAGTTGGACGTCCCCCCTCTCCCTCACTTCGGCACATATGGCCCCGGGTCGGCCCCGTGCACGCCACGGGCGAACCTGGCCCACGAGCTGGAGAAGTTCTCCAAGGTCTCATTTGATTACGCCAGCTTCGACGCACAAGTGTTCGGCAAACGCACGCTGGCACCAAAGATCCTCACCAGCCAAACCTCACCCAAAGCCTTCAAGAGTGAGTCCTTTAGTAGAACTGCTCTAGACCTGGTTTAGAACTATTTGCTCCTTAAATGTCTTCAAGAGTTAGTCTTGCTCTAGACCTGGGATAGTGCTGGTATAGACCATAGACTGTATAATAAGAGTACAGTCTAAGGACATTTTGAGCTGCTCTGGAACTTACTTACTTACTTATATTATTATTACTTACTCTGGATGTCCATAAGTCCAGCTCCAGTCCTGCTTGTGTCCTTGTTAGTATTGCTTTAGTTCCTGCTTTAGTTCCTGCTTTAGTCCTGCTTTAGTCATTGTTCCATCCTGCTTTAGTCCGGCTTCAGACCTGCTTTAGTTCTTGTTCAGTCCTGCTTCAGTCTCTGCTCCAGTCCTGCTTCAGTCCTCCTTTAGTCCTGGTTGCGTCCTACTCCAGTCCTGCTTCACGCATCTCCTCTCACCCACAGCTAAAGCGTCTCCCAGCCTCAGCCTTCACGCCTTCACTAAGACTTCTCCGTACGATTACGCTCACGACGCAGAGGCCGCTCACATGGCAGCGACGGCCATCCTGAACCTGTCCACGCGCTGCTGGGAGAGACCCGAGAACCTCAGCACCAAGGACCATCCCAAGGTACAAAAGGCTCAACATGAAGCCCAACATAAGGCTGCACACTGCACGCCATCTGCAGTAAGACTTAAAATGCAATGCCATTTAATAAATATATCTTCTATACCACGGCGTGTATGTTTTGCATGGCTTGAATCACTACTACTGCTGCTACTACTACTACTACTGTTACTACTACTAGTAGTAAGTAGTAGTAAGTAATCTTTATTTATATACCGCCTTTTCACTGCACATCAGAGTCTCAAAGCGGTTTACAATTGTTATTTTTGGGAGTGGGGGTGCCAGTACAGGAGGCACATGCCAGACCTATTGTACATATTTTTAGTGGTAGGGGAAACCGGAGCACCCGGAGGAAACCTACGCAGACACGGGGAGAACATGCAAACTCCACTCAGAAAGGCCCTGGTCCAACCGGGATTCGAACCCAGGACCTTCTTGCTGAGAGGCGAGAGTGCTATCCACTCAGCCACCGTGCCGCCCTGGCCCGCCACTACTACTATTACTACTACTACTACTGTTACTACTACTACTACTACTACTACTGTTACTACTACTACTACTAATACTACTAAATACTATCTAAAGCTACTACTATAATTACTACTGCTACTTCTGGCTAAAGGGCTTTTCTGAGTGGAGTTTGCATGTTCTCCCCGTGCCTGTGTTGGTTTCCTCCAGGTGCTTTGCTTTCCCCTACCACTAATAACATGCACACTTGGTTATCATCCAGCTATAATAGGCCTGACCAAGCCGAGTATCGACATCTGGAGATGGATACCTAGGCGCTGTACTAGGGCGACCACTGCTCCTGTGCCTAGTGGCATCAGGATGGGTCAAATGCAGAGGACAAATTTTCTTACGGGGACAACAAAGTGCACATTCACATTCAAAGCTACTACTACCACTAGTATACTGCCACTTACAGCTACTACTATCTAAAGCTACTACTACTGACTTTAGTTCTGGTTCAGTGCTGGTTTGCTCTGTCCATGGTGCTGAATCCCCTGTGCCCATTTAAAAAAATCTTGTCTTTTTTTCTTCTTCTAATCTACTTTGAACCTACATCTTTTATTCTATAATGTGCTTTGCCAGTAGTCATGTATTTGAAGAAAGGAAGTTCCTATAATCACCAGTAATCAGAGCCATCACATTCGCGTTTACACAGCAACAGTGTCAGTAAATGGGTTTTAAATTCATTGTAACATTTGTAAAACACTTAAACTATATGTTTTTTGCTTTCTTTTTTCCACTCTCTTTATGACCTCTACATATTGTGCACATAACAAACTCAAATGGAAAGCCACGTACAGTTAAACTCGCTCATTATAACCTTCTTCATAATTCTCACCGCTCTAATCTGGGCTCTCATCCGCCCAAAACTGTGTCAGGAAATGGAAAAATAATGAATCCGCTGTGGGTTTGTGAGTGCCTCTCCTCTGTGAGCCCGAAAGCTTTTAGGAATCACAATATGAGGCACAGACGGCTCCGATTACACCTCCTGAGAAACAAAAGGCAGGGAGCTCTGCCAACACAACTAAAGCCACTTACAGGAGATATCATGTGCACACTCCCTTCTCCCTCTTTTAACCACATTACAACATTGTTCCTCTTCAAAAACAAACCTGGAGTTGTTTAATATCAAAAAACCTCCGGCAGAAATCAGCACAAACACGTCTCCCCGCCCCTTTTGGCTGATTTTTGTTGTTGTCATTATGCTGTGACAAAGCTCTAACTTTAGCGTCGTACCTCCATAAGTTTCGTTCCATATGGCGAGCTAGCCAGGACTGTTGTCAATCAGTTTGTGGACAGCATTTTCTTCAGAATGAAAAGGAAGCACAGTTTATCAATCAATCAATCAATCATTTATTTGTACATCACAAGTCGTGTACAAGGCAATTCAAAGTGCTTCACAAGAAAAATGAAAAAATCAAAATTCATTAAAAAGTCAGTAAATAAACAATTATTTCATAGCAGCATAAAAGTCAGGAGAAGAGCATTTCCCTTTACATGGACCGTGACATGGACTAGAACATGGATTATTGAGCCCAAAATGGAGAGTGTGAAACAAACGGTTACAGAGCAAGAGTTTCCTTTCAACGTAAGTCAATAGAAACCAGAGGAAGTTGGAGCAAAACTTCGTCCATGAGCATCTCCCTATTGAGCTTCATTAGTCTCAGGGATTATTATTGTCCATATATCTACAGTCTATGATCTCAAGAGAAGAGCATTTATTTATTAGATGGTTTTCTCCATCCACACTACTATCAGCACTACCCCTCGCCCTCAATCAAGAAAATATCTATCTGTCTATCTATCTGTCCGATCGTTGAGCATGTCGTCTTTAAATTCGTGTTCATTAAAGCTGCGTGCGTACTGTATATACACGCTAAGATGTTTCAAATGCAAGGTTGAAACATGTTAAGATTGTAAATAAGAGATGTCAAAGAGCAGAGAAAGAGATGGTTGGTAATGGAAAAAGATGTCCTGCTGAAGAGTAATCCAGGGACCAGGAGCAGGGAAATTCAAAAACAACAGGAGTGTGTGTTTGTGTGTGTGTGTGTGTGTGTGTGTGTGTGTGACAGTGGGTGATGGAGGGATGAGAGGAGGAGGGAGTGATGCAACGGGGCCTCAACAGCGTCCTGTGGTTCTGTGTGTGCGCCTATGTGTGTGTGCGTGTGTGTGTGTGTGTGTGTGTGTGTGTGTGTGCGTGTGTGTGTGTGTGTGTGAGTGTACTGTATGAGAGAGCGCATATAGAGATGATAGACAGAAAAAAGACAAATGGATTTTCATCTTTCTTCAGTTCATAGGCTTTTGCTTTTGTCCTGATTTTCTTGGAACAGTGAAAAAGTTCTATTGTATTCTATAAAAGCAGATTCATTCGTCCTTTTCTCATCTCTAATATGGGGTTTTTTTTGGCCGAAAAACACAAGCGTTCAAGGTTGTATTAATGGTATTATTAGTGTTGGAAGGCAATGCTAAGCTAATATAAACTCCATAGTAACGATAGGGAAAGGATGTTTGTTCTGGTTTTAAGGTAAACTGATAGTGTTTGGAGGGAGTGTGGCATGCGTCGGGGGATGGACCATAGTTTGGGAAACCCTCTGTCTCTGATCTGGTGTCTGTGGACTGCCTTTATCGCCCTCAAGAAAGAAAAGTGTACATGAGAGTAAAGATTCAAAGATTGATTGTAAAGAATGGAAAGAATGAGCTTTAGACGCCACTGACTCCAAAATGTACTCTGTCAACGAAACTATTGGAAATACTAATTGCGGTTGTAATTGGTCCCATTTCAGAGTGTGTTGTGAGCGTGGATGTGATTCTCTTTCATAAACAAAAGCTCAACATGTATTTGAATTAGTTAGAAATTCAACTTGTAGGTTGTGTTTTGTACATAGTCAACTGTTACTGTGTTTTTCCTTTGAAGGGCAGCATCATGACCCTTAGTGACCAATGCTGGGCTCAAGGGGCTGTTCCACCTTCTGGACGTTCAGAAACAAAAACTCTCTCACTCTAAATGTCAAGTGTTGTGGTTCAGTGTTGTAATCAGCTTGTGTTGTGTCCTTGAGCCAGACACTTCCTCTCATCTCTGCCTGAATGCACTCTCACTCTGGCTGCCGGTTGTCTTCAGGAGCTGGACATCGAGGTGGACGAAAACGGCACCCTGGACCTGAGCATGAAGAAGCCAATCAAACACGAGAGTCCCGCCCCCGCCGCCAATCAGGCGTCCAAAAGCAGCATGTCGTCACCTCCCCTGAGCCACGCCTACAAGCTCGAGGAGTGGGAGGGGCCTCTGGATTACACCAAACCCCACCGCCAGCGCGAAGACGACATGGATGAGGTATGAGCGCCGAAGACATGTACAGTATGTCTGCTCTGTGAGATATGGGTCGTTCTGTGTCAATCCACAAAAGTATATCCCACCATCATGAAAAGCACACCTGGAGCTGTTATCCGTGCTAATATGGGGACGTTCTGGCACAAACACATACCCCCAGCCCTTCTGTCCAAATGCTTCTTTTTCTTTTTTGGGACACTGTGAAAAATATTACGTTATGAACAGATAGATAGATAGATAGTGAGATAGATAGATAGTGAGATAGAGAGATAGATAGGTAGAGAGAAAGCAGGGACGTGCGGTGAGGTTTGTGATTGGGGAGGCACTGACTTTAAAAGTCAGATTTACAATCATTATTCAAATAAAATAGCATTTAATCACCAATGCAATGACATCCACAAACTTTATATACTGTAAAGATAAGAGAACCAGCTTCTTTTAATAATCTCACAACAAATCTAGCTGCTGACTCTGCTCCGCATCAAACAACATCTTTAAGAAGCGCAGGTGCGAGAGACGCGAGGAGAGAGAGACGCGAGGAGAGAGGAGCAGAGAGAGACAGAGAGGAGCAGAGAGACGGAGACGCGAGGAGCAGAGAGAGACGGAGACGCGAGGAGAGAGAGACGCGAGGAGAGAGGAGCAGAGAGAGACAGAGAGGAGCAGAGAGACGGAGACGCGAGGAGCAGAGAGAGACGGAGACGCGAGGAGAGAGAGACGCGAGGAGAACATAAACAATAATTTAAACAAGTTGCAGAACTCTTGAGCAGTGTTTGAATCAGTGTTTTTCGGAAAAGCACTACTTTGCCGGTATCTGTCAATGTTCAACATAAAACACAGATTAACAAACTCCTCCCCCGCAGCCGGACTAACCTCGTAAGTCCAGTGGTGGTCTCCCAGTCTATATTAATTCTTTCTTTGTTTGAAAGTCCAATTGAGAAAAAAAATCTTCATTCAAATCATCCATTTTCCAGCAAAAGAAATAGCATTTTGGGCTGATTGTTTGTTAGCAACTCTGGTATGAACTTTATGCTCACTATCACCCCTAGCGGTGAGGCACAGATACCGCCTGCCTCACGCCAAGCTTTTTCCTTGTGTGTTCATCTACAATCAAAAGACTTAAACTAAATATAAATTGTACACACATACGTGCAATACACTACTAAACACTAAGAGGAGTTTAAAAAATGTTTTTAAAGCAGGATATTTGAAACAAACGGTGATATATCAACTGCACGAGCTGAGTGCACTCAGACACACACACACACACTGTGAGGGAGCGGTCTGGGGTGAGGCACGCAGGAGCGCTGCCTCACCTCGTCTCTTTGAATAGGAATAACGGGATTTCGGCGATTTTGACTTCAGAAATGATCAAAACTGATGGGAACCGTGCCGAATATACATTAAAAGCATAGGACAGTGGATATAAATTATATATTTAAACTAAAATAATTATTAGTTTCCAATAATGGCAGGTGAGGCTCTGCCCTCCCCTGCCTCCCCTGACTGCACGTCCCTGAGAGAAAGATAGATAGAGAGATAGATCGATAGATAGATAAATAGATAGAGAGATAGGTCTAAAAAGCTAATAATAGTAATAATCAGCTACAGCCCTTCAGGTCCCAGCAGCAGAGGTGGTGGAGCAGGACAGAGCTGTTTTCTGCATTTTAAAACAAAAGTATTGCCTCTAAATTAGATTATGATTTCCTTCAAAATCTTGTTATTCATTAATTAGACGCTGCTTAAAGAGATTTCAATTTTAATCTAGAATGTCATTTCCCACAGAAGAAGGGAGTGGCCTCTTTGACCAACACTCTGCTGCTGAGAAACATATGATATTATATCTTGTGTTCTGATAATCCTTCATGTTCAAACTGTTTTCTATCAAATACAATTTCATGTTTTAATTAAGCAGTCAATAGTGTGCCTGTTGTGAAGCATCGCGCGCCTTTTGGGCTTTTTCATAGAGTTACTTTTGAGAGCTGTTTGATGCAGCAACCAAAAATGTTCTTGTCAATTTTACCTCTACATACTGTAGGTTCTTTCCAGTGCATTTGCCTGCTAAACATATTTCAGCGATAGTTTCTCCCAGGACGCGGTATTGCACCATAAATAAGAAACAGGCTGAACCCCTGCAGCGGTGTCATTAAGAGTCGTGTGTACAAACTCTTTCCATTATTCATTTTACACACAAACACTGAGGCCATAACACCCAGCCAGCCTCCTGTGTCAGGTGGGTTACGTCAGCCCTCTTTGGCATATGCAAATGTTCCTCTTTGAACTCTTTCAAAAGAAATAAAAAAAAACTCCAGTATTAATTTTTGATGAGGCCGTCCGCGTTTGTCTACAAAGAAAAGGAGCAGAAAGTTTCAAAGTTTCTATGGTAAAAATGTGCAAGAAATTCAGAATATTGCAAGTCCCGTGTCGGGCCATTACTATTTTCGAGCCGCTCCTTCAAAGCATGTCTTACTTTTAGTTTGAATTAGTTCATTTTCAGACACCTTGCGTTGATATAGGTTATTTTTACTTGTAGTTTTATTCATATGTAAAGAAGTTGATAGTAAAAAGTTGTATTGAAACCAGATACACATTTGTAATTAAGTACAGAAATGCTTTTGCTTTTTGTCCTGTCAAGATTTTCTGCAGGGTTAACTTTGCATCCCAGTTTTTAAGATTGTGAAAATACTCCTGCCATTCAAACATCCCACAAGTCTCAAGAGTGATCTATACGGCGAGACAGCCGGGCTTATTATTGTTAATCAGCTTTGGCACTGAGATAAGTTTATGTGTTTTAACTTTAACTTTAAATGTATATAGAAGGACTTTTCCGCATTTTAGGAAAGAACCGCCCTCTCCACTTTTTGAACAAAACTCTCTGGTCTTATTTGACGAGTTTGTATAACCAGAATGATTGACAATTGGGAGCAGCAATAGTCTTGATGATTCACCCGGAAGTAGAAAATCCTCCGATATACCTCTGAGTGAATGGCATTTTCCTCAGAAGATAAAGAAAGAACAGTCCATGTCAAGAGAGAAGCATTTGCGCCTCACCCACATCATTAAAAATCTAAATAGAGAGAAGGGCTTCGGAGTGTGTGTGGTCAGAATACACTCTGTGAAGATGAACATACCTTTAACACTAGCCTGTCATATCACTAAACCCACTGTTGTCATACTTTCTGTGCAGATGGAGCACGCAGCTCAGTCCTACGTTTCGTCCGATGAAGACGACATGATGGACGGTCTGGACGACAGGAAATACCCGGGCGAGGACAGGAAGTACCCGGGAGAGGTCACAACCCCCACCTTCAAGCTCAAGTTCCACCCTAAAGATGTGAAGAAGGAGCTTCTCGCGTGAGTCACTGCAAAACACACATGTTTGAATTGTAGGCATTCATACGTCTTATAAATATAAATAATACATTTTTCACCAACCAAGTTTAAAAAATCTGAAAAGATCTGAAGTTCACAATATTCATTTGTCGTTGACAGTTGCCCCACCCCAGGCTGTGACGGCAGTGGACACATCACCGGAAACTATGCCTCCCACCGCAGGTTTGTGTCAGAGGCCATCTTTTTCCCATACGCCTATATTTAGCTCCTAAGTGGAGCACCGATCAAATGTCTAGTTACTCTGGAGATGTGGGAAATAACCAGGGATTATGATACATTTATTTATCTGCCAATTACAAACCACTTAAATCTGATTTATATAGTAACATGTCCATATACTGTAGCACATCGTAACTTCATTTCAAGTAAGCTCAGTATTTTCCACCGGCTCTTTTTCCTGCCGTCTCCGAATCCATTTCTGATCTCTTCTAGTAACATAGGTCCATTCAGCATGCAGTGTGTTACATGTGGCGAGCTAGCCAGGACAGTTTATACAACTTCATCCTCTACACAATATTTTACTCTATGCTTGTATCAGTTCTGCTTGCTCTGTTGTTTTCCTCCTAAACAAACTGGTAGCTTGTCTTCCTCAAAATGTATTTATCATAGCCTCTATCTCTGGCTCACTTTTGCTCTTATTTCCTTGTCTCCTTGCCTCCTATCTCCTTGCATCCTTGCGTCCTTCAGTCTTTCCGGGTGTCCTCTCGCCGATAAGAGCCTTCGGTCCCTCATGGCTGCCAACACTCCTGAACTCAAGTATGTTTCCACTCTAAACTTTCACTGTTCTTCTATTTACCCTCAAAATAACCATTTAGATATACAAATAATGTTCTGGTTTTCTTCTGCTGTCTTGGTTTCAAACTGTTGCCGACTTTTTACTCTTTTCGACTTTATCGCACTGTCTCCTGCTTAATACAAAGTTCAGCAAAGTGTTGTGATGGAGCATAATGGGGAGGCACAGAGTAAATTTGGACTCTACAAAACTTTTTTTTCATCAATATCAAGATTCCACCATATGTTCAAACCACACAGGACTTTCTTATTTCAGACTTATTGAACATTAAAGGGCACCATATAGTAGACAAAGGAGCATCTACTTTTAAAACCCTTCCTAAATACTTGTCTTTGCTGTGTTTTGTCGCAGATGCCCTACCCCAGGCTGCGACGGCTCCGGTCACATCACAGGAAACTACACCTCCCACAGAAGGTAAACACTCAACATGGCCGCCGTCCACACACACATAAGTGCACCACGAGTGAGTCAGAGAGGTGAAGAGACAGGAGCACAGCCACACGCAAACAATCAATGTCTGCTGCAGCTTCAATGACTTGGACTCACTTTATTAGGCCTGTTCTGATTTAGTTTTATTACTTCATAAAGATACCTTATGTATTTACTATGTATTTTCAATCACTTGTTTGGTGGTTGCAGGTAGAGACTTGTATCTATTAGAAGAACTTCGTACTAAATGTAGTGTTCCAACATAGTTTCTCTTCCAAACCAGCCTGAGAGTTGTGTTAGCTTCATCCGCACTAACCACAGGCATTTTCAGCACAACTCCTTCCCACAAAACTGTTTCCTTACTTCTGCAAGTCCAAATATTATGCAAATAGTTTACAGTGATATTGTAATGTCTCAATGTCACCAGTAGAGGGTGTAGTTTGCTCTTATTTAGAGCATTCTGAGTTATTTATGCTACATGCTACAAACTATAGTTTAAGTTCTAAAAGGTGAAATAGTAAAAAGTAAATATTCTCAAACATATGTTAAAGGGACAACCTTATGTACATATATGTAATATTAGTTACATGGAGCATGGACACAAAGCAATTCGGGCGTTCTGCTCTCCCAAAATTCCATCCGATGGGCGGGGGAGCGACTGAATTTTGCGTTGCATTATGGGTAACACTTGCCTTCGCAACTTCCGGTTCTCTCTGCCCGGCGCATTTTCTCTAAATGGTTGAGTGTTTTCGTCATTTTACATTATGCAAATACATTCCCGTCTCTAACTAGTGGCATATCGCGCAAATCATCCGTCCAATTCACATTCTTCCCTCTTAGCTGAACTTCATTCTCATTGTTACCATCTGTCACTCGCACACACAGCCGTTTTCGTTCACTCTGCTCGCTGTCATCTTCTTCTAAATCTTCATAAACACCATCCGCTCGTTGAACTAGCAACAACAATTCCTCCTTTCGTTTTCCCACACTGCAAATACCCTTTCGCTTCAACCTTTCACGCAATTCAGGCACTGTCAATTGCTTGTTGTTTTCGTGAGCCATATTCGCCATTGTATGAAATCAACCGGAAGTGAACTGGGCAACAAACGGTGTCATTTTTTGATCACAGCGCCGCTCAGTGGATGGAATTTTGGGAGAGCAGAACGCCCGAATTATTTATATAATATGCGCTCCATTGGCATTTATGTTTGAAACAGATTATTTTGAGGTTTTAATGATGTTACAACATTGTTCCTCATCAAACACACACCTGGGGTTGTTTTTAGCTGAATCCCTTTCCTTGCATAAATACTCTGTTTAAAAACTGTACGCAAGGACAAATCCTCAGGAGATGTCATGCACCGATCTGTTTTCTGCCTTTTCAAACTAAAGTATTGCCTCTTAATGCCAAATAAATGTGTCAAATCATGTTATACGTTTGTGTGCCTTTAATTAAACTATTTGATCTGAATTTAGAAAAATGTCCCACTACCACAAGATGTTGTGGAAGAAGTGTGGCTAATCCTAATGTTCTATTTTGAAAACGATTTCACATTATAACATAAAAAGTAAATATACTTATGTATTCTTAAATACAGCTACAGAAAAATAATAATAAAGTACTCACTATAGTACAGAATAAAAAAAGAGTCCATGTCATTTTACCTCTCGTAGATATTCATTTTTTGCATTTCCACATCATTCATTCAGGCGCTGGATTTGTTACTAGAGTCAATCTTTGTACAGTTATTCTTATTATTATTTTCTACCTTTTGCTTACCGGACGTGTTCTGAAGCTATCACCTTCCATACTTTGTGTTTTCAGTCTCTCTGGGTGCCCGCGTGCCAAGAAAAGTGGAATTAAAACTCCTACCAAGGACAACCAGGAGGATTCGGAGCTTTTAAAGTTCGTACCGCTCAGAAACCATGTCTTTTCTTTGCGATACTGACGGTAAAACTAAAAACCGGACAGAGGTAGACAGAAAGAGAGAGTAGGCCAATTATAATCAAGGGTTACTAATACATAAGAGGCTTCACTTTATTTCTCAGTTGTTGGTCTTTTTCGTTTTCAAAATTGGTGCCGCTAAAATACAGTATATGCTGATCTACAAATACTAAAAATGACTGTCACGCAGCATTACTGATACTGTAGATGATGTAAAGGAGAAAGTTGACAGTATTGGAGATATTCTTTATTACAATGGTAAGGGTTTTATCATGTAGCCCTAGAACTTATGACCAAGATAATGTTTTGGCTCGTTTACAGTAAAACACTGGAGTCATGATCAATGGAAGCAATAAATGTGTTTTTGGCCTGTGTCGCAGTGAAAGAGAAAAAGAGAGAGGACTCAGCTCTCGGCCCGGAGTCAAATAGTGATTCACAGAGCTTTTTCTTACAATTATGTAACAGCTATTGGAAAAAAACATGTTTTGAAAAAAAAAAACGCACACACACTTTTAAGACTCTTTCTGTTGGAACCAAATCCAAGGTTAGAAAGGCCTGCTTTAATGTAGTTTATATATTTAGAATTTGTTCGTATAAATAAAAAATTCACACAAACAAGACACTGAAAACATTTCCTGATACATACAGATAAAGAGTCATTCAACCCAGGGTTGTTCAAACTGCCGCCCACGGGCAAATGCGGCCCTCTGACCGGCCTTTGATGGCCCTCAGTCCTGCTGAGCTGCCCCCGGATTTATTGAATAGAGATATTTATTGAAAGACTTCTGCTGACATAAAGTAAAGACCAAAAAGCCACAACTGAACATGAGGCCTTATACGTTTGGACACTTCTGATTTAAGCTGAGGAACCAGTGAGGAAAGATATTTGTCCAGTAATACATTTCACACTTACTCTTAAGGGTATAGGAGTTGTGCTTTAAAGACATTTCAGAAATGTGGGTTTTATCCATATTTGGCATTTCAGATTCTGAATGACTGTGCCAACACTTTCTTCACTCATTGTTAGTGGTTGTGTGAAGCCATGTATTGTCAAATGATAATGACGACAGAAACTCTTCTTCAGAGAATTATCAGAAGTCTCTATCCCCCTGTTCTTAAAAGCGTGTATTGCCCTTTAACATCAATGGCAGCTTGGAGTCTTGGAGGTGTCTCTTTGGTCTCTCTCTCTCTGGTCTATCTAGTCTCACTCTGGTCTCTCATGGTCACTCTCTCTTTTGTCTTTCTGCTCTCTCTCTGGTCTCTCTCTGGCCTCTCTCTCTGGTCTCCCTCTGGTCTCTCTCTCTGGTCTCTCTTTCTGGTGTCTGATCTCACAGTCTCTCTCTGATATCCTCTCCTATAGTAAAGCTTCCCATTCAACTTGGCAAAAAAAGCCTCCAGCTCCTGTGCCTTGCATGCACGTTTGAGATCTCTACAGATCAATTGTGTTACTGACGATGAGTGGGAAAAATGTTTGTTATCATTCCTAATCTCCAAAATGAAATGCCTGCCTGGTGTGTAAACTTTCAAGCACAACTGTAAGTACAGTGGTGTAAAGCTGCCTGCCTTCTGTCCCTCATGTCCTGCTGTAATGCCTCCCCCTTGTGGTCCCTCCCTCCTCTCCCCCCAGGTGCCCCGTGCCCGGCTGTGACAGTCTGGGACACATCAGTGGGAAGTACGCCACGCACCGCAGCGCGTACGGCTGCCCACTGGCCGCACGCCGCCAGAAGGAGGGGCTGCTGAACGGGACGCCCTTCAACTGGAAAGCATTCAAGAGCGAGGGTCCCACCTGTCCCACACCGGGCTGCGACGGCTCGGGACACGCCAACGGCAGCTTCCTCACTCACCGCAGGTACGCACTTGCTACACACACACACACACAAGCTTTTATTCTGCTTCTCATTTTTATGATGTGAAGATAATGAAGCTGCACACTCAGTCCAAACAACATCCTCCCACTGGATTTTTCTCATGTACTTTTGAGTCTTATGAACATGTAATGAGACCAGGACACAACTTGGCAAAAGATACCGAACAAAATGATTAAGCTAATTAGGTCCCGATCAAAGTCTAGAATTTGATGATGTCATAGTTGTTGGTGGTGGCTGGAAACTATGTTACTCTATGGCAGTGTTCCCGAACCTTTTTGAGCCATGGCACACCTTTGTCATTGCAAAATATACCATTGCACACCACCAGCTGAAACTGATACAACATTGAACATTTTAAAGCCTTTATTAACAAATCAAAGTAATTCTCATCAATGTGTGTTATTTAGCAAATCAAACAAGCACAAAAAATCTTTCTAATCATCTCACATTATTTCCGTTTCACATGATTTTGACCAAGCAGTTGATATTGGATGATTTCCAAGGCACACTGGTTGATAAACACTGCTCTATGGGATATACTATATTTGACTGATTTACAATTATTGATTACAACGACACATGCTCTCGAGCGTGACTTTCAACTGAAGTCCGACTTTCACTCTAGCTAGACCACATCATGTTAGGTCTAAATCTTGAAGAATACTAACATGATTCTTCCACCAGATGAGAGTGACGTTCTTACTTCCGTGTTTGTTTTTAATACATGTTCTACATACAGTAAAGTGCGTATGAACAATTTTACAATGGTGGTTTTGTACGATTTACACCAATAAAGTATAACATTTCAATATTTAACAGAGGAAAGTTTTAGAACTGATGACATCACAGTGAGACAGACAGATCTCATCCCAAAGTTGTACACAATACACAACAAACATTTTTATCACACACAATGAATCTAACTAAAAACAAATACTTTGTGAGAACATTAACAAAGCTTTGGTCCAATCCAATCCATTGTTGCAAAGTGAAATCCCTCGCGTCAATCACAACCAGGAAGTAAACAAAATCTGTGTTTTCTTTGTTTTGGGATGTAGGCACTTAAAGAGAGTTATTATTGCTCTGCCACGCATGTCATGAATAAATTAATTTAACAAAATAATTAAATAACAAAAAAATACAATAACAGGAAAAACAATAAAACTAATTGATTATTAGTTAAAATGTATTCTTTAGAAACTTGGCTCTGACTTCCTGACCTCCACATCGGCTTTCATCTGTGCAGCCAACCACACACCTGCAAAAGTCCTTTCAAACACGGAATTAATTTAGCACAAATTTCCGAAACATATTTCTCCACAGTTTTCTTGGACTTTTGACTTCACTTGAGAACAATGCAAATGTATGCAAATCCAGACAACTCAATTGAATCCATTATGATTCTCAAACTCCCACGACATCCTGAATTCCACGCTCGCGCTCCGTTATGTGCTCTTGTTTTTATTAATTTGACAAACTCGCAGAAAGGTTATAACAGGCATCAACATCATTTGCAAATGAAATGACCAATCAGAGGAGAGAGGGACGGTGTTGGTGGCTAATGGGTAGAATACAGTTATTCATATCAAATTACATCTTATCATTCAGCCTCGAAATTACTTGAATTCAGGTTATTTTCGAACAAATCCCACGGACAGCCTGAATTCCGCAACGCTCCGCTCCGTTATGTTGGCTCTTGTTTTTTCTTAATTTGACAAACTCGCAGAAAGGTTATAACAGGCAATCAGAGGAGAGAGGGACGGTGTTGGTGGGCTAATGGGTAGAATACAGTTATTCATATCAAATTACATCTTATCATTCAGCCTCGAAATTACTTGAATTCAGGTTATTTTCGAACAATGTTGGGCTAATAATTTGCTACATTTAAGTCTCTCATTTGGGTTGCCAGTTTGTTCGGTGAAATTAAGAAGTACAAAAATTGCACCATTTGTTATTTGTACATTGGTGCAAACTAATGTACAAACCAAAATTGTTTGTACATTTGTGTTACAGTCTTACTATTTAAAAGACAGTCGCACAGGAGCACACAAGAACTGTACCGTTTCTAACTGAACTCTAGCAGATGGATTGCCAGAACATAATCAGTGGGTTCTGGAAACTATAATGTGATTTTAGACTTTAAAATCTTTAATGTATTGTGAGCCTATTTTTGCATGGATTTCAGTGTTTTTTGCAGAAAAAAATCAGTAATTCCTCTACGACAAACTTTTTTCATCTAACTTTAATTCCAGAACTAAAGACCTCGTTTTAAAGATATAAATCTGCAGAAGTCAATTATAATACAATCCATGCATCTCTTATTGATGACATTAAAATTTCTGCAAAAGATTAGGCTCAAATAAGCCCAAATTAGAAAGAAGAAAATAATAATAATAATAATTGTGCTACATGTATTTATTGTTCGTTTGTGCTACATCAGAGGGAAACTTTGGAACTCTTAATAACTGTCTGTGTGGTGTGTGTCCGCAGCCTCTCAGGATGCCCCAGAGCCTTGTTCGCCAAAAAGAAAGCAAAGTACTCCGCGGAGGAATACCTCAGCTCCAAGTTCAGAGCAGCAGACGGTGAGAGGAAACGGAACTGTGCTTTTGTGTGATCTCAGAAGGCTTCAGGACAAAACACAGGAAGTCTGTTTGTTAGAATCACTACTAAATATTTCAACAGGACGTAATATGCAAAATCCACTTAGGGTCATACGCTGTATTTCTGAATAATTTTTAAGCCTCATCGGACAAATATTTTGCCCCAAAAAGCCTTCATCCTTCACTTAACGGCGCCCCCTGTGGTCAGGTTGTGGGACCTTACAAACTTTGCATAATGTAAAATTTTTACTTGTTCGGTCCAGAGATTACACGCAGCATTTGCGGGACCGATCCGACGCACTAGTGCCCTATTACTTTCCTGAAAGGTGGCGCTCAAAGAGCTCATATTGGGCGGAATGATTTTAGTGTCATTGCGTTCAGGCCATAACCTAATATTACTGATGTGAGTCTCAGCTCTGTAGGTTCTGAGCCTTTGTGGCCATCAGGGCTCAGCGAAAATGGCCAAAACGGAAGGCCTTATTCGCCATGGCGAGGGAAGGTGAAAACGGGTCGAAGATTTTCTAACTTTTGTTTAGATGATTATATTACTTCAAATCAGTCCAGATTAGGAAATGAACGTGGTAGAACTCTGTGTGATGAAGAAACCATGGAACTAGTTCGAATTTTGTAAATGAAAAGTCAATTTAGTGGCGAAACTTCGGCCCATTCATGGCCGACTTCCTGTTGGTCCCAGACATGTGCTCTTAGACCGCGAGTTTATGCTCGTCTCATAGAGAATCTATTACCCCACTCTACGAAATTTCGTTGTACCTAAGCAAAAATATGCAATCCTGCCTCCAATTAGAAATGGAAAATTTTAATTTTCAGGGGGCGCTATTGATTGGCCCTTTTGTCGGTCAATCTTGGAAACGTCCGTTTTATCAAATTTTTCGCCGAACCCGGTCGTTTTAGACCCCCAAGTGCAGACTTTCGTGCAGTCTTCAAGGGTCAAAAACGAAATTGAAGACTGCGGAAAAGAAAAAAAGAATAATAATTAAGTAAAGCCGCAGAGCGGCGATGAAAGGCCCTCGCCCCTCTCCGCGGACCGCCTCCTGGGCGCGGTCCCACAAGCGTCCGCCGACGAATTGGCAGCCCAATCACTGACCAGTTACGTATATAAAAAGCTTAATTTTTTATTGATAAAAGTGCGTCCCTAGTGGTCACCACCGGGACATGCACCCTCTCTTAGAGCACGTATTTTGCTCGTACAGATGTTAAAGATTTGGATTTTGCAAACTTTGCGTGAAGATCGGGAAAAGTTTAGGTCAGGAAGCATTCAAAGGTGGCTCTGTAGAGTCATATTAGGTGTGTGTTTTCTCCACCATTATCTCAGGCCATTTACCAAACCTGTTAGCGATGGTGAGTTTTCAAGCTCTGTAGGTCTGAGCTTTCTGTGGTCAGGGAGATCATCAAACATGGAGAAATTCCCCACTACCTCGCATGAAAAACGTTAACAAAATTCTAACTTTTATGCGATGATTGCATAACTTCAATCCGTCAGATGGAGAAATGACATGGCTAGAATGTCTGTGCGATGATCAATCCAGGGACTAGTTACGAAGCCATAAATGCGACACCTTGAACTGCCTGTTAGGTGGCGCTGTTGCACTCACAGTTGTGTGTTGTATATCGTTGTGGGTTCAGGGTTCATACGCTGTATTTTCTGAAATCATTTTTAGCCTCATCGGACAAACATTTTGCCCCAAAAAGCTCTCATTTATTCACTTTCCGGCGCCCCCGTGTGTCAGGTGTGGGGACGTACAACTTTTGCGTAATGCAATTTTTGCTCGTCTCTGGTCCAGAGAATACAACTCAGCGATTTTTGGGCCGATCCGAGCACACTAGTGCCCCTATTACTTTCCGACAGGTGGCGCTAAAGAGCTCAAATTGGGCGAAATGATTTAGTGTCCATTGCGTTCAGGCCATAACTAATATTACTGATTGTGAGTCTCAGCTCTGTAGGGTGCTGAGCCTGTGGCCCTCAGGGCTCAGCGAAAATGCCAAAACATTAGGCCTTAGTTCGCCATGGCGAGGGACAAAAACGGTGAAGATTTTCTAACTTTTGTGTGATGTTTATATAACTTCAATCCGTCTCAAATTAGGAAATGACGTGGTTAGAACTCTGTGTGATGAAAAACCAGGGACTAGTTCGAATTTCTAAATGAAAAGTCAAATTAGTGGCGAAACTTTGGCCCATCATGGCCGACTTCCTGTTGGTCCCAGACATGTGCTATAGACGGCTTTATGCTCGTCTCATAGAGATCTATCAACTCATGCGAAATTTCGTTTGTACCTACTCCAAAATATGCAATCCTGCCTCCAATAGAAATGGCAAATTTTTGAATTTTTCAAGGGGGCGCTATTGATTCGCCTTTTGTCGGACAATCTCGAAACGTCCGTTTTATTCAAAATTTTTCGCGAACCGGTCGTTTTAGGACCCCCCATGTGCAGACTTTCGTGCATGTCTTCAGGCCGTCTAAAAATCGAATTGTTTCGGCGGAAAAAGAATAAATGAAACCACCGAATAACAATTTTCATTAAAGCCGCAAGCGGCGATGAACAAGGCCTCGCCCCTCTTGCAACCGCCTCCCGGGCGCCAGTCCCACAAGCGTCACGCCGACAAATTGGCAGCCCGATCTGACCAGGATTACGTATATAAAAGCTCATTTATATGATAAAGTGCGTCCCTAGTGGTCACCTCCGGGACATGCACCCTCTACGTAGAGTAGTATTTTGCTCGTACAGATGTAAAGATTTGATTTTGCAACTTTGGTGAAGATTGAAAAGTTTAGGTCAGAAGCCTTACATAGGTGCGCGCTGTAGAGTCATATAGGGTGTGTGTTTTCACACCATGTGAAAGGTGTAGGACTTTGAAAACGTGTTTGAAATGATGCTTCATGAAACTATGAACTATGAACTATTTGAGTCTTTCGGTCAATTGTGTTGATACAACAAACACATCCAAAGATATTAGGGGTGCAACAGTTTTGAAAAAAATCACGGTTGGGATCGTACCTCGGTTCAGTTCATTTAAAAAAAAAAAAAAAGTTTTGTCTATTTAATAAACTCGGCACCTGCAGGAGGATCAGTGAGGGGCTGGTGATCTGTGAACTGGGTGCAGCTCTGACTGCCCCCCCCCCCGACCTAGAAATGGATTAAGGGGAAGAAAATGGATTGGCATATTCCATCCATCCATTTATGTTTTTTAACATAATTAATGAAAAAACACAAAGTGCAACATAAGAAGGCACATTATGAGAATATTTACTCTCATATATTAAACCACCTTCCTGATTCTCCCGAGGAGGCGCTCCATCCTGGCATTATCAGTTGTAACTGGGATATTAGTACTGGGCCTTTGTCTTCCATTCCTCCACTGCTGTGTCAGTACCTGTGCTGCTGTGTCAGTACCTGCGCTGTGTGCCTGTACTGACACACTTGACTTTCGTAGAGGGGGCGTGTCTGCAACGCCCGACTTTTCATCGCGCAGTCTGCAGTGATGAAGTGAGCGGTTATCGTAACATTTCATGGTTATCTCAACCGCTCATGGATCTATTATAGGTTCCGCGGGACGTCCAAGCGTCAGTTGTGAGCGCAACTGAGGATACGCGGGAGAGTTGACTTTAGCCCGGTCTGACTGTGCGTAAAGGGTCGGTCTTGTGCCACAGTATTTACACTGTGACTGTTTTGTTGACTATTTAATCATCAGTATAGTTACAGTGAAGCCAAAATGCTCTCATACCGGGGATTTAAATGACACAGGCTTCTCTGTTCCTCCGCTCGCCATGATTACGCTGTGTGTGAACTAAACAACATAGTGGGAGTGCACAACTTTTTTTTCATAAATCAAACTGCGGATCACGTCTGTACCGAACCGAAGACGTTGATCTGAACAGATCACGGATCAGTGATGAACCGTTGCACCTCTAATAGATATTTACAAAGGCAGGGGATAGATTACACACACACACACACACACACCCCACATTCACAATATTTACAATATTTACAACAAATAATTGAACGGGTTTTGAGTGAGAGAGTCCGGTTGAGTTGGGTTTGGCAGGTTGGTTTGAAAAGGGGGAGCGTGTACTTTGCAGTAATCCAGTTCAGGTTATTGTCTCAGTTTGTGGTGTTGTATGAGGGAGACTGCTCGCCTCCTACCGCACTGTAGGGTTGACGATCTCTAGGTTTCGGCCTGGGGCAGCTCGCCATCAGAAGAAGTCCATATGGACGGACGGATCCAAGGAACCTGGCCTGCATGACAGGACCAATATAAATATCCAACAGTTTCATTTAGCAATATATCACTACTACAAAAATACATGTACAAATAAATATATACTCAATAATCAGAGTGCTCATTCTCACTTCATAATTCACAATTAATCCTCTGCACCATAAATCACAATACAATTCATTCAGTTCAGTGCACATATCAAAAATAAATGTATTAATACTTTTGGTTCAAGAGCACACAAGCAAATTTCATGCTCTGGTAACCATACATGAGCACATAAAAAGGCATAGTCGGCTACACAGGGAATCAACATGAGAACAACAATATTCGAGTTCAACATCGCATCAAAGGCTAGCGCTAGCATTCTAGCTCTGTGCAGCACAAAAATGCTTAAACTCACCAGTTCCCTCTTTGATTTCACGCACACAGTGTTGACAGCGTGTCACAGTGATTGTAGGAGGCGTCTGCAGTGAATGGCACACCAGTTACTACTTTGAATGTGCAAAAATAAGTTTAAATCTCGCATACACCTGCAGCTGCTGGCTCCTGGCTTCACCCACAGCTACACACGGTGTGTGTGTGAAGCACGCAGCTTATCCCCGCAGTGGTGTCCGCTGGGTCCTAGTGCCGGCCCCCAAAAAGCGCTCAGACAAAGAGGGAGATGCTCTTATTTTTAAAACAGGACAGATACAGTGAGAATAATGCGGAGGTGCCGGCGTGCCAGTGTTTATTCCGCGGCGTGCCACATGTGGCACGCGTGCCCTAGGTTGCCGACCCCTGCTGTAGACTCACCACCTGCAGAGGATCAGCGAGGGACTGGTGCTATAAGCACTGGGTGGCAGCCCTGAATGCACACCCCCGACCCAGACTTGAATAAATAATGGGGTAAAGAATGAATGAAGGACCCTTATATGACGGCAGATGTTCAACCAAGTAAAAGTCTTTTAAAAAATTGTCCACAAACCTTAGGTAACCATGGTAAACATGAAGGAGATTTTGAAACTGTTGCACATGTACAGCCAGACCTGGACTTTGGGTTGAGTGTTTACTTCTAATTCAACATCAACATTAATAATCAGATGTCACTACATAGAATTGTCTAGCAAATATTTCTTTCACAATTACTCACTACTTGCTGGATGCTTGTTATAACGGTATTTAGATGTATACATGATAAAACTCAGTCCCCAAATATTCAAGATTGTGTGTAAGCTGTCTGCATCATTGTTACTTACTACACCTATTGGCATGTGTATATGTCAGAAGCCTTCCATAGGTGGCGCTCTAGAGTCATATAAGTTGTGTAGTTCACACCATTACGCTCAAGCCATCACCAACTGTAAGTGATGTGAGTTTAATTTCTGTAGGTCTGTGGTCAGGAGAGCAACAATCATGGAGAAAATCCACACCACCTCACATGAAAACGATGAGGAAATTCTAACTTTTTCTTGATGGCTGTATAACTTCAATCCGTCCAGATGGAGAAATTATGTGGTGGAAGTCTCTGCGATGAAAAACCAGGGACTAGATGAAATTCAAAACGACAACACCTTGTACCCTATTGCTTTCCGACAGAGACCTCATATTGGGAAATGTATTTTAGTGTCATTGCGTTAATCTAATAATAACCTAATAATACTGATGTGAGTCTCAGCTTTGTAAGTCTGAGCCTATGGCAAAGAGAGCAGGCTATAGTTCACCCCTAGTGGTCATCAGTGGGACATGCACCCTCTGCGTGGTGTAACATTTTTGCTTGTATGGATGTAAAGATTTGACCCGGTGACTTTGATGCAGTATAATGTTTGGTTCAAAGCCTCCCATAGGTGGCGGTCTAGAGGTAATATTAGTGTGTATTTTCACGTAATACAGTTCTACAGAAAGTGATTAATGGAGGAAAAACTACCAAGAGGTGGATTAATTAAACACAACAAACCATTTATTCCCAATAAATAAATACATTTACTTTGCAACACAAAAGTTATTATGGGTAGACCAGGACTCAAACGATACATTTTCTGCTTCGGAGTCCGTCATATACCGTCTGCGCCACACAGCTGTTGTGAGATGTATCATCCATTGTATTATTAGTACTAACTTGAAGCCTTGATACATAACATAACACCAGCC
Organism: Knipowitschia caucasica; assembly: GCA_964034765.1. NCBI lineage: Eukaryota > Metazoa > Chordata > Actinopteri > Gobiiformes > Gobiidae > Knipowitschia > Knipowitschia caucasica. Next base: position 36,506,314 of record OZ035827.1, on the reverse strand, counting down.
TGCCCAGGGACTACAGGTGGAAATTAGCGTTTCTATAACCTGGTACATGCATCTCTCCTTTGTGTTAATGCTTAACTGTACACTGTCCCTGTTCAAATAAAGTACATACAATACAATACAATCAGGAGGAAGCCTGTTTCACTATAATTTGTATTAAGGCAAGAGGTGCGCCCCTGGTGGTCAGGTCGGGTATTGTAGCTCTGAGTTGTAATACAACTATATGAAATAAACTGCTTACTTGCACAAAAACGGTGAAGATTTTCTAACTTTTTTGCGATGATTATATACCTTCAATCCATCCAGATTAGGAAATGACATGGTAGAAGTCTGTGCGATGAAAATCCAGGGATTAGTACGAAGCCAAACATGCGACAACTTGAACTGCCTGTAGGTGGCGCTGTTGCACTCACAGTTGTGTGTTGTATATCGTTGTGTTCAGGGTCATACGCTGTATTACTCTATTCATTTTTAGCCTCATCGGACAAACATTTTGCCCTAAAAAAGCTCATTTATTCACTTTCCGGCGCCCCCGGTGGTCAGGTGTGGGACGTACAACTTTTGCGTAATGTAATGTTTTGCTCGTCTCGGTCCAGAGAATACACTCAGAACTAGAAACTTGCAATGGCTGAAGCCATTGCGATTGACTGCGGAACAGATCTAATGTGGAAATCTGCTAAAAAAAATCCTTGAAATCCTTTAAAAAGCCTTGAAACTGTTAAAATACTTGATAGATATTTGAAACTCCTGAAGTCCTTGAAATTGTTGAAAACCTTTAAACTCCTGAAATCCTTGAAACTGTTGAAACATTGAAACTCCTGAAATCCTTGAAACTTTTTTAAACCTGGAAACTGTTGAAAGTGTGGAAACTCCTGAAATCCTTGAACCTCCTGATATCCTTGAAACTGGTTAAAATTCTTAAACAGCTGAAATCCTTGAAACTACTGAATGTATTGAAAGTGTCCTTGAAACTGAAAAATCCCCTCACCGCTGAAACAATTTGGTTCCTGTAACTAAGGAAACCTGGTCTGTGGTCATTATCTGGTGGTGGTCTGAGTCTTCGTTTGGGTCTTGGTCTGGTGGTATAATGCAACCTATTAGGTTGCATTATACATGAAAAAACCCTATTAAGTTGCATTATACTGGTTTACATGAAAAAAAACCCTATTAAGTTGCATTATACTGGTTAACATGAAAAAAACCCTATTAAGTTGCATTATACTGGTTTACATGGAAAAATCCCTATTAAGTTGCATAATACTGGTTTACATGGAAAAATCCCCATTAAGTTGCATTATACTGGTTTACATGAAAAAAACCCTATTAAGTTGCATTATACTGGTTTACATGGAAAAACCCTATTAAGTTGCATTATACTGGTTTACATGTAAAAACCCCTATTAAGTTGCATTATACTGGTTTACATGGAAAAATCCCTATTAAGTTGCATTATACTGGTTTACATGAAAAAACCCTATTAAGTTGCATTATACTGGTTTACATGGAAAAATCCCTATTAAGTTGCATTATACTGGTTTACATGGAAAAATCCCTATTAAGTTGCATTATACTGGTTTACATGGAAAAATCCCTATTAGGTTGCATTATACTGGTTTACATGTACAAATCCCTATTACGTTGCTTTATACTGGTTTACATGTAAAAAACCCCTATTAGGTTACATTATAGTGGTTTACATGTAAAAATCCTTATTAAGTTGCATTATACTGGTTTACATGTAAAAACCCCTATTAAGTTCCATTATACTGGTTTACATGTAAAAACCCCTATTAAGTTCCATTATACTGGTTTACATGTAAAAACCCTATTAAGTTGCATTATACTGGTTTACATGAAAAAAACCCTATTAAGTTGCATTATACTGGTTTACATGGAAAAATCCCTATTAAGTTGCATAATACTGGTTTACATGGAAAAATCCCCATTAAGTTGCATTATACTGGTTTACATGGGAAAAATCCCTATTAAGTTGCATTATACTGGTTTACATGGAAAAATCCCTATTAAGTTGCATAATACTGGTTTACATGGAAGAATCCCCCATTAAGTTGCATTATACTGGTTTACATGGAAAAATCCCCATTAAGTTGCATTATACTGGTTTACATGGAAAAATCCCTATTAAGTTGCATTGTACTGGTTTACATGGAAAAAACCCTATTAAGTTGCATTATACTGGTTTACATGGAAAAATCCCTATTAAGTTGCATTGTACTGGTTTACATGGAAAAAACCCTATTAAGTTGCATTATACTGGTTTACATGGAAAAAACCCTATTAAGTTGCATTATACTGGTTTACATGGAAAAAACCCTATTAAGTTGCATTATACTGGTTTTACATGTAAAAACCCCTATTAAGTTGCATTGTACTGGTTTACATGGAAAAATCCCCATTAAGTTGCATTATACTGGTTTACATGAAAAAAAACCCTATTAAGTTGCATTATACTGGTTTACATGAAAAAAACCCTATTAAGTTGCATTATACTGGTTTACATGGAAAAATCCCTATTAAGTTGCATTATACTGGTTTACATGGAAAAATCCCTATTAAGTTCCATTATACTGGTTTACATGTAAAAACCCCCCTATTAAGTTCCATTATACTGGTTTACATGTAAAAACCCTATTAAGTTGCATTATACTGGTTTACATGAAAAAAAACCCTATTAAGTTGCATTATACTGGTTTACATGAAAAAACCCTATTAAGTTGCATTATACTGGTTTACATGGAAAAATCCCTATTAAGTTGCATTATACTGGTTTACATGGAAAAATCCCTATTAGGTTGCATGATTACACTGAAGTCCTTGAAACTGCTGAAGTCCTTGAAACTGCTGAAGTCCTTGAAACTGCTGAAGTCCTTGAAACTGTTGAAGTCCTTGAAACTCTTGAAATCTTGAAACTGCTGAAATCCTTGAAACTGTTGAATCCTTGAAACTGTTGAAAAATCATTGAAACTGTAGAAATGTCTGAAAGAGCTGAAGTCCTATTAAAATGCATGGGCCTATTAAAATGCATTGCAGAATTCTCAATGCAGATTTTTGTCCGATTGCGGAAAAACCGGAAATCGCTGAAGTCCCAAAAGTAATAGCAACTAGAAACTTGCAATGGCTGAAGCCATTGCGATTGACTGCGGAACAGATCTAATGTGGAATTTAGCTGAAAAATCCTTGAAATCCTTGAAACTGTTAAAATACTTTAAACATCTTTGAAACTCCTGAAGTATTTGAAGCTTCCTGATATCCTTTAAAAACTGTTATCCTTTATACTGGTTTACATGTAAAAACCCCCTATTAAGTTGCATTATACTGGTTTACATGGAAAAATCCCTATTAAGTTGCATTATACTGGTTTACATGGAAAAAATCCCTATTAAGTTGCATTATACTGGTTTTACATGGAAAAAATCCCTATTAAGTTGCATTATACTGGTTTACATGGAAAAATCCCTATTAGGTTGCATTATACTGGTTTTACATGTACAAATCCCTATTAAGTTGCTTTATACTGGTTTACATGTAAAAACCCCTATTAGGTTACATTATAGTGGTTTACATGTAAAAATCCTTATTAAGTTGCATTATACTGGTTTACATGTAAAAACCCCTATTAAGTTGCATTATACTGGTTTACATGTAAAAACCCCTATTAAGTTCCATTATACTGGTTTACATGTAAAAACCCTATTAAGTTGCATTATACTGGTTTACATGAAAAAAACCCTATTAAGTTGCATTATACTGGTTTACATGGAAAAATCCCTATTAAGTTGCATAATACTGGTTTACATGGAAAAATCCCCATTAAGTTGCATTATACTGGTTTACATGGAAAAATCCCTATTAAGTTGCATTATACTGGTTTACATGGAAAAATCCCTATTAAGTTGCATAATACTGGTTTACATGGAAAAATCCCCATTAAGTTGCATTATACTGGTTTACATGGAAAAATCCCCATTAAGTTGCATTATACTGGTTTACATGGAAAAATCCCTATTAAGTTGCATTGTATGGTTTACATGGAAAAAACCCTATTAAGTTGCATTATACTGGTTTACATGGAAAAAACCCTATTAAGTTGCATTATACTGGTTTACATGTAAAAACCCCTATTAAGTTGCATTATACTGGTTTACATGGAAAAATCCCCATTAAGTTGCATTATACTGGTTTACATGAAAAAAAACCCTATTAAGTTGCATTATACTGGTTTACATGAAAAAACCCTATTAAGTTGCATTATACTGGTTTACATGGAAAAATCCCTATTAAGTTGCATTATACTGGTTTACATGGAAAAATCCCTATTAGGTTGCATGATTACACTGAAGTCCTTGAAACTGCTGAAGTCCTTGAAACTGCTGAAGTCCTTGAAACTGCTGAAGTCCTTGAAACTGTTGAAGTCCTTGAAACTCTTGAAATCTTGAAACTGCTGAAATCCTTGAAACTGTTGAATCCTTGAAACTGTTGAATCATTGAAACTGTAGAAATGTCTGAAAGAGCTGAAGTCCTATTAAAATGCATGGGCCTATTAAAATGCATTGCAGAATTCTCAATGCAGATTTTTGTCCGATTGCGGAAAAACCGGAAATCGCTGAAGTCCCAAAAGTAATAGCAATAATCTCCCAAACATGTGGAACGTTTTGATGTATAACTTGTGGAATTGTTGAAAATGTGAAAGCTGTGAAACGTGTCAAAAAAAATGACGGAATAAAGAAATACAAAACCAATGGTTGACTGCGGAAGGTTCCGCAGTCAATCAATGACGGAATAAAGAAATACAAAACCAATGGTTGACTGCGGAAGGTTCCGCAGTCAATCAATAATATGAAACCGGTGAATAACAATAGGCCTCCCCAATACTTCGTATTGGCTCGGCCTAATAATATGAAACCGGTGAATAACAATAGGCCTCCCCAATACTTCGTATTGGCTCGGCCTAATAATATGAAACCGGTGAATAACAATAGGCCTCCCCAATACAAAGTATTGGCTCGGCCTAATTAAAGCCGCAAGCGGCGATGAAAGGCCTCGCCCCTCTTGCGACCGCCTCCTGGGCGCCGGTCCCACAAGCGTCACGCCGACGAATTGGCAGCCCGATTTGACCAGGATTACGTATATAAAAGCTCATTTATATGATAAAGTGCGTCCCTAGTGGTCACCTCCGGGACATGCACCCTCTACGTAGAGTAGTATTTTGCTCGTGCAGATGTAAAGATTTGATTTTGCAACTTTGGTGAAGATCGGAAAAGTTTAGGTCAGAAGCCTTCCATAGGTGGCGCTGTAGAGTCATATTAGGTGTGTGTTTTCACACCATTACTCTCAGGCCATTACCAACTGTTAGTGATGTGAGTTTCAGCTCTGTAGGTCTGAGCCTGTGGTCAGGAGAGCATCAAACATGGAGAAATTCCCCGCTACCTCGCATGAAAACGATAACAAAATTCTAACTTTTATGCGATGATTGCATAACTTCAATCCGTCCAGATGGATAAATGACATGGTAGAAGTCTGTGCGATGAAAATCCAGGGACTAGTACGAAGCCAAAAATGAGACACATTGAACTGCCTGTAGGTGGCGCTGTTGCACTCACAGTTGTGTGTGGCATATCGTTGTGTTCAGGGTCATACGCTGTATTTCTGAATTCATTTTTAGCCTCATCGGACAAAGATTTTGCCCCAAAAAGCTCATTTATTCACTTTACGGCGCCCCCAGTGGTCAGGTGTGGGACGTACAACTTTTGCATAATGTAATTTTTTACTTGTCTCGGTCCAGAGATTACACTCAGCGATTTTCGGGCCGATCCGAACACTAGTGCCCTATTACTTTCCGACAGGTGGCGCTAAAGAGCTCATATCGGGCGAATGATTTTACTGTCATTGCGTTCAGGCCATAACCTAATATTACTGATGTGAGTCTCAGCTCTGTAGGTCTGAGCTTGTGGCCTTCAGGGCTCAGCGAAAATGGCCAAAACGAAGGCCTTATTCGCCATGGCGAGGGACGAAAACGGTGAAGATTGTCTAACTTTTTTTCGATGATTATATAACTTCAATCCGTCCAGATTGGGAAATGACGTGGTAGAACTCTGTGTGATGAAAAACCAGGGACTAGTTCGAATTTGTAAATGAAAAGTCAAATTAGTGGCGAAACTTTGGCCCATCATGGCCGACTTCCTGTTGGTCCCAGACATGTGCTTAGACCGGCTTTTATGCTCGTCTCATAGAGATCTATCACTCATCCGAATTTCGTGTACCTACTCCAAAATATGCAATCCTGCCTCCAATAGAAATGGCAAATTTTGAATTTTCAAGGGGGCGCTATTGATTCGCCTTTTGTCGGACAATTTGGAAACGTCCGTTTTATCAAATTTTTCGCCGGACCGGTCGTTTTAGACCCCCCATGTGCAGACTTTCGTGCATGTCTTCAGGGTCAAAAATCGAATTGAAGATGCGGAAAAAAAAGAATAATATGAAACCGGTGAATAACAATAGGCCTCCCCAATACTTCGTATTGGCTCGGCCTAATAATGCATGATGGTGTAGCCACAGCTGCCCTGGGGCGCACTGACTGAAGCGAGGCAACCAGTATGTGCCATCGGCCCCTTCGACCACCACTAACCATTCACACACACACTCCAGACTTCGAAGTTTTAGCACACCCTGATGGTTTCCTATGTGCTGTAGGTGAAGGTGGTGTCGCTGCAGCCCGACTCGGCACAGTTGGACCTGTACATTTTGGGCCGAGCCGATCACTTCATTGGGAACTGCGTGTCCTCCTTCACCGCCTTCGTGAAGAGGCAGCGGGACGTCCAGAGGCTGTCGTCCTCCTTCTTTGGGATGGACCAGGACCCGCGGGACGAGCTTTGACCGGACACATGGTTCCTCTGCACAAACGGACTGCCCATGTGTGGGGTTGGCAGAACTCCTGTATTTCACTATTTGTGGAAAGAAAGTAATTCAATTTAATACATTTTTGTAAAGCCCTAAATCACACCAGCAGTCGTATCGGAGAACTTTACAAAGTTTTCAATTCCTCAACAACAGATCAGAGAATCACTTCCAACACAGTAATAATAAACACAAAGGAGCCATTGGTCCATAGGGAGCGGGATGACCACTGTCCATAAATGTTCCTTAAATGTCCCGGGTCACTGCTGTCCTTAGACCCTGCTGTATCTGCGAGGAATGAGAGTGAAAACGGTGGGGAGAAAAGTGAGTGCCCACTTTGAGAGAGGGATCAGCTCCCACAGACGGACAGGCTCTAGGTCCAGGACTCAAGAATTAGGACTGAGGCTGTGCAGTGCAGGACTGAAGAGGCTCCCAGGTGGAGATGGGGGTGCAGCCCACAAGTCCACAGGTGGAGATAAAACGGCTCACAATGGATTTCTAGTTTACATTACAGTGTCAGGCTTTCATGCTTCAAACGATATCAATAATCAAGATGCAATAAGTGTCTTTGTATTCATGTGCCTCAATCGTTTGATTTTTCTAATTCTTTGGGCATTTGAAGCAGTAACAAACTTGGTTTGCTTTATTAACTGATTTTGAAAAGTCACCTTTCTTAGCTGTTTTTTGAACAATTGAAGTTACTGCCGTACTGCCTTCACACACTTTAGCTCCAAAAATATCAACTCTTGGTAAAGCACAGAATCATCAGAATGCACTTGCTCTGATAAACAACTTCAGTTGTTACTGTAAAAAGATAATGCAAACACAAACCCACATCAGAGACCATAAAAGTAAGTTCACATCGGTATCTGTACGGAACTGGTTTGGATTTTTTGGCACAAAGGTGCAATTAAGTACTTTTTAGTAGAAGCTTTATGCAACCTGATATATGTCACGTATTAATGGTTATGACATTTCACAGCACAAACTGGTGGCCTCCCCCTCACAGAACTCTGTGTTGAATCTGTCCATCACTTTTCAATGAATATCTTTTCTAAACATCAAACATAAAAGTAGATCACAAACAAACAGTTGTGACTTCTGCTGCATGGACGGTGGAAAAGTAATGAGGCAAAGATTTTCCACATTCTTTACCAGAACTGTGCAAACAGTAAGTTACAAAGCATTTGGGTCTGTCAATTCAAACTGAATTTTAATTAAATAAGAAGTTGTGCCCATTTTTTGTAATAGACACACCATCAGCTAATTGTTTTAGGGTCTGCAGTAAAGCATGACATATTTTACCTGTTTGATTGGAAAATATTATTTGAGGGCATCTTTTTTATCAATGACTCATATAATGACTTGTGCTGCCAAAGAAAAGTGTTATATTTGATCATTGTTTCCAGTTACAAATCACTTTCTCACCATTTTCCTCCTCGTGCTCAGTGACTGTGAATGATCCTTGATTTAATTAAATGTTTAAAATCCAGAGGACCAAACCATTACTATAAATTATGTGTTTTTTAATCAATAAAATGAAACATTTTTTTTACAAAAGAATAAATAATGTGTGCGCTTTGTTTTTAATATTGATTATTTCAAGTATGTATTTAAGTGAGTAAGGCCAGAGCGGCTCAGTCTTTTCAGTGTTTTTGCACCATTCTCTTCCCCAAAGGTTCTTGCCATAAACGTAGACAGTCGCTTCTTGTAGGTGAAGCCCTGATAGATCCATGGTAAAGTCCATGTGACCGAGGATCAGCTGGTCACTAATCTGATCCCAGAAGCTCAAGGCATGTTGCAAGCTTTGACCAACTATTCTCATTCAAGTTGTTTTTTGGATACATTTTTTCCCCTTTTTTGTACATAAATTCAAAAGTGTACAATGCAAATCAGGGTACAAACTTCCATTTCAAATTCCACAAAGTGTAAGCAACAACAGGCAAGGCATGAAAAGCACTAGAGTAAGACATTTCTATTATTATACTTCATAGCTTTTTTTAAAAAATCTTTCTTGTTCTTAGCTGAAAAATATTTTGAAGACTTAAAAAGTTTCAACAAAATTCGAAAGCACAGGTGACAAGCTTTTTATTCATAAGTGTGTTGACAAAATTGACAGGATCCAATAATACAATTAAGATCATGAAGAATGTATTCTATAAAATACATTATGTATTTCATTGCACACAAAGGCACTTTCTGGATTGTTCACAAAGTTAAACAACATCCATGTGTCTGTACCTTAGATGTCTGCGTTGTTAAAACCATAAACAGAATTTAAACTGTTGCCTTCATATTTTGAACAAACATTAGGTGATGAAAACGCTTTATTAAGCAAACATATGTTCCCCTTTCTCCCACCAACTATCCCCACCAACGAGATTAGAATTTACAACCAAATTAAATAAAACAATAATAATAAAATAATAAAATAATAATAACTTGCAAGTAAACCTTTGAGCAGAAGATGTTCTCTTGTATGTTCTGGTTGTAGCCATGGATCTATAACAATAACAGTTGTAGCATAGACTGGATATGGGTTGTAGCCATGGGTTATAACTTACTATTACGTGTTTTGTCCTCCTGACCTGGCACCCGCGGGCTCTGTGATGCTCTGCTAACACATGCTAACACATGCTAACAGCACAGAGCCGAGTTTCGGATTAGGAGCTGATTCTTCCACTTTTAAACCATTTATTCACCTAAAGCAGGACATACATCTGTGAAGGATGTCTTTGCGGATCTGATTCACCTGAGCCCCGTAAGTATCACGTCTTAAATCACTAAATTTAGTCTGAGAAATGTGAAAGTCCTGTGTGCTATCTGCTGATGCTAGTGGGGCTGTAGCTAAGGGAACCGGTGTGTTTGCTGTTGCTAGGCCGATTATCAGTTGCGTTTCCCGGGTGGATTTAGAGCTCGTAGCCGCTGGTTTGTGGTTAACATGGAGGTTTTCTTGCAAACAGTTTGTATGAAGAAAGCCAGATTTGAATGGCACTAAAATGTCTCTGTTTTACTCTTGGGACACATTTGGTTGCTAAAAATACTTATTAAAGGTAAAGAACTTGAATTATGCTAAGATTATAGTTAATTAGCAGTTAAGATGCTAATCTGTAAGCTTCTTGTGATATGTATGCGATACATTTGATTATAACAGTAGGATGCAGTCGATTGGATTTACATGTTTATTATTTAAATGCAATTTATATTGAACAAATGTTGCACATTTATATTCAATACTACAAGAACAACATTTCTCTCATTTGCAGTACAGACACATGCTGTATAGATGTGTTGCATATTGATGTCTTCTAAACATGTGATATCTGGAATCAAGAATATATTTGTCATCGGGGAGGTGTAGTAAAACATGCAAATGATTCATTTATTTTTTGATGTATAAGGCATAGAGCAAGGCAAGTTTATCTGTAAAGCACAGTTCACACACAAGGCAACTCAAAGTGCTCATTTAAGGCATAAGCCGCAGACTAGACCTTTTGAATAGTTCCATTCATGTTTCAAAACATATGGATATATTCAGTGATCATATTAAAAATGCAATATTGAATTGTTATTGATTATTATTACAAAAATGCTTGCTTTAAGAGCAGCACACACTCATGAAAATCCACGTGTTCAGATGTTGGGACACATCAACAACAACAACTTATTCTTGTATAGCCCTAAATCACAACAGAAGTCATCTTAGAGGACTTTAAAAAAAAAAAAAAAACATTGAAATCACCAACACAGATCAGAGAATCAACAGACACAAAATATACACATATGAATTGGTCCATAGGGAGAGACCAATGTCCATGAATGTTGATAAATGTCCATACATGTTGTAGAATGTTAAAGTGTCCTGGATCATCACCACAGTCCTTCTAGTTGGACACTAAACTGCCCAACAGACCCTCCTGCATCGGCAAGGAAAGTGAGAAAAAGTGAGAAACCTTGGGGAGACCCACATATTGAGAGAGGGTTCCGCTCCACACGGACGGACGGACGGGCTATAGATCCAGGACCTAAGCTACAGAACGAGACCCAGGGCCACGCAGCGGCCGTAGAGCATCACTTTATTCATACTTCACAGAGAAGCCGTGTTTCCAGCACATTCTGCTTTTTACTTGTTCAAGTAAAAATACTGTCTTGTAATGACTGTAAAGTGCCAAACTGTTGCTGTGATTCTTACACTTTAAGGCTGTAAGGAATTATTATTGTTTAGCTCCCTAAGGTCAGTGAGCTTGGGAAACAAACAAAGCTCAAGTGATTCTTCTGGATAGGGCTGGGCGATATGGCAAACAAGTAAAATCTCAATTTTATTTTCTGCTTTGGACGATGTCGATTTTAAATCGATTTTAATTAAAGTCACTCAAGACAGACCTTTCCCTTAAAATAATTTTTATCTTCCCGCTCAATATTTAAGTTTCAAAACTATTTTTTATTTGTTTCCCCAATACATAATATTAAAGTCTAGTACAGACTGTGCTGATATCGCAAGTATAATTGATGTGCTGCTGGAACTCACAATATCCCTCATTCGATTTCACGATTTTCACATTTTTCACGAATTCAATTTTTTCAAAAGCCGATTCATTGCCAAAATATGATTTATTGCCCAGCCCTACTTCTGGATATTATCTTCATAGAGTTGACTTGTTTCACATTGGTTTGTTTGCTTAAAATGCTCCGTAAACAGATTTTTTATTTCATTCTGCGGTCTTTGGAGTCATGAAACCTCTTCTCACATGTTTGATATAAGTGTAGAGAAATGAAAACAAGGCAAAGGCAACTGCACTTGTACATGTTTTGAGTCCCTGGAGCTCGAAAAAGAGGAGACGAGGCTTTTTTAAATATGATTTGTAACAATGTGCATCAGACCAGAAGATGTCATCACTTGAAATATAATTGTCTCATGTTTAAGATGTAGATTCTTTTTAACAATGTGGGAAAAACAAAGACGTACAGTTCTTCAGATAATAATGTTTAGCAGTAATACAGATTGCTGTACAAATTATGGGCCAGGTTCCACAACATAAAAAGGCTTCTGGTTGCTCAGTGTAAACCCTTTGATTTGTCTGTTGAGGATTTTATAAACTGGACCTTTGGATTAACAGGTATTATCCCTTTCCCGTGTTTGAGACCCGTCCACTGGAGTGAGGACGCTTGTGGACCGTGGCTTCTCCTTCAAAGCTGCTCGCCTGGAGTCATTACAGACGTGAGTCCAGTTCTGTGGTGAGTTGTGTTCTATTTGTCACGCAATCAGCATGATAATGGGTACACATCAGAATGAATTCAATTGTTGTATTGAAGTCACGTATATTTAAGAGTTTTTAAATGTATTTTCACAGATCTCTTTTGAAAAATCTAAAAAGGGTATTACGATACCATACAATTTTGTATTCGTGTAGAGCCCTAAATCACAACAGAAGTCATCTGAGAGGACTTAACAAAACCATTGAAATCACCAACACAGATCAGAGAATCAACAGTTAAAACACAAAAAGAATATAAAACATGTTGATAAATGTCCATACATGTTGTAGAATGTTAAAGTGTTCTGGATAATGACCACAGTCTTTTTGTTAGACAATGTCCAACAGACCCCCCGCATCTGCAAGGAAAAACAAAAAACCAGTGGGAAAAGTTTGAGAAACCTCGGGGAGATCCACATAGGAAATCCGCTCCCGTGGACGGACGGGCTGTAGATCTAGGACCTAAGCTTCAGAACGGCAATGCTACATACTCAAATCATTTGAATTCTTGCACTTGGTTTATTTTTTATTCATTTTTAAACTTGCAAAAAACGTCTCTTCAGTTGTCTGTTGTTTTTTTCAGTTCTAATGTGGCGCTGTTGATCTGCCCTCGCTGAAGACTAAAAATGTCTAAAAACCGGAGTGCGGAGACGGTGAAGGTCGTAGTGCGCTGCCGCCCCATGAATGAGAAGGAGTGCGCCGCCAAGTACGAGCGCATGGTGTCGGTGGACGTAAAACTGGGACAGATCGTTGTGAAGAACCCACGTGACGTTTCCAACCACGACGCGCCCAAAGTCTTCACCTTCGACTCGGTTTACGACTGGAACTCTAAACAGATCGACCTTTACGATGAAACCTTTAGGCCCCTGGTAGAATCGGTGCTTCTCGGCTTTAACGGGACCATATTTGCATACGGACAAACTGGCACTGGGAAAACCTTCACCATGGAAGGAGTTCGAAACGACGTCGAGCGAAGAGGCGTCATCCCCAACTCCTTTGACCACATTTTTAAACACATCTCGCGCTCGCAGAACCAGCAGTACCTCGTCCGGGCATCCTACTTGGAGATTTACCAGGAGGAAGTGCGCGACCTGCTCTCCAAAGACCAGTCGCGGCGCTTGGAACTGAAAGAGCGGCCGGACACTGGCGTTTTCGTCAAAGACCTCTCGTCCTTCGTGACCAAAAGTGTCCGCGAGATCGAGAACGTCATGAACGTAGGCAACCAGAACCGCTCGGTCGGGGCCACCAACATGAACGAACACAGCTCGCGGTCGCACGCCATCTTCATGATCACGGTGGAGTGCAGCGAGCTGGGCGTGGACGGAGAGAACCACATTCGCGTGGGGAAGCTCAACCTGGTGGACCTGGCCGGCAGCGAACGGCAGACCAAGACCGGGGCCCAGGGAGAGAGGCTGAAGGAGGCCACCAAGATCAACCTGAGCCTGTCCGCGCTGGGGAACGTCATCTCGGCGCTGGTGGACGGGCGCAGCAGCCACATCCCCTACAGAGACTCCAAGCTGACGCGGCTACTGCAGGTGCCAAAGGCCGCACCCTCTAATGTCTTTATTACAATACACAATACACAATACAATACAATACAATACAATTTATTCTTGTATAGCCCTAGGTCACAACAGAAGTCATCTCAGAGGACTTAACAAAACGATTGAAATCACCAACACAGGTCAGAGAATCAACAGTTAAAACACATGAAGAATATAAAGCACACACAGAAGAAAATGTCCATACATGTTGTAGAATGCTAAAGTGTCCTGATCATCACCAATCCTTTCTGTTGGACACTAACTGTCCAACAAGACCCTCCTGCATCGACAAGGAAAAACTCTTAAAAAACCCAGTGGGAAAAAGTGAGAAACCTTGGAGGAGAACTAGGGAAACCCACAGGGAGGGAGACCCATATGAGAAAGGGATCCGCTCCTCCGGACGGACAGGCTAATGATCTAGGACCTAAGCTAGCTACAGAACGTGGACCAGTGGCCGCTGAACGTGGACAGGTCCGGTGCAGGACTGAAGCACTCCCAGGCGGGTCGGGCGGGGCAGTCCGCAGGTGTAGATGGAAGAGGCCAGGCTCAGAGATCCCGTCATCGTACCATGAAACAGACAATGGGACAACGGGTGAATAGCAATGAACAAACTACAGTCAGAATCCTAAAAATGCTAAACAGATAAAGTAGGAAGGAGGAGAGGATAGTGCTCAAGTTACCATACTTCTCCCAGCAAACTGACTCCCTATGCAGCTTGACTAACACTCTGAGGAGTTTAACCTTCTCCGAGTCTTACCTTCCTAGCCATATGCTAAACTATAGAGGACTGTTTTAAACCTAGCCTTGAATAAAGAATAACATACAGCATAATATATAACAAAAATATACAACATAACACAATACATTATTGAATAATATATAACATAATATATAACATAATACAGCATATATATATAATATATACACTACATATTATATATTACCTAATTATATGCTAAATTAAAGTAAAGTGCTTTAAGCCTGGCCTTGAATGTGGAGACCGTATCTGCTTCCTTAACATAAATGGGAAGCTGATTCCACAGTAAAGGAGCTTGGTAGCTAAATGCTCTGCCACCAACAGTGACCTTTGAGACCTTAGGGACCACCAGACGTCTGGCGTTTTGTGAGCGCAACGCTCGACCTGGTTGATATGACACTAACGTGTCTTGGAGATAAGAAGGAGCCAAGCCATTTATGGCTTTATATGTTAAGAGTAGGATTTTAAACTTTATTCTGTACTCCACAGGGAGCCAGTGGAGTGATTTTAACACCGGAGTTATGTGCTCCCTCCTTTTGGTACCTGTTAAGATCCTAGCTGCTGTATTCTGAACGAGCTGGAAGCTCTTCAAAGAGGCTTTAGGGCACGCTGCCAGTAAAGCGTTACAGTAGTCGAGCCTTGAGGTGACAAACGCGTGAATGAGTTTTTCCGCGTCACTTTTAGGAAGGAAATTCCTAATTTTAGCGATGTTCCGTAAGTGGAAGTACGCCGTTTTAGTTGCTTGGCTTATATAAGCCTTGAAGGAGAGTTCTTGGTCAAAAATGACTCCAAGATTCCTCAAAGTGTTACTGGGTATTATACTGACATTATCGAGAGTAACCATCTGGTTAGTGAGGGAGTCACGCAGGCGCTTCGGACCGAGTAGGATCACTTCTGTCTTCTCCGGGTTGAGAAGTAGGAAGTTAAGAGTCATCCACATTTTAAGGTCCTTTATGCAGGCACTGAGCTTTTCTAGCTGATCTGTCTGATTAGGCTTCATCGACAGATAAAGCTGTGTGTCATCTGCATAGCAGTGGAAATTAATTCCATGCTTTTTAATAATGTTTCCCAGTGGCAGCATGTAGAGAGTAAAAAGAATCGGTCCGAGTACCGAACCCTGCGGCACACCGAATTCCACTCCAGAATAAGGCGACAAGTCCTGATTCACATTGACGAAGTGATATCGATCTGATAAATAGGATTTAAACCAGCCAAGGGCTGTTCCTCTAAGACCTATATCACATTCTAGCCTCTGCAGTAGAATGCTGTGGTCTATTGTGTCAAATGCAGCACTAAGGTCCAGTAGGACCAGCACTGACACTTGTCCATTATCAGCAGCTAGTAGTAAGTCATTTGTGACTTTGACTAGTGCCGTTTCAGTGCTATGATGAGCTCTGAATCCTGATTGAAAGACTTCAAACATATCATTTTCCTGCAGGTGGCAGCGGAGCTGCTCAGCTATAAGTTTTTCCAGGATTTTAGATATAAAAGTGAGGTTTGAGATCGGTCTGTAGTTTGTAAGTATTACAAACTACAGACTACAGACTATTACCATTTCATGATGTATAACAAGGATATTCAACTTTATTTTATGTTATTAGAACAGGTTCTATGTATGATTTTGACACCAACATCTTCACTCTTCTGAAATCTATGTAGAGCAGAATAGAGTTAAGGATGAAGTTAAGATCTTCACCTTTACTGCAAATGAATATCGCCTTATCGGCCTGATTAGTATCAGTTATCTACTATTGGCACTGAAAAAAAAAATATTGGTCGCTCCCTAATTCCTGTCCATCTTTGCAGTTCCTGTAAATATGTAAAACTTTACCAGTATAGACTGTAGAAAGAAATAGATATTTTGATGTGTGAGTCCACAAGATTAATGAACATCACTTCCAGAGCATCCAAACACACATAACCCGCTGCATATCTGCAAAAACAGATGTTTTTATTGTGTGTGAGTATTGTAAAATAGTCCTAATGTGTTGTGCAGGACTCGCTGGGGGGTAACGCTCGTACTGTCATGGTGGCAAACATTGGACCCGCTTCATACAATGTGGAGGAGACCCTCACCACGCTGCGCTACGCTAACAGAGCTAAGAACATCAAGAACAAACCGCGCATAAACGAGGACCCCAAGGACGCCATGCTCCGCAACTTTCAGGAAGAGATCGCCCGACTAAAGGCTCAGCTGCAGAGACGGTCTGGGAAGAAAAAGAGGAGGAGAGGGGCGCACAGGGACCACAGGTGGGGGACTTTATATGTGTTTCTTCAGGTGTTTATTTTTATTTATTTAACCTTTATTTAGCCAGAGGCAGCAAAAGTTTCACACAATTACAGATTATAATGCTGCATAACTGCTATGATTCATCTCCACATTGGGTTGTTTTTGATGCTTTCAAACGCTTTCAAATGTTCTAGTACAACCCATACATTTAACAAAAAGTTTTCAAAGCCGTTGATATAGAAATAAAACCCAGACACTAGAATAAAACCTTTTTTTTTTTTTACTTTAAAAAAACCTTGGATCCAGTGTTATAGCCTACAGTTTGTAGTGCGAGTGTTTCTACATATTGGATAATTTAGGATATGTTTTTGTTATGTAAGTATATACTTGGTATATAATGTGTAAAGGAATGAACGTGTGAAATGGAGTGAGACATTAGAAAATGACATACTGGAAGGGATTTATGGATTCATCATGGCAAAGCACGTTTTGAGAAAGAGTGGAAGGGGCCAGGGGCTGCGTTTGTTCCAGATTTTCCTAATATTAGCGAGGCTATTGCTAAAAACAACTTCTGGTCTGTTTTTAATGAGGGATAATGTGGTAATATGGTTTAAACGAGAGACAAAGACAAGTGTACAGTGTACACAATCAACAATCAATGTGAAACACTACAACATTTATAGCCAGGGCTAATTTGTAATTTCCGTCCCTTCATTACAGTTGAGTGTAATATGAACATTACTTGTGTTGTCAGCGATGGGACCGAGTGTGAGGAGGGGGACACGGAGGAGGAAGACTCTGAGGACAAAGCAGATTACTGGAGGGAGCAGCAGGACAAACTGGAGCGAGAGAGGAGAGCCATCATGGAGGACCACAGCCTGGTGAACGACGAAAAGCAGCGACTGCTCCGAGAGAAGGAGAAGAAGATGGAAGATCTACGAAGGGAAAGGGAGCTAGGGGAGCAGCTGGCCGCCAAAGTCAAGGTGAGAGAAAGCACTGGACTTTTCTTTGGTTTGGAAAAGGTATCAAGGATGCAGCGTATTCACCTATGGATTGTCAACCAACTCCATTTTGGCGATATCAATAAAACGGGATGTTCTTTGTGTGTTTCAGGCGATGGAGAGCAAACTGCTGGTCGGAGGGAAGAACATTGTTGATCACACCAATGAGCAGCAGAAGATGTTGGAGCTGAAGAGACAGGAGATCGCAGAGCAGGTGCACAGTGTGGGGTTACCTGGGGCAGTGTTCCCCCAACTGTTTGAGCTGTTGGGGACAACTTTTTCATTGAAAAAAAAATCACACAGCACACCACCAGCTGAAACTGATACAAACATGAAACTCTCGCTTTTATTAACAAAGCAAAATCATTCTCATCAAAGTTTATTATGTATACAATTCTTACATACAAGTCTTTCTAATCTTCTCACATCATTGTATTTTCACAATATTTTGACCAATTCGGTGGTAATGGATCATTTCCAAAGGCACAGCAAAGTAGTGAAGAATTGTGTTGCCAAAGGTGTGTGTGTTTGAGTGAGCCAGCCTTATTTACTGCGTGTGTGTGTAGAAACGGCGCGAGCGGGAGATGCAGCAGCAGATGGACTGTAGAGATGAAGAGACTCTGGGGCTGAGGGAAACGTACAGCTCTCTGCAGCAAGAAGTGGATATTAAGACCAAGAAACTCAAAAAGGTAAAAATATGAAGCACAATATATACTTTTTTTTTTTCCATCAGTTAGTGGACAAAACTATAAATGTCTTGGAAATGTAACAGCTCAAAATAAAGATGTCTCCCGCTTATTTGATCCAATATTCTGGGATGAATCAGGACAGGTTTGAACTCTAAACTCACGAATAAAATATTGTCAAATGAAGCTAAAAAGGGGACCGGGATTCCTCATGTTGAGATGCACTTTGACTGAAAGGTTCTATATAAATATGGGCCGAGTATGGAGCCCTGTGGCACACCATCAGGCAGATCTCTCCCTGCTCCTCACCTCTTCTCTGCTTTCTGTTCTCTCGTCACGGCAGTTGTTTGCGAAGCTGCAGGCTGTGAAGGAGGAGATCCACGACCTCCAGGAAGTGCACATCAGTGAGAGACAAGATCTGGAGCAGACACAAAACGAGCTCACCCGAGATCTCAAGCTCAAGTAAGAAATGCTGTCCTTTTATGACCTCATTACCTGTGTCCAAATGTAATTATAGTGTCATAGTTCTGTCATAGAAATATTTTACCATTAAGCAAAAGGCTGTTTTTTCCCCTAATAAGTCAAATTGATAACTCTGGGTCTGTGCTGCAGGCAGCTGATCATCGATAACTTCATCCCTCTGAAAGAGAAGACAAAGATCGAGAGCAGAGCGTTCTGTGATGATGACGAGTACTGGAAGCTCCACCCCCTCACACGCCCCAACGAGTAAGCAGCAGACTTGATTCACCGTCATTAAAGCTGGGCTACTTCACTTTCAGACAACAGACAAATGTGACAAAAATCTATTGAGCTAGGTCCTCGCTTTCAAAATCTTTAGATTTCACATACGTGTATTTTGTCCTTTGTCCCATCTTCATATCAAATTTTAAGACAGAAAAGTGAAAATGAACATCGCCCTCACTTAGCCAATCAGTAGTTTGACCAAAGTGTTGATTAGTGACTCTTGTGATTAGGGCTCTTTCTTACAAGTATGCAAACAATGACATGTTTTCTAATGAGATGAAGACGACCTGTTCTGATTTGTAAAAAAAAAACTACATGTATAAAAAGTGAGGTAGCCCAGCTTCAATAATCACCTGTAAAGAACTATGTGTAGTTTAGTGGTGTGAGTTTGTTCGATGGATAATGAAATACATTAAATTTAACCTTTCTTATGATTTGTGTGTGTGTGTGTGTGTGTGTGTGTGTGTGTGTGCGTGCAGTGACCAGCACATGTCCCGCCCCCTCTCTGCTGTCGGTTACAGACGTCCTCTGAGCCGACACTCGCGTGTGGCCATGATGATGAAGCCAGACCCCAGATACAAGGTGAGTCCTGCGCTCTGTTGTTACCAGTCCTTTATATCTGTTCAGATTCTGTTTCCTGTAGCTCAGGATGTCCCTGCTGCATTTACAAAGTTACTACATTCCAGTATGGTGGCTGTACTTGCATGTGAAAACCCGATCCTGTTAGACCTCTGAAGCTGTGCAGGATAGGACCTGGTTATTATGTGATTGGAGACCATTGAGAACACCAGGTGCCACTGTGGGGCGGCTGTGGCTGTAAAGTGCCAAACTGTTGATGTGTCCTTTGGCAAGACACCACCCACATTGCCTAGAATTAGTCTGGTGTGTTTGTGTCCCGGGGCAGCTGTGGCTACAGTAGTGGTTTATCACCACTGTGTATGGAGTAAATGAGTAAAGACATGTGAAGCCTCTGAACCTGGCCTCCTCCATCTACACCTGCGGACTGCCCCGCCCGACCCGCCTGGGAGTGCTTCGGTCCTGCACCGGACCTGTCCACGTTCAGCGGCCACTGGTCCACGTTCTGTAGCTAGCTTAGGTCCTAGATCATTAGCCTGTCCGTCCGGAGGAGCGGATCCCTTTCTCAAATGGGTCTCCCTCCCTGTGGGTTTCCCTAGTTCTCCCCAAGGTTTCTCACTTTTTCCCACTGGGTTTTTTAAGAGTTTTTCCTTGTCGATGCAGGAGGGTCTTGTTGGACAGTTAGTGTCCAACAGAAAGGATTGGTGATGATCCAGGACACTTTAGCATTCTACAACATGTATGGACATTTTCTTCTGTGTGCGCTTTATATTTTTCATGTGTTTTAACTGTTGATTCTCTGACCTGTGTTGGTGATTTCAATGGTTTTGTTAAGTCCTCTGAGATGACTTCTGTTGTGACCTATAGGGCTATACAAGAATAAATTGTAGTTGTAAGTAGTAGTAATCTTTATTTATATACCGCCTTTTCACTGCAGATCTGAGTCTCAAAGCGGTTTACAATTGTTAATTATGGGCACTTGTCTCTCACTCCACACAGAGATGGGAGCGGGGTCACCAGTACAGGAGGTGCATGCTAGAACTATTGGACATATTTTTAGTGGTAGGGGAAACCGGAGTATCCGGAGGAAACCTACGCAGACACGGGGAGAACATGCAAACTCCACTCAGAAAGGCCCTGGTCCGATCAGGATTCAAACCTTCTTGCTGAGAGGCGAGAGTGCTACCCACTCAGCCACCGTGCCGCCCGATATTTTGTTAAATTGTATTGTGTATTGTATTGTATTGAAGCATCTGAGTGTCCTGAAAATTGCAATAAAAAAAACAATGCATTATTATTATTATTATTCCCAGCCAAACAGGTGTGGACTGCACACACGCACATAGCTGCAGTGCATTTTAAAGTGTAGAGAAGAATGAGTCAGTCCTGTTTTAGTTTCCTCTCATCCAGGTTCGTTGTTGGGAACACTGATCAATGATTCAGAAAGAGAGAAATGTGAATGCGTCTGCAGGCATTTATTTTAGATCACATATAAACTAAAATGGCCAAATCATTTCTGCATAACTAGTGTCCCCTTTCAACACAGTAACAATAATGTTTTTGGAACATGCTCCATGTTCTGTATTTCTGCTGAGCTGTCAACTTCCCATAAAGGGATCGTTGCTCACATAATATGTCTAAATGTATAAAAATTGAGAATCATACTTGTGACCGTAAGCATGCGTGTGCCTTATATCTTCTAACAAAAACAAGTAGTAAGTAATCTCAAGAGTGTTTGAAAGAAACACACAATTGTGATTTGTCAGATAAAAGGTGATAATAATTCAATGTATGAATTCTGTTTATTATTTGATGTGTGTGTGTCCTGTCAGGCGCATGACCTGCTGATGCTAAAGCTGGACCCTCCGTCCTGCAGCACCAGGGTTTACCAGGAGCCTGTGATCGCTCCCACGGTGGCCGCTGCGCTGGAGGAGGCTCTCAGGGACGAGGAGGAGATCCAGGTGGACGCCTCAGTGCTGGGCATCCTCAGTCCTGCACCGGGACAGGGCCGAGCGAGCAGCGCCAACAGCCTCAAGAAGAGCTCTGGGTCAGTGTCACCTTTCACCACACTTCTATTGATACTCACAAAAAATGTAAAATCCTTTGAACTATTAGATGCATGTCACTTGAAAGTGAAATGCAAAGTTGGTTCCATCAATAGTTTTCACATTTATATTCTGTCACATATTTTGATCAGCTTTAGGACAGAAATGTGGAAAAAGAGGACCCCTCACTCAGCCAATCTGCTCTGGATCTGATCCCCAAAGCATCAAAGAGCCAAAGATAATATGTTTTCTAATAAGATGACAAGAATGTTTTGGTCTGATTTGTTCCCAACATTTTACTTTTAGATTCCTTTTGTTCGGACAAACAAATCCATTATTTGCATAAAAACACAAGGTATCCTTGGTTAAGAAATAATTATTATTAGAAAGTCAGACCTCAACATGCTGTGCTTATCTTAATTATTAGAAACTTGTGAGTCACTTTGATGCTTATTGAGTTGATTGAGGGTGAGTGAGGGTGGTCCACTTTTCTATCTGAGGAAGACCAAAAAAAGCTCTGACTGCCACCTCCCCCGACCCGGAAATGGATTAAGGGGAACAAAATGGATGGATGGATGAATGTTTTAGAGCCAAGACCTAGTGACACTAGTTAACGCAGTGAAATGTTTGCCGTAGCTTGAAAGTTAGGTACCTCAGTTTTATGCTTGTTTTGTCGTCTTTCTCTTCTCTAACTGTGTTTTTTCCACCGCAGGCACAGGCCCAGGACGGGAAAAAAGTCCTTGACGCCCACCTCCTCAAACAGCCCCACCAGCCCCGCCCCCCCTCAGTACCCTCAGTCCCGCGGCCTGGTCCCCAAGTGAGCCCTGTCGCCCCGCCCCTCTGCACTCAGTCCCGCCCCCTCTGCACCTGCTTCACTTTAGCTGCTGCTGTACGTGGTGTTGCCATGGCACTTGCATACATCCACACACTCGGCTCTCCAATTAAAGCCTCTTCCATGAGTTTGAAGCTGGACTTCGATGACTGAATGTTTTGACACGTTTCTTCAGGTTCACGGTGCCTTAAGGCCCTTTATTCTGCGTCTCGCGTTCATACAAACAAAAAAGTAATGTTTGGAATGTCGTCACGGTGATGAACACAGCAGCACAGATATGTTTTGTGATATGATTTTGGCACATCTTGGTGGCTGTGACGCAAACCAGCTTTTCCATATAGATTGTTCAACACGATTCTGAATTAGGAGAGTGCGATATGTCAAAACATTTTAATCTGACTTTGAGCTAAAAAATGTGTGAATCGTGAGTTTCTGTCGCGCAAATTGCTTGTTTTTACTTTAACCAATCACACGCAACCTTAAAAGCGCACCTACCAAAGTGCTGCTTTGTCATTGGGCGTGTGAGATAGATCCGGGGGAAAGAAGGGCAGTGAAAAACATGTTCTTAAAACACTACAGTTGTGAAACAGGGGTCTTCAGAACAGACAAAAGGAGCAGAGGAAAAGACAAAGAGGAAGATTGCTCAGAGGACAAAAGTCACGCACGCAGCTTTAGAAATCACACAGATGAGGCCCAGTCCTTGGCCGAGGCTTAGGCTTCTCTCCTTAAAAGTTTACAATAACGATGGCCCAGACTCTCCACACTCATCACAAGCTTTCAAAGAAGGGGTTAGTTCAATGATATATGATAATTTAATTGATTTACAGATAAACAAGTATATTGATCAGTACATGAAAATAATAAATGATTGTATTAAGAAGTGTGTGTACAGAATCACGACAATTGCATTGAAAGTTTGTTCAATTTAGGACTAAGATTGTATTTGATTAATGCAAATACATAAAATTATTGCGCAGTACTTGACACCACTCTCACATATGGCACTTTTTTCCATTATTGTGCAGCTCTAATTCTAAAGCTGTTTAATCCACTGCTGTAACAGAGACTTCCTCCTCATCAGAGCTCACGGTGCTGCACAATCATAAAGACACGACCAGGGCTTATACTTCTGTAAATCCCACAACAACAAACTGTTCAAAAGTGATTGTATTGTATTAGCTGTATTCCTGTTTGAGAAGATCCTCACTGTTTTGTCGTTTTAACCACGTACACTGATTTGTTTTCTCTAAAACGCCTGAAATATCAACAAAAAAACTGAAAGGTTTAAGAATATTGCTCAAGAGGCTGGACTGATGGTGAAGCTGACACCCTATACTTATTTATCTAATTATGGATACTGTATGTCTCCGCCCCCATAAATGTTGTGTGAAAAATTAAACTAATTTATCAATTGGCAAAAATTGGAAAAATAGAGTATTATAATAATGCATTGGTTTTATATAGCGCTCAAAGATGCTTCATGTGTCATTATTCCTTACCTCCATACACGGTGGGACACTACTACTGAAGCCACAGCTGCCCTGGGCCACACTGACAGGGGTGAGGCTGTCAGTACATTTTATCAGCCCCTCTGACCACCACCAACCATTCACACACACACCAGACTCATTCTGGGTTAAGTGTCTTGCCAAAGGACACAATAGTTTGGCACTTTATAGCCAATAGTCTCACTGTGGCTCATGGCGTTTCCAGAGGTCTCCCATCACAGCACTAACCAGGCCCTGCCCTGCTTCGCTTCAGAGGTCTGACTGATCTGGCATTCACTTAGTCTAAATATGGGGCCCTAAGCAGTGGAACTGGTTGAATAGACATCACTTACCGACTGACAATGTGATATGTAGTTTGAATCAGCCCGACTGTGAAAACAAACTCTGTATTTAATTTGACTGAAAAAATAGTAAATAGAGTAAAGAGCCACAATCTGCTTTATCCAATGTTTCGGACTCTGATCGTATTAGAAGTGTTCAATTATACAATGGCAAAAACAATAGCTTTCAATAGCCTAGATATTAGAGCTGCAGTCAGAGTGCAGTTTACCAATGTCTAAGCATGGATTCTCTCATATTTCCTCGTTTCTCTTTTATTACTGAATATATCTTGTTGACTATAGTTTACCCGTTCAACACAATTTCTCAGAAAAGAGTAACGGACCGCTGAAACAAAAACGAAACAAAAAAAAATCACATTTTAATATTTTGCCCAAGACGTGCAGCTGTAATCGACATGAAGAATACAGCAATATGTGGACTCATTGTGCTTGTTCCATTCTGACCAGTGCCTTTCGTTTTTATAGACAAATGTAAAAGAAAATATTAACTTATGATTTCCACTCATTTTATACACGTCGATATGTTTTCACTGACGGTAATATTCTAGAATCTGTATTATTTCTGTGATGTAAAGTTGTATATATTTTGGAATTTTGTCTTTATTTTTAGATCTTAATATTCCGCATAAGATGTTCAAAGTTTATTGTCCACAGATGGATATCGCTGGTTATTGTTCCACTGTTTAGTTTGTTTACAACTATTAAAGACGAGAATATAAACTCAATGATGTCGCGTGTTACGTACAAACTGGTCCCCGGTCCCACAATGAACGCCGACTTTTGAAACTTGAAAAGACATTTTGTAAATTTCAGACAGGGACCCAACAAGTTAATAAAGGTATGGGAAACCGGAGCACCCAGAGGAAACCTATGCAAACTCCACTCAGAAAAGCTCTGTCTGGAGTAGGAATCGAACCCAGAACCTGCCTGTTGAGTAGTTATCCACTCAGCCACAGTGCACCCTCCAAAAAGACAAGAGTTTGTGTTTGGTTTGTGTTTTTTTTTAATTCAAACAGCAGTTTAAAGGATCAAACGTTTTCAAATGCAGAAATTCAACCAGTTTTTAATTATTTTTAGTTTTACATTCGACAAACTCACTGTAACAAGAGCAGGAATGAGACGGTAACCGGGGGCGCTGTTTTAGTGGAGGATCTTCCTGTTCTATACACTGCAGAAAGCAAGATATTGTTGGTATTAAAGCTGGGGTATCTACCTTTCAAACCACTAACATCAATCAAACTCGTTCCTTGCGTAAAACACTTCACATGCATGTATTTTTCATATCAGCCCATCAGCTCTAGGCCCTGAGAGTCAGCTCTAGTGACTCTCAGGGCTCTTTCTTACAAGTATTCAGAAGTTTGCATGTTTTCTATGAGATCGAGCCGCATGTCGTGGTCTGACAAAGAAGTTGGGTACCCCAGCTTTAAACGGTGAAATTATCGCTTTGCATTAGAAAAATACAGAGTCTCTCCATTTTAAAGAGACAGTATATGCAGGACTGCCCCCGCTCCTTCTGTCTAAGTGCTCTGTTTTCAAACTCATGCTATATTTTCACAATCTTCTAAATCATGAATTGTCAAAGTGAATATTCTCAAGATCACGTGTAAGGGACAAAATGAACACAAATCTGAATACGTGATCTTCAAACAATCTCCCAAAGGATTCCTCTACATTTAAGGCAATATCATTCACCAGTTAATTAGAAAAACAGGAGAAATGCTGATTTGGCACCGGAGTTTAAAGAGCAAATTCCTTCACATAAATTCTCTTTTGAAAGCAGATCAATACATGTACACGGCCTTTTTTTTTTTTACAGAAGGAAAAACCAAACTTTATTTGGGTTGAACTTCAAAAAACGTACATCAGAGGAGTGGCTGAACGCAAGCACATTTTTAACATTTTTCTTGTTTAATTGTTTTGTAAGAGATTCAAACGTGTGTATGTACAATCTCGATGGTTTTCAGCCACGCCACAAACGTTTAACAAACCACTTCAATTCTGAAAACGTTACAAAAGGAACATACTCGAAAGCAGAAACGCTTCTAATTCTGCTGGAATTCTGGATTCTTCTTCAACAGCACATGCCTAGTATAATGAATGTGTAAGAGGACGTCACACTGCTGTAGGGATTCCATGGTATGTACTGGGCAATAAATCCTACAATGCAAAAAATGCCTTTATTTTATTGAATTGGTGTTTAAAAATGGGTTTGTTGTGTAAATGATGAGTTTCTTTTACCTCTCTCTGGTGCTCAAAGCAGCAGGTTTGGAGTCTGGTATGCTCCTGCTCAGAGTGGAAGTAAAGCCTGCAGCCACACCGGCCCGTTCTGGAACCGGTTTGATACCCTTCTGATTGAACATGTATGTTTTTTTTTTTTTTTTTACATATTCCATAATAAATGCTTTGTGTTTGTGGTCATCACATGAAAAATATTGTAAAGTTCAAGCTTTTTCCACCCCACTATAAGTTAATTTGTATTATTTCTTACGAGAATTCTGCTCTGTATGAATACGTAAGATGGCCGCCACAGTCTCCCACACAAGCTCACTCTGGTCCCTGATTATAAAGCTCTATGCTAAAGGATGTGGGTTTTCCTATTGTAGTACTCTGTCCTCAAAGGGCCGTGTGGCTGCAGGTTTTCATTCCAACCAAGAAGGAGCACACCAGACTCCAGTCTTGACCTGAAGACTCAAAGAACTCACAGCTCTTTGTGGACATAGTTGAATTCCCCTGCTCTTGTCCAACCATTCATTGCAGCTAGCTAATCTAAACTCAGATATTTGAAAAACTAAAACAGAGCAGTTATCACTATCAACCAGGAAGTAAAATTATATACGGAAAATATGACCAAACAGGAATAACAATTCGAAAATCTTGAGATATTTTAAATTTTATTTTTTTTACTTCTTTTTTCTGTGTGAAATTAATCTGGGGTCATTAAAGGAGAAAGTGTGATATTAAAAATAAAAAGACATGGAGGGAAAAAACCCCAAAGATTGAAATGATATCCCAATAAAACCATTTTGAGAACAGAAAATCCTGTGACTATCTCGAATGTTTTGTGGAAAGAAAATTCATATTTAGTCATATTTGCAAACAACGTGTCCTCTTCCTTAATTCCCCCCTTTGTACTCCCCTGGACGATACATTTTAAAGCGGTTGGTCGTGGATAACGGCGTCAGACAGCAGTTCTCTCTCCAGCCCTTATTTGGTCGTGTTCCTGCGACCTGCTTATGTGGGCGTCGACATTTGTGGATTAGTTCACGTAATACTGTCAAAGCAAAGATCACTGCTGGATCAGAGAAAGAGAGGAAATAAGTGGAGCGTGTTTTACAGTTCTCGTAATGTTCCTACGGCGTGTTGTTAGCAGATGGATTTAACTGGTCCGATGTTTTTCGTCATGGCTTTTGAGTTCAATCTGAATCTTCCGTCGCCATGTTAGAAAAGGTAAAGGGACGAGATAGAGCGTCTCCGTGGGAATCTGAAGTGCCATCTTGTTCTGTAATGCAGTACTTACAGCTACAACTTTTGTCTATTTTTTTCAAGTTACGACCACAAACATTATATATATATATATATATATATATATATATATATATATATATATATATATATATATATATATATATATATATATATATTTTTTTAACATATTCCATAATAAATGCTTTGTGTATGTCGTCATCACATGAAAAATATTGCAAAGGTTGGAGCTTTTTCAACCCCACTACAAGTCAATTTGCATTATTTCTTACGAGAATTCTGCTCTGTATGAACACGTAAGATGGCCGCCACAGTTTCCCGCAGAAGCTCACTCTGGTTTATAAAGCTAAAGGATGTGGGTTTTCCTATTGTAGTTTCTCCTGACGCAGGTTTTCCTATGGCGTTTGGCGTTCTCCTGCGTGTGAGTGAAATGAAAATAAAATTGCACGTGGGTCTGTCCTGAACACCGCGCTCTCACTCCGCGTGTGTGTGTTCTCAGATGGGACGGGGCGGCGTGGGCTCGGAGGTACAGTCCTGCCTCTCACAGGTAGGGGGCAGGGCTGTGACCGTGCAATGCCTCCACAGTCCTGAAGGGGGAGCGCCTTGGTCCACAGCAGGAGCGAGTTTAAGGGACGGCCACATACCAGCTGGAAACGCAGGCACGCACACACACACACACACACACACACACAAACATACATTAGGCATTTTCATACTGCAGACTTGTGTGTTTTACTCATCCACATGAAGCAATATACACTTTTTTCAAAAAATTGTGCGTGTGTGTACCTGTGTGTGTGTGCGTGTACCTGTGTGTGTGTCCCTTCTCTCTGTAGTACAGCAGATGCGTGTGTGTGTGTGTACCTGTGTGTGCGTCACTTCTCTCTGTAGTACAGCAGGTGTGTGTGTGTGTGTGTGTGTATACCTGTGTGTGTGTCACTTCTCTCTGTAGTACAGCAGGTGTGTGTGTGTGTATACCTGTGTGTGTGTCACTTCTCTCTGTAGTACAGCAGATGTGTGTGTGTGTGTATACCTGTGTGTGTGTCACTTCTCTCTGTAGTACAGTAGGTGTGTGTGTGTGTGTATACCTGTGTGTGTGTCACTTCTCTCTGTAGTATAGCAGGTGTGTGTATACCTGTGTGTGTGTCACTTCTCTCTGTAGTACAGCAGGTAGCTCTTGAGCGGCTCAGGCAGGGGCAGACTGAGGATCCTCTCTCGGAGCACGTTGACGTTGGGCTGAGGCCGCAGCAGTTCTCCTGTCTCCTCCCTCACACTCTCATCCTCTTCCTCGCCCTCCTCTGGTTCTTCCTCCACGCTGCCACACCCCCTCCGCTGCCTCTGTACCTCCCCTTCCCCAGACACCTCCTCCTCTTCTTCAGGGCCCCGGTTGTTGTTACCGTCTAAAGACGTAGGAACTGAGCTGCGTAATAGAAAAGACATTAGATTCATTTTATGCCTGGACAGCTCAAACTCTTGCACAATTTGTCACATTATGGCCATACACATGAAGATTTGATTCATTCTTACTGAAAGACCACAACAAAGTAACTGAAGAAAAGGCAAAATCATACATGATTTGGTCATTTAAAGAACAAATCAAATACTTTATATTGGGTAATCTTCTTCCAGTAATGTCCTATCCCTGCTGAAGAAAAGCAGCCTCTTAATATGATACTGCCACCCCCAGATTTGATACTGAGGCTGGTGCACTGAGGGCGAGGAGCAGAGTTAGTTTTGAGCCATCCGTAGCATAAATTATGGTCTCGTCTGACCACAACACCTTCTTCCATGTGTTGATTGTGTCCCCGCTTTGCTACTTGCGAGAAAGCCAACACGACTTTCTATTTAACGACTTTCAAAACAGCCGGTCATGTGACAAAGCTGACAAACGTGTCAGTGTCTCGGTCTCTACAGCAGCTGCATCGCTTTGTATGGACTGTGTCGAAGCGTTTCATTGGCTCAATGAGTTTCCCGGCTTCCCATTGGTTCAGAGTGTTTCAACTGTGCCCTCCATGAAAGCTTGGTTTGAAAGCTTTCATGGAGGGGCACAATATAAATGATGCATCAATATTTCTTAACAGTGTTGTGTAGTGAGGAGTGTTGTACAGTGTTGGTGACTTTGGAGACTTTTAGGAATCTGCAAGTGGATTTTGATCACATTCAACCAACCAAGGTGTTGTCTCAAAGGATTATTTATTATTTTTTATAGCCACTGGTTTAGAGGAAGATTTAAAAAAAAAAAACATGTATTATTTTGCATTCATTTTACTTTGTGATGGTCTTTCAGTAAATGACATGACTAAAGACTGATGGCGCCTTAAAGATCTTTATGTCATCTTTCTGAAGTCACTTCGAGTCATCTGTATTCCTCTTCATTCTAAACATGTTTCCAATATCAACCCTTGTGCAATCCTCACTACCGTGATAAAAAGTAGAAGACAAATACCCAGTTGAACATTCCTGATTTAAGCTTGAGTGCTAAAGCAAAATCAGGTCTGCTTTTGATGAGCGATGTAGTCAATATGACAAAGAAACAAGTTCACTCTTTCCCACCTTATGCCGTTGACCGCCTGTCTGGAGGCGAGGACCAGGGCGTTACAGTGACGTCTGTGAATTCTGCGCCGTTTGAATCGTGAGCCGTATTTGTGTAAACCGACCCCCGCCAGACCACGAGTCACACCAAAGGAAGAGCTGCCCCGGGCCCGCGAGGGCGTGTGGGGGGCTGGGCACACTCTGAGTGCGTGGCGGATACAGAGGCGAGACAGGTCCTGGAGAGAGCGCAGCTCAAACTGGGCTGAAAGCACACACCATGCATTAGGACAGAGTGTAGTGAACTGTGGAATATGCTTTTGTTGTGTGGGAGAAGAGTGACTATTCACTTATAGTCAGAACTGATAGAAATAATGACATGTTGAATCTAAAGCAGTGCACCAAGATGATTTTTGGGCGTGACACTTACGCAGAGGCACGCTTCGTGCTCGTCCACTGTTGTGTTTGGGTTGGACCAGCGGAGCAAAGGACACGGAGATGATCTTTTTGGTCTCCCAGCTGTTTGTCCCAGTACGAGTAATCTTTGTGAGCTGAAGATGAAAACAAAACACTGTTACAATTTCATTTTGGAAGCAAACGCACTGTTCAGACCATATATAGTAATGTGGACCACAGATAGACTGAAAATTCTATGTCTTTCCCATTCGAAAGAATAAACTCTTATTCATGCTCCCAGCTCCCCCTGCTGGATGCGCCAAGCAGCACAAATCTACAGCAACTAAACAGACCTGGTGAGAACAAATTTACCCCCACAAGAAGAACGGTGTTTGAAAAGCCACCATAGAGTTCCACACAAGAGACAATTCAACAACACAAATAACAGATGTGCACTGCGTTAACAGATGTTCCCAGGCCTCATGCTTATGTAGAGCAGACTTCTCATAAGAGCAGACCTTCTCCTCCAGCGGCAGCACCAGCACTCCTCCGACCTTCAGCAGGTTCTTCATGTACTCCTCATGTTCCCTCTGGACCCCAGCCCCACAGTAAACACGGTCATACTGCCGCGTGTCCGGGGGGATCTCCAGGCAGTTCCCCACCACGAAGGAGGGCTCGCAGAACTCAAACCTGAGCGCAAACCAGGACAAAGTCAATACACACTTACAGAACACAAAGTCAAGCTTCAACTACACCACGAGGGCCGAGTATCTGTCAGAGCCTGCCGATAAGATACGTTCTTGATACAGGGGACTTTCAGTACGATACAATACAACATTTTTATAAATGATTCAACACGGTTCAGTAATACTGTATATAGAGGCTTTTGAGTCTTATCTAACTCTCCACCATATTTTTGCAAAAATGTACACAATATTTGCAAAAACGTACACAATATTGCAGAGTACACACTATTGTCTAATAAACAATATCAGAGGTCAGGGTTTGCCACAAACACCAGGGAAGAACAGGCAGAAGAAACAGACTAGAGACCAGAGCAGAGAGAAGCAGAAAGAACTTATTTCCCTTTTCTGTCACAACCATAAACTGCACCAAAAAACTGAAAACATTAGCCTGGCCTTAGCCATCCGTACACTCCGTTCAATCATCATTTCACTGCATGTAACGTCTGGGTCTAGTCCCTGTGTTAGCGATTACAATCGGTTGAATTTCGACCGACCTACCAGCGAGGGCGGAAGGCAGGTGTTGTAGTTAGTTGTGGGTGACGTCAAGAGTAGGGTTTAATATTTTTTCCGAAAATGAGACGTATCAAATCCCGGGAAAAAACGACGCCTTTCCCGGGAAATCCCGGGAAATAGCTGTTGTTTGTAGTTGTTGTTTTTAGCCCAAGTAATGTATGATATCACTCAAATATATAATCCAACAAAAGCTGCCATCTCCACTAGTGTTTCACCAAGCGACTTGCTAGCTTTTCTAAAGTAGCCATAGCGTTTTCAGACGTTTTGTTGATGGGCTTTCTTCAGGAATTTCACTATTATGAGATTCTAAATGTCTGCACAATCCACTTGTCGACCAGTGACGTGCGGTGTGGTTTGGAGGCACTGACTTCAGCCCTGTCAGATGAACATATATCATATAAATCAACAGAACCTACAGAGCGGCTTATTCACAATTAGTTTGGCTACAGCAGAATGTTTTCCATGGCCCGCATTGTTTGCTCAAACAAAACGCAAAAGTTCGTAAAAGGCACATTTCCAATTGTGTTATGGGTCTTACCTTAGTTATTAATGAACAGCACAGACCACTTCAGTTCAGACCAGTTTCATGTTTAAGTCCAGATAATAGTTTGAGCGCAGATATGTAATCCCCCATTTGGAAATAAGCCCAAAGAGTTTTAAAGCGTAAAACAAAACGGGTGCCACCTCCATAAACTCCTCCGTGTGTTCGCTGCAGCCGGCTCTCGGGCGCATCCAATTTCTAATATCAACCTTCTTACCCTTCTCCTCTCTTCCTTATCATTCCTATCGTCATTGGAAGCAGAACATTACCCTAAATGCATTTTATATTATCTTAAAATGTGTTATATGTATGTTAGCCAAACCTGTTGCTGCCCTTAGCAGATGGAAAAAAAGAAAGGAGCTTTCTGATAGAATTAGACGTAACCAAATTCTGGGCTCACATGTGCCCCGTACCCTGAGGCTGGCCTCATTACAAGTCGTGGTTTAGCGCGATTAAGACCCATATTTGTTGTCAAAAACACAATTTATGAGCCATCCTCTCAGCTGTAGACATGTTGATTGTAAATGAAATATGTTTGAACTTTGAACAACAATAAACGTGCTTTATAATAGGAGCGCACTGTATATTTTTTTTAACTTTCATTTCCCGTTTCCCGTCATAACATTTCCCGGGAATCCCGTATACCGGGATTAAACCCTAGTCAAGAGTTTGCGTCGAACGGGAAGGTTGTAGTTTGGCAATGACGAGAAATACAATAGTAAAGTAATCCGGTCTGGTTCTATCAAGGAATTGAAGCCGGAGCAAGAGGAATGTTTAGCAAATGTAATCGCTAGAATAAATTATGGCGCTACTCCCCACGGGCTCCGTTAGCAGCAAAGGAGATGGCTAGGCTACATGCTAACAACAGACTCGGGCGCACTACATACGTGACGGTTAACTCAGATCCAATCGTTTTCAATCTGCAAAAGGAGTTAAACCCTCCCACCTGTAAACGGAGCTCAATTGTAAATTTGTACTATGGTGTGGTACGACCAGGCTAGAAAAACATGGGTTTGACATTTTTTTGGAACTGAGAGATACTGAATCCAGCTTTACCAAAGACAAGTTAAATATTAGCCTGGCTGTTTCTTACCCCAGGCATTGTATGTACAAGCATATGCTCTTGTCCCAGTCCCAGTTTGTTGGGTGTGTGTGGTTCCATGAGGCAAACTAGAGGCATCTCAATCAACATCCCAACTTTTGATCAACTGACGGACATCGAGGAGTCAGAGGTACTGACCTGTCAAAGCTGTCACACGTCTTGATGAAGCGCTCCAGTTTCTGGTAAGCGTACTCGGTCACATCTGCATGGAGTTCTATTCCATGGTTCACACCAAACGGACCTGAGCACACGGCAGAGGACAGAACATTCTTCAACACACAATCAGTTGTGCAGACATAAGATTTTCTGTTATCTGTGGAGATTTCAGACATGCAGTCCACCTGTATGATCAGAAAGGATTTCAGAGAGAGAGAGAGAGAGACCTGAGAGAGACCAGACAGAGACCAGAAAGGATAAAGAAAGGATAAAGAACTCATCCACAACTACCACAAAAGACTTCAAACTGTCATAGATGTTAAAGGGCAATACACGCTATTGAAAACTGGGGGTATGGAAACTTCTGATCATTTGAAATTAGAATGTTGATTTAGTAAAAAATATGAATTTAGAAAACTACAATATCAAAAAGTGAATTTAGTTCTGTGAAACCATACGATATTGACGTGTGCCAAGCCTTTGTTTGGTATAATGTTGATAAAAGGGCTTACAGTCCATTTTCAACTTATTCTAATTTCATGAGATGTTTCATTGAGTTTTTACAGCTGTGAGCCAATTATCAACAGTATAATAATTAAAGGTTTGTGTCCAAAGGCTTCATTTCCAAGCCCAGTTCTTGCATCTCCCACACACAGAGGGGCACGTACCCAGGATGAGGCCCACCATGGTGCTGAGGTAACCCGTACCACTGCCCAGGTTCAGGAAGGACAGGCCTGGGTGCAGGTCCAGAGCCTCCATCACCTCTGAGTAAATGCACGGAGCAGAAAGGTGGATGTTCCCGTTTCTCCAGGCCAAGTCCTGCACAAGTCACATGTGTCCAGTTAGAATGCAAGAAACAATTATAATAATTATAAGACAATAATATAAAAGAAACAACTACAGTGCCTTGCGAAAGTATTCGGCCCCCTTGAACCTTTCGCCACATTTCAGGCTTCAAACATAAAGATATACAAAAATTATTTTTTGGTCATGAATCAACAACAAGTGGGACACAGTCGTTAAGTGGAACGAAATTTATTTGATAATTTAAACTTTTTTAACAAATAAAAAACTGAAAAGTGGGGCGTGCAATATTATTCGGCCCCTTTACTTTCAGTGCAGCAAACTCACTCCAGAAGTTCAGTGAGGATCTTTGAATGATCCAATGTTGTCCTAAATGACTGATGATGATAAATAGAATGCACCTGTGTGTAATCAAGTCTCCGTATAAATGCACCTGCTCTTTGATAGTCTCAGGGTTCTGTTTAAAGCCTTTATGGAAGAGAGGCAAGAAGAAAGCCATTTCTCAAAGATATCCATAAAAAGTCTTGTTTAAAGTTTGCCACAAGCCACCTGGGAGACACACCAAACATGTGGAAGAAGGTGCTCTGGTCAGATGAAACCAAAATCGAACTTTTTGGCCACAATGCAAAACGATATGTTTGGCGTAAAAGCAACACAGCTCATCACCCTGAACACACCATCCCCACTGTCAAACATGGTGGTGGCAGCATCATGCTTTGGGCCTGCTTTTCTTCAGCAGGGACAGGGAAGATGGCTAAAATTGATGGGAAGATGGATGGAGCCAAATACAGGACCATTCTGGAAGAAAACCTGTTGGAGTCTGCAAAAGACCTGAGACTGGGACGGAGATGTATCTTCCAACAGGACAATGATCCAAAACATAAAGCCAAATCTACAATGGAATGGTTCACAAATAGACGTATCCAGGTGTTAGAATGGCCAAGTCAAAGTCCAGACCTGAATCCAATCGAGAATCTGCGGAAAGAGCTGGAGACTGCTGTTCACAAACGCTCTCCATCCAACCTCACTGAGCTCGAGCTGTTTTGCAAGGAAGAATGAGCAAGAATTCCAGTCTCTCGATGTGCAAAACTGATAGACATACCCCAAGCGACTTGCAGCTGTAATTGCAGCAAAAGGTAGGGCTACAAAAGTATTAGCGCAAGGGGGCCGAATAATATTGCACGCCCCACTTTTCAGTTTTTTATTTGTTAAAAAAGTTTAAATTATCTAATCAATTTTGTTCCACTTCACGATTGTGTCCCACTTGTTGTTGATTCTTGACAAAAAATTAAATTTTTATATCTTTATGTTTGAAGCCTGAAATGTGGCAAAATGTTGAAAGGTTCAAGGGGGCCGAATACTTTCGCAAGGCACTGTACTGGTGTCTGTGGGAATTACAAATCCAAGCCATTTAAAACATGCAGCCAATTTTCTCATGAGTGACTGAAAAAAACAGTTTGAGAACTCTTTGAAGTAAAAATATATATATATATATATATATAAGTAGCTGGTATCTTTCTGAAGCTGAGGCCCTGTAGTACTGGCCTCTGATGACTCCTTTACTCTAATTATAAGTGGGAACAATCTCTGCAAATATTAAAGCTGTACCTCCACAGTGGCCTACATGTTGTTTGTTAAATATAAACTCTGCTATAGCTGCTGTGTGGGAGTTGGTTCTAACAGACACAGTTGAGGAACATTTAACTGGAAATCTGAAGAAAGTTCTCAGTGAAATTTGCTAATTTATAAGTAGGTAAATAGTCGAACTGGTCGCTTTTCATGCAAGAACGCTTGAAGAATTGAAATAAGAAGGACGTTTTTATTACTAAAATTTAAACAGCATAAAAATCCCAAGGTTCCGTTCCCAGCACATTGGATCTTTACAGAGCTGATGTAAGCACGCAGTTGTAATGAACTAAATGTGCACCAAACAAATAGGGTTCGTCATAAGTCTGGATAGGTGTGACCTTGTATGCGTTTTCCCTGTAGTCGTCCAGGTAGTACTCCGCACGGTCGATGGCTCTGAAGGCGCGCTCCACCAGCTCCGAGCGGATGTAGTACGCCTCCTTCAGGTTATCGATCAGGTCATCATTGTCCTCGCCCGCACTCACAGCCCCGCCCATCCTGACGCCCACTGACACACACACACAAACACACACAGACACACACAGAGATATACAGCATGGTGTTTCAGTCTGCTCTGTAGTAAACGCTTATTGGAAACATGAACAAATCTGAATATTGGTCAAAAATCACAAAACACAAGTGAGTTTATACTGTACAATTCCACCATTTGGATTTTCAATGGTGTTTCAGTTGTAAGAGAATATAAATGCTCAAACATGCATGAACTGTTTACAGGAAGTGACAGGAAGTGACCACTATATTTAAAAAAAAATATCAGAAGTTTCAGTCAGCATTATGTGTTATACTGCTGTGGAATGATATTTACTATATGGGACGTCCCTCCACTACTAAATAAAATTGGATGTAACTGAACTGTTCTGAATTTATCCAAATCTGTCCAAATTTGGCAAGCAATGTTGTTGTGTTTTAATTAGTACATAATCTACCTTTTCTACAAGCCAAATCCAACACTGTTGTGTGTTCAAAGTTTATCAAGATCTACTGAGTCTAACTGTGGAAACCCAACATTTCACTGCATCAAAAGCGTTTTTCATTTTTGCGGTCAGACATTTTAGCACAAAGATAAAACAAACAACTCTCAACTGCTGTGTTGGCACTTGGTTGTGATGATGTTTAAAATGGCAGGATTTATTTTGCCAGAATTGTTCAGGCTGCTCTACAGCAACAGTGACTTTGTGACAAACCAGTGCGACTTCTGGTCATTTGTGAGTGGTGTTGAAAAGCACACGTTCAGCTTCAAAAGAGCCAAATGTTACATTTGGCTCTTTTGCCCCCCCCCCCCATCCTCCATTAGAGATGGGACACTGTTGTCCATCTTCTGCTTGAGAAACACTAAATAAATATTTGTCGGCTGTTAAGATTTCTACTCTTAATCCCACAAATAGTCAAATAAAGGAACTCTCTCTACAAGCTATAAGCTTGTAGCACCATATAATGATGGACAGATAGCTGTGGCTCAAAGCCCCACATCTCTCCACCATCTGTGGAAGATTGACCACACAGAGACGGGATCTTTGCGCACCAGAGCTGCTGGAAGTTTATTCAGTTTCCTTCATGTTTCAGTTGTTTCAGATGTTTCAGTTTTTTCAGACAGAACAAAGTCAGGACATTCCCCTATTTTTGTCTTATGTTAAATGCCAGCCAGCATAAAAACATATAACAATATTCTTAATTTTCAATTAATTTACATTTAATTTGAAAAATCTTCCAAACCGTTTTGAGAAAGGAGCCAAATCTTACATGATCCAAACCTTATTTACGTTTATATATTTATTTTATATAGAAACAAATGGAAATTGTTACGATATTCCTTAGTTGTTAGTTGAGTTTTACAGCTGGAACGCACTAATTACTGCTGATACATCTTGAATGCCATACCACAGTCAAACGAACAACATCTCTGTAGAAACAAGCAGGAGCACAGGCACACGTTCGGTGTGTGGCGATGCAAGCAGTGAGGACAAATGTTTTGTAATTTTTGTCCAAATTGCAAAATAGAAGAATTCAACATTTGTCACTGTTGAATGTTGGAGATATGGAAATGCATAATCCGCACTAGGTCAGTGTGTTTATAACTGCTTTAGTGGGTTACTAGGTTGATTCTAGCTTCTGCAAAATAACATTTTAAACACATATCTAAGGCTGTGCGAAATACTCAACATGATAGTATGTGTCGTGGAGGCAGTTCAGCGCAGTGTTTTCGATGCTGCGTTGATTAATATACACAATATTTTCTCGGCTTTGCCTCCAATAAACACATATTAACAGCAACCGTGATGGAGCAGATACACAGACAAGCACAACTGTACAGAAAATATACCGCTAATGACAGGGGTTTCACGAATAAAGCTGAATAAAGCCGATTAAAGCTGTGACAAACGCTCTGTTACGTGCAAGAGACAGAGCGAGGTTGCAACTGAATTCAGAAAAAATACCTCCGTCCTTTCACCTTCCTTCTCCTTTCCATTGTCTTGGTTAACATATAATGTAATAAAAATAGAATTATAATAATAAATTGGTTGTATGTTACTTAAACAATGCTGCAGCAATCGTGTCACATAAAAACAAACATTTTAAAGGACAAGGACGGAGTTTGTCAAATGATTTCAGATGCAGTCAGAGAGGCAAGAATGAACAACAGAACGAGCTGAAAACGGCGTCGAAACTTGACGTAAAACACCTCAATTATATTTAAAAACGTTTGAGAGTAAAGTCAGAGCTGTACCAGTGTGTGGCTGTGCACAAGAGCGGCCTGTCCACGCACTTTTCCCCGTGAAAAGCGAATGTTTGTCGGGGTAGATTCGCAGGACTCTCCGCTGGATGTAAACAGAGCAGGGCCAGCGTGACGTCACAGACAGCGCGACAGAGCGACTTTGGTCTGACAATTTTTTCCCCCAACGCACTCGGTGACTTGAATTAAAATGTTTATACTTCACACTGTTGTAGTTAAAACCTATTTAAATCCATTTTACTCCTAGTGGTGTAATATTTTTTGTTTTGTGTATTCATTTTCAATAATATATTTCAATTAATATTTGAAATATATTTATATAGACAGACAAAGTTTTGGTACCAAAGTAAGGCCTAGTGGAGTACAAAGAAATGGGGCCTCCATCTGTGAAGTATGACATTAAATTCTAGAATATCAAAACCTACCCATAGATTAAACTTTAAACTTGGTTAACAAATGAGTTTTTAAATTTCAGCGATCCAGAAATGTCTCTTATCAGAGTTTTAAAGTGTAAGCATGTCCTAATATGGTCTCAGAACCTTAAGCCTAGTGTAATACTCCGCCGCGGCGCGGAGCTTACGAATGTGACCGTGACGACACTTGCGCAACGCGATTGCTCACCTGCAAAGGCCCTTAATTGCCTGCCCTGCAGCATCAACATTTCAAACTACGTACGGTCGCCCAATGAAATCACCGCAGTTATTGGTCCGTGTGTGTGTATGGAAGAAGCATTAAGCGTCTGCAGCCGGGACATGGACGAGGCACTATGGCCAGAGAGCTTTTGTGTTTTTTTTTTTTTAAACTTCGAATAAAAGCATTGGCTCAGAGCCTGAAATACAGAGACTGAGGACTATCTAACATATATATACGTGTAGATGAGCTAAAACACTTAGTTTGCTATTGTGTCTTCTGAAGAGGACAAAGTAGCAAGGTAAAATGGGACCAGCTCCTGTTGTTATCCGCCCTCAAGTGGTTTGTTGAGGATTACAACATTCTCCTCAAAACTCCGAAAGGGAACGCCGCCAGTATAACGACAATTGTGCTAACTTAGGACCACCGCAACCGCTAAAGTAAGCCACGCCGCGCAAGTAACCTAGGCCTTTCGAGTCTCACTACATCTTTAATCCAACTTGTTATCTGAAGACTATAAAGGTTGGAAATATCTAAATCGGTAGTGTGGGTCATTTTAGGTGGAAAAGAATTGTTCTGATTACTGCATTTGCCACCCACTGGACCTGACACAAAAATCATAGCACAATATTTGAAATGGAAAAAGAAAGAGCCTTTGTATAAGGCAGCATTTCTTGTTTCTCCTAAGAAAAAAAAGGCTGAACTTATATATATACACCAAGGGAAAAAAAACATTAATAAAGCCTGCCATGGAGTATGAGTCGACCCGAGGAACAGTTCTTGTTCTGAGGCTATGCAGGTCTGAGCAGGTTTGGAGCTGCATAGACAACATTCATTCCAGTTGTTTGTCCTTTTCTCTGTTGTTTACCCCGAGGCAGCAGTTTACGGAGAGTATAAAATCTCAATTCTGTACTTCACATCACAACCTTATGCACTGACATTTTAGACAAAGCAGAAGACGACAAAGCTTGATTTGGTATTAAAAGTGCGTTAATGTTCAGAAGCAAGTAAATAGGATTTATTGCACTGGCCAATAGCCCCAATAAATGGATTTCCCTTTTCATAACAAAGTCTGTAGAATAACAACATTCTTACACATTAAGAAAACTGATACTAACGTGTGTGAAATGTAGGGTGCAGGACTGAATAAAACCAATTAAATTTATTTTTGTATCGCCCCAAAAACACAACAGCAGTCGTCTGTTTGTTTGATTACCTGATTCGGTGTTGGTGAATTCACCGGTATTGTTAAGTCCTCCGAGATTACTGCTGTTGGATTTAGGGCTATATAAAAATATTTATTTATTTATATTATTTACTTTATTTGAATGGACAGTGCATTTCAAATGAACAGACACATTAGAAAACAAGAATGTAAACATGCCAATAATAGCCAAAGGCTCATTCCATCTGTAGTCCATCCCCCAATTGAATTGATTTTGTCTCTTTTCCTAGTACAAAGAGACAAACTCAGTAGGTTAAGTATGATATGGTGAAGCTTATGGTAAGAGAATAGAGGGTGAATGTGAACATGTGAACCTTCAATTGTAACTCTACAATAACAATAACAATTCAAGAATACATGTACCAATTCATCAGTGGCAGAAACCAAAATGGACAAATAAATACAAAATTTATCACAAAAAAAAGAATATACAAAAAAATAGAAATAAGAATCTACCGTTTGAACACAAGAATACATGTGGGAGTCCACTGTATTAAACCAAAATTAAAGTAATTTATAGTTTATTTGTGTGCATGTAGTCCTCCAGGGAGTAGCCAAGTGTCAATTTGCATCTTTGTCCCGCAACTCCCACAATGTCAATGTCAGGTTTGTTTGTATAGAAACATTTACACACCACTCCCCAAAGTGCTTCAACCCGAAAGATAACAATCAAACAAACATCATAAAATTACATACCAAATACATGTAACAAGTAAACTTTTGATGGGGTTAAATGTGGGTAACACATTTTTAGATTAAATTTAAAAACCTCAAACACGCACTCATATAAAAAAGAGAACCTTAATTTGTCCCCCACATCAGGGACATTCGAAGTATAGTAGATGATTTTAGTGGTAGCCAATGATACCCAGTACCACTGATGGAAACCTTTGCAACATGGGGACTCCAAGTCGAAAGGCATCAAACTGTGTCCTTCATTGTTGTGAACACGAGTGCAACTACTTTGTGACTCTGGTCTGTGAAAGGCTAAATAAAAAAAGATTCCATACGCAATGTAGTGGTAAAATGCATTCTTTGTGATTCCAAGTTGATGACAAACCAAAATCTACTTCCGTTATGCAAATTAATTCCCCCAATCGAACGTTTTTTATTCGCAGAACTAGTTGGAAAGAGTCAAACATAATCATAAAGTGATATAGCCATATCAATTCGAATCAGTTCATTCTACGAATAGGCCCTAAATCACAACAGTAGCTTTCACTCTATGAACTTAACAAAACCGTTTAATTTACAAACACAAAACAGAAGAATTTAACGGTCTCAAACGCAATAATTCAAAGAAAAAAAACAAACAGAATAAGGAGCAGAATACCAATTGACCATAAATGATGAGTGTCCAGGATCAACACTACTTACCACAATCCCTTCCTTGTGAATGAGTCCTTCTTCCCAAATAAAAAAGCTTTGTAAATTTTTTCAGCATTTAGGGGGCAATCTACCACGTAGTGCTGCTGGACGAGAAAGATCCGACAAAAGAAAGCAAGTCTTCTGTCAAGACTGTTAAGGGAATGTTGCATCATGTTGTTATTGTTTTCATTCTGTTTGGTTTTAAAAAATCTGAATCGAGTATCCAGCGAATCCATCAAGTTTGATCATTATTGTTTTGAATTATGTTTTTTTATGCTGATAATGCTCAAATCAAATCTTTCTTAGCTTAATAAACCCCAAATATAATATTGAATTCGTATTCATGTGGGAATTGGCAAAAATATGACTGTAGCCGATATCTAGGCACAATTCAATAAATAGATGCTAGATGCGATTAATTACGATTCATGTCACTCATATTATTCAAAGGCATTACAAAAATTGAGAAAATATCAAATGTCACATTATAATGATCCTACACATTAACCACATAACACCCACCGTCACTGATTTTTTCAGAGTTCAGCTTGTAAAAGCACATTATTATGAGGTCATCAACCCCACAAGCTATTCATCATTTTAGAAGATATTTCTCATCAACATTAAGATACAAGTGCATACAATAACCAGACTTTACACTAAAAAGATATAAAGCATAATATGAAGCCAACAAAACAAAAATAAAAAGGAAAAAGAGGCCACAGCGATTAATCCAAGCGTGCCATTTCTTCCGTAAATGTCCATTGAAATGCAATATCCACTTTTGATTTCTGAAAAATAATCCAGTATGGGAAATTAATCCATATCTTTGCATAAACTAGATGGCATCTTGCTTTTAAATGTATATAACTCACAAATGTATGTGTAGGATATAATTATATAATAGCAAAAACAATTGGGTATGACCACCATTTGTGCACAATCCTAAGTGCAAAAATGTAGGAAGGAAAGTTCAAAAAACCTTTATATTTGAACATTCATGACACAGCCCTGATCCACAAAAAAGCAGCCATAATCGCGTAAAACCATAATCTTGGCGTAAAACGCCAAAAGTGAAACGGATAATAATTGAAATAAATAACGCAATAATCTTATTTTCCCTCACCTCTACTTCAATGGTTTGATCCCTCGTAGCACATGGAACTGAGCAGATTTCTTTGGGGTTCTCTTGATATATACTATTATTTAAAGTTGAAGAATTGTGTTGGAGTTGCCTTCATCACAACTCTGAAAACACAACCACTATGATGATGGAGTTCTCCTAGTGCCTACTGTTAGGCTGTGTTTTTCCTCAGACCTCATCCGCTCAGGGGACCGTGTTAAAACCTCATTCCGCCTTGTGTCCCGTTTCGGAAGTGAACAATGCGTCATCTCACTAGTCGCAGGCAGAGCGGTTACACAGTTTGTTTTTTCCACTTTCCTCCCACTACACATAACGCACACAGGAAGCAAATAAAATCGATCTGAAATGTTGAAGTCGTGATTCTGACAGGTGCATGTATTTGTCAAATAATTATGGAGTAAAGTCCACAAAGGGGTCAGTTAGAGGCAGCGTAGTATTGCAAACAATGCCAGCGAAAAGCCTTACTTTCTAAGAATAGTTTATTTCCCTCAG
This sequence comes from Knipowitschia caucasica, assembly GCA_964034765.1. NCBI lineage: Eukaryota > Metazoa > Chordata > Actinopteri > Gobiiformes > Gobiidae > Knipowitschia > Knipowitschia caucasica. The sequence continues at coordinate 36,462,376 of OZ035827.1, read as the reverse complement.
CTGCAGATTGAAAAACCAGTAAACTCCGATTTTAAATCTCTAATTCTACTAAAAATTGTGAAACTAATGTAAAGATATATGCATTGAATTAATGAAGCCATAGTAAAATCCCACATTTTGACCTGCATGATTACCAGCTTATTATCTCATTTCCCCATGGAAACCTTTTGTATCATTGATATAGAAGGACTAAGAAATAATTGACCAACTAATCAAAACAAAACAACCAAAGACCGACAGCTTATCCACCCAACTGATGGATAAAGTTGATACCAGGTCAGACAAAACTGCCTTGTGACAAAAAGAACCAACTTTATTATAGTGTGTGTATAAGGTAATTGGTGAGAATACAAACAAAGATGAAATCTGTTTACTTGAGGGACATGGGAAGACAAGCCGAAGTAACACAGACTGCAGCATTTGTTTCTGTAGAATCAATAGACAATGATAAAAACATAACTTTTTGTAACTGTTTAAGTAGATCATAGCTCAGAAGTGCAGGTGACCATGATGTTGACAGAGATTGTAAGCTTATCATGGGTCAACAAAATGTGAAAATATATATGTAGGAAAACTGGAGTAAGGTAAAAACGAGTAAGGCTGGTGGAAGAATTCTGGATTTATATGTGAATCTAAAGTCTAATGTCTAATTAAAAGACTCAGTTATAAAGAATGTAATGTATTCTAAAAAAAAAAAAGAAAAAAAAAGGCAGACAACACAGCTCTGTCTGAGAATTCTTCATAAAGTGATGATTCAAACAGTTACATGGGCTGAGCTGCAGAGAACTTTTCTGCCTTTTTAAGCAAATCGTCTCACCTTCCCCTTGAGGGCCTTGCTGATGTCCATGGCGTGCGTTTGCGAGTCTGTGGCGATGTAGACGGAGCGGGCCGCCGTCTTCTTCACCCACAGTTTGAGGGCGCGCAGGATGTGAGGCAGCGTGGGTAAGCACATGGGCGAGGTGAGCGGCAGTGCCCTCTGTCGGTCGTAGCCCACACACTGCGGAGAGGCCATGAAGTGTGGCCCCGTGTCCCCACTGTCCAGCAGCTTACACGCATTTTGCTGCAACACACAGAGATAATACTAGTCTTTCTCTTTTTAACATATGACTAAAAAAAAATACATTTATATTTGTTTGTTTGTACATTTGTTGAGATTTAACTGCATTACAACAGCAAGGGCAATCAAGAATTCTGTTCACCTTTTCATCCCTTTAAATGCATATTTTAGAGATACATTTTTAAAAAAAAAACAGGAATAACCTTTCATACTCCTACATTGTTACCCTTTTAATAGTTTCCTCAACCATTTGGTAGATCACTTTTTCAGTCACTATATCTACTGAATCTACCTCATTGGGGCATCTCTATCACTTGGTTTTAGCCACTTTTACCATCAAACTGCATCTCCACCTTTTAACTAGGGGTTAAAAAATAAACAACAAACTAATTTGGGATGAAAGTTGATTGGCTGAGTGAGAATGGACCTTTGTTTTTCACTTTTCTGTCTGTAAACGCTGATTTAAAGAAGTGACAGAGGTAAAAAATGCATGAATGTGAAAATTACTGATAGCCATGAACTAGTTCCTGGCTTTCACTTGGATGATTATATTGCATGGTTTGGTTCCATTTTTTTGTGGTGTGCAGGTACCCCAGCTGCAGCCAATGTCTGACCAAAGCCACATCGTAAACTCAGGGTAGCAAAGCAAGATTACGAATCATCTCAGACATCATAAAGCGTAAGGCGTTGTACCCAGTCAGATCCGATGCGCAGGTGCACTCCCACGTAGGGCCTCAGCAGGTGCGTCTGGATGCTCCTCTCTCCCTCCTCCTCCATCCTCTCAGACCACACCACAAACCTCTGCAGACCCAAGTGCTCATGGGAAACCGGGAACTGAGCGGGGGCACCGGGGAAAGCCAGGACTGGGTGAGAGGCCGCGGGAAACCTGGGGTTAAACGTGCACAGGGACCAGAGGAGAGCAGCTTTAGGGGCAAAGGAGGGTCTTCAGTGGACTGGGAGCACGGCCTCAGTCCTCGTTCTACAGCCTGAGTCCTGGATCTATAGTCTATCTGTTCGTGGGAGCCAATCCCTCCTCAAGGTTTCTTACCTTTTTACCCACTGAGTTTTTTTGAGTCATACCTTGCCGATGCAGAAAGGTCTACGGGCAGTGATGATCAGAGGCATTTAACAACATTTGAACATAAGCTAGCTGGAGCTTTATTTGAACTGCTTTTCATTGTATACATATTTTAGTAACTTCTATGATTTTATAAAGCTGGCAGACTTATATGTTTACACTTGTTACATATGTCTCTGTGCAGAACTTTGGAAACCTGTTTTATAAAATGTGCAAGATAAATAAAGTGGATTGGATTGATACAGTCTACTGCACAACACAACAGCTGTGCGTCATGTAACACACTATAAAAATGTACAGGTGAAATTCTGAAATGTAGACTATTGTTCATAAGTCCATGTTCTTCTGTAATTCAAGTTTCAATGTGGAACCAACCTATGATACAGACTCATTACGAGCAGGGCTAGGCGATATGACAAAAAAGTAAAATCTCGATTTTATTTTCTGCTTAAATCGATTTTCATTAAAGTCACCGAAGACAGACTTTGCCCTTAAAAATATCTTTTGATCTTTCTGAGTTATATCCAACCTTTATTTGTTAAATTGTTGATAATTAGCTCACAACTAAATCCACCAATCCAACCTAATCACAGAAAATTAGATTATCATCATCATCATTATAATTATCAACATACCAAAGGCCCGACAGTTGTAATAAGTATATACTGTATTAGTTTAACATTTTAGGTTTAACTACAGAAATAAATGACCTTTGAAGGATTTTCTAAATGTCCCACTGTCACCTGCATGTGCCCAAACAAAGCACTGTCTAATTAGTTAAGGTTGTTTTCATCCATCCATTTTCTTCCCCTTAATCCATTTCTGGGTCGGGTGTGGGGTTAAGTGTGGGGTTAAGTGTCTTGCCTAAGGACACAACGACAGCAGTGGTCGTGAAGTAGGTCTTACGGTGGGCTTGAACCCACGACCTTCAGGCTCAAAGGCCAATGCTCTACCAACTGAGCTACTGTCGCCCCAGTTGTCGTTAAGGTTGTTTTATTTTGGTCAAAATAACCTACCTTATATCAGGATTCAATTACATTTATTCATTTTATAATTTTGTCGATTTGCTGATTCAGATCACAGAATCAAACAGATTGCACACAGGAAAAGCAAGGATAACAAAGTCATAGGAGCCATTAGGGCCACAACCACTGTCCATAAATGTCCATCACTGTCCTGCCGTCTTCCTCAGAAGCGTTGAAAGGTATTACCATCGCTCTCTTGCAATTGTCTGATATAGAAGCACCATATCGTTTAATTTACTCCCTGTAGACCCTTCTGCATTGGCAATGACTGAATACACCTCTTGGGATATAAATGTATCAAATTAAAATAAACAAACATTTGTGAAAGGCTCTCACTTGTCCACCCACTGCTGCTGGTGGTAGGAGCTGAAGGAAATCCCTCCAAACAGAACCGACTCGTCAAAGTCCACTCCCACATGGTTCCAGAACGGGCCAAAGGGGTTTCCATCCTGAGCAACACACAAACACGTCACATGTCAGAGATCATTTAGGATCATTTAGGTCCTTTAACATGACACAGTTTCCATACAAAGGGCATTAGTTTTTTTTTCGTTCATTTTTTCTACTGATTAGAAAATATACTCAAGATGGACAGGTTCTGCTCACTGTTTTTAAAGATGTTTCTAGATGTTCTCATGCAGAGTGAGTTACACATGAGCCACTAGAGGGCAGCATTTAACACCACCTCCTCCTCTGCTCTGTCAGGATCTATTCTGAGCCCTCTGAAATCAATTTGGAATCATAGAACCGATATTCCACATTATTTGTATCACTTTATTATTATATACTTTGGAATTCATGTTTTAGAACTTACTTAGAAATAATGTCTGAATGTAGAAAGAATATATGTTGGAACAGGATAATGCCTGTGACATGGGATGACTAAAGTGGAGTCAGCGTTTCAGATCTATGCAGCTGTAAACAGGAACAATCTTCCTGAAAATATGAGACGAGTTTCAAATCCAGGTTAGACAGGTTGGTTTAGCTGTGAATACTGTGCAACTGAAGTGATTCATCTAAAATGAATATATCGTGATTTTTTTGTTTAGTAAAGCACTTTGAGTTGTCCTGTGTATCACTTGTGCAGTAAAGCAAACAGCTGTAATGAAAAAAATCGGAAAACGATCAGAACAGAGCATTATGTGAGGGGGTGTGACCTTCATTGGGCAGCTCTTCTTGTCTTCGCTCCGCTGTGCTGCGCTCTCGTAACAGTAGGCTTTCCTTTGGCCCCGGGGCCAGTTCTCAGGGGCCAGTTTGTCCATGAACTCCTCCAGACTGACCACACGGTGAAATTCAGACAAAGCCTCCAGCCGGAAGAAGTCGCTGTACGGGACATGCGCCTGAACACACACAGAAATCATAGAAACTTTTTAAACACACACACTTTTTTACGATTGTAAAATTAATGGTGTGGTTATGTTCCGGAATGAGCTTTAAAATGATGTATAAAGTCCCATGATATGAGAAACTACAACATAAACCAAACACTGGTGTGTTTGCCTCCTCTAAAGAGATTTGGGGAAATTAATTAGATTTAGCCCTGCAGCAGATGTTGGTCCATCTCTACAAAGCAGGTTACACACGAGAGAGATCTGAAGCTGCTTTTGACCCAAGTTCCCAAAGATCATATTAACACAGAAATATAGCTGGTATTATACAGTGAGTATTATACAGTGAGTATTATACAGCTGGTATCATAGCTGATATCATAGCTGAGAGAAAGAAGTTGTCAGAATAATTGACCCACATTGGTGTATGGAGGAGTGTGGTGGCGGTAGATGATCCACGGAGGGACAGCCAAAGTTCTGTTCAACATCTTTGCAAAAGCCAGAGAACCCAGGAAGTGGTCAGCCTGGTTCCCAAAGCGCCCTGCACAGAAGTATCAAAAAAAAAAAAAGGAATAGGTAGACAGTCACAGGTTTGAGTAGTACACTTTATGACAGGCAATCTGTGAGGTCCATCCATTTTCTTCCCCTTAATCCATTTCTGGGTCGGGGGGGGTGGCGGTCAGAGCTGTGCCCAGGGCACCAGCTCTGTGTACTGTATCCTCCTGCAGGTGGTGAGTCCACAGGAGCTGAGATCTTTTAGTGGGAGCTTCAGGCAAAGCAGGGTTAAGTGTCTTGCCCAAGGACACAAAGACAGCAGTCATTAGTGGGAGTCATGAAGTAGGTCTTATAGTGGGCTCGAACCCACAACCTTCAGGTTCAAAGGCCTATGCCATCGGTGAATGTATTTACAGTGCCTTGCGAAAGTATTCGGCCCCCTTGGCCCTTTCAACATTTTGCCACATTTCAGGCTTCAAACATAAAGATATAAAATTTTAATTTTTTGTCATGAATAAACAACATGTGGGACACAATCGTGAAGTGGAACAAGATTTATTGGATAATTTAAACTTTTTTAACAAATAAAAAACTGAAAAGTGGGGCGTGCAATATTATTCGGCAATCGGCCCCTTTACTTTCAGTGCAGCAAACTCAGTCCAGAAGTTCAGTGAGGATCTTTGAATGATCCAATGTTGTCCTAAATGACTGATGATGATAAATAGAATGCACCTGTGTGTAATCAAGTCTCTGTATAAATGCACCTGCTCTTTGATAGTCTCAGGGTTCTGTTTAAAGCGCAGAGAGAACCATGAAGACAAAAGAACACACCAGGCAGGTCCGAGATACTGTTGTGGAGAAGTTTAAAGCCGGATTTGGATACAAAAAGATTTCCCAAGCTTCAAACATCTCAAGGAGCACTGTGCAAGCAATTATATTGAAATGGAAGGAGTATCAGAGCACTGCAAATCTACCAAGACCCGGCCGTCCCTCCAAACTTTCATCTCAAACAAGGAGAAGACTGATCAGAGATGCAGCCAAGAGGCCCATGATCACTCTGGATGAACTGCAGATAACTACAGCTGAGGTGGGAGAGTCTGTCCATAGGACAACAATCAGTCGTGCACTGCACAAATCTGGCCTTTATGGAAGAGTGGCAAGAAGAAAGCCATTTCTCAAAGATATCCATAAAAAGTCTGGTTTAAAGTTTGCCACAAGCCACCTGGGAGACACACCAAACATGTGGAAGAAGGTGCTCTGGTCAGATGAGACCAAAATCGAACTTTTTGGCCACAATGCAAAACGATATGTTTGGCGTAAAAGCAACACAGCTCATCACCCTGAACACACCATCCCCACTGTCAAACATGGTGGTGGCAGCATCATGCTTTGGGCCTGCTTTTCTTCAGCAGGGACAGGGAAGATGGCTAAAATTGATGGAAAGATGGATGGAGCCAAATACAGGACCATTCTGGAAGAAAACCTGTTGGAGTCTGCAAAAGACCTGAGACTGGGACAGAGATTTATCTTCCAACAGGACAATGATCCAAAACATAAAGCCAAATCTACAATGGAATGGTTCATAAATAGACGTATCCAGGTGTTAGAATGGCCAAGTCAAAGTCCAGACCTGAATCCAATCGAGAATCTGTGGAAAGAGCTGAAGACTGCTGTTCACAAACGCTCTCCATCCAACCTCACGGAGCTCGAGCTGTTTTGCAAGGAAGAATGGTTAAGAATTCCAGTCTCTCGATGTGCAAAACTGATAGAGACATACCCCAAGCGACTTGCAGCTGTAATTGCAGCAAAAGGTGGCGCTACAAAGTATTAGCGCAAGGGGGCCGAATAATATTGCACGCCCCACTTTTCAGTTTTTTATTTGTTAAAAAAGTTTAAATTATCCAATAAATTTTGTTCCACTTCACGATTGTGTCCCACTTGTTGTTGATTCTTGACAAAAAATTAGATTTTTATATCTTTAGGTTTGAAGCCTGAAATGTGGCGAAATGTTGAAAGGTTCAAAGGGGCCGAATACTTTCGCAAGGCACTGTATGTATAAATAGGCGGGATTGTATAATGGGCGAGTTAAAATTGGGGTACCCACATTTCTTCTTTAGAAATAATACATGGTATTTGTCCAAATTAGAGCAGACTATGCTCTCTTTATCTTATAGAATCTTATTTTATCGTTTGTGAAAGATCCCTATTTAATGTTGTGGGCTGAGGTTGGGTGGTCGGCCAAAAATACATGCACTAAGCGAAAACTCGAGATAGAATAAGAGTGTTATGAGACGGAGGAACTAGTCATATGGAGTTAATTATATAGTTCCATTTTTATTGTGGTTTGAGAGTGAGGCACCCCAGCACAGATTATGTTTTTAGTAACCAACCATCAAATCTACGTTCCATATTAATATATTTTTGTTTTTGTTGAGAGAAGTTTCAAACTATTATTGAAACAGACATGAAGCACACAGAGGATCAAACACACTGCACTAGTTTTGTAATAACAGAGAAATGATACATTCATAATGTACATTTAGATCGATTGCATTCAAAAATGGGTAAAATGGTTTGTATTTATTTGAGCAACATACAATAATGATTAGAAAACAAAAAGTGTTTACAGGCATATTTGCTGCTCAAAAGAAGAGGTAGAAGTTCAAAGAACTCATGAACACCTGCCCCCTCAGGCCACATGCGCTCTATGCACTTGACATTCTAGCAAACGAAGGAAAATTGGTTAAAACTCCATCTGAATGATCAATGTATATACTAGAAAAGTAACGCACTGGGATCTACTGGGATTAAATTAAAATAAATCAAGTTGATGAGCTGACGTTATAAAGGCGACTATGCTGTTTTAAAGCTGTGTCATGACTTAAAACTGAGCTCCCCACATCTTTATCAAACTTACAACATAATCAAACATTTTGCGCCACTTTTAAACACACAGAGTGACGTATTGAGGCTTTAAACCCATGTTATCTCTTTAATGATGAGAATAAGAGTGTTGTAGCAGGGGCCCTTACCCATGCAGGGGCAGTACAGCACGTATCCGCTCGGGTCCCACTGCAGGCCGTGGGCTGGACTGCAATTTAGGAGCAGAATGTGGAAGAAAAAAGTGAAAAATACATTTATAAACCACAGAGAGGATCCAGGGGGAAACTCAGCTCTGCGCGCCGCCATTTTGGATCCTGGCGAAATGTTGAGAGTGTGTTTGTGTGAGAGCGACCTCTGCTGGAGCGGAGAGAATCACTAAAATAAGCAATCCATGAACATAATTAATTGATTAAAAAGAAAGTAGGACACGTGGTGTTGGTGATGGTGTCATCACAGACTGTATTGTTTCTGACTATTCAAGTGCATAAAACTGTGTATAGTTAATGTTCAAATTTTGACTCACCAGACCTCACCTAATCCCTTAGTTAAATTAAGCCCAATAGAGAAGTGCTCATGGACAAAGTTTTGCTCCAACTCACTCTGGCTCCTATTGACTTACATTGAAAAGTAAACTCCTTTTGCTCAGTAACCTATTGTGTCACAGAATTTGGATTGACATAGGACTCAGAATTTTGGCCTTTAAAAATCAATGGTGTATCGCTTTCTGTTATCCCGGTGTTTATATTTAGATAATGTCTGTAAATTCAGAGGTGAGCCATTCCCGGAGGAAACTCCAGCTTGCCTTAGAAACCCGTCTGGCCTGCCCCCGTTACGGAACAAAGTGGAAGAAAAGCCCATATAAGGAAATTGGCTCCAGGTAGCTTATGTTCAAATTGGATTCTTCTGCATAAAGGCTACTACGGTGACCTCGGCAGTCGGCAAGTGCACCCCTCATATATAGTAAGTAAGTCATCTTTATTTATATACCGCCTTTCACAGACCAGAGTCACAAAGCGGTTTACAATTGTTATTATTTTTGGGCATTTGTCCTCTCACTCCACACAGAGATGGGAATGGGTTCGCCAGTACAGGAGGCGCATGCCAGAACTATTGTGCATGTTTTTAGTGGTAGGGGAAACCGGAGTACCCGGAGGAAACCTATGCAGACACGGGGAGAACATGCAAACTCCACTCAGAAAGGCCCTGGTCCGGCCAGGATTTGAACCCAGGACCTTCTTGCTGAGAGGCGAGAGTGCTATCCACTCAGCCACCGTGCCGCCCCCCATATATATATTTGTTTGTGCATCAACAAATACACTTTGATGAGAATGCATTGTTACTAAAGACTCCAACATTTCATTTTTTGTCAGTTTCAGCTGGTGGTGTGTCATGGGATTGCTTTCAATGAAAAAGATTGGGGACCAATGAAACAGCAGTACAATATAGGAATAAGTATTCCCATAGTACTTCATTATTATACTATCATAAATTATTATTATCATCTTGTGCTTGAACTGTTTGTTTCAAACGCTATAGCAGTTTGAATCCAACATTTTGTTAAGTCCTGCGAGATACTGTTCTACTGTTGTGATTTATTGCTATACAAGAAGATGTTGTAAAACCTGTCAAAACGTTAAGTTCTGTTCCACATTTATACAACTATCACAACTAATTGTACAACATTCATTAATTGAAATACAATTACTATTACAATTACAATTTTCATTTTTACAAAACTCCCCTGGAATTTTTTTTCCCAAATTTGTCCCCTCCCCCTCTCAAAGTGCTCTGGTGTAGAATCTGCCTAATCAACTGTGGTTGCGTGGAGATCTTTTCTTCCTTTTTAAGCCAATCATCTCCAATTTTAGTTATGTGTTCTAGAAAAGGACATGCTACAGTTAAAATTGAAGATTATGTTATAGAAATCAAAAGTGTATAGTATAGAGGATGTGTTGAGTTGTGTGGAGCTTGTCCCGAGGTGTTCCCATGCAGGCCGCCTTCAGGAGTCTCACGGTGATAATCTGCACATCCTCCAGAGCAGTGAAGCCTTCAGTCTGGGACCTGAGCGCCTTTTGTGTTTGTGCGTCCTGTGTTTGGATCTAAACGCTCACAACTTCTTTGTGCAGTGGGGGAAAGAGTACTGCAAAAACATATACTCAATAAAAAGTACTACTACTGCTGTAAGTACTTATCAAGTTACTTGTCACTTTTCAACACAATTTGCGCTTGTTAAGTAACAGAAGACGCACATCAGACAAATGAGAATTCAGGGCAAAAATATATATAACATATGTACTATTAATTACACTTTTGTTTGGGCTTTGTTGAAAATATATCCAGGTTAAAAAAAAATGCAGGTCATGCAGGGAAAGCACAATCCCTGCAGTTTGTATGTATTAAAGCTGGGGCACCTAACTTTTTTGTCTGATGTTTGTTCTGATAAAAAGAGTCTTGCAAAAGTAAAATGCTGTGAACCAATCAGGCCTCAACATGCTCTCTTCATCTTATTATAAAACATGTTATCTTTTGGATATTTGTAAGTCTGTGGGGAGAGAGTTGATTGGCTGAGAGACGGTGGCCTGAAAAAGCAGATCTAAGGATGTGACAGTGGCCAAAAATACATCATGTGAAAACAATGTATATACTGTCTTAAGAACAAGGAACTAGTTACGTTTATTCCATTATAATTTTTTTTTTGTGGTTTGAAAGTGAAGACAAAAGATGCAGAGGTCAGACATGTAAAGCCCAAATAATACTTCGATAGTTCCTGCTGTATCTGGCTGATTTACCATATTAGGTATCACAGCTTCAACACAATTTAAAATGACTTGACTATTCAACTCATTCCATGACCACTAGGCATTATTTCTATTTCAAATACAAACTTTTTCCAACATGGTAACAAAACATGACAAAGCTAAGTTTCCTTGTAATTAGTCAAACTTCTGTTCAACCAGTGCAATTTTTCTTGGTCACAAGAATAGCGGACTGAAATCAAGCTTGTTTATTTTAAAAAATGATTTTAGATGGTATTTTTGCAGTGCTTTGTAAGCGTGTGTACGTGTGTGCGTGTGAATGTGTGTATGTGCGGACAGATGCAGCCCCTCCCCCCTTGCTCACTGCTCAAACTCTGCAGCCTGAGTTTCCTTTTGTCACAATAGTCACAGATGACAGAAGAGATAACAAAGAACTGCACACAGGAGTGAAATGTGCTTTCAACTGCAAAATATATCCTACAAGCAACAAGCCGCAGCCAATGTGCGAGAAAGAAACGCACGGTGACAGTGGATTTGGCAGAGGTGGCAAAAGTAGTCTTAAGTACTGAAGTAATAATAACATAAATATTTTAAAAAAATATCTGAAGATTAGATCTTTAAGGTCACGGTGTACCTCTGTCATATCTTATTCACACTAGTTTCTTATCTCTGTGTCTGAGCGTCTTGAGATGAATCGCATTGTCATGAAAAAAGCCCTGTAAGTCTTTCTGATAAACCTCGGTAGATCTTGCCCTGCTTTTTTTTACACCGTTTCATCTCCACAGCAGATACCCTGGTTTAAGTAAAATTATTGAAACCTCATGTAAATAACAGTATAAAAGTATACAATACATTTAAATATGTACTAACTAATGCTGGGACCAATAAGGAAGAAGCCAATTTGAACAAAAGCTAGTTGGAGAAAATATCCTTAGACAGGCCTTGGTTCCGACAGCGTTAGTGTTGGTTGTTGCTAAGATGGTTGCTAAGGCAATCTGAAGTTTCCCCTGAGAATGAGGTCAAACATTATGGCTTGTATCTAGATATACAACAACAATAACCGCACTCGCCAAACTGTTACTGAGGAGTAAAAATTGGGGCTTCTAATCTATATACATTCTTTACCAATAATAAATAACGACAAATGTAGTCAGCGCGGGTGAACGGCTGCTGTCTTTTTATTCTTTCACATAAACACTTGACACTTTGTCTCTGTACAATCAGCTCCGCGTCTTTGGATCGACCAATGTCCACGAGTCATTTCCAAACATCCACAAATATTCGCAAAGGATCTGCAAACATCCACAGAGGAGCTGACAAAAACCCTCCCGAAAGCACATGAGATTTGAAAGTCTCCAGAGTCCAACGTCACGTGGATCCTGCGGAGGGGATAGTTTTGCGGAGACAGAAGTTGGAATGCAAAAAGCTAAAATATTTAAACTATAAGAGAGATGGAGCGAGTCGTACCCAGTTAAAAGATCATTGCAAAAACCAACGCGAAAATCTGTGGAAGATGAACTACAATAGATGAATTATTTAAGGATTCTACAGTTATGGAAATCCAAAATTGTAATTCCAAGACTACGGTTAATTTTCGGACATGTGCGTAACTTTTATTGGCCATATCAAAGCCCTATGAGAGGCGGAGGGTGCAGTTCAGATTTAGAAGATATTCATGTAATTTTCTACAGATAATCAATGTTTGTTTTGCAGTGATGAGGAGAAAAAGATGATTTTTTTTTGCAACATGAGACTGGAGTTTTTTCTCAGGTAAATCCCAAACTTGATTCCCTTAAATGTGTGTGTGTTTGAGTGTGCTTCTGTCGGTGTGTTTAAGTGCGTGAGTCCGACAGGTGCAGTGAGGTATCGGAACCACAGGGGGCGCAGCAGAGCAACAGAGTCAAGTGAGCACAACAGACACAACAGAAGTCACACCCTGGATCAGATGTATGGGGAACTGAAACACTGATTTAAGGGCAAAAGCAATTCATTCAGCGGCTTAAAGCATGGGGTCAACCAGAACTAAGTAAGGGTCTAAAAATAGTTCTAAGGCAGGCTTGAATCAGGACTGAAGGAGTTTTACCCAGAGTAAAACATTGAGAAAGTTGAGTTTATATACTTTATTGTCCCCAAAGCGGAAATTTGTTCTCTGCATTTGACCCATCCTGCAATACCACTAGGGACCCATCTCCAGATGTTGATGCTCGACTTGGTCTTGACTACCAGAGCTGGATGATTTTACATATTGTGTTTTTATGTTTTTAGTGGTAGGGAAATCCGGAACACCCGAAGGAAACCTACGCAGACAATGAGAAGAGCCTGCAAACTCCACTCATAAAGGTCCTTTTCCCGAGATTGAAATTGAGGACCTTTTTCCTGAGAAGCGAGAAATGGAAATGACTAAGGCAACTAGTGGACCAGGGTAGGCCCGAAGAAAACCAAAGTCCCCTTCAAATCAGAACAAAACCATAGAAGACTTAAAACAATAGGTCTATACAAGGGCAAAACCAGGTACTGAAGCTGGATTGACATAGGACTTTGGTTTAGATATATCAACATTTGTCCTCTTCAGTCTTCAGGGACTTTTGAGTCAAAACCTTTCTGATATCACTTCTAATCAAGATCTAAATCAGGGACTAAACCACTCAGTCATGGAAGTTTTCCAATTCATATCAATGAGGGACATTAAAGAAAAAATATAAAGTTTTGGGTTGAGTAAACGCTTTGTAGTGCTCTGTTCACGACTTGTTGCTCTGTTTTCGCTAGCGCCCCGCAGCAAAAGTATTTATGATGTAAATCCTTCAGGAAAAACCAGGGGATAGATTCAAAAAGAATATTAGTGAAAGGTTTATCAAAAATACTGTTATTCCAAGGAAACAAATACACAGAGGCTGATAAGTCTACACATCAAACTAATGGCACGTACATATACACCATCAAAAATACAAAAATTACAACAATTCAGCTGAAAACTTTAAAGAAAATACTCTTTTTAAAGGTTGAAAGTGCTAGAATTCAGATTAGCTCACAGAAACCCAGGGAGGACAAACTGGAAACATGCCAACAGCTTGCGTTTAAAAAAAATCATGTAAGATAAAATGTCCATATTATAATTTTTCTTTTTTAACATATTAATGGACTCATTTTGCAGAATAAACAATAAGAGACTATAACTGCTGAATGGGCTCTGTACATACTAACTCACCGTTAGCTTGCGTGTTAGCATTAGTATTTCAGTTCTTTCCTATGTTTAAAAGATGAATAATCATTGCTCAGATGCCATAAACTATATTTACATACATCCATCCATTTTCTTACACTTTTTCTGGGGCTGGGACTCAGGGGCAGCAGTCTACGCAGAGACGCCCAGACTTGCCGATCCACTTACACTTCCTCCAGGTCACACCAGGGGGAATCCTGGGTACAGTTCCTACCAGCGTGTCCTGGGTCTCCTTCCGGTTTAAGAACAGGGAGCTAGCACACTGTTAAGACCTCACTAACCGGTCCTAAGCCTGACCTCAATCTGATTCAGATATAATAGTCCATTTTCATTTATTAGGTGAGTGTTATAAGTGGGTTGGAGTAAAAACATGATTGTGCCAGAGGCTTGTGTTTTATCCTCTTTTTGAAACTAATTAAGGTAACTATAATGCCAAAAAGTAAAATGATATATATATAAACAATTGGTGGGTCTTAAGTTTAAATCTGAGATTTGTTTCACTTTATACTCATACCGAAGCTAACACAGAGCTAACAGTGAGCTAACATCGAGCTAGCCCGCTGCTTAAGCCTCAACAATTTCCTTTTTAAAAAGAGTATAACGTTCGAGAATCTTGTCCTTTTTTTTCCTTTCAATATTTTGCAATATATTTATCAAAGGTGCAGACAAGAAATTTAGGATCAAGTAAAAAAATTGATCAAAACAACAACCATTATTCAACTAATGGCGTTCCAGGGATTGACTATTATAATAGATTTAATTATAGTGGTTTATTAGCTCACTTTGGGACTGATTGATAGGGAAAGTAAATAATAAAGAAAATATAATGGATAGGCATGAGTACTTCTGACAAGGGATTACATCATAGAATGAACAGAGATGCTATTGCGCAAAAGTGGAGTTTCTTCTCCCCAGGTTTTGGTAAGAAAAAAATATAAACAAAAAATAAAATGAGGTGATGTGTTGTGTTGTTTTTGAGGTCCTGTTTTTTTTTTTTTTTTTTTTACAAACAGAAAATAATAATATCATAAAATGACAACAACATAACAAACTGAAGGCACCACTCACGAGTGCCTCCGTTTCCGACCCTTTTCTTTGACACTAAAGCAGCTGAGAGCACTGCCAAAAGAGGAATATTCACATTAAGTTCAACAAACTTGGTTTTATTGTTTTTTAACGTCTGCATTGTCTGTATGAACGTTTTTTGTGATATTTGAATGGATAAAATCATGTGTTTATTTTTATTTCTTATGACTTGAAATCAGATTAGAAGCACAATATGGAAACACCTTATTACTACAGGTTCCACTGTTTCTCACTGAATTATTTGCCAGTGAAATAACGATATGTTATGTTCATTTCAAGTGTGATTTGCTAACTCCACTGGCAGATCATTTAGTGACATAAATTGTAGTACCCCCAAATTGTTCTCCTGCCAATATTGAACTATTATTCCCATGATAAACTACTTATAATTTCAATCAAGACAATTAGTCAATTAATATATGTTTTGGTTGACTAAAAGACCAGCTCTAGAAACTGATTTCATGTCATTTTAAGCCAGATAATATTATTGGTAATAAAGTGCGTATGACAGTTTCTGCGTGTGAACTATGTCACAAAGCACATCAAATGTAACATTTATCTAAATATTTCACAAATTTTGTTTCAGTTTAAATTTTTTATTTTTTTGTAATTTTTATTGTTGATGACATCACATTTGGACCCTTGTAATAAACTGAACCAAATCTCTTCTTATTAATTGACAAGACAAGCACTGTATGTTGCAAGGATTGCATCTTCACTCATTTTAGTAATGATTATTGATGTCATTGTAATGCCGACCTTTAGGATGAGTTCTCTCTGTCCCACCGTGATGTCATCAGCTCTAGAACTGTGCTCTACTTCCTGCCCAGTTCAACCCTTTTCCCATATTTATTTCTTCGCAAACTGTGACTTAAAAGGTGTAAAACTATCAATAATATTTTATACTGAGGTAATTTTCCAAAAATTACGCAACATTTGAAAATCATCAAAACATGTCATACGCTCTTTACGTAAGCCTAAACTGTATTAGAATGAACGTTTATAAGCTGCTTCAAGCTAATATTCCAAGTTAACATGTAGGTATTGAAATAGTATGTATTCAAAGCCTCTAAATTCAAGTCTTATATAAACTCATGTGATTATTCCTGTTCTTTTAACGATGCAAGTAAAGAAACACTGTCCATTGTGGAAGTATGACATATTGAAATGTTCTAGTGGTCTACAGTTGGAATCCGTCAGCAACCGTAGCAAAAAGCAGCAAATATTTCATTAGATTTTATGTGCTAAGTTTAGTCTCTTCACTTTTGTTTGAGTTTCGCGAACGGTGAAAGTGGACATGTGTTAGTTGAGGTTTCTGTTAGCTTTGGGCTCAGGTATTGTAAAGGCTGGTGGTGACAAAGTTTAAAATAGTCCGTACAAAAGTCTTAATACACTTTTCGTTCCTTTCACATGATTTCCTATGACGCTAACGCTTTCTAGCTCACATGCTAACTGATTATTAGCCGCTAACAGCCCTATATAGATTTCCCACAGTTTTGATTCTGCTAAGCTAACATACAAGGTAAAAAGACTGGATGTGACACCGAAAGCTAATAATACTTCATCCGTCCTTTGAGAGAAAGAAAAAAAAAAGCAAGATACATTGTAAACCTGCCAGACATCAAAAATATCAACTATAGCTAAAAATACACTTTGTACTGAGATAAACGCATTTATAATATTCAATTTTGAGATTTTTCGTACACTGCAATAACATTCTTTAACACAACTATTGCTTGTTAGCTTGCGTTTCACATCTGTCAGGGTTTAGCATGACCAGAGCGCACTATAGCTTTGTGAAAAGTCGAGATTCATAAACTGAGATAAACAGGGGTTTACAGTATTGGCGCAAGAAAGTTATAAAGATTTTTTTTTTTTTAAATCCTCGCAGAGTTGTAAAAGAGCTAAAATGTCTCTAGCTCAGACCGATTCCCGGCCTGAGAATAATGGAAAAACCTCACAAATTGAAACAAAAAGGTTGACAGTTTTCGCTGACTTCACTTTGCCTCCACTGGATGGTACAGTTACCATGGTAACACACTATGATCTCGAGTACATTAATAACGATCATGAACTGTATGAGATGCAGAGGATTGTGTTTGTAACTGTTGTTATTTACACTTGTAAAGTATTCCTTCACCTTAAATTTAACATAGATATTAACTACGAACTGAAGTGGTGTATTCTACTCTTCATTTGAGGTGAAAATTGATATTTGAGATAATCTTGGTTTCGATTCAGTAGGTCCTTGGCAAAACATATTGTAAATATTATTGTTTATTCTCCTTATTCTATTCAATATATCAGACTTCATAAATCCAAAGAATCATTCTTCCCACTGTTGCTCCTGTCATTATGGTCTCCCATCAGAATACTGACCAGACTCTGACCTGCTAAGGCTTTGACAATTTGTTCTAATGACATTAGTTTTGACCAGTGACCCGGAGGACAAGTACCTACAGAATTGCCATTAAAGCTAACTTTCTCCCATATAGGTTTGTACATTCTGTTCTTCTCAGATAGTGTCTTTTGTAAAATAGTTATAAAACACATTCACCCATGTCAATACTTTACCCTTAGGGTACAGTACGACAGATAGGAAGGAATTTGATGAATTTGAAAATCTACAAACTACTTCAAAATCACATTCTCCAAATGGGAGAAAATGTGAGGGAGATTGTCTCTCTGCCATGTTTACCAGCTACGTCACCTTTCTATCGTCTTGGATCATAAACCGCCAACATTCTGTGTTACCATGCCAACTTCCCATCCAGGGACTGTTAAGCGTGACGTCTTGGGAAACTGCCAATAAGAGCAAGATTACTAAAGAAAGTACTATATAAGATGAAGTGCCTTTGCTAAAAAAGTGCTTTTCTTGAGGAAAAAGGAAGACAAAACCAGCATGATAGTACATTTTCAATCATTGGACAATTCGCCGTCTCACTCACTGAAGATCGGACTTTGAGGCTCACCAGCTTCACTCTACGAGCAATAGTGGTGGCGATATCAGGGACATGTTGGGGTTGGTTTGAAGAGCACTTTTTAGAGGCTGGTGGCGAATCTGGCCTTTGCCTTTTACCACTGAAAGGAAGAATTTACAATCGTGGCCTGCATCTGTTCCTTCACTTCCAGGAAGTGTAAGGAACCTACAAAAGATGCGACACGCTCTTACATTTGGAAAAGGAAAATAAAAACAACAATATCCACTTCAAACTATATTTTTCTGGGTCACAACAAAACAATAATCTGCACTAAAATTATCCTTGATTTTTTTTTGTTATATTATTATTTTCAAAGGTTCGCAGTACCACGCCTATAGGCCTACTGATGCTGCTCTATGCGACTAAATAAAGGCTGGGGTAAACAGAGGTAATAAAAGGTTAATATGTCGTTATACTCATTATACTGGTAGGATAGACAAAGGCGAGCTTGTTGTGCGCTTGTCTGTGTGCGTCCCGCAGGTGGCGCTGTCACTGGAAGGCCTGGTGGAAGCGTGGCAGTGTGGTGGAGCTGAACACTGGGGGCAGTGTAAGCTCCTGAGGTGGTTGTTGCACAGAGGTAAGCGCAGCGCCGTGAGGGTCGTGCACAGAAGAAGAGGTGGAGGAGGGGGCCGAGGTGTAGCCCATCACCAGCCCTCCTGAGCTCATGGGGGCGTTGTAGGGAGGCAGGTTCAGAGGCAGGAAGCCCAGCAGGTGGGAGAAGTCCATGTTAGCAGCACACAGAGACTCTGCAAGCACCGCGGGGCTCTTGGACAGAGGCTCCAGCTCCTCTACACCAGCAGGGCCCTCCTCTTTATGCTCCACAGCAGAGTGAGGCTCCGGCAGAGGCACCGGGCCCAGCCCGCTCTGCAGATCCATCAGGAAACTCTCCATCTCCACCTTCAGTGGCTTCTCCAGCAGGTATGAGGTAGATCCCACAGGGTACTTGGGCTGAGGGGGTTGTGGAGGGGACGGGGGGGAGTGGTGGTGGTGGTGATGGTGGTGATGATGGTGATGGTGGTGAGAGAGTGGGTGGTGTGGGGGTTCGTGACAGCCCATGGCCATGGGCATGAGGGTGGGGTGTGTGGGGGTAGACATGTGAGGGTGGGGGTTGTACATGGAGAAGGGGGCAGTGCTGAAGGCCTTCCCCATCACAGGGTCTTTGCTTTGGCCCATGGCGCACATCATAGGACTAAGCTCCTCTTTGATGGCACAAGGGGGCGACGCTGAGGCCAACAGGCCCAGCATGTCGGGGGGCTCACTCTTGATCTTCAGCAGCTCCTGGGAGTGGCTCTTCTTCACGTGTCGGGTCAGGTGGTCTTTGCGGCCAAAGCGCTGGGCGCAGTACTGACACAGGAAATCCTTTCGGCCCGTGTGCACCACCATGTGACGCCGCACATCTTTGCGTGTGTAGAAGCGTCGGTCACAGTGGTCACATGGGTGCTTCTTCTCCTTGGCTCCTCCGGAGGACTTCCCCGAGTGGCTCTTCAAATGTTCTAGCAGCACCGGTGTGCTCTCGTAGCTCTGCAGACACACTTTACACGTCAGGTCTCCGGAGGTGGCCGAGTGCATGGCCACATGCCTCTTGTAGCCCAGCTTGGTGTTGTAATGCTTTCCACACTCCTCACACTTGAAGGCTTCTTTGTTTGGGTCATGAGTCTGCAGATGGTTCTTCAGGTGGTCTTTGCGGTGGAACATCTTTTCACAGAACGTACACTGATGCGACTTCTGCGGTGAGTGTGTGGCCATATGCCTGCAGACACAGGGGAGAGCGTCAGCAACATTAAAAAGGTAAAGCTAAGTGTGATTAGAGTGTGCAGACCTGAAGAGCTTGTACTTGGAGCTGAAGGCCTTGGGGCAGAGCGGCTGTGAGCAGTGGAAGGGTTTGTCTCCGCTGTGACTCAGAGCATGAAGCCGGAGTTTATCCTGAGACGAAAACAGAGCTCCACACACCAGGCACTCGCTCCCCACCTGTCCCACCTGTCCTACCTGTCCCAACTGTCCTTCTATCCCCCTTTCTCTCTCTCTCTCCCTGTCTGACCCCCTCTCTCTCCCCCTCTCTCGCTCTCGGTCGGCCCGTGGCTGGCCTGGGCTGGTCCCGTATGGCCTGGCGTGTCCCTCTTCCTCCGGCGTCAGTGCGGTAAAACGTAGTGAGGCATCGGCGGCAGCAGCCATGCCTCAGTGAGCCGCAGCCATGAGCACGAGTGTGTGGAGCCGCGCCGTCCAGGCCTGTGCGAGCGCCCCCCAGACCACCATCAACTGTCTGCAGAGAGAGAGAGCAGAAAAATACATCAGCTTCAAAAACATGTTTTGTATACACTCACTTCACACTTCAATATTACAAATCCATGATCAACAGTACGTTTATATGACAGTATTGAAAAGTGGATTACTCAAAACACATTGAAACCTGGGCGCGACGATTGAGGGTTGAAAAAACAGTTAAGGTTTACAGTAAATACATAAATAAATGTCTGTGTTAACAATCTCTGTGGACAGGTATATACAGATTGTAATACTAGAAGTGAATCCTGCAGATTCTGAAGTTTGAAAGGAGCAGGGCTGGACTGGCCATCGGGCGTACCGGGCAATGCCAGAAGGGCCGATGCCCATATTTGGGCCGGTCTGTTTGCCTCATACAAAAAAGATGTTTGTGAAAAGTGTAAATCCGTTGAGAACTGTTCGAGGGGGCGCGCGTGTCCGCGGGCACCTGCTGTATGTACTCGAACGGGATTCTACCACCTCAGCGGCCGCAGTGTTCCCGCATCCAGCGGCTCTGAGCTGGACGCGGGAACCGCTCACAACACAACACGGTGAGCACGTAGCCGCAACGTGACCATACCCAAGACCATAAACGTGCACAGGACCATGCGTGTCTTTGCGTAATTTGTGCACCCAATAAATACACCGCTGCAGGAAACAGTCCGCGTCTCCCCTCTCCTCTCAAAGTGCGACTAAATTAAAGCTCGGGTGCCTAAATTTCCCATTGCATTAAAAGTTCATGTTTGAGCCCAAAAGTAAAATGTTGTGAAAAAATTAAACAGATTTAGAGCCAGCCAAATGGCTGACATTATGCATTTCAGACTTTTTTGACCAATTCTCATCCCTGTAACAAACAACAGTGTTGTCTGTGTCCACCTCCCTCACTCTGAGACATGTTTATTACTCTCTTGTAATGTAGACTATTGCACTTTATTTTTTTGTTGAAACTGTAGACATCCTGATCCTCTACAGTATGCTTCCATATACTGTATAAACAAGGGGTCGGCAACCTTCAGTGCTCCTCCAGTGGCTCCTGGAGCCTTTTCAAAAATGTCTGAAAATGGAGTGGGAGGGCTATATTTTATTCCTAGTTTGAATATGGTTTCTGTAGGAGGAAAAACATTCCTAACGTATTTCAATGCTGTAAAAATGTGTATAAGTAATATTCAATTTCAACATTTCTGTCAACGTAGTGAGTCATATCCTGTGGCGCGGCCCCGCGGCAGACGGCCGCTGCTGTAAACAAACCGGCGTGTGCACACGGATCCCAAAGATAAAAAGAGAACGAGTCGATAATAAGACTGGACTAAGGATCAAGACTGAACATTTGCTCTTCAGTCAATGAGGAAGGACTGCTTCATGTTTGCGATGTAATAGGAAGTTTTGTTGCAACACGAGGAACAATGAAGCACTAAATACCGTTCACAGGGATTACGTGAAGGATTCTTTCATACAAAATCCGGAGCACCTTTTTCAGACTTCAAAAACCTCCGCAAAGACTGTGAAAGAAAAGGCCATTAAGGACATTCAGCTCCAGCAAACTTCAGCCTGTGACGTAATCGATATGAGCGGACAGCGCAGGTGTGTGACCTTTGAGCCAAAAAGCAGATTTATTTACTGTGTTTCTACAGTTGCATGAAGGCAAAAAAATGGAAGTCAAAGTTAAAGCAGAGTCATCACGTGGTGCGTCATTCTCTCCAGGACACGCTGCAGTGAAAACACACATTTGACAATCATGAATGCTAATCATGTATTTGTAGCCTTTACTTGGTCATTTAGATAATAGGCTAATGTAGCTAATGTAGCTACATTGTGTAACCTTCATATAAGCTTTATACAAGGCTGTTATTTTTTTGCGGCTCCAGACAGATGTTTTTAGTATTTTTTGTCAAATATGGCTCTTTGAACCTTTTGAGTTGCCGATCCCTGGTATAAACAAACTGTAAAAAACGTGACAAAAACATGCCTGGGCCGGTAAGAAGGAAAAAATGCCCGGGCCGTTTTTTTGTCCCAGTCCAGCCCTGGAAAGGAGGTATAATATTGAGTGAAAAATTAGCTTGGTTCAATGTTGATTTAAGTTTACATAAATATACATTTACATTACTCCATGTAAAAATAATGAGTGCTGTCAAGCAATTAATCACATTAATGCTATATTACCTATGGCATTAACGCAATGATTTTAAGTCTAATGTAACTTGATTATGTTTGAAAAGGGATTGAATGAAGCAAAAAGCTTATGAAGCCATTCCCCTCCAAAAAGAAAGTATTTGGATTGTCTAATGTAGGCTACTCAATCTTTGCATGTTTTGCTTTGCTTTATATTGACAATAGAACTATTTTAGATAGTAGAAATGACTTAATTATCTCATAAAGGATACTCCTTTGCTCGTGTTGTTTAAGGCCATGTCCACACATAGCCGGGCATTTTAAAAACTGATTATTTCCCCTTTTGCGTTTTCAATCACATTCATAACATTCCAAACATGTGCGTTCTCTGACGTCCTGCGTTGGGGAAAAACACAGAAGTGGGCGGAGCTTTGATGCAGACGCCGGTACAGTCATAGAAGAATCCCAGGGTGAAGACATACAGTATGTTCACAAGCACTGACCCCCGTCTTCTGGTTTTATCCTGGTTTAGCTCCTGTTTTGGTTGTTTTCGAGCGTGAGTCCCCGTGATCACTTTGCCGCTCTTTGATGTGGAGCGTGGATGTTCGCTGCTGCGAACCGCACGCAGCGGCGAACAGTTTTTAAGGCAGTAAGATCCTTCTTCAGTGAGGGTTTGTTTGTTGTTGTTTTGGCACATATTGTGACGTGCGAAAACGCAAAACATAAGTTTTCAATAATCTTCACTTTCATATATTTGTTTATGATGCGTTGTCATGTGGATGACAGGTGCAAACAAAGACAAATATCAGCTAAGTGTGGACGGGGCCTCAGTCAGTGAGATGGTTTTTAACAGTGTATATCACGTGCAGTGGAAATAACTATAGCTTTAGGTTTGGGCTGTGACCTTGAGATAGTTGTGATTGATGGACGTCCAGTAACCATCAGTGAGCGCTACCTGTAATGTGCTCTGAGAGCTCTTATTTCCTCTGCTGTAATGTGCGCAACGATGACACTGAAATTTCTCCACAGTGAGACTAACAAAGGTTTATCTTATCTTATTTTATATTGAGACTGAGAGACAAAGTATCATTTAGATAAACGTCAGCAGTGCCATATTATACTGAACAGCTTAGTATCACACAAGCGCACTGAACAAGGTAAGAGTGGTCCGTACCAAGTATGACAGGTCCAGGGGGTGAATACACCACGATCTCTGACAAAGCATGCATCTCTTGAAGTGGAAAGTAAGTGAGTAGTAAGTAATCTTTATTTATGTAGCTCCTTTCACAGTCACAAAGTGCTTTACAATTGTTGTGGGGATATGTTCTCTCACTCCACACAGAGATGGGAGCGGGGTCATCATACAGGAGGCGCATACCAGAACTATTGTGCATGTTTTTAGTGGTGGAGGAAACTTACGCAGAGATGGGGAGAACATGCAAACTCCACACAGAAAAGTCTGAACAGTGGCATGCGTAGGGTGCGGGGCTGATTTCAGATAAGTGCATATAATAAAAGCCTGGAGCACTATTAAAAAATGTACGCGGTAAAAATGGTTTTGCGTTAACTCCACTGCTCTACAGTCATTGGTCCGTCGTGTCAGTAATAATGTCAACATGGACCAGTGCATTTGTGCCTTTATGCTGTTCAATTCACTTCTTTTGTTCAGAATGTCCATCCATCCATCCATTTTCTACCCTATAATCCATTTCTGGGTCAGGGGGGTGGCAGTCAGAGATGCCACCCAAGTCTCATAGCACCAGCCCCTCACTGACCCTCTGCAGGTGGTGAGTCCACAGGAGGACAGCTGCTCTCTGAGTGTTCAGAATGTGTCATCCTCAAATCTGTGCACACTTGAGGAGAAACGTGCAGAAAATATAAAATGTATGATATAAAAGTGCAGTTATTTCTCTAAAATCTTTTGTTTCAAGCATAAAGCCTAGCGTACATCGGACTGGCAACTGATTATATCCGTCGCCTCTGAGTTGCTGCCCCGCACACATCGACAATCTGGCGAAAACGGGCAACTCTGAGTCGCAGGCCAGTCTCTTGAATAACAGCGCGTACATCGACAGCAACTGGCCTCAACTACAGTGTGTTTTCTGACAACAAACTGTTGCGGGCTCGCAATACACGCAATACACACACGTTGTTGGAGCGGCGCATGGAGCGCGCACATCGGGGCAACTGAGGACAACTAGTTGCCGAAAAGTAGAACACGGGCAACTGACTGGAACTGGAGACCGACTGATCATCTCCAGTTGTAAGAGCGCGCACATCGACCGATTTCGGCAACTGATCATCTCCCACCATCTCCTCTCAGTTGCCAAAAGCCGCCTTGCAACTAGTTGTCCCCAGTTTCTCTGTCGATGTACGCTAGGCTTAGCTTCCCTGCAAATACACTGTGGTATTTTGGTCCCAATTATCACTAACTTTACCTCAGGGACTAACAGAAATGTAAGGTACATACAATCAATATGATCATTGGTGTTTCTGTCACAACTGTTTTTCTTACCTCTCTCCTCAAAGTCGCTTGCTCTCTCACTCCTTGTCCCGCGCTTGTCCCACTGCTCCTCACCCGGTCCCGACGGCCACAGAGGGCGGCGAGTGGGAAATATTATTCTTCATCTTCACAGTACTGAAACACAAAGGATAAAACATCACAAGTCAATATTTGTCTTAAAAAAAAAAAACACTGAATAATCATAATGGCCAACTATTATTGGCATATTTTTTCAGAGGAATGAGAAAAAAGTTGTGTCATGTTTTCTTAACTCTTTAACAAAAGCTCATGGACACTATTGACTGAATGATATAAAGCAGCAGCAGTTTCCATTGGAAAGTACCATTGACTTCATTGGAAGTCAATGATACTTCAGAAGAATGCGACTGGATTCAAAACAAATCACATGGACTTTTCTCTGACCATGTAAATACCACTTATATCTTGATAATCATATTTGTCTGTCGTGCAAAGCTGCAACCACTCGAAGCCAATGCTCACTCTAACAGTTAGCGTTGGTGACCACGGAAAAGCGGCCCATGCCGGGTAATGTCTGAGTACCACAGTCATGGATGTATTACCACAGTCGGTTCACTTCACGTCGATCTCTTTTGTTATTACTGCTTCTATTGTAGACTAAAAGTGTTAGCATGATGTCAACTAGGAGAACATGTGTTTTCGGATCTTAATATGTGACAAAGCAATGCAGCGAATGTGGCTGCTCAGGACCTGCCTCTAATATCCGCGAAAAATGTGTTTATCTGCGAGCAAAACTTCCCCAAAGACTATTCCAGAACTACAGTTAACATGAAACTGGACTTACTCAAAGCTGATCTTGAAACCTGGTGTTATTCCCAAAATAAAAGATGCTAACAAGGAGCTAAGATCTAAGTAATCTAAGTAACAGTAATTAACTCGCCTTAAACCACTGTTAATAGGGTTAGGGTTATCCATCACATAGAGCCCTATGTGAATTGTTGGAAAAAAGTTTATTCTCAGGTCTAGTGCCGCTTTGTACCAGCAAACGCAGAAGCCCTCCTCTGTGTGTTTACCACAAAGTCATTGTGAGACTCCGTCACTGTGTGGGTGGAGGGAGGTAAGCTCACTGGCAAAAGAGCAGAGGTGACATCACCTCTATGCAAGAAATGGCTGTTATTTTCCACAAGTTTTGAGTGATGGAGTATCACCCAAGTTATTATCACACATATGATTTGGATGGACTGTGAAACAGTTTAGCTGTGTATACAGCGGAGGGACTTTATCTTAACTCTTTTAAATGCACCGTGATTATTATCCTCATTAAGCACTTTGAGTTGCCTTGTGTATGAACTGTGCTATACAAATAAACTTGCCTTGCCTCGTCATGTTGAGTGTATGTTGTGTGCATGTCTGTGTCTGTTGTGTGTTGGGAGAGTATCTAAGCGTCGTGCTGTCTGCATGCCCTCCTTGAGCCCCTATGACCTCTGCATGCTCACAAACGCAGCCTAAGTCCAAGGTTAGCCACGCCAAAGCACTGTGGCTTTGCAGGCTGCTGTCATCTGAGGGAAGTTCACTGTAAAGCAGACCAAAAACAAACTAGCATACACAGGTCATTCCAGTTCATTCAAAACAGCACCAACCCTTTCAAAAATCATAGTTTGAATCAGGGAAATCACAAATCTGAAGGTATTTAGACTTCTGAAAACAGGTATCCAAACACTTGGGGTTCTTGTACATGTTTATATTTCTTCTATCAAAGTCTAAATAAATAAAAAATCAGATTATTTTGCATGTACTGTATCTAAATATAAATCTTGTTGCTTACCTAGATAAATATATATATATATATATATATATATATATATATATATATATATATATATATATATATATATATATTTTATAACTTGAACCAACATTGCAATGTCACCTAAGAAAACACATATTAAGGCAATTAGGGCTTATTAGTTGTCAATGATTTTATACATTCAACCCAAACAAAGCTCAAGTGATACTCCCAGAGAACATGGTCAACAGAGAACTATTATGCAGTAATTTTCTAATTATCTTATAAACTCATTGTTGACAATGTTAGGTTCAAAGGGCGATCCATTCACTAGAGTTGACTTGTTGCAGCCCTAGTTCTGTTCATCCATCCACCCATCTATAGTATTTCCATCAGAAAATCCTTCAGTTAGATACATAGCTAAAATTACAGTTTTTAACCAGGATATGAACATTGTCACAGTTCGAATTGCTGGGTCCCCATGTTTAGCAGGAGACCAGTCCCTGTGCTCCTCAGAGTCCCATAGAAGGCCAGTCCCTGCGCACCTCAGAGTCCCATAGAAGGCCAGTCCCTGTGCACCTCAGAGTCCCATAGAAGGCCAGTCCCTGTGCACCTCAGAGTTCAAGCAGGAGACCAGTCCATGTTCTTCTCAGTGTCCAAGATGGTCTATATGGTACTAACATGTCACAAAAGAAAGTGAAACAAAAAATCTGAAACAAACGCTGCGGTTCTGGGGTCCTTAGTGATGAAGTGATGATAACAGGTGGTGGATGGACAGACTAAAATGTCGGCAGCTCCAGTCTTGGCTGAGCACTTTGGAGCAGAGAGAAGCTGTTGTTTCCTGAAGCCATTGAGGCTCACATCCCGGAGGTCACTGGGTTTGTGTGCAGTAAACAGGACTCAGGTCTCTCAAGAGTCACCATTCCCCACACAAACATGGAAGAAAAGACACAATAAGACCAAAGGTATTCACTGAGCAATAATTCAAACGACATGTGAAGAAAGATTAATCGCAATCAAATCGAAATCTTGGGAGGAGACTGCTGTAATACATTATTATTACGTCAATGCTTCTCTGCGTGTTTTAAATGAGATTTTGAGGAGAATCAAACCATTAAAGCTGGGGTATCCACCTCGTTCCCCCCATAAATAATCCATGTTGATTGTCCCAACAGAAATGTGTGTTGTATTTTTAATACTTTTAAGAAAGAACCCTAAATGAGGGACTACTGCATTGGGCTGAGAGCTGATTGGCTGAATGAGGGTGATTCTCTCTTTTTCACTTTTCTGTCTGAAAAAGCAGATCTAATGATGTGACAGAAGCCAGAAAGAGAACCAAACTGTTTTGAGAGTGAGGAACTACAGTTAGATGGACTTTATTGCATTGTTACGTTTGATTGTGGTTTGAAGTTAGGTACCGCAGCTTTAAAGTCGACATACTGTATCGTATTGCTATAACTTTGACAATCTTTTAACCATGTTCCGACAGTTTTGCTCACCAAAAACAGGCCTGGAGTTGTACACCATCGTACAAATTTAATTTCATACTAAAGCCACGTTTCCACCGCAGGAACTTTGGGGTAGTTTTCCAGGGCCAGCCACATTGGTGCGTGTCTCCACTGCAGGAACTTTCCCCACAGGGCCATTTGCAGGAACTTTTATTTTAACTTTGATTGGCTAAAGCTAGCTTGGCTCAGACCGCTCAAATGCCAGCAGAAAGCAGCAAAACAACCGGCATTAGCCTAGCAGCATTAGCCCAGCAGCATGGCCGTACGCAAAATTCATAAATGAGGGCCAATGTAGATACATAGTGTGTATTATATGTGCATTTACAAAGCACTGAAAACCTACTCCTCTACCTACTCCAATCCGATTGATAAAGACGCAAAATCCAGTCTATTTAAAGGAGGTTCAAGATGAAGAGTGCGGCTTTTGATCGCACTCTGTAGTCTTATGATTCGGAAACGCACTCCTCGGGTCAAACATCAGTAGAAGCGTCTCCACTGAAGACGAGCTGACAGCTGTGAGGCCGACGCACAGCAGGGGGCAGGAGTCCGTCCCCACATCCCCTCACACACACACAAACACACACACACACACACACACACACACACTGAGCTTTTGTACGGCTGACAGTCACATTCCTGAAGCTCGCTGTGTGGCTCTCTGCTCACTCTCACCAACATGGCCGTCCGCAAAACATTTGTGATGATACTGTTGGTGTTGATTCTCGAGACGCAAAAGAACTATTCATTGCTGATACGTGCAAATATACACACTTTCATAGATACTAACTATTGTTAAAGTGAAAGTACTAAAGTATTTCCCTTAAAGTACTTTTACTTGAGAAAAAGTAAGCCAGGTGTTTTCTGAGGGTCTGGGACCCAAAGCTATAGTTTTGGGGGATTTTCTGTTTCTTTTCTCAAGTTGCTCTAAACAAGTCATTTGTATAATAATCAATAATAATTCATTCATTTCATTTTATGGCTCTTAATGTGACTGCACCACGATGCTACTATTAGCATAATAACCATAAACAAACTTTATCACTGTATTACTCTCACACCAGACCTATATTCATGAACTCAGAAGCGAAGCTCACCACTTCAGACCTGTAGAAATGAACTTCAAAGCAGGGCTAACCACTTCAAACATATATACATGAACTTAGAAGCATGGCTAACCAATACAAACCTATAGTAATGATCTTAGAACCACAGATAACAATTTTAAACTTGTGTGCGTGTTTTGTCTTTATGACATAATCTCAGAAGGTTTTTAAACTAACTATTCCCCATTTTAACATATGATTAGTGCAAAGTACAGATATTCGTCAAAGAAATAATCAAGAAAAGCACTGACGCTACAAAGAAGTTATTATGTCTGCACCGAAGCAATTTTCAGAATCCGGATTAGACCATATTTTCCCTTATATGGGTCAATCTCAATTTGATTTTGGATTTTACTTTTTTCTATTGGGATTGAATATACGATTTGACAAGCAGCAAATACTTGACGTATAGTGCATATTTAAGAAAAACATCAGAGCGAGCTGCAGTGACTCAGACTTTAACTGTAGTACCTGCAGAAGGGAATGTGTCTAAAAGGGATTTTAAAACGATCAAATAAGAAACAAATGATTGAATTTTGGAGCTGATCCGGATCTAAGACATAACAGAATGGATCTGCTCTTTTCTGACGTTTCTAGTTTAGCTTAAGATTAATAGTTTTCAAAGCAGTACAAGGAAATATGTGTTTTTTTTATTATCTGAATTCATCTTTATAGACAAATAGTTATTAGAAATGTGTATTTATTACAGGTTTGGGATGTGAACATTATGAGGAAGTGTAACAGCAGGCGTTGGTTCTGGGACAGTCCCAGTTAAAAAGTCTCGAACCTCGACCCAGAACAGAGGAATAATGAGGAAGTCACAAAATACGGATAAAACTCACACACTTTGAGTTAATTCTATAAAGTTCTTAAAAAGAGATGTCACATCACAGCCAGAGGGTTTAGCTTCATTAAGAGTATTTTCATGATCCATTTTACATGAATCATGAAAAAGTCACTATTAGAAGATTTAGGCTGAGAGCTTTTTCACTTTTCTGTCTGAAGAAAAATAATCTAAAGATGTCTAAAGACAGAGGCCAAAAACACATCTATACAAACTAGAGATAGAACCAAACTGTTTTGAGAGCTAAGAACTATAGATTGTTTAATTGTATAAGTTATTTTAAAGTTTAGTACCCCAGCTTTAAGTAGGCTGAGGGAAGTTAGTGTTTACTCAAGTTCACATCAAGAAATATGTAGCGTAACACTTATATAAATCAGAAACCAAATCCTGATGAGGCATGTGGCAATGATGCACTTGAGAACACAGAGAAAAGCCTGTGATTTTTAATACTTCTTAAAGTATTAGAAATGTATGTATTTGGACGGGTATAGGCAACTCACAGACTTTATTTACTTTGTTCAGGATGAATACACAGTGCCTTGCTGCACGTGTTCTGTTCTTATGTTTTGAATTGAGAAGCAAAAGTGGAAGTAAGCAAGAATCATGGTGCTTTTAATCAAACGACCAAAGTAAACATAATTTTGAGTGGTAACATAATGTGAAAGCAGTTGTATTTACATTACAGTTACAAAGTTTGAGCTATAAGGGAGTGGTACAAGACGAAGAGTGCTGCTTTTGAACGGACTCTGTAGTCTTATGATTCGGAAACCCACTCCTCGGGTCAAACATCAGTAGAAGTGAATAGGATTTCCCCCCTCACATTTTCTCCTGGTGCTGCTGTTTGTGACATCTGTAAACCGTTATATTGAGAATCATCTATAATGGCAAATGGCAATTAAAGCTGGGGTCCCTGATTTTCAAACTGTGTACAATCAAGTAAATATGCAGCCATTGGAAATTCAGTCTGGTGGGCTATTGGCTGCAGCCCGTCCAAGCCGGCCCTTTTCAATCTCGGCCAATCACACAGCGCTGCCAACCTACGCCAATCAAGCAGATATTTAAAAGTGAAAACTTCCAACAGTTAACACTTTTCCATCCTCGCAACGAGTTAGTTCTGGCGTCACTTTCGTCCACTCTCGTCTCGCAACCACCTCCTCCTCAACCTTTGAGTACCTAGGTCTTATGCCACCATCAGCACCAGTACCTAGGTCTTATGTCACCACCAGTACCAGTACCTAGGTCTTATGTCACCATCAGCATCAGTACCTAGGTCTTATGCCACCATCAGCATCAGTACCTAGGTCTTATGCCACCATCAGCACCAGTACCTAGGTCTTATGTCACCATCAGCATCAGTACCTAGGTCTTATGTCACCATCAGCATCAGTACCTAGGTCTTATGCCACCATCAGCATCAGTACCTAGGTCTTATGCCACCATCAGCACCAGTACCTAGGTCTTATGTCACCATCAGCATCAGTACCTATGTCTTATGTCACCACCAGTACCAGTACCTAGGTCTTATGCCACCACCAGCACCTAAGTACCGGGGGATTATTAGCGGCACACAAGGAATGATCTCCACAGACAAAGCCCCGCAGCGGGGCTTAGGGCCAAACAAACTAAATAAATATATAAATTTAAATAGAATAAATCATCTAATGCAATTTTGTGTCCGTGTAGTCTCTCCAGGTTGAAATGGAACTATCAGCTCCCTCCAATGTATTACTCTTTTATAACGCAGTATGAAGAGAAAGCTGTCAGTACAAATAATAACTAATGCACTATCTATCGAGCATTAAATTGTTGAAATGTTTTCTAATTTGATCAAGATAACACGGAGAAGCCACATGTTTCAACGTTCTACAACATTGCTCCTCATCAAAACAGACCTGCAGCTGCTTTTAGAGTCATCCACGCTAATAGCATTAACTTTGGGCAAAAACTCGCAACTCCGCCCCTTCTGTCTAAAAGCTCCTGTCAGTCCTATGACAATATGATGTCATTGGACCACTATGACATCACACTCAAAGTATTACCCACAATACCCATTTTAGAACTTTCTCAAATTTAAATTGTTTCTTTAATTTGTCACAATTATTCATTTACAAATTTGGAAAAAATTCTAGTTCTCCCTCTGGTGGTAGCTTCTGGAGACACAGGCATGATTTTCCCTTAATCTTTTTTCACCATATATTTTCTACTGACATTCTAAAACATGAATTTACAGAGTAAAAAGGATCTTTGTAATAGTTATTTAGAAATAAGTTTTCTAAAACAAAAAAATACTGAGATCTGTTGCTACTTCCCTGTAACTGCTCTGTAGATATTTTTTGCAGTGCGCACAGACCCCCCTCCCTCGGCTGGATCACAAAGGCGCCGCGCTCTTTCAGTACAATGAGGTGGTCCACCGCGTCACATTTGGACATAAAGGACAGAGCACAGAGTTCACAAACACAGACACACACACACATACACGCACACACATGCACATACACGCACACACACACACACACATGCGTGCACACACACCGCTACTGCATCAAAACAACTCACATTACCACACAGAAGCAAAAAAGAAGCACTTCTATAGTTAGCATAGGATTCGTCATGGCATAGTTTGAAAACAGGGCATTTAGACAAAAAGGGCAGGGGTCATGTTTGTTAAACCAGAAGTTCCGGATATTACTGTGGTAGGAGATTAACTTTACGTCTGTTTTATTATTGAGAATAACTTTTTAGATAACTGAGTCCCTCTGACAGAGAAAGGGAAATATGTTCTTTACAAGAGTGTGTCCTGTTAGCTGTAAAATTGAAATCACTTTCCTGTCCACACAAAGTCAAATTCAAGCCTAAATGCAAAAATACTTTTTCAACCCAATAGGTATGAATGTAAATGAGAGAGTGAATGGATGGTGTTGATTGGGAGCTGATGCACCAGTGTGTTCGGCGACTCGCTTCTGTGATCACCATGTGTGGAATGATTGGAACAATATCTGAACTCTGAACATTGTAAAGCGCTTTGGGTGACCATCCATCCATTTTCTTCCCCTTAATCCATTTCTGGGTCGGGGGGGTGGCAGTCAGAGCTGCACCCAATACACAGAGCACCAGCCCCTCACTGATCCTCCTGCAGGTGGTGAGTCCACAGGAGCTGAGATCTTTCAGCAGGGGCTTCAGGCAAAGTGGGGTTAAGTGTCTTACCCAAGGACACAACGACAGCAGTCATCAGTGGGAGTCATGAAGTAGGTCTTATAGTGGGCTCGAACCCACGACCTTCAGGCCTAAAGGCCAGTGCTCTACCAACTGAGCTACTCTCGCTTTGGGTGACCTTGTTCTGTAAAATGCGCTATATAAATAAACATTACTTACTTACTTACCAAGGCAATGTTTTGACGCTCTGAATCAAACACTTTTGAAACCAGGTTTTGAGAGTGGAAAGACTCGAAACTCTGTGTTTACTGTCTCTCAGCAGGGATTTAGATTCCGACTACTTTATTTATCCCACCAGGAGCATCATCACTTACAGAAAACTGAACGTATATGAATGCGTTTTGAAAGAATAGAATTGAATAACTTATCCATTTATCTTCAACTTCAAAAACATTCTAAAAAGTTAAATTCCAAAGTAAAAATAATCACGTTTAAGGGACAAAAGAAAACAACATGTGTTTGAACAATCTATGGTTTGAACCACTGTAAAGGCCTGTGTATACTCACGCATCGCTGGGCTTTCGGTGGCCCTCGTGACGTCACCTGAGGTCACATGACCAACCTAAAGATCACCGCAAGACCGCAAGGACCCCATGTGCTACCACCCGTGCACCCTCACAGTACAGAGAAGGCCTGTTGTGATTGGTCCGTGTGTTTAATACGTTTGAATGGAAGCATGGAACGGCTGCAGAGAACATGGACGAGGCACTTCGAAGCAGATTTCTTCAGTGCTTCGACAAAACCGAAGGAAAAGCAGTTTGGACTAGTTTTGGTTGCATATTGAACATATCTGTATATACTGTACAGTAGTTTCTTTTGCACTGTTCCTGTCTTTTGCACGTGAAGCTTATCACATCTGTTGCATTCATCCTTCACTTGTAAATAGTTCATGTTTGGTCACAGATATTATAAATTATTGTTTTGCTTGCACAAATACACTTTACTAATAACCATCTATTTCCAACAAGAACTGTGTCT
This sequence comes from Knipowitschia caucasica, assembly GCA_964034765.1. Classification (NCBI taxonomy): domain Eukaryota; kingdom Metazoa; phylum Chordata; class Actinopteri; order Gobiiformes; family Gobiidae; genus Knipowitschia; species Knipowitschia caucasica. Next base: position 36,428,185 of record OZ035827.1, on the reverse strand, counting down.
TTATTCACAGCATCACGGTTCAAATAAGATACAAAACATTGAGTCTATAGTACTGTCACATAAACGTACGCCTAGAATACACATTTGATGAGATTCTGAAAATTTCTTCATCAACCTCAAACAGGTTCATTGTTTTTGTACTGAAGTGGAGAAAGCAGAAGCGGAACTTTATAATGACACCCCGGGACTTTGGTGTCCCAGGCAATTCCTGCGAGATCGCCATCATGTGGTTGGGATGTGGGATTACAATATTCTGATCAAAAGTACACACAGGGGGTACACTCGAGTATACAAACAAACAACTGTGGCTGCGTAGTCAACCACGGGTCCAGCGCAAACGCCAACACACACAGTGACGCCCAAGTATATACAGGCCTTAACCGTGGTGCAAAGGGTACAGTGGAGGGTTGAGCAGTGAAATCATGAATACACATCAAAACAAACATCATAACAAACTGATGTTATATAAAGTAATAAGTTGTAGGCCTGGTCCACATGGAGACGAAACAGCGTATAGTTTGAAATCCTGTTGGGTACAGACGGAACTTGCTCTGTATATCTATCTGCCCACACAAAGCTGCAAAAAAAAAACTATTCTTCCCAGAGCAGGGAAATGTGCATGCCAGGCCTGAAGGTGGCGCTTTGTTTCAGTCCACGGATTCAGAGATAACAGAGACGTATTGCTAAGACGGTCACCAGGGCAAGTTCGAGCTGAAAGGAAGGCATCTGATTGGTCAATTCGTATATATCTGGATCACACATCTGGATTTACAAAGACAATATCAACAAATAAACCGCAGCATCACAGAGTGTTCTAGACCACAGATCCACTAAAATGATGTGTCTATGGTTTAGCAAAGTTACTGAGCAAGAGAAGTTTACTGCCAGAGCAAGTTGGAGAAAAACTTTGTCCACAAGCACTTCCCAATTGGGCTTCATTGAGCTTGCGGGTCAGCTCTACCCAAAGAAGTTGGAACATTCTTTAGTTCATACAATGGGTGCATGCATTCAAGTAGGAATAAGAGTGTGCAGTGTGCAATGTGAGAGAGTGCAGTGTGAGAGAGTGCAGAGTGAGAGTGCAGTGTGAGAGAGAGTGCAGTGTGAGAGTGTGCAATGTGAGAGAGTGCAGTGTGAGAGAGTGTATTGTAAATGTGTGCAATGTGAGAGAGTGTATTGTAAATGTGTGCAATGTGAGAGAGTGTAGTGTGAGAGAGTGTATTGCAAATGTGTGCAATGTGAGAGAGTGTAGTGTGAGAGAGTGTGCAGTGTGAGAGTGTGCAGTGTGAGAGAGTGCAGTGTGAGAGAGTGCAGTGTGAGAGAGTGCAGTGTGAGAGTGTGCAGTGTGAGAGAGTGCAGTGTGAGAGAGTGCAGTGTGAGAGTGTGCAGTGTGATAGTGTGCAGTGTGTGAGAGTGCAGTGAGAGATAGTGTGCAGTGTGTGAGAGTGCAGTGAGAGAGTGCAGTGTGAGAGAGTGCAGTGTGAGAGAGTGCAGTGTGAGAGTGTGCAGTGTGAGAGAGTGCAGTGTGAGAGAGTGCAGTGTGAGAGTGTGCAGTGTGTGAGAGTGCAGTGAGAGATAGTGTGCAGTGTGTGAGAGTGCAGTGAGAGAGTATGTAGTGTGAGAGAGTGCAGTGTGAGAGAGTGTTGGGCAGAGCAGATGGCACAGTCTCAGTGCGATCACAGGCGCAGAGGGGGATAGGAGCTGCAGCCCCCGCGGCCCCCCCTCTGCCCGCGTGCCTCTGGGCCTGTGCTTTCTGTGGGATGAAAGAGCTTCCACATTCCTTTCCTCTGGGGTCAAAGATCACACCCCCACCGCCCCGCCGAGTGACGCGTTAACCCCTTCACTGCACACACACACACACTTCTACACAGCGCACTGCAAAAGAACCTGCGCGCACACACACACATACACAAACACAGACAATGCACGCACACACAAATATAATCAAATCTAGAAGATGAGTCGAAGGTGGTGGACTTTGAACAAAAGACGCTCAAGGGCTCATTGAAGCAAGAAGAGTTTTCACCGCAGCGCTCTGTGACGCGCCGCAGTGATGACAGAATGCGCGGTGTGCGTGTGATCCGCTCAGAACAATCAGTGCAACATCAGTGAGAGGAGGGAGCGCTGGCTGCACACGGCTCAGTTTAAAAGTTCACTTTAAATACTTCGTCCTGTAATTGTAGATCGTTTTTAATGAACGACGCTGCTGCACATCAGCTGCATGTGGAGCGTCTGCATCAGCTGCATGTGGAGCGTCTGCATGTGGAGCATCTGCATGAGGGGCGTCTGCATGTGGAGTGCCTGCATGTGAGCGTCTGCATGTGGAGCGTCTGCATGTGAGCGTCTGCATGTGGAGCGTCTGCATGTGGAGCGTCTGCATGAGGAGCGTCTGCATGTGGAGCGTCTGCATGTGAGCGTCTGCATGTGAGCGTCTGCATGTGAGCGTCTGCATGTGGAGTGCCTGCATGTGAGCGTCTGCATGTGGAGCGCCTGCATGTGAGCGTCTGCATGTGAGCGTCTGCATGTGGAGTGCCTGCATGTGAGCGTCTGCATGAGGAGCGTCTGCATGTGAGCGTCTGCATGTGGAGCGCCTGCATGTGAGCGTCTGCATGTGAGCGCCTGCATGTGGAGCGTCTGCATGTGAGCGACTGCATGTGGAGCGTCTGCATGAGGAGCGTCTGCATGTGGAGCGTCTGCATGTGGAGCGTCTGCATGAGGAGCGTCTGCATGTGGAGCGTCTGCATGTGGAGCGTCTGCATGTGAGCGTCTGCATGTGGGTCTGCATGAGCTGCATGTGAGCGTCTGCATGTGGAGCGCCTGCATGTGAGCGTCTGCATGTGAGCGTCTGCATGTGGAGTGCCTGCATGTGAGCGTCTGCATGAGGAGCGTCTGCATGTGAGCGTCTGCATGTGGAGCGCCTGCATGGAGCGTGCAGTGAGCGTCTGCATGTGGAGCGTCTGCATGCATGTGAGCGTCTGCATGTGAGCGTCTGCATGTGAGCGCCTGCATGTGGAGCGTCTGCATGTGAGCGACTGCATGTGGAGCGTCTGCATGTGGAGTGCCTGCATGTTAGCGTCTGCATGTGAGCGCCTGCATGTGAGCATCTGTATGTGGAGCGTCTGCATGTGAGCGTCTAAATGTGAGCGTCTGCATGTGAGCGTCTGCATGTGGAGCGTCTGCATGTGAGCGTCTGCATGTGGAGCGTCTGCATGTGGAGCGTCTGCATGTGAGCGTCTGCATGTGAGCGTCTGCATGTGAGCGCCTGCATGTGGAGCGTCTGCATGTGAGCGTCTGCATGTGAGCGTCTGCATGTGAGCGCCTGCATGTGGAGCGTCTGCATGTGAGCGTCTGCATGTGAGCGTCTGCATGTGAGCGCCTGCATGTGGAGCGTCTGCATGTGAGCGACTGCATGTGGAGCGCCTGCATGTGAGCGTCTGCATGTGAGCGCCTGCATGTGAGCGCCTGCATGTGGAGCGCCTGCATGTGAGCGTCTGCATGTGGAGCGTCTGCATGTGAGCGTCTGCATGTGAGCGTCTGCATGTGAGCGCCTGCATGTGAGCGTCTGCATGTGGAGTGCCTGCATGTGAGCGTCTGCATGTGGAGCGTCTGCATGTGAGCGTCTGCATGTGGAGCGTCTGCATGAGGAGCGTCTGCATGTGGAGCGTCTGCATGAGGAGCGTCTGCATGTGGAGCGTCTGCATGTGAGCGTCTGCATGTGAGCGTCTGCATGTGAGCGTCTGCATGTGGAGCGTCTGCATGTGGAGCGTCTGCATGAGGAGCGTCTGCATGTGGAGCGTCTGCATGTGGAGCGTCTGCATGAGGAGCGTCTGCATGTGGAGCATCTGCATGTGAGCGTCTGCATGTGAGCGTCTGCATGTGGAGCGTCTGCATGTGAGCGTCTGCATGTGGAGCGTCTGCATGTGGAGCGTCTGCATGAGGATGTCTGCATGTGGAGCGTCTGCATGTGGAGCGTCTGCATGAGGAGCGTCTGCATGTGGAGCGTCTGCATGTGAGCATCTGCATGTGAGCGTCTGCATGTGGAGCGTCTGCATGTGAGCGTCTGCATGTGAGCGCCTGCATGTGGAGCGCCTGCATGTGAGCGTCTGCATGTGGAGTGCCTGCATGTGGAGCGTCTGCATGTGAGCGTCTGAATGTGGAGTGTCTGCATGTGGAGCGCCTGCATGTGGAGCGTCTGCATGTGGAGCACCTGCATGTGAGCGTCTGCATGTGGAGCGCCTGCATGTGAGCGTCTGCATGTGGAGTGCCTGCATGTGAGCGTCTGCATGTGGAGTGCCTGCATGTGGAGCGTCTGCATGTGGAGTGCCTGCATGTGAGCGTCTGCATGTGGAGTGCCTGCATGTGGAGCGTCTGCATGTGGAGCGCCTGCATGAGGAGCGTCTGCATGTGGAGTGCCTGCATGTGAGCGTCTGCATGTGGAGTGCCTGCATGTGGAGCGTCTGCATGTGAGCGTCTGCATGTGGAGTGCCTGCATGTGAGCGTCTGCATGTGGAGTGCCTGCATGTGAGCGTCTGCATGTGGAGTGCCTGCATGTGAGCGTCTGCATGAGGAGCGTCTGCATGTGAGCGTCTGCATGTGGAGCGCCTGCATGTGAGCGTCTGCATGTGAGCGCCTGCATGTGGAGCGTCTGCATGTGAGCGACTGCATGTGGAGCGTCTGCATGAGGAGCGTCTGCATGTGGAGCGTCTGCATGTGGAGCGTCTGCATGAGGAGCGTCTGCATGTGGAGCGTCTGCATGTGGAGCGTCTGCATGTGAGCGTCTGCATGTGGAGTGCCTGCATGTGAGCGTCTGCATGTGGAGCGCCTGCATGTGAGCGTCTGCATGTGAGCGTCTGCATGTGGAGTGCCTGCATGTGAGCGTCTGCATGAGGAGCGTCTGCATGTGAGCGTCTGCATGTGGAGCGCCTGCATGTGAGCGTCTGCATGTGGAGCGTCTGCATGTGGAGCGTCTGCATGTGAGCGTCTGCATGTGAGCGCCTGCATGTGGAGCGTCTGCATGTGAGCGACTGCATGTGGAGCGTCTGCATGTGGAGTGCCTGCATGTTAGCGTCTGCATGTGAGCGCCTGCATGTGAGCATCTGTATGTGGAGCGTCTGCATGTGAGCGTCTGCATGTGAGCGTCTGCATGTGAGCGTCTGCATGTGGAGCGCCTGCATGTGAGCGTCTGCATGTGGAGCGTCTGCATGTGGAGCGTCTGCATGTGAGCGTCTGCATGTGAGCGCCTGCATGTGGAGCGTCTGCATGTGAGCGTCTGCATGTGAGCGTCTGCATGTGAGCGCCTGCATGTGGAGCGTCTGCATGTGAGCGTCTGCATGTGAGCGTCTGCATGTGAGCGCCTGCATGTGGAGCGTCTGCATGTGAGCGACTGCATGTGGAGCGCCTGCATGTGAGCGTCTGCATGTGAGCGCCTGCATGTGAGCGCCTGCATGTGGAGCGCCTGCATGTGAGCGTCTGCATGTGGAGCGTCTGCATGTGAGCGTCTGCATGTGAGCGTCTGCATGTGAGCGCCTGCATGTGAGCGTCTGCATGTGGAGTGCCTGCATGTGAGCGTCTGCATGTGGAGCGTCTGCATGTGAGCGTCTGCATGTGGAGCGTCTGCATGAGGAGCGTCTGCATGTGGAGCGTCTGCATGAGGAGCGTCTGCATGTGGAGCGTCTGCATGTGAGCGTCTGCATGTGAGCGTCTGCATGTGAGCGTCTGCATGTGGAGCGTCTGCATGTGGAGCGTCTGCATGAGGAGCGTCTGCATGTGGAGCGTCTGCATGTGGAGCGTCTGCATGAGGAGCGTCTGCATGTGGAGCGTCTGCATGTGAGCGTCTGCATGTGAGCGTCTGCATGTGGAGCGTCTGCATGTGAGCGTCTGCATGTGGAGCGTCTGCATGTGGAGCGTCTGCATGAGGATCGTCTGCATGTGGAGCGTCTGCATGTGGAGCGTCTGCATGAGGAGCGTCTGCTGTGAGCTTGCATGTGGAGCGTCTGCATGTGAGCGTCTGCATGTGAGCGTCTGCATGTGGAGCGTCTGCATGTGAGCGTCTGCATGTGAGCGCCTGCATGTGGAGCGCCTGCATGTGAGCGTCTGCATGTGGAGTGCCTGCATGTGGAGCGTCTGCATGTGAGCGTCTGAATGTGGAGTGTCTGCATGTGGAGCGCCTGCATGTGGAGCGTCTGCATGTGGAGCACCTGCATGTGAGCGTCTGCATGTGGAGCGCCTGCATGTGAGCGTCTGCATGTGGAGTGCCTGCATGTGAGCGTCTGCATGTGGAGTGCCTGCATGTGGAGCGTCTGCATGTGGAGTGCCTGCATGTGAGCGTCTGCATGTGGAGTGCCTGCATGTGGAGCGTCTGCATGTGGAGCGCCTGCATGAGGAGCGTCTGCATGTGGAGTGCCTGCATGTGAGCGTCTGCATGTGGAGTGCCTGCATGTGAGCGTCTGCATGTGGAGTGCCTGCATGTGAGCGTCTGCATGTGGAGTGCCTGCATGTGAGCGTCTGCATGTGGAGTGCCTGCATGTGAGCGTCTGCATGTGGAGCGTCTGCATGTGAGCGTCTGCATGTGGAGCGTCTGCATGTGGAGCGTCTGCATGAGGAGCGTCTGCATGTGGAGTGCCTGCATGTGGAGCGTCTGCATGTGAGCGTCTGCATGTGAGCGTCTGAATGTGGAGTGTCTGCATGTGGAGCGCCTGCATGTGGAGCGTCTGCATGTGGAGCACCTGCATGTGAGCGTCTGCATGTGAGCGTCTGCATGTGGAGCGTCTGCATGAGGAGCGTCTGCTGTGGAGCGTCTGCATGTGAGCGTCTGCATGTGAGCGTCTGCATGTGAGCGTCTGCATGTGGAGCGTCTGCATGTGAGCGTCTGCATGTGGAGCGTCTGCATGTGGAGTGCCTGCATGTGGAGCGTCTGCATGTGAGCGTCTGCATGTGGAGTGCCTGCATGTGAGCGTCTGCATGTGGAGTGCCTGCATGTGAGCGTCTGCATGTGGAGTGCCTGCATGTGAGCGTCTGCATGTGGAGCGTCTGCATGTGAGCGTCTGCATGTGGAGCGTCTGCATGTGGAGCGTCTGCATGAGGAGCGTCTGCATGTGGAGTGCCTGCATGTGGAGCGTCTGCATGTGAGCGTCTGCATGTGAGCGTCTGAATGTGGAGTGTCTGCATGTGGAGCGCCTGCATGTGGAGCGTCTGCATGTGGAGCACCTGCATGTGAGCGTCTGCATGTGAGCGTCTGCATGTGAGCGTCTGCATGTGGAGCGTCTGCATGAGGAGCGTCTGCATGTGGAGCGTCTGCATGTGAGCGTCTGCATGTGAGCGTCTGCATGTGAGCGTCTGCATGTGGAGCGTCTGCATGTGGAGCGTCTGCATGAGGAGCGTCTGCATGTGGAGCGTCTGCATGTGAGCGTCTGCATGTGAGCGTCTGCATGTGAGCGTCTGCATTTGGAGCGTCTGCATGTGAGCGTCTGCATGTGAGCGTCTGCATGTGGAGCGCCTGCATGTGGAGCGCCTGCATGTGGAGCGCCTGCATGTGAGCGTCTGCATGTGAGCGTCTGCATGTGAGCGTCTGCATGTGGAGTGCCTGCATGTGGAGCACCCGCATGTGGAGCGCCTGCATGTGAGCGTCTGCATGTGGAGCACCTGCAGGTGGAGCGTCTGCATGTGGAGCGCCTGCATGTGAGCGTCTGCATGTGAGCGTCTGCATGTGGAGCACCTGCATGTGGAGCGCCTGCATGTGAGCGTCTGCATGTGGAGCACCTGCATGTGGAGCGTCTGCATGTGGAGCGCCTGCGTGTGAGCGTCTGCATGTGGAGCGCCTGCATGTGAGCGTCTGCATGTGGAGTGCCTGCATGTGGAGCGTCTGCATGTGGAGCGTCTGCATGTGAGCGTCTGCATGTGAGCGTCTGAATGTGAGCGTCTGCATGTGTGAGCGTAGTCGGACTCCACAGATCCCATCATGAAAACACAATGTGAATAAAAGACATTTTACAAAGTATGTTATGTCCTAGACAGATCTACCCTCACTGTGTGAACGAGAGGTTCCACAGGTCTTTCCTTCGCTGCTGTCAGACTGTACAATGAGATCTGCTGACCCTTTTTATGTCATTCATCTGTAAATACTAAATACTGAAATCATGTATATATATGTAAATAAGCATACATACTTATTTATTTATCATATTAAGAAGCATTTACAGATACTTACTGTATCTACAGTATGTATATTTTGTGTGCTCTTACTGCTGTCTTGTATGTGTGCGCTGAACCAGAGATTCCGCCTCTGTGGGAAGAATAAAGGTTCTCTTGTCATTTCTAATCATTCAATTCATTCAAATTCATAAAGTTTTGACTTTGTAACAAACTGTTTGTATAGATAAACCAAACAAACATGAGCAGATCCCAAATCTATGCACAATACATAACTTCATGTTTCTGTCATTCCACATAAATGTTTGAGCAGGAAAGACAGCGATGTCACGTTTGACTCTTTTCTGAACAGTTGTTTCTTTCTATGTACAGTAGACATTTTGAATTATTATATATTTTTTTGCAGTGCACAGAGCAAACAACCTCTGAGCAAACAAGTTTAAACTCTAAATATAGAAAATGATCCGAGCGTTCAGAGCAGAGGAAACAACACCGCAGGACGAGTTACACGCACTGAAGCAAAGTCAAAGAAATATTATTCATTTTAGGAGAACTAAATTCATCTAAGTTACACTGTTCATTTCAATAAAGGATATTTGCCCTCAGCACAGAGAGTAACCAGTAAGATCCAGGCAAAACCCCCAAGAAGAGAAGCTCTGGCTTAAACGATAACAGATACAAGTCATTTCCATGGATATTTAGTGATATCAGGGATTGGCGAATACTGCGGAAGAAAAAAGTATATTACAAAGAATTAGGTTTTTACGAGTATGTATGTGTGTGTGCGTGTTTGTGTGAATGTGTTTGTGTGTATGTGTGTGCGTATGCATGTGTGAGTGTGTGTGTGTATATGTGTGTGTATGCGTGTGTGTGTGTGTTTGTGCGTGTGTATGTGTGTGTGTGTGTACGTGTGTGTGTGTTTGTGCGCGTGTATATGTGTGTGTATGCATGTGTGTGTGCGTGTGTTTGTTTGTGTGTGTGTGTGTGTGTGTGTGTTTGCGTGTGCATGTGTGTGTGCATGTAGGGGAATCCCTCCTGGCAGCTGCACATGTGGCCCTGAGCCAATGGGACCAGAGCCAACCCCTGCTCTCGCCTCTCCACAGACCTGCCCTGTCACTCTGCTGGTGTATCCATGGAGATAAAGATGTGTCGGTCCAGGCAGAGCTCCTTTAATGATTCATTTATGATCTGTGATCATTTTCTTGTAAAAGTCAAATGTTGAGAACAAGTCTTCATCTTGTTAGAAAACACGTAGCTGTTCTCCCGTGTTTGCGTAGGTTTCTTCCGGAAGCTCCGGTTTCCCCTACCACTAAAAACAAAAAATCTTCGTGTCCTGACCAAGCCAAGCACCAACATCTGGAGATGTGTTCCCGGGCGCTGCACTGCGCTGACCACTGCTCCGGACAGAGGCGCTCCTGTCAGTGAAGCATGGGTCAGATGCAGATGTTAGATTTCCCTACGGGGATAAATAAACGGAACTAAATACCTCTCAGATTAGAATATTTTAGAAATGGTCTGTAGGTCATAATTATCAACATTAAAACAAACAAAGGCCTGGCATATGTCACTTTTCAGGCAATAAATCTATATTTTATGAATAGGTTTCACACAGAAATAAATTAACTTTCACCTGTATGTGTCTAAAACTGACTGTATGTGATAAAGTGGGAGCTCCCGTCAGCATCCGAGCTGTGTGCAAAGATAGAACTTCTGTTGGTTCTGATAAAATGTTTTACACAATAATCAGATGTCATTAAAGTGCATTACGTCAGAGAAACTCCTCACACTGCACCTTGTGTAAGATCAGGGGTGTCCACACTATTTTATAACATGGATGTACAGTGTATTTGGACTTTTCTTCAACAGGAGTTTGGACGTTCTTTTCTGGTATATTTTTTGGAGAAAATCAGTTCATTTGTTTTTGATTGAACCAAAAAAAAAAGGAAAAGAAAAAAGGATATTGAGACAGAGAGGGCATAATACATATTTCAGTATTCAATTATTGATAATTGGGTTTTGGGCTCAATGTTTCAATTTAACTGAAGGACATGATCGTATTCAAACTGTGCATGACTATTAAACAAAATAATGAAACTATTTACTTTGTCCTTTTATGTTTTAGGAGAAATAGTAAATAATGCTATCAGCAGTGTTGAGGTTTAACAGAACACATGTAACGCTGTTACGTATTCAGAATACTCTTTTTGAGTAACTGTATTCCATTACAGTTTACTTTAACGTTTACTTTTAGTATTTAGAATACAGTTACTCTCTGAAAATCATGGGAATACATACTTTATCATTATATGTCTTTAAGGTTAAAAAAACCAAGGCGTCCACGCATAACGCATCCAACAAGTCCAGGCGAACGTCAGTGAGCGCACGGAGGAGACGGAGGAGACGGAGGAGACGGAGGAGACGGAGGAGACTGTGGTTTATAAACATGGAGGAGTCAGACTTGGAATCAGAGACCGTATCATCAGCGCACGGGACACGGAAACAAAGCATGTCGCCAAAGCATTCATATTGTAGAAATTCAAGAGCTATTGTGATAAATTTCCCCCGCAGAAACCACTAAGCTAGCATTAGCTAAGCGTAGCTTTTTAGCGAGCATGATGAATGTGTGTGTGTGTGTGTGTGTGGTGCGTACGCACGTGTGAATGTGTGCTGGTACATCTGTGTGTTTACACATGCAGCTGTGCATGTGAGTAAATTAGCAAGATTATATTTCCGGAGGGTATATTTGTAATTTGTGAGGAAAGTCATAGAAGGTAATGATCCAATAAAGGTATTCTAAGTATTCGAAATACAGTTACTATTTTTTCCAATACAATACAAAATACATTTTAGGTCTTGTATTCAGTATTCTGTAACGGAATACATTTTCAATGTATTCTACCCAACACTGGCTATCAGCCTGCAACTCCCTATGCTACCACCAGAGGAAGGATATTCATTGCTTTGTTTTTTTCCCAAAATTTCAAAAATGTCCCCCCAAAATTCAAAAAGTTATAGAAAATCAGTTTTATAGACAAAAGTGAGAGGTCAAAGTGGTACAATGACATACTGTTACAGCACAGAGACAGGAGTTCAGCATTATTCCTCATTTTTTCGGTGTGCTTTAACATTCAGTGGACGAACATGGCTCAACTTTTTGTTTGGACTCGTGTGGCATTCAGAGTGCAGGAAGAAGACACTTGAAAACAGTCAAAACAAGAGCTAAACCAGGACCAAGAGCTAAACCAAGAGCTAAACCAAGAGCTAAACCAGGACCAAGAGCTAAACCAAGAGCTAAACCAGAACTAAACCAGGACTGTCTTATTGCATTATACGTGTTCATTTTGAACTTGAGATTTTATTTTACTGAAACCAAATAATAATTTGGTTAAAAATGTAATTATTCTAAAGATCATGTTAAGGGTAAAAGGTATCATATTTGTTAGACTAATTCAGACAATGCAGACCTAACATGAAGCTGCGACAATGATGGGACTTTAAAGCTGGACTAACTCACTTTGTGACTTTGAAGCAGCAGTTTCAAATGTGAGCGCTGCTCTGTTTGCTGTTGTTTACGGAGCTGGATCATGGATCTATAAGAATATGTGGATACGTCTAGCATGCCCCGGTGCTAAAGTAGTCTTGTCCGCTCCCCAGTTGCCTCTCTCCCGGTCCTTCAAACTCTTGGCCTCTCTCCGTTCTTGTAGGGACTTTCTTTTGGCTGTTTCGCTGAGTAAGCATTAACAGGTAACAAAGACACAGGAAGTTTCAGGTTCGCCTCCGCCATGATGCCTGTTCACCTCAGCTCACCTCAGTCTGTGCTAACAAGAAACCTGTCGCTTTTCTCAAGAAAGTGGGGGCCAATGGTCCGCTGTGATTGGTCACAATCTGGTCCCGAAATAAATTTTCTTCCGCGTTGCACGAAAATTTGATCTAAAATAAAAATACACTCCAGTACAAACATGCACTACTTAGGGCGGCACGGTGGCTGAGTGGATAGCACTCTCGCCTCTCAGCAAGAAGGTCCTGGGTTCGAATCTCGGTTGGACCAGGGCCTTTCTGAGTGGAGTTTGCATGTTCTCCCCGTGTCTGCGTAGGTTTCCTCCGGGTGCTCCGGTTTCCCCACCACTAAAAATATGTACAATAGATCTGGCATGTGCCTCCTGTACTGGCACCCCCACTCCCAAAAATCACAATTGTAAACCGCTTTGAAATTCCAATGTGCAGTGAAAAGGCGGTATATAAATAAAGATTACTTACTTCTTACTCATTCTTCAAAGGACGTATATCCCAATGCACTGCATGGATTTGAGGATTTGAGGCAGTCCAGCTTTAAACTTATAACGTGTGTGATACTGATGCTTAAAATGGTAACACATTTTCAAACCACAAACATTTTTAGTTTGTCATATAGATCCATATATATCAAATCCATAGATTGTTGTTCTATCTCTAGTTTTCACATGTGAAAAGATGTTTTGTTATTGGCAGAACATTTGAAAGGGGGTGAAACTGGGTCGACTTGGCAAAGAGCAAATTGCAGCCTTTCAGATATTTTTCTATTGACACTATTTATGTTTTCTGATAAGATGAAGACAACCTGTTGTGGTCTGATTTATTCACAATATTTTACTTAACAAGGCTATTTCTGAGACAAACAACATATCATTTATTCTAAAAAAAAAAAGGGAGGTACCCCAGCTTTAATACAAAACAGACAAATAAAATGTCACTAATTATGAAAAAAAGGGAGTTTATCTGTTCCACATTTCATCTCTTTTCTCTGTGTTTCGAGGCGTCAGCAACAAACACTTTGGCTCCGTCAGCTGAGCTTAAAACAACACACACACACACACACGTGCACACACACACACACAGACGAGAGACAATAGTGGTCGACTGTGGATCTGACAGACAGCATTGAGCAGACGCGTTTACATTTTAACTCCATAAGTTGGAATCCAAATGTCCCATAATGCAAAGGCTCTGCTGTGAATGGCAACTTAAAGAAATATCCAAATTACATCATAAAATTATGATGGGGTGACAGTGGCTCAGTTGGTAGAGCGTTGGCCTTTGGGCCTGAAGGTCATGGGTTCTTCACAACTCCCACTGATGTCTGCTGTCGTGTCCTTGGGCAAGACACTTAACCCTACTTTTCCTGAAGCCCCCACTGAAAGATCAAGGTTCCTGTGGACTCACCACCTGCAGGACGATCAGTGAGGGGCTGGTGCTCTGTGTACTGGGTGCAGCTCTGACTGCCACCCCCCCGACCCAGAAATGGATTAAGAGGAAGAAAATGGATGGATGGATGGACATCATGAAATTAAGTCATGAATATGGTAAAATAGCTTAAATATTTCATAACTTCCGCGAAAGATGTAAGTTCTTAGCACATGGGAAACAACTATTAAAATTGCAAGGCATGATGTTCAAACATGTAATCATCACAAATACATAATTCCTACATTATTGATAAAGATATAGTGACGTAATCAAATTAGCATAAATTAGCATAAACTAACTCCAATTAACAAAGCTGACATTAACTTTACTAAAGTTATGTTAATATAATGCAATAAGTATAATGCAAAATATGGAACGTGCATTGATGAAACTTAGATCGGTGATTTTGGGTCAGACATACCTGTCAAAAAACCGTTGCCATGGATACAGAAAAAAATGTGGACTTAAAAGGCACCTAATCTTATTTTGTTGGTATATTGTGGTCTTAGCGGTTTCTATCAATAATTATCATGCAAAAAGAAATTTGCGGAAAAATTGCCGAGACCGGAAGTGACGTACACGAAGGGGTCATTGGGCTTTGTTGTTATGCATTTGTAAGCCATAACGTTGTATACGGACGTTTTAAACAGATATTTGTCATTCAGTGATGGACAATACAAGTCAGGGGCTTTTATTTATGAGCCCTTGTGTACTTGTTATGACAGTAATTCTGATTTTGAGGACTCTGACTCGGTTCAGATGAGGAGCAATCTTCAAGAACTCAACATTTGCGGACATTAGGGCCGTTTCCACAGGCTGCAGTCATGGTTCGACCGGGTCCGATCCATCTCGACCCAGTTTGAGGTCAGTTTGAGCTCGATGGTGCCACCTGAGTGAGTGTAAATAGCTTAAGTGTTAGCAAAGGTAGTGCTAGGGACGAAGGAGTACATCAGGGACATCGTAGTGCAGAGAAAAGTTATGAAGCAGATCCCAGCCGTAAACGTGGACAGAACTGAAAAGTCTGGAGGTGGTTTGATAAGATGGACATCAGCTAACACGCTAACACAAGCTAACACGTCAATACCGGCAACTCCGAGAGAGAGAAGCCTCAACTCCATGTCGCAGCTCCAGATGTTGAGTTTGAGAGAAATGGTGAGTGTCTTCAGTCAAATGCAAACATGTAGCGTTATGGTCTTATACTAAACGTGTGTCTGTGGTTCTACAGTCTTATACTAAACGTGTGTCTGTGGTTCTAAAGTCTTATACTAAACATGTGTCTGTGGTTCTAAAGTCTTATACTGAAAGTGTGTCTGTGGTTCTAAAGTCTTATACTGAACGTGTGTCTGTGGTTCTAAAGTCTTATATAAACGTGTGTCTGTGGTTCTAAAGTCTTATACTGAATGTGTGTCTGTGGTTTTTAAGTCTTATACTGAATGTGTGTCTGTGGTTCTAAAGTCTTATATAAACGTGTGTCTGTGGTTCTAAAGTCTTTTACTGAATGTGTGTCTGTGGTTTTTAAGTCTTATACTGAACGTGTGTCTGTGGTTCTAAAGCAGGGGTGTCCAAACTGGTTCAGAAAGGGCCGCTGTGGCTGCAGGTTTTCTATCAGACCCAGCAGGAGCAGAGCAGACTCCTCCCATTTCCTCAAATCTTCAGGTTAAGACTGAGCTTACTTGAGGAAATGGGTGGAGTCTGCTCTGCTACTGCTGGGTCTGATAGAAAACCTGCAGCCACAGCGACCCTTTCTGGACCGGTTTGGACACCTCTGTTCTAAAGTCTTATTCTGAACATGTGTCTGTGGTTCTAAAGTCTTATTCTGAACATGTGTCTGTGGTTCTAAAGTCTTATTCTGAACATGTGTCTGTGGTTCTAAAGTCTTATTCTGAACATGTGTCTGTGGTTCTAAAGTCTTATTCTGAACATGTGTCTGTGGTTCTAAAGTCTAAAACATGATGGTATGTGTCATATCTATATCTTTTACTAAACGTAGTTAGAGTGAAACATGGATTCATGGTTCAATGACAGTTGTTGTGTTTTCTTCTGAATACTGGGTTGAAACTCGTTAAATTGGTTTTAGTTGGAGCTTGATAGAACTAATTTCATGGACCTGGCGCTGGTGTCTTCTCTCAGTTTGTTTGGACCGTGGCCTTCTCTGAATAAGTCAAAGATCGTAGGGACTGCTGTTTACACTCTTCTTTTTGTTACTTTCATTGCTGCATCCCGGGGCCGTACAAAATACACCCATTTTAAGGTTTATTTGTGTCAAAGCGGAGCAGGAGCAATGCCATAAACAGTGAGGCGAGAGCTGCGACCCCTCTAGGTACGTCATCATTTTTCTGGCCAATCAGAGGTGTTGATATGAAAAAATATTATCTATAACACGAAAACACATTGCAAAGGTGAGAAATACATGTTTTTAATGTGTTTTATCAGATAAAAAAATGTTTTTAAAAAGGATAGTCCATTTGTAAGCTTTTGTTAAAAAATAGCGACCTAAATGTTAGGAAAAGTCACACAGTTTTGTAGTCCAAGCAATAGTTGTGAAGATATTATGCCACATGAAAGTTAGCGCGGGCACTTTTAGCCCCCTCCCTGGTCTAGATAGGATTAAAATATAAATAAAGATGAAGCCTCATTTGAATGAGAAGATAATACTTCTGCCCAACAACAATTCCAAGTCCAATTTATTCATATAGCACTATTCAAACACAAAAGAGTTTTCAAAGTGCTGCACAGGAGTAGGCAGTCACAAAACAGGCAAAAGGGAAGACAAATAAAATGCCTAAAGTAGACATTGCTGGTTTAAAACAATAAAACCAGTAAAACAAAATCCAAGACATTTTTCCATTACTTCCTGCCCAACTTTTATTTGCAAACAACTGAAATAATGGCCGTTTTTGCGATTTGAAAAAGCATGTTTTATCATCTGGAGCAACTGTTAATCTTACTCAGTGTACCTTTAAAGCTGGGGTACCAAACTTTATTATTTGATAAAGAATAGACTGTGTAGTAATATGTCATCATGAACAAATCAGACCAGAACATGCTGTCTTCATCTTGTTAGGAAACACCTCATTCTTTTGCATACAACACTTTGAGAGCTCTCTTTAGCACTTCTATGTCTGAAAAATCTAAAAATGTGGCGGCCCAACAGAGCGTGCATGTGGAAACCAACCTGTTTTGAGTGTAAAGGATGTATCTCATATAAAAAATCAAACTGAACTTTTTGAAGTCCACATAATTCACTCGTGCTACGTTCAAATAGTGAGAAATTAAGTAAAAACAGTGGGCTTGTCGGGTGTTCGAGGACCGCAGTGGTGACTACTCAGACTACAGATTGACAGTTGGCTGATATATCGCTCTGGTATCTTAAACGGGAAAAATGTATCCATTATTTTTGGAAATGAAAAAAAGACTTACTTTCATGATTTATCAGTTTAGAACTAGGAATATTATCTTCAGTAAGAAAAAAGGCTGAAACAAGAATGAAGGGTAAAAAAAATCTTTTGTATCTCTCTATGCTACCACCAGAGGGATGAGTAATATAAATGTTTTTTTTTTTTCAAATTTGAAAATTACCGGCTGCAAACAAGCTATGTGATTGTGATGATTTTTTTAAGGAACCTTTTTTATAGCCAATACTTCTGTTTTTAACGGCAGAAAACCCTGAGCGCGATGTCATTGTCCGAAATCGTATGAAATTATGTGAAACTGTTTTTATACACTGGAATTGTATGTAAATTGTGTGTAACTTTTCCTCACCATGAAAAAGCGTGTTTTTTTTATCTCGAAAGGACTTTCCTGCATTAATAAAGGCTAAATTAAATAAAAAATGGTGGTACAATGACATCAATACGATGACAGGACTGAGACAGAAACTTTAAAACAGAAGTGGCGGAGTTACATTTTTCAGCCAGAAGTTTATGATATTAGAGTGGAAGGATCTAAAAACAACTCCAGGTCTGTGACTGATGAGGAACAATGTTGTAACATGGTTAAAAACTACATTTTCTGAATACGTCTCCTTTAAAATCCATCCAAACCCTCTCGGCCGCCAACTCAGCCACTGCTTTGTTGACTCTCTCTGCGCTGCCAGCCTGTCACTCCAGCCCTCTCACACCAGCAGATCTGCCCCTCTGGCCTGGACCTTGTTTTGGTGCAATCGGTGGTAAACTATTGTGTTTTGGGGGATTTAAAGTGTGGTGTTTTGAAGGATTTCCACGCTGAGGGAGACTTGTAAAAACACGGAGCGCGCACACACACAACGCGCGGGTTTGCAGCGCGGCGGTGGGCAGAGCGCATTCCAGGCATTTCTACTGAAACTTGATCACGTTCAGAGAAAACGCACAGGAAAAGCAGCAGCAGAGGAGGGAAATGGGCTATTTATGTCATTTTTGGGAACTCTGAATGACTAAAATACTGTCTCAGCAATCCGTGTAAATATATTGTTAACTCTTGAATAGTAGTAATTTAAAATGGTTGTTAATTAAGGTTTGTCATTAAAGTAAAACATTATTATATTTGAAAACAATACTAAACTATGATAAACTTTACAAGTAGTAAAGTGAGAATATGTAAGAATATGTAAAAAAAAAAGAAAGAAAACGTTTTATTTCCAATCCGATCCGACCACTTTGATGTCCTGTGTACATGGATGCTTCCAAAGGCGTCTCGTAACTTTGCCTGAGCACTCAAACTTTCTAACAGAAATAGTAAATAGAATGTCTCTCATATGAACTGCAACACTGTACTGGAAAATGCAATAAAACAACATCATGTCACTTGAAGCATTTGATTTTTAAGTCACGCAATTTACGCAACACAATTAAACGCAATTCCTGCTTTTTACGCAAGTAATGAAACAAAACCAAAGCAATGAAACACATGCAGAGGTTAAAATGTGTCCGAATACATACAATTCTTATATAAGCATGGCTTTTCTGAGTGCTCTAAAGTGCATCTACTGGCTATGTCTCGCTAGTATCCGGTTTCCGTGGTTACATGTAGCGCAAGCCCAGTAGAAATGGTCTCGTTCAGTTACAACTCCTCATTTGCAGCACACAGGCTAACATTAGGGGTGGGAACCTAAGGGTACCTCACGATACGATACGATACACGATACAAAGCTCACGATAACGATATTATCACGATTATCGATATATTGGTCAGAAATATACAATATGCCAATGTATGGCATAAATAAAAGAAAAAATACACTTTTTTATGATAAATGGAATGGAGACGCGTAATGTAGCCATATATTAAGTATTGATACCAATTTAAAAAAAGAAATTGTAAAAAAAAAATATATATATATATATATATATTATTATTATTTTTTTTCAATTTTTTTTAAAATCGATATTGATACTTGGCAAATGCATATTGATAATAGAATCGCGGGAGAAAGTATCGTGATATATCAAAAAATCGATATATCGTCACACCCCTAGTGAACATACGGTACATCTCGCTCAGACGGATCTGGTTTTCGCTCATGCTTTGTGAACAAACTTTATACTCACTGACTGCATTTACAAAACATAAGAATACGAAGTAAGTTCAAAAGCCGCACTCAATTTGGTGGATTCTCAAACAGGTCTGATGGGTCTTGGTCCCTGGGCTCCAGACCTGAGGACGCTTTCAAAGACATCTTCTAACTTTCCCTCATTGCACAAACTTTGTATAACTATAGAGTAAATAAAACATCTACATACGTTATAAGTATGCAATCGGCAAATGTAGCCACAAACATGATGTTTACTTTGGCCGTTTGATTTTCACACACGCTCAGCTGCTGCAGCATGAATCATTGACTCCCTGTGGCCTCTTACAAGCACCATGTTTACTCTCGTTTTTGCTTTGAGTGACAAAATAAAATAGCAAAACATGTGCAATTTCTGTGTATCAATCCTAATCAAAAGGAGAGATTTGCCTCTGTCCAATCTGTACATACATATATTATTATTATTATTATTATATATTACAATATGAGCTTGGCTTTTCCCAGTGCTTTCAAACGCATCACTGTCCCATGTCTCATTCTCATCCGGTTTGAGTGGATACATGCAGCTTGACCACATCAGAATCGCTACGCACCAGCTCTTCGGAATGGACTGTTTTTCTCACTCCTCGATTGACACACTAAGGTTGACTGTGTCACTCAGTCATTTGTGACACATTTCTGTCAAACCATTGTTTATCATGAATATTGAGATTACAAACTGTACTAAATAATAAAAAACACATTTACTACTTCAATTGGATTTTCTCTGGACACAATTTAATGTCTTCACCATGTCCTTATATCCTATTTAGAGCTCTTTAAGGCCTTTAATTTGGTTGAAATAACAAAAAGATGAACATTTCTACAAGTGTATCTGTCGTATGAACGCCTGTAAAGCAAAACCACTTCTGCTCCAAGTCCAAAACACCAGAATTCCTGAATGAAAGTCAGAGGGTGGTCTGCGTGTGTGTGTGCGTGTACATATGTGTCCGTGTGTGTACGCATATGTGTGTGTACATGCGTATGTGAGGAGGAGGGGGAGAAATAGGAGGGGAACGCGCAGGTTTCAGTTTCAGACTGAAGCCAAAATAGTTAACAGATTGTGCAAAACAGCAGTGCAGGGAGAAGTAGGCGGAGCCAGGGGTCTGCCCCATTCACAAAAGAAATGTCCCAAATGAAAAATCTGTCATCAGAAAACATCCGGAAAGGCATTCATTCTGCAAAACTCACTTTCTCTTTCTCCTTTTCAACCATGTTAGTGGAAATACCAAACTCTTCAGCTGTAGTAAAGTACAAAACTTTATCTGCTGCTGCTTTTCTGTTTGAGGCTGTTGTGTACACAAACATAATGAAACAACAACACCCTGGATTCGACTCATGGGCAGAATAGAGCCTCTGAGCGGAGTTTGCATATTCTCCCCGTGCCTCCGATAACACACACTGTCTTATTCACATAAATACATTTAAATTTAATTTAAAAAAATCCATTATTTATTTATTTTATACTTTGCTTGACATTGCTCGGAAATTATTTATATAATGTGACATATTTATATCAAATCAAACAATATATCGTCCATACATTTTTTTAATCGTAACCATAGAATGTATATTGGGAGTGGACTGGCCGAGTGCTGACGTCACCCTGTTAGCCTTAAAGCTAAAGAGGCCGATTAGAGCTAGCTCAAACAGGTTAACTGAGCAGGAACGTGAAGCAAAATGTATGTAAATCTTGTTGGTAGCAACGGCCAAGTTACCTAGCACCAATCAGGAGCGGCCCGGTCCATCCCCACTCACGCTACTCGCAAACTTAAGCCGACTTAAGGCTCCTGATTATTCAGTTCTTTGGGTTCATGTCTGTATTTACACAGACAATATCACAATATCAACACCAGGATCTAAGAAAGCACTACAATACAGATTTTCAAAGCCCAAAATGGTGAAAGCAAACTTTGTCCATGAGCACTTCACATCACTGACTAAAAGGATGAATAATAATAATAAAACTAAAAATGCATCGGTTTTATAGTGTTTTTTTGGACACTCAAAGACGCTTTACATGTCATTATTCATTCACTCCATACACGGTGGTGATAAACTACTACTGTAGCCTCAGCTGCCCTGGGGCACACTGACAGAGGCGAGGCAACCAGTCTGTGCCATCGGCCCCTCCGACCACCACCAACCATTCACACACACACCAGACTCATTCTAGGCAATGGGGGTGAAGTGTCTTGCCTAAGGACACAACGGCAGTTTGGCACTTTATAGCCGCAGCCGCCCCACTGTGGCACCTGGTGTTAAGTGTCTTGCCAAGGACACAACGACAGCAGACATCAGTGGGAGTCGGTGAAGAAGGTCCCATGGTGGGCTCGAACCCACGACATTCAGGCTCAAAGGCCAATGCTCTACCAATGCCTCAATTAGCAATGCACATCTATATAGCATCTATGATTGTGACAGGCCTACATTGGGGCAGTGTCGACTGTGGTGTAAAAGTGTTTTGGTTGGTCCGACTTGTTCTGGCTTTGATGGAGCTGAGGTTGGCTGGATGGTTTTGCCGCATACGGAAGAAGCCATTTTGAACATAAGCTAGCTGGGCATTTGTGACAACGGGGTGAGCTACACACCATAGCAGAGGAAGATGCAGACTCAAACGTGTTGCTAAGATGGTTGCTAAGGCAAGCTGGTGTCTCCCCTGGAATGAATGCCTCTGATTGGTCAATATTGGTCAATATTGGTCATATATGGCTCGTAACTGGATTTACAAAGACAATCTCAAAATATAAAGACCAGGATCATAGAGAGTGCTAAAACACAGATTATTAAAGCCAAAACAGTGAGTGTGACACAAACAGATACTGAGCCAGAGGAGATAGGAGCCTGAGCAAGTTAAAGCAAAACTTCATCCATGAGCACTTCCCTATTGGGCTTCATTGAGCAAGCATTGTCCATCTCTATACACTCTATGGTCAGCAGTGTGAAAAAGCCTATTTGACGCTTTGGGGGCTGAGAGCTGATTGGCCGTTGAAGGGTGGTTATCCAAACGTCTCTTGTCGATCTAAAGTTTTTTATGCAGGTTAGCTTTAGTTTTGTTCTTACACACTAACAATAGATTGAAAAAGGACTTTGCGAGTTTTATAGTTTCAGGTAACTCAGCTTTAAGGCCGATAAGCAACACGCCAAAGTCGAGCCTACAGTCTCCCCCTCCTCCCCCTCCTCCCCCCTCTCTCTACCACACACAGGCTTCTCATTGTGGCCCATTCAGAGCTCTCCATCCCAGAACACTTTATCATTCAATTAGGACAGCTTTCACACCGCGCTGAAAAGAGACAGAGACGAGTGGAGAGGGAGGGAGGGAAGGAGGGAGAAAAAAGACCCACCCCCCACCCCCACCCAACAGAAGAGGAGGGAGGAGGTCACTTTCATTTTTCCAACTTGTTGTTCACGAATAGAGCACTGCAAAACCGGCCCGGAATGTTCAGGTCGCCCAATGATAGACTTAAAAAAAAAAAAAGTTTATATCAGTTATTCCAATTCCAAGGCAATATCATTTTGGGCTGACTGCTATCTCTAAATATCTATTTGACACTTAATTGAGAGATACACAAATCCAGATTAACATATGTTTATACTGGAGATGGGACGAGAGGGAATTGTTCTGAGATCGAAGCATGGTCCAGCTCACAAGTGTCAAACAAAAAGCCCGCAGGCCAAATGTAGTCCTCCCAGGCCATTTTAGTGACCCCTCAAACTATTTTCAATTACTATCATCTTAATATGCGCTACTGTGAGTGTGTATACCTAATTTTAAAGCCACATTTCCCAAGAAAACAACCGTATAATTTATTAAATTCTAAAATTGAAACCCAGTTTTGGTTCAGTCCAAACATACAGTAACTGAACTAGTTACTGTATGTTTTCTGGTAGATTATTTTTCTACCAGAAAATAATCTCCAAACTCAGGTTAAAGTAATGCTTTAGTCAAAATACCTTTATTGAGTAAGACCTGCATGAAGAAACATATTATAATTATAGATTCAAATATGACCTTCAAAGTCTTTCAATTTCTTTTGGCCCCCGGGGGGTGTTTTTTTCAATCCGGGCCTCGACCGAAATGAGTTTGACCCTGGTCTAGTTTTGTTTTGTGTTGGTTTTTACATTTGTCAGAGCAAAATTAATTTGTGCATAGACTTGTAGTAAGCTATAGGGACAGAGACACCTTAAAGCCGGGGAACACTTTCATAAATGATACATGTTTTAGGTGTAAAGACAGAGTCATGAGTTGAACATGCTGTCTTCATCATACAGAAAACATGTTACGTGAAAACTAGTGAAAGAAACAAACTGTTTTGAGGGCGACTTTAATGTATTTCTGTAATTATACTCTATACCATACAAGCAAAGTGAAAACATTCAATTAATTTCATTTGTGTATAGCAGCAGTCAGTCGTCTGAGAAGACTTTAGGAAATGCAATGAAACACATAGAGCCATAGAGAGGGGGATGACCAATGTCCATAAATGTTAAAAATGTGCATAATTGTCCTTAAATAATGTAAAATATGACATATTACTGAACCCCTTTCTGAATTGTCAAAATTAGTTATCGTGAGAGACAGTGTTGGGTGTACAAAGTAACGCGTCAAACTACTTTTTCTTTAACCGTTAACTATTGACAATTTAGTAAGGTAAAGCCGGTTATTTTTCGATCTGCCACAACGTTACTTTTCAGTGATGGGCAAACTACACAGAGGCTCCAGAGCGTGGATCAAAACAGCCGCTCATGTGATAAACGTGTCAGTGTCTCGGACTCTGCAGCCACTGCTTTGCTTTGTGTATCAACTGTGTCTGTGTGAAGAAGCGTTTCATTGGCTCCTTAGGGTTCGTTTACACCGGTTTCAATGCAAAGTCAATGTTTCGTCTCCCTGGTTTGACAGCTTTTAGTGGATAGCATAGACTGTAGTGGATAATAACAGTAACACAAAAGTAACGAGTAACGTAGTAAGTTACTTTCTTTAGAAAGTAACTAAGTAAAGTAACAAGTTACTTTTTAAAAGAAGTAACGAGTAACGAGAAAAGTTACTTTTAAAAAGTTACTTCCCCGACACTGGTGAAAGACTTACGGCACAGCATTAAATGATGAAAATAAGTCTAAAATGTCTTTGACAACATCTTAATTTGAGCATATTCTGACTTCCTTAAAACACGAAAAAAACCTCTTAAGATACAAGAAAAGTCTCCTTTGGATTCAGAAAATAAAGCAACAGTTCTTGAAATAAGACTAAATGGCAAGTCTTTTGCAGTGGGGACAAACAAACGGTCCAAATCGGTCATGTAGTATGATTCGGGAGAATATATTTAGCAGTGCCCAAGTTCACAGCATTTTCACTCGTTTGAACCAAGTTATTGAATATAGATATATTTTTTGTTATAGAATATAGATATATTTTTAGTTATAGTATATAGATATATTTTTAGTTATAGAATATAGATATATTTTTAGTTATAGAATATAGATATATTTTTAGTTATAGAATATAGATATATTTTTAGTTATAGTATATAGATATATATACTATAACTGTATACAGATGTATCGTGTTTCCCGACGTCCATATAATCACAGAGAGGAAACACAGCTCCCCTCCAGTCAGCCTGCTCCTCCTCTTCCTCCTCCCCCTCCATCTCTTCTCTTTGCTCCCCCTTATCCTCTCTCCTCCTCATCCTCCCTTTTCTCCTCCTCTTCCTCTCGAAGCTTGTGTCAATATTCCTGGAGTGTTCCCTCTGCTCTTTGGATCTCTCTCTTTTCCTCTTTCTCCTTGTTTATCTCAACCATAAAATTTTTTTCCTCCACACTGCAAAAAAGTGTGCCCTGAAAATAAAAAGTGGCTTGAAATAAAAAGTAACAGTAAAAGTAATTGTCACACTTACAGGGAATTTAGTCTATGGAGCAGTGTAGAGGACAGTACAGAGGACATGTAGAGCAACACAAATCACATGCATGTGTTTGTCTTCATGGTCTCTGTGCGCTGGTCTGGCCAGACGCCAGACTTTATGAAAGAAAAAAAACGATGTCCAGAATCACTGAAAGTCCTGCTGCTCCTCCTGCTGATGTTTAGATACAAGTGCTGTGTGTGTGTAGATGCGATCTAAAGCCAAGGGCCGCTAGAAAAATCATGTTTCACATGTGTTTTCAATGGAGACGCGTTGCTGCGCGCACAAAATTAGAAATCCATCCTAAATTAGGCGCAGCCTCGCGTCAATACGTCATACGCGCGTATATCACTAGTAGTGTAAATATCACGATTGGTTTACATGTAAAAATATTACACACGTCTGCTGCGCGTACAATGCGCACGTGCTGTAACGCCTCCTGTGTAAATTAGCAGTTAGATACAGCCCCTGCACATCTGAGCCTAAAGCAGGGACCCACTCTTTAAAATGACCCCTGTCGGCCTTTATACTGGAAACCTGACTCTGAATGGGCAGTTTTCCAGATAAATAAAAGGTTGAAAAGGCTGTAAACCGGTGGAATTATCTGCATCGAGTGAATTCAAAGGTGGAAAGAGTTTTTTTGTGAATGCTTAGTAAAGAGGAGGTGTTAGAGTGAGAGTGGCTGAGTTCACTCGAGGTGAGGCTGCAGCACAAACCACAAACCGACAGAAGCAGAGATGCACATTGATAAAAGCCTCATTCCGGCGTAAGTAAGTCATCTTTATTTATATAGCACATTTCACAAACAAAGGTCATAAAAAGCGCTGAACAATGTTGGTGTACCGCTCATTTCCATTCTCTCCACTCACGACGAGGACAAAGAGCTGCAAGTTTTCTCTCAATCTCTTGATTTGTTTTTACATTGTTTTGTTACATTTACGTTTTTGTGAAGCACTTTGTGACTCTGTGTCTGTGAAAAGCGCTATACAAATAAAGTTGACTTGTCTCTCTGATGTCAAGCTTAAAAGAGACATGTTATGCAAATCCATTTTGAGCTATTAACCATGTTACAATTGTTTTTAGATCCTTACATGGTATTATTAGGAACTTCGCCCCTTCTGTCTAAAAGTTCTGTCTCAGTCATAGTCACTTAAAGAATTGCACATAAATTCATGTTGACACTTTCATTCATTACTTCATGTCGGGTGCTTTAGAGAAGAGGCCTGCAGAGCCCACAGTCTTAAAATTAATCTTCTCTATTGTATATTATTTCATTTAATTTTTGAAATGTTAAATCAGTTTGCAGAGAAGTGTTAGCACCAGACAGACCAGTGAAAAACCAGTGCAGGAATTCATTCTTGTTTCTCATAGTTTTATGTATAAAAGTAATTCAGAATTGTATTAAAATCTCTATTGGAGGAAACAGATACAGTTGGACCCTAGACAGGCCTCTTCTTTCATCTATCTTCCTCATGTATTGTTAGCATGTTCTGGTTACCATAGGAACAAGTATGTTTGATAAGCACATGTTACACATTGCAGCCGGGGCTAATTCTCAGTGTCTGAAAAGTGCATTCCGACTGCGTGCATCAGCGCTGTGGCCTGGACGTTCTGGATCCTTTACTGTAGTTTTATGACTAATAAACAAAGACTGTACGCTCATTCATAAAAACTGACCACAACCTGCAGCGGGGGTCAGGAGAGAAGTGTGAGTCAGAGCCCTGTCATGGCCAGACGAGCTGCGGCCTTTTTTACAAACAATTAGTCACTTTTGGTTTCTGCCGCAAAAATGTGGAGGAAACGAGGTCTTACATTTCTCCGGATCAAAGCGACATGGAGCGGCCGGCCCCGCAGCTCAGACCCAGTCATCGTTCAGGAACTGATATAAAACTATAGTTATATAGTTATAAAACTATAACTCATATACTATCATACTGTATATCATATATTCATCATCTGTACATGTTCTCTGCAACAGCAGACATAAATCACTTATGTTTCAGCGGTAGAGGCCTCACAGAGACGACTTTAAAACATTCTGCTGTTTTCATGAACTGGACTTTACATAGAAACGTGGCTTTACATGACAACGCTGCGATGTGCAAAGATCACAGTTTGTTGTTGTTCTGGACGTAGATCTGAGGCGTCATGAAGACACCTGTGGATAACGTCTATTTCAGCGTTGTCTCTTTTATAATTTTGTTTTTGGTCCTGGAGCAGCTTGATGCAGTTGAACAGATCTATTCTGCACATTTCAAGTTTTCTTGAATCTACACTATGGTATAATGTGTTTTCGCTACAGTTTTCACATGTGTCAGTGGTGTCTCTGATCTGGGAGAATCCACTGACCCCACAGTCATAACGACTGTTGAGACAAACGTCATAAATGAGCATCATGACTCTGGGACAGGCTTCCTCTGACGTGTGAGAACTGAAATGGTCCTAAACTTAATTTTGTACTGATTGATTGATTGATTGATTAAAAAGCTCAGTCCTCCTCGAGGTTTCTCACTTTTTCTCACTGGGTTTCTTTAGAGTCTAAAGACTGGTCCAGGACACTCCACATTCAACAACATTTATGAACACTAATTAGGGGTGTCATGATTTTTCAAATCCTCAATTCAATTTGAGGGTCACAATTTTATGCGTTTCTCAATAAATGCAAATTAATTACATTGTTTTAGCAAACAATTTACACATGATTCTATAATTTAGCTTCAATTAATAACTACATAATTACAAACTGTGTTCATTAATCAATACTTCATATTGATAAAACAGCTCTGAGCCATGACAAAACACTTCCAATTTGAACATTCACGATGAACAGTACATGACTATTGCATTTCTCCAAACCCAGGTGGAACACGCACTCGCATAAACAGAGTTTAAATGTCTGACCGGGCACGTACTGTAGGCCGGACACATCACCTGTGACCGAATAGAACACATGAACAAGGTGCACGTGACCGATCACGCCACATAAAGTGCGTATAAACAAGCAGGTCTGACCGGCTGCCTCCTCAGTCTTTGATTCACACAAGAGCACGTAAACTAACTTTAATGCACTCTTGGTAACCGGAAAAACCCAGATCCCCGTGTCCGCCAGTTTAAATGTCTGGGTTAACCACGAGTGTTCTGGGCATGCACCGACGCAATAAGCGCTACAGCGATTGTCAATCCTCTCTTTAATTTTGATTTCAATTAAAACATGGAAATTGTGACACCCCTGACATGTATCAGCATTCATGGACATTGGTCTCTGCCGCGTATGGACTAATGGATCTATGTGTTTTTATTGTTACATTCTTGTGTTTGAACAGTTTGATTCTCTGATTCAATGAGACAAATGATACAAAATAAACATTTAAAAATTGTGTAACAACATTCTTCCACCTCAAAGACAGAATATAATTGGTTTAACAAACTCTTGTATATATTTGTATATACAATGGATGACGCTCTTGTATATAGCGTCATCCATGACAGCATGGATGACGCTAAAACCCTCTGCAGGTCGCTGACAGCATGGATGACGCTAAAACCCTCTGCAGGTCGCTGACAGCATGGATGACGCTAAAACCCTCTGCAGGTCGCTGACAGCATGGATGACGCTAAAACCCTCTGCAGGTCTGCCTTTGGTGAGGATCCTACTCCCGTCTCCTTCTCTCCTGACCTGGACTTGTGAAACGGTCACATGTCTCTGACTTATGCCCCCTGCCCAGGCCCAACCCAGTGTCCCAGAGGTTCAACACACACTACTACTACCAGTGTTGTGCCAGTTCACAGCTTTTTTGAACTAGTTCAAGTTCAGTTCATACATGCTCAAAGTGAACAGTTCACGTTCAAAGTTCAGTTTATTTTACTTTTTTCGTGAGATACTTAAATACATATTTTTTTCACACTACGAGCTATATATATATATATATATATATATATATATATATATATATATATATATATATATATATTATATATCTCCTGTACACCCACAGGGAGGAGAGCCTTTTGACTACAAAACAGACAAGATTTACATGGTTTTCAATGGGAGCCAAACGGAGTTGTTCCATCTCTGCTCATAAACTACAGACAGTAATGCGCTGCAGTGCGTGTGTCTATACTTTATGTCAAATGTAAACGGTGTAAACTTTGTCGCTAACTCACCCTGTGTTTTCATCACGACTCGGGCACATGTAAAAGCACCAGCTCACAGCGCCGCAACCACGGAGTCGGGGTGCGTTCACAGACGGTGGAAACCGTAGGAATTTTTAGATTTCGCCGAAAAAGTGCGAGAATGCAGGAGGGAGGAACTTTCTCTCGTTGCGTTTCAAAAGAGAAAACAGATTCCAACGTTCATAGTGAGGTCTGCCGTTCATGACACATTAAATGAACTAATTCACGTTCAAGTTCTTTTTTTAAAAATGTGTTGCGTTCAGTTCAACGTTCACAAAAAAGGAGCGTGGTTGACTCGGTTGACACGGTTGACTCTGGCCCGGTCCTTTTCTAAACTGATTCTACAAACTACTACTGCGACTACTACTAAAACACACCACGCTACTACCCCTACTAACTACTGATCTGCCCTCTGCTGCAGCTGAACACCGTGTCCTCTGAGGTGAAAAGGTTTAACACAAACTCTCTCACAATACTACACTACTACCACCACTAATACTACAACTACTACTACTACCGCTACACTACAACAAATACTACACTGCTGTTGGAAGGTGCTTGTCTATGTTTTTAGATAACAGAAATAGATGAAGATGACATAATGCTTCTGTGTGTTTGCTAATAAACAGTGACAATCTACAGCTGTGGTTTTGAGCCGTGTTGGTACAATATGTTGTGTCTCCCTGGGACAGCAGTGGGAAAGGTTGGTGTGTTGTTCAGAGCCGTGTCCACGAGATATACTGGAACTATGTAGCTAATTTCCATCCCACAGTCACACTCGCAAACACCAGCTGTTTTTGTGCTGTATTTTATCTGCTTTCATTGTGAAGCGCTTTGTGGCCTTGGTTTGCGAAAGGCGCTGTATAAATAAAGCGTACTTACTTACATTCATTCACCTAGAACTATTGTACATGTTTTTAGTGGTCGGGGAAACCGGAGCACCTGGAGGAAACCAACGCAGACACAGGGAGAACACCCAAACTGTCTGGAGGTGGAATCAAACCCAAGAGTATGTATGTATGTGGGTGTGTATGTGTGTGTCCAGTGGTTAAGTAATGTAAATACAATATTAGCAAATATCATAAACAACTCAAAAACCACATCATTTCTGCTATTAGTTAAAAATCACTCAACATCAAGTACGCATCCCACAACAACAACTCCTGCCACATTACAAAAATATTATTAGATCATAACTTTGTCCAAAAACAGTAATTATCATTATACGTAAAGGCCAAAAAAAAGATAAAAAAGAAATCTTCTACATTTTTCCAGTCAGTAATCAAGAAGCCCAAAGAACAAAAAATACATGTGAAAGAATTCAATCATGAAATAATAAAGTAATACACATGCAGAATGAAATGGAAATATATTTTACTGTGTCACTGTCAAAAGCAACCAACATTGAACGTAAAAACTCGCAATTTCTGCAGCATCAACCCTCATCTTAGAAACTCACTCAAAATACACAACAACGTGACAAATTCTAACATTTCCAGAGCAGTTCAAAACGGGTGAAAATTTGAAAAGTCCATTTACTTTTACAGGCTTGGAGTATAAATTCAGTTATTACATGAGCCGAGTATGAGGCTTCACGTTGGTCTGGGCCTTTATGTGGTGAAGACTGGAGCTTATTAGACTATACATAATAACCCAAAAATATGTTTTTATTATACAGCGAGGTTGTACAGTAATACAGGTGAAACTTGAAAAACTACAATATCGTTCCATTTGCTTCTGTAATTCAGCTTACAATGTGAAAGTAATCCGACAAACTCATTACATACAAAGTGAGATATATCACACCTTTGTTGTCATGTCAATAATTGCCTCACAGCTTGTAAAAAAATCACAAATAAAACATCTCAGGAAATTAGAATATTTTTGTGTGTTATTATTATGGGTTAAAGAGCCTGTTTGAAGTCCAATAAGCTCCACTCTTCACCACAGAAAGGCCCAGACCAACAGCCTCATATTCGTCTCATGTTGAATAATAATTGAACTAACACTGGCCTATAATCCAGGCCTATTTTGACTGTAATCTCTTCTATTTTTGGGCTGTTGTGTCTTAATATTGTGCCTAATAATAGACATCACACACACACACACGCACACACAAAATAATGGCCCTTTTATGCCAAATATTGACCAGTCTAATCTTAAACCTGATCTCAGGCCCACGTGCTGATGCCAAACTGAGCTCCTCGTGTTTTTTTTTGTTTTTTTTACACGCGGCGCCTCCAAAGGAAAAGTGCGCTTACGTCACACGTACACACACGCGCATGCATTCACTCACGCGCGGCGACACACGTACACGCACGCGCACACAACATCAAAAAACACCCACACTAAAAGACCAAAAGACACGCAACGCGGAGAGAGGCGACTCAGGAGCGAACCAGGCGCGAAACACAAGCGAAATGCGGAGTTACACAAACTTGTAAAAACATATATATAGCCTCTTCAAGCATAGGTCTACACACACACACACACACACGCGCACAAGCACGCAGCCCCCCTTTCGCTTCACTCCAAAATAATCTTCTCTCCGAAGTCGCGTCGCTTCCAAAACTCTGCAAACAACAGCAACAGCGGTCGCGCGCACGGCCCAGCCACATGGACGCGCACGACAAGAAAGTTTATAAAACAAAACAAACTTCTTAAACAACATGCGTCATCATCAAACAACTCGTAAACAACAACAACTAGTTATAGCGCATTCGTACCGCGCGAACAGAAGCGAAGCGGTGCACAGGGGTGACGAGAGGCAGGCCCACGTGTACGCGCACACGCACTCATTCACGCGCACAAACACACACGCGCGCACAAACACACACACACGGAGAGAGAGAGCAGAGTGTGCTGTTGGGCTGTTTTCTGTTGTTACCGAAAAGTTTCCAGGGCTGCCGCATGCGTCTCTCCGCGCGGGCCGGTGGAGGGGAGCGCGCGGGTGGGGGGTCCGGGAGAGGCGTGGGGGTCCCGGGGCTCTGTCTGCGGGTGTTTTCCGTGGGTTTTCCGTGGGTTTTCTCCGCCTCGAGGCCTGTCGCTCCTGTCGCTCCTGCCGCTTCTGCTGCTGCCGCTGCTGCTGCGGAGTTCGCGTTGGTGCGCATGGTGGGAGCGTGACGTCACACTTTCGCCCCCAAAAAGTTTTTTTTTTCTCTCTAATTTTTTTTATTTTTATCAGGGTCCCGGATCACGGTGGGGTATGAGGGTTTACTGACAAAGCAATCAACACGTTTTGTGAATGGAACAAATACAACTAAATATACAGAACAACTTTTGTGTGTGTCATAAATCAAACTCAGAAGTGAAATGTTGGAACAAACCAGAGCTCAACATGTCTTCATCTTATTAGAAAGAACACTTGGGCTGAACACTGATTGGCTGAGTGATGGTGGTCCTATTTTTTTCTCTTTTCACAGAGGCCAAAAATACACTTGTGAAAACTGTCAAACTAAACCGTTGTGAGAGCGAGGGTCTATGCATTTTATTACTAATGTTTTTGTTCATTCACACTTGAGGTACCCCATTATAATGTACAAGTTCTTATGATACCTGCATCTATTCGCTCTGGGAATCTCTACATTAGATATTTTACACTCTATAATGTGATGGTACATGTGTAATTATGATTAAAACAAATAATAATAAAAATAGTTCCCTATTTTCACATGTTTTTATTATGATTATAATAATAATTATTATTATTATCATAATTATTATGATAATGATTATTATATTCATTATTATCGTTATCATTATTTGCATTGTGTTCTTGCTCGGCCTGTTGTCTATGGATCTATCTGCATTGATGGTTCATTTTATTAAAGAATAGTGACCCTGACTATTTTGTGACATAACTTTAATAATAATTATAAACCAGATAAATAAACATGTGCAAGAGACATATACTGTACCTCCCCTCACATTATTGATTGCGAAGGATTATATTGCACATGCACATATTCAAGCAATGTATAATTCAGAATAATTTTTCTATCCATCCATTTTCTTCCCCTTAATCCATTTCTGGGTCCACAGAGCACCAGCCCCTCACTGATCCTCCTGCAGGTGGTGAGTCCACGGAGCTTTTTCTATGCTTTCTGCTGCTGTAAATAAGTCTGAACAAACAATCAAAAAGGGCGTTTAACTAATAATAATAATAATAATAATAATAAAACAATAATTATTGTAATAAATAAATATTACAATTATTTATTATTTTATTTATGTAAGTTATTTATTTGCACATGAGACATGAGTCGTGCGTCATTACTGTGTCCGCGCGCACTTCAAAAACATTCATTTCAATCAGAGATCAATTCAATGAATAATAAAAATATTTTTTAAAGGTGCAGATAAAATGGTAGCTATCGTTATTTGTCTGACAACAGACAGAACTCATGTGTGATAGTAATGAGATAATTGACGCATGTCTCGGCCGCACGCCGCGTGCACGCAGAGTCCAATGCACAGTAATGGATGAAATAAAATATGTTTTATATTTTCTCATGCATTTGTTGCTTTTATTTGTCCATGTTTTTCTTCTGGTTCAGACACGGCGCATGCGTGTATTACGTTGTTGTTTTGTTCAGCAGTTGCGGATACGTCTTTATTTTTACCCACGTGTGAAAACAAAGTATGAAAACATTTAACTTGTGATTGTCCCACGCGGCGCAAGCACTTCCAGGTCGCACGAGGCCGCTTCCTCAGCCCCCCTCACGGTGGAGTGTGGGGGGTCCGCGGGGGGTGCAGGGGGGAGGGGCTGCACGGATTTACTCACTGCAAAAACACAGTTCACAAAGGTTTGTGAATGCCAAGAAATCCAAATGAATTCAGGAGTTTGTGAATAAAAAAGTTGATTAATTGGAGACAAAAAACAGAAAAGGTGGAGTTAAGGTTGTGCAGTAAATTAACATAAAAAAAGTCCAGACATTTGTGCGGTTTTAGTCATATTTAGACACATTTTTCCCCTGGATACAGTTCTAAATACTATTTAAAACAGTACAATCCACTCCAGATTCAGATTCCAACTGAATTCATTGAAGTCAAATCCTTGTAAAAACATGTTCGATTGAGATCAGAACTGTTTCATGATAATGATCCGATGTGAGAATAACTGCCATAAAAAATAAGTTAAATAGTAATATAATAATAATAATCTCTCTCTCTCCCTCCCTCTCTCTTTCTCTCTCTCTCTCTCTTTCTCACTCTCTCTCTTTCTCTCTCATACTGATTATACTTGCTACTGTCTGGTTCTGGTTCTGAAGGACACAATCTAACTCAATATTTACAAAGTAAGTACATTATCAACATATATTACCTACAGAGTTAAAACAGTAAATATATTCCCTGATTGATCAAAGGTTTATTATAGATAGAATACTCGAGTAGTAAAATAACGGTTATAGTGTGAGATTTCATAACACTTTTAAGCAACTTTTGTTAAAGTTAAACTCATCATTCTATCAATGTGCAGAAGCCTGTACTTTTACACTTCATGTTTTGACTATCTCTGCTGGCACTGTGGCAGCTGCTGATTGGAGGTCTCCATGCCTCCGCTCTGTATTCTGTTGTTCGTGTGCTTTGTTCGTGCTGTCTCTACCATCGACAATAAAACATGTCTTCTGTCTGAATGAAATTAAGACGCAATCCCAGACTTTGTTTGCAAACAATATCTTCTGCCAGAGGGAAGAAGCTGTAACATGGCTTTTCCAGGGGCCAGAAGAGTCAATGAGTATCTTAGGAGCTCGGTTTAAGTCTGGATTCATAAAGAACCTCTAGAACAGGAGCTCACAGTTCTCTTTCTGAGAAAACCATATTTAGCTCTCCTTTCTTTGTCAGTGATGTCACCAAACCACAGTCACATAACCAACAAGCAAACTTACAATGGTGCAGCGATAAAAGTAAAAGTAGGATATTAGAGTTAGTAAGTAATCTTTATTTATATACTGCGTTTCTCAGACCAGAGTCAAAAAGCGGTTTACAATTGTTAATTTTGGGCAATTGTCTCTCACTCCACACAGAGAGCGGGGTGGGCAGTACAGGAGGCGCATGCCAGACCTATTTGTTTTTAGTGGTAGGGGAAACCGGAGCACCCGGAGGGAACCTACGCAGACATGGGGAAAACATGCAAACTCCAATCAGAAAGGCACTGCTCAGACCGGGATTCGAACCCAGGACCTTCTTACTGAGAAGCGAGAGTGCTGTCTCCTCAGCCCCCGTGCCGCCCCTACTGCAGCTGCGGTGGGAAATTCTCAACGTTTTTGCAGAAAGTAGAAGCGCTGATGAGCTTTTGGACGACCTGGATAGTGTTTTTGTCCCATTTCAGGTCGTTAGACAGAGTTAAACCTAGAAACTACACCTGGGAGTTGATCTATAACAACATGTGTGAGGGAACTGCTACAGCAAAAATAAAATACAAGTTTAACATGTTTTGGATGTGTTCAGCTGGAGGTTGTTTTCTTTACTCCACTTTTCAACAATTTATTTTTATTTTCTGTAAGAGGTTTTGTTGTTTTCACTGATGAGACCAATGCGATGATGGTTGTCATCAGGTAATTTCATGATCAAGTTAGAGTCAGGGGAAGACGTACAATCTGAGTGTACAATTTAAAAAGCAAAGGACTCAAAACACATCCCTGAGGAGATCCGCTGATCAGACACAACTCGGCTTCCACAGATCTGGCTCGTCACTGCGCCTGGAGGAGCTGGAGTGTGGTGGAGATAAGGGAGGGGGTTCCTCTGACTGCAGAGGGCCGATAAGGCAGGGTGGAACTTTACATACGCACACACACATACATGTACACAACACACACACACACATACATACATGTGCACAATACGCACACACAAACATGCACGTGTACACAATACAAACACAGCTGCGCATGAGCAACCGACAAAATAAACAGAAGTGAAAGTAAAGTGTGAGTGTGTGTGTGTGTGTGTAGCTCGTCTTTGTGTATTTATTCATAACATTTTTCACTGTTCACAGCTTCTAGACAGTTGATTTCAGAGTGAGTTCGTTCTATTCTCTGAGGCAGAAGTATGTTGTGTGTTCTTTAATAACAATCTTGAGACAAGTGGCTGAACGATGATCAGAGAGAGAAGTCTTACGAATGCAGGATGCAGCTTTATATCTAATGTTTCAATGTTTTGCATGGTCTGTTCCCCACAATTTTTTTGTGTACAGACGACATATTAGGTTGTGGATCATTGAATACTTTTGGTGTAACAATAATGATTTTCCCATCACAGTACTTACCAGGCCCAGCCCTGCTTAGCTTCAAATGGATTAAAATAGGTGTGATACTTGCAAGGCTAAGCCCTGTGTCAAACAAAACCACTCTCTCGGCCTTCAGACATACGTGAGAACAAGACAGAAGCAAACGATTTTAGAGCCAGGAACAGGTGACAAGAATTTCATTTGTTGTGATTTGAAAGTTAGGGTACCCAGCTTCAGTTGAATACTGTATTGGGTAAATTACCTTGAAAAAAATTATTAGTTACATATTTGGGGGCCACAGTGGCTCAGTTTGTAGAGCATTGGCCTTTGGGCCTGATGGTCGTTGGTTCTAGTCCACCAGGGGACCTACTTCATGTCTCCCACTGATGTCTGCTATTGTTGTGTCCTTGGGCAAGACACTTAACCCGACTTTGCCTGAAGCCCCCGCTGAAAGATCAAGGCTCCTGTGGTGCAGCTCTGATTACCACCCCTGACCCAGAAATGGATTAAGGGGAAGGTTTAACGGAACTTTCTTTCATTCATTTGCAAAATCAGATGTGTGGAAAAATCGAAAGTCAAAGACTTTTATTCATCGAGCTACCACCTCTACATGTTTTGTTGTTGTTTATATATATATATATATATATATATATATACATATATGTACACACACATATATATATATATATATATACATATATATATGTATATATATATACACACACACACATATATATATATTAGTAGTATAAGTGTATATGTCCTGACTAGAACCAGGAAGTACGACCATATTAGTCCAGTTCTCAGGTCTCTGCACTGGCTTCCTGTGGCTCAGAGAATAGACTTTAAAACAGCTCTGCTTGTGTACAAGTCACTCCATGGCCTTGCACCAAAATATATTAGTGACATGTTAGTACCATATGAACCAGCCCGGACTCTGAGGAGCACAGGGACTGGACTCCTGTTAGTGCCCAGAGTCAGAACTAAACATGGGGAGGCTGCTTTTCAGATTCATGCTGCTAAAATCTGGAACAGTCTTCCTGAAGATGTGAGACAGGCCTCCTCTCTGACAATGTTTAAAAAAAAAACAGGTTAAAGACAGTTCTGTTTAGCTGTGCATACAACTGAGGGATTTTATATTTTTATCGTTCTTTTTAATGTAATGTGATTATGTATGATTTTAATGCTTTCTTATTTTGTTCAGCACTTTGAGTTGCCTTGTGTATGAATTGTGCTATACAAATAAACTTGCCTTGCCTATATGTATAAGTGTGTACATATACACTTATACTACTATACGTATAAGAATGAGATATACTACTATATATATAGTAGTATAAGTAAATATCTCATGAGTTGTAGAAGTGGTTCGTCTGACTGAACTATAGACTGTAAATATTAACTGAACACCAACATGCTTTTTCTTGTTAAACCTGTGTGTTTGTAATCTAATCAAATGTTCTAATTCTAAATATTTTGTTAAAGCGACTTAGTTGCATAAGAGTAAAATTACAGTAACTAATTCCTTGTAACTGACTTTCACCCAACAATGACTGAAAAATCACTTGACTTTAACTTCTCCCAGATGCAGGCAGGACAGTCGACACTGATCCAAACACACCCAAAACCCACTTTTCATCATTTTTTTTATTTCATCATTGTACATTTTTATAATCGAACTATCTGTGAAAGAAAAAAAAAAAATCTGCAGTAACAGGAGTCGCCATGCTTTTACAGTCGCCACGGAAACGCCAAAGTGAAAATGGGTCTTATGTACAGAGTCCGAAGGTTCCGTGTGTAAAATCTCAAATTGGCCGAGAAGAAGAGAGGAGTTCCAGGCCACAGAAACGGAGACGGAGGAATTAAACCAAAACAAATAAAGTCTAAATGAACATTCAAGAGTTGTTTTAATTCAGATCTTTTGCCCCTTTTCAAGTTAAAGCCCCACTTCACTTCACATCATCATCATCATATTCAGGAAGTCAAAACATGTTTAAATCAAAATGCTGATAGGTAAAATATTTAGCATGATTGGGTTCTATGTTGGCCCTTAAACATGGACATGGGATTTCATGTTTTAAATGTGAATCAAGTTGATAAACAAGCTACATGCTGGAATAAGAATAAGTGTCAGAATGAGCAACACCCCCGCCAAGTGACAGAATTGGGTAATTACATTGTCAGTATTATAATTCTAATGGTGTGATCCCGTTGAAGGCACACATTTGTAAGTAGTGCAATTGGGCTGGAGAAATTGTTTATGAGCCAAGTGCCAGGTAATGGTGTGGATGGAGCTAATCAACCCCAGGTCCGTTTGTGATGAGGGCCAGTGTTGTTACATGGTTAAGAGAGAAGGTAATATTTCATCTCAAACCATCCACTTCAATTTTAGTACAATTTATTTCCCCCTCAGTGGGCGGAGGCTGTTTAATAAAAATGTTAAATCAAGAACCACAGCTGGTTAAAAACTGAATTTCTCCCCGCTTTAAAGATGCACTGAGTAACTTTACAAGAATCTATCCAAACATTTCTCCTGGAATCTTACACAGTCAAACATGTTAACGCATCACGAGAGTCAACCTTTGTTAGCCAAGATACAAGTCATGTCTGTGGAGAGGCGAGTCTGCTCACTGTTGTTGTTGTGAGCCTGTAGCAACAGTATTTGCATTTCCTTGATTTGGAAACTAAAGTTTTGTTAGTTTATCTCGTCTTTGTCTACCTAATGCTCGCTTGCTCATAGGGACAAATAAGAGAGCACATCACCCCTGTGCTGGTGTCACCTCACTGGCTCCATTGCATTCAGGGTTGATTTTAAGACTAATTCTAGCCCAGAATCGTCGAACTGGTTGCATTAAGAGCCGGTGTAACTGCAGGTTTTCATTTCAACCAAGCAGGAGCACGACAGACTCGACCCATTTCGTCACGACTCCAGATTGAGACTGGATCAACATGAGGAAATGGATGGACCCTGGTGTGCTCCTGCTTGATTGGAATGAAAACCTACAGCCACTCAGCCCTTTGAGGACCAGATATATGACAGAACCGATATCTTTGCATGCTCCCGTTAGATCGGGGAGGTCAGAAAACCAGATTTTGCTCAACTCAAAACTGGAGATGCTGTTGCGGCTCCAGAACTGTGGATCAGTTGTCCTCGATACATCCCAATTCATAATATGTATGTGTATTTCATATTTCAATTTATTTTCACAATTGCTGGTATACATGTGAAAGTCTATGGGCAGCTGGAGTTGTAAATGTGCTATACAAAGTAAAGTTGACGTTGACAAAAGGGATGGACACAATTTTCTGATGACACTAGACCTTCTGCTGCACAAACTTGTATTCATGTGGTTGTAACATTAACCAGATCAGTCACAGAATGTTCCCCAAATATGGCTTTAAACATGTCAGAAAAGTTACATAGTGCAGCTTTAAGACACAAACTATTCAGGGCACTTCATCTGACTCAGCAATTCTACCCTCACCGCCGGTCAACAGTTCAGGCTCACCCAGACAATCTCAGCTTGAATCAAAAGAGCATTTTTCAGCGCTGCTCAGATCATTCACAAGAGTTTTCTAATTATCAATTATTCCTTATTTGACGCCGGAGCTGCGGAAATGTAGACGTGTGTCTTCATTCCATAAAAAAATTGCATTTTTGCAGCTTTGATAGTCGGATAAGCAGGTGATCGATGGAAAATTCAATTAATGTTATAAAATAATAAATAAGAAATGTCCAAGTGATCCCAAACTGTTGAACTGCAGTGTAAAAAAATGTGCAAATAAAAACAAAATGAAAGCCTTCAGAGAACAATAACGCGCCAGGATTGTTTGTGCTGACCAGACTAATAATCTATACTTACTATAACTAAACCGAATCAACAAGGTATAAAACAGGAGTGTCCCAGAATTAAACCAATAAACATGAAAAATTACATATTTTTGATCATTCTAAAACACACCGTGGGCCACAACAGCGAGTGTGGAGGACCTGATTTTGCCCGGGGGCCATACGTTGACAACCATGGCTGCACACTATGACGCATAGAAAAGTCTGGTCAGAAACAACGACAAAATAAAACTCCGATAAATTATAACTAATATATATAACTTGACTAAAAAAGAAAAAAAAAACATGAGCAGAATAGATTTGTACATGTAGTAGAAGCTTTGGCCCATTCCAACGTGAAGAACCCATCCAAAAGTCCAGAAGAGAAAAGAGCGAGAAAAGGGATCTATCCTACGGCTTCATACACATACACACACACACCCACATAGACACACACACACACACACACACACACACACACACACACACACACACA
This sequence comes from Knipowitschia caucasica, assembly GCA_964034765.1. Taxonomy (NCBI): domain Eukaryota; kingdom Metazoa; phylum Chordata; class Actinopteri; order Gobiiformes; family Gobiidae; genus Knipowitschia; species Knipowitschia caucasica. The sequence continues at coordinate 36,387,649 of OZ035827.1, read as the reverse complement.
CACACACACACACACACACACACACACAGTCAGTGCTCTTCCCATGCAGACGTTATTAAAAAATATATTATTAAAAAAAACAGGAATGACAAAAACGAAAAAGGAGTCGGCTGCAATGCAAGAAGAGAAAATCTAGACTGGTTCGACACGACTTAAGTTCAGGTTATGGCTCTGGACCGCACTGGTCTGAAGAGATTTCTGACCGAGAAATACGTCGGTAAAATGGTCTGCAACGTATGAATCTGAGAAAGTAGTGAAAAAAATGACCACATTAAAAGAACAAAAACCTGAATTTGAGTCATTTTAAAACAGCTTTTTTTTTTTTGCAGAGCAGCAGCAGCAGAGACGGTGGAGGCCTCTGTTGGCTTGGACCAGGCCTGTCACGATAAATGGGTCTCGTTGTAGAAGAAGTGGTACGACATATTCTGAGGTTCAATATTCCTCGTCTGTAAATTGCACATGTTGGCGGCCGAGGGTTGCACTGACGCTTTATTGTCATTAGGGATGGGACAACTCTGATTGTTTGTGGTGGACTTTTGAACGATGTGCTTGTGCTGCTCCTCTGCTCTGAGGGAAACACCAGTGGACAGACGTGTGGGACAGGAGAAAGGCACAAATGGACTGCTCCATCCAGCATTGTTGGTGACGTGACAGATTAATACTCGACCTGCACTGATCCACTTTTTGTGTCCTGTACACTTTGAAGACTAGGAATTTTAACTCGTAAGAAAGGTCCTTTACAAACAGCGCACGCAGAGAATGACTGACTTGGATCCGGATCTTCCTGTGCTGCCGCAAAAACGTAAAGTGTGTGGAACTTCAGGATTTAAAAAGGTTACGTGTGTGCCAATTCAAAATGTAATGTGTGCGATCTGTGTCACTCGCTAACTCACGGTTAATCCTTGTGCTCCGCAACAATCACATGTCCCCGTTTCAATTTTGGCAAATGCAAAAATGTGTGTGAAATAACAAGGCAAAGGACAGAAGAGGATCGAAGAAGGAGAGGAAGCAAAATCTCCCAAGATACTTTGTGTGAATGCTGCAGGTCTCTCGCTGGAGCACACGGGGGCTAGGACACAGCAGCGGTGGACTTGAAGTGTGAAAGTGCATTTCCTGCCGTACAATTCAGTGTAAACGCAGATTTTTTATTCTACCACAGTTTAAGATCTAATGCACCTTTTGTATTGAGAAGGAAAAGTCAAATAGAAGCGTGTGTTGGAGCGCCTTGGGCATGTCTCCCTGGAGGATCTGAGGCTCTGTACAAAGAGGCTGATCCGGATCTAAGCTCAAGTCACACCAGGACCTGGAGGGACGCGGATCAGAAAACAGGCTATGACGGTGTACACAGAGCCAGCACTCCAGAGTCGGTCGTCAGGTGTGTTTGTAAAGGGCTAAAGTGAACAACAAAGTGTTCACTGCCAAGTGTAAACAATTGTAACCATTTTAAGTTTTGTCTGAATGAAAGATAAAATGGTCTATTGCAGCAAATGAAAAGGCCCAATCAGGACATCAACCAGTTTTCTGGGATCAGTGCAGATGAATACAATTACAGTATCTGTAATGGTTTATGCACAAATAATAGGAGCAAAACTAGTCTGTGTGTGAGGCCTAGAGTCTAGAGCCTGTATAGGAGAGGACAAAGCTGGATGAGTTTGGTCCAGCTGGAATACACTATAAATAAAACTATTTTATCATTCCTGCTACACGATTCTGGTATTTTATTTACATATTGTCTTTGGAAAATCAACATATGAACAATAACACGCGAGATACGCAGCCCGCCCCTCGCTCCTGATTGGCTTTGAGACAAACACTCAGAATACGGAGACTAGCGGCGATATGATTAGCCTTCAGAGCTCCATCCCAGTCACACTCACTGCCCTCTTTCTCTGCGATTAATACTGCCACAGTCCATTGTTAATGTGGCTTTTTGAATATGTCTCGGTGTCCCATCTCTAATCACAATATTTGTCTGTGGTGATGTGCTTCGTACGGTGACGAGCGATCGTGACAGGCCTCGTGTGACCCTGCTGTGGCTCCTCAGTCGATCTTCACAGCTGCGTAGATCTTGCGGATGAACATGTAGGCGGCGTAGAAGCCGATCGTCCCCGTGAGCAGCCAGAAGGACAGGACCATGAGCATCGTGTAGCCGAAGTACAGCAAGGAGGGGATGAACTCTACGATGTCCAGCTGTGGAAGACACCAGAGAGAGGTACGGCTTTACCATGTGTAGAACATAGAGTGTATGTTCGGAGAAGACAGAGTGTGACATGTCTGCCGCCTGAACAGGGGCAGACATGTTGCAGACATGTTGCTAACATGTTGCTAACATGTTGCTAAGATGGTTTCCCTTGCAAATGCGTGGCTTCTGATTGGTCAATCCTTATATAGCTCATATCTGAGCCCTCTCTAGTGAGGACATTAGACGGGAAATGTAAATAAAAAAGTGCTTTTGTCTACTATAAATCTAAACCCTTTCTCCAGAGCAGAATTATAATGCAGTGGAACCAACACAAGGGAAAGAGGTGCTTTGTTTTAATTTGCTGTTGTTGATTCAGTCTGATTTTATGCACCTGTTGTAGCACGCTGAAGTGCAATTTAAATAAAATCTTTTATGATTATATGCTTATTTAGGATATAATCATAGGTCAGAGACCTATGCTTTTTAATCTTGTTTAGTCCGTTTCATGGTACGATGACGGGATCTCTGAGCCTGGCCTCCTCCATCTACACCTGCGGACTGCCCCGCCCGACCCGCCTGGGAGTGCTTCAGTCCTGCGCCGGACCTGTCCACGTTCAGCGGCCACTGGTCCACGTTCTGTGGCTAGCTTAGGTCCTAGATCATTAGCCTATCCGTCCGGAGGAGCGGATCCCTTTCTCATATGGGTCTCCCTCCCTGTGGGTTTCCCTAGTTCTCCCCAAGGTTTCTCACTTTTTCCCACTGGGTTTTTTAAGAGTTGTTCCTTGTCGATGCAGGAGGGTCTTGTTGGACAGTTAGTGTCCAACAGAAAGGATTGGTGATGATCAGGACACTTTAGCATTCTACAACATGTATGGACATTTTCTTCTGTGAGTGCTTTATATTTTTCATGTGTTTTAACTGTTGACTCTCTGACCTGTGTTGGTGATTTCAATGGTTTTGTTAAGTCCTCTGAGATGACTTCTGTTGTGACCTAGGGCTATACAAGAATAAATTGTATTGTAATCTTGGCGGGCTGCAGCCGGCCTGGCCAGAAGAAGCCAGAATCACTGTATATTTCTCAGACTGATTACTTTTTTGCACACGTGAGAAGCGCATCACAAGAGCACCAGCGCAGAAAAGCGCAGCATGTTCAGATGGAGTAGAGCGCTGTGGTCTTGGTGGACTCTTACCTTGTTGACAAAGTAGAACATGGCATAAATCAGAACATAAAAGGCTGATCCTCCTGAAACCAGGAACGTCCTCCACCACCAGCGGTAGTCCTGACAAACACAGGAGAAACCAGAAGGAATGATGTACATCTCAAACATAATGTTCATGTTTATTCTCTCTTCATTCAGATTGTTTAACATTGCTGCATATGTCCTGGTTCTATAGCCTCAGTCCTGGATCTACAGCCTTGTTCGTCCGTGGGAGTGAATGTGAGCCTCCCAGAGGTTTCTCACCCGTATCCCAGTATTTTTCAGTTGATCTTTGCCGATAAAAAAGGGTCTAAGGACAGTGATGATCCGGGACATTTCAGCACATTTATGGACATTGGTCATCCTGCTCCTATTGGACTAATAACTATGTGGTTGTTATTATGTTTCATTCTTTGATCAACTACTTTCCGTAAAGACCTCAGAGGCAACTGTTGTGATTGAGGGCTGGATAACATAAAAATATGAATTTAATTTCCTAAGAAGATTATCCAATATGTTATAATAGTTTGTCTCTAAAGCCTTTATGAGCTGTAAATATTGTGCTTTTGTCTGCTATAAATCTTATCTATGAAGCGAAACAGAGCAGTTATAAAAATGCATTTGAAATGTCCACACTAATCTACAGTGTAACAGAGAAACAGGTGTGCAAGTTCAAGTTCATAGAGAGTGTTTGTTTGAGTTTACCTCTGCACAAAGCTGGAAATAAACCATGACGATGCTGATCTGAGAGCAGGACACCACCAGGATGATAAAGACCAGGAAGAGGAACCCAAACAGGTAGTAGAACTGGTTCTCCCAGATGGCCTGCACAGAACACCATACAGAACAGGTTTGTTTAGGGCAGCTGTGGCTGCACCACAGCAGAACTAATACTTCTTTACAAGATCGACTTGAGATTAATGCGGAAGCAGCCACAGACATCTGTTGCTGTGTCTGCATACTGTATCCTGAAGACACATATGCAAATGACTTATGGTTCTAAAGACACATATGCAAATGACTTATGGTTCTAAAGACACATATGCAAATGACTTATGGTTCTAAAGACACATATGCAAATGACTTATGGTTCTAAAGACACATATGCAAATGACTTATGGTTCTAAACTCACACTGAAGATGAAGAAGAGCTCGATGAACATGGCTCCAAAGGGCAGGATGCCGGCCATGAGGATCCTACAGACAGAGAGGACAGTTATCAAGCTGGTGCCTGGACTCATGAGGCCCCTAACAGTCAGTTACACACTCACCCCACAAACTTGTTCATGTACCAGCGCTGCTCCGGCACCTGTCGGGGGATCTGATTGGTCCTCACTGGGTTATCATAAGGCTGCTTCCTGAAGCCAAAGTAATATCCTAGATACACCAGAGGCATGGAGATGCCGAACCACATGCAGAGCAGAGCCAGCATAGTGGTGAAGGGGACCTGGCAACCACACACACACACACGTTACAACCACTGACAACATGAAGGGGCATTTGGAGGAAAAAAAAAATCTAATCTAATCTAATCTATCTAGCAGCAGGTTGAAGAGAGTAGGAGATTGTTTATACAGTAATAAGCCAATCTAACCCAAACCAGGATTGCCTTTTGGCTTTTTTGACATCAGTCTTTTGGCCTGCGTTTTGGGCATAAACATTGTTAGAGGACCAAGTAATAAGAAAAATAGTAAATCTGGCTCAGCAATTAAAGTCTATTGAAATATGTTCTCAAACATCAAATCTTTCTGATTATTATGAATTCATTCCAGCTCTAAAAACATGGCTGTCGTAAATGAGACCTAAAGTTCTGTTCATAATGAAGTTTTTGATGTGAGGGCAGTGGCTTTGAACCAGTGTGAACGCGACATATTCACACACTTAGGCCTGTCACGATAACGTATTTTGCTGGACGATTAATTGTCTCGGAAATTATTGCGATAAGCGACTATATTGTCGTTCTGAGATCATTTGCATCGATTACAATGATAATGCAGGTACACCTTTTCAAAGAGAAATATACTTTTATTTTTAACGAATATTTAACGCTAGAACACAATAAACTGATTGTGTTTTAGATGCATATGCAAGTTTGTTGTGTTGCCGCTTTTAACTGCAACTGTTGCGACACACCGACTCGCACATGTTCAGTGGTTCACCACGGGCATTCGGTTTAAATCCGAAATGCTCCCACACTGCAGCTGTCGCGTTTGGCTTGGAAACCAATTCCATCGTTTTGTCCCGCACTCGCAACTAGCTTTCTCTCTGCGTAGTGCCTACCGGTAAACTTCTCTCGCGGCTCCTCAGCTGCACTCTGTGGGCTACGCCAGTAGTCCCACCTCCCCACACACCAGGCGAATGACAAGTGACATGCGGGTTCACCAATGGGGCGTACAGAAGTCCTGCTGCGGTAGCGCCCACCGGAAGTAGCGGGGCAGGCTTTGATGCTAACAGCTAAGCTAGCGGGTTTTTTGTGTAAAGTTCTACTCCAAGAATGCAAGTCTGCAGCATCTCTGTGTTCAGAGACCTTCTAGAGACTTTATATAACAGCAGTATGTGTTCACGGAGGTGCGCCATAAGTTTATTTTATTGGTACGGTACGGTACTTCTGCATCGGCGAACACGCTAACGCTAGCTGCGCTAGTATAGTCACTAATCAAGCCTGAATGAGAACTCAGCTGCCGGCATATGTTCACAACTACTGTGTCCCCCATTGTCAATCCTGGTTAAGTCCTGGTTTAGGTCCTGTTTTGGCTGTATTTTGTATTTTTGAGTAATTTCCGTCTGCTTGCTAGACCGCTAATGTTCCCGTGACCACTTTGCGGCTCTGACCCGAGAGAGAGGGGGAGAGAGAGACGGGGGAAACAAACAAGCATGCAAATGGGATTTATCGCGGCCAGAAAAGTTATTGAGCAAATTTTATTTATCGTGCGATTAATTGATTTATTGACTATCGCGACAGGCCTACACACGCTGTAAAAAGCTTCCCAGAAATCTCCACAAAAATAACATATGAACTTTTGGTGAATGTGGCCAAACTCTCCAAATGCTCAGTGCTTCACTCACAGCTCCGGACGAGTGCTCTCCCCAGATAAAACAGTTGAGCACAAAGCAGATCCCAAACACCACAGCGGGGTACAGTGTCGCCGTCTGCAGGACAAACACACAAACACACGTCACCTTGGCTCCCGTACACACGCTGTCTGTGTCTGAGGGGACTTACACAGAAGGCTCCTTTCCTCCACCTGTGGCCCTTCAGTGTGCGGTACAGTCTGCCGGCAAAGTACCCTCCAAACACCCTGCAGAGGACACGCCATCAGAATCGCGCACACACACACACACACACGCACAACCACACGTTTTGGAGATTACAAATAACACAACTTTTCTCTCCCTCATTGTTAGTCGTATGTATTGTAAATTAGTGGAATCATAATATAGTGTGACATTCATGCAAGGTGGCCCAGGAATGTACAGGAACCAGAAGTCTTTTGCCAAGAAGAGGATAAGAACCTCATCCACAACTACAACTATGACGTCATATTGCCATTTGTATTTGTGTATTGCTCCACCACGTGCAAACAATTTTCCCCTTGGGGACAATAACGTTTTTGAGTTGAGTTGAGTTGATAGTAGTACAATTATGTCACACTCAGTCACTGGCTCAGTTTGTAGAGCACTGGCCTGTGCTTGCCTTGATGTGTGTGTGCATATGTATATGTACAGTATATGTGTATGCATCAAACTGAAATATCCCCATTGTGGGACGAATAAAAGACCTTCTATTACAAGACTGAGACGGGCGCTTTAAGTCAGAAGGGGCGGAGCTACAGGTTTGTGCCAGAATTTCCTGACATTAGAGTGGATGGATCTAAAAACAACTCCAGGTCTGTGTCAATTTTCACAAGTCTCTTTTAAAAGGGGCGATGCACACTATTGACTTGTGGATGGATACAGGGTCAGAGGAGAAGTTCTGTTGTCATAATCATTTTAAAATAACTAGCCTTCATAATCCTCAAAATAAGGGGAAAAATATGCAAAATACATCAATAGTCCCTGGGGCCCCTCTTTTAAGCACAACTGTATATATATATAAAACCATGATCACAAAGCTCTGACCCCATGAACATGAAGAGGAAGCAGGCGGTGGTCATCAGGGCGCCTCTGCTGGACGGAGACAGCATCCCCAACATGGCCACGACTGGGAGACAGCAAACATCACGCCGTTAGCCACCAGCGCCATCATGAGCGTGTGCGTGTGGTGCAGAGGTGGACTCACAGATGACGATGAGGATCATGCAGAAGAGCTGGATGCCCGAGCCCAACAGAGAGCTGAGGATCATGGGATACTGAGGAGGCCTGAACACGTCTCCATGCACGTTCTTCCAGCCCGACTCCTCCATGGTGTCCTCCTGCGGCACAGACACACAACAGATGGCCGTTCGTGTGGGTGTGTGTGTGTGTGTGTTTAAGACCCCGCTCGCTGCTGGCTGGCAGTGCACTCACGATGTCGTCTTCTCTGTTGTAGTTGGCGATGTCTTTCCTTAGGGTTCTGATGATGATCATACTGAGGATTCCTGTAACAAACACAAACACACACACTTATGAGCACTCTGACACCACAAACATGCACACACACCAGCGCACTGACCGGAGAGGAAGAACACCACCACCACGGAGTTGACGATGGAAAACCAGTGGATCTGGACGTCGCTCATGGTCAGATACGTGTCCCAGCGAGACGCCCACTTGATCTCACTCTCCTGGACAAAACGCAAAACACAACAGTCCAGTGATATGCACAACTTTCACAACTTTCAGGAAGAAGCAGTAAATAAATAAAAAAAGCCCTGAAGCTGCACAGTTCCCGATTCTCAAATGGTTGACAATAAAATAACAATCTAAAATAATTAACACATTTGTTTTTTATTTGGCGCTTTTCAGGACACGCAAAGACGCTTCACACCTCATTAATCTTTCACACCATAGTAGTGATAAACTACTACTGTAGCCACAGCTGCCTTGGGGCACACTGACAGAAGACCCTCAAGGTCGCCTTACATTCAAGTAAAAATGTTCATGGAATCTGAGGAGGATCCATTACGGAGTCCCTTTGACGCTCGGACTGAATGCATGCTTTTGTTCATATTGTGTTGCACTGTTGTCAGGTGGTTTTTTGCAGCAGTAGATGGATTGTAGTCTAATAGGAATGTACGATTTTACCCAGTGAGATAATAAACATACATTCAGAAATACCATTGTCCCAGTGTTATGACCATTTTTATGCATTTTACTAATGTCTAATTGTTGGGTAAAATGATATGTTTGTGATAACTATTTAATTGCTGAATGTATTTTATAGTTTTAGAGCTGAAATGGGAGATCTTGGTTCAGGTGTACTCCCTTAAATATGCTTAAAATAAGTTAGCCTGGTTTTAAGTTAGCCTGGTTTTAAGTTAGCCTGGTTTTAAGTTAGCCTGGTTTTAAGTTAGCCTGGTTTTAAGTTAGCCTGGTTTTAAGTTAGCCTGGTTTTAAGTTAGCCTGGTTTTAAGTTAGCCTGGTTTTAAGTTAGCCTGGTTTTAAGTTAGCCTGGTTTTAAGTTAGCCTGGTTTTAAGTTAGCCTAGTTTTAAGTTAGCCTAGTTTTAAGTTAGCCTAGTTTTAAGTTAGCCTAGTTTTAAGTTAGCCTAGTTTTAAGTTAGCCTAGTTTTAAGTTAGCCTAGTTTTAAGTTAGCCTAGTTTTAAGTTAGCCTAGTTTTAAGTTAGCCTAGTTTCAAGGCCTACAGTTTTTGACTGCACTGGTTGCACTGGTGGAACCAGTGCAGTTTTTTACCGGTTTTGTGCAAAGTGAAACCACCATCTGTGAGTTTGTACATGAATTCGTTAAACACACCGGCACGTCAACCACAAGTGAAGGTCCAGACTGCTAGAGTGATTACAGTTGATTTTGATACTAGGGCTGTGATCCTCCCATCCACTACAGCGAGGGTGAACAGAACACTGACCTCCCAGCGCACAGAGTAGGTGAACTGGACCTCGTTCTCTTTGGTTGGGTCGATCTCCTGTGGGACTGACCCACTGGCCTCTGGTAGTGTGCAGGACTTTGCATTCTCATCTGCTTTTAAGTCTGTGACACAAGAAAGGATAACACTAATGATTAAATAAAATATCTATGTACATATATCTCTATAAAAGTATATAAAATGTGCGTACAAGGAAGTGTGAGCGATCATTACCTTCCACTTTGACGCTCTGGGGGACGACCTCGAAGCGCACCACTCTGTAGCTGTGCGTCTCCCCCTCCTCCAGCTTCTCTCTGTGGAAGTACAGGATGAACGACAGGTGGTTGTGGAGGTAGACCTGTAAGAGACGAACAAATACACACACTCTGTTAGAATACCACCAACGACAAACATACTACGCAAATATAGTGAATACTATATGACGCACACATAATAATGGTTTGCAAACGACACACACATCGAAGAAAAGGGTTGTGAAAACTGCCAGAATTGATTATCTGCCTTCTTGAGATGGACATTTAAAGCAGGGGTACCTAACTTTATGTTTTCCAAATACTACATGTTATTTGTGAACCAATCAGACCAACACATGTGGTCTTCTTCTGATTTATCAGAAAACATGTCATATTTTTCATACTTGTAAGAAAGACCCCTGTGAGTCACTATTCGACCACTTGGGTGTGATTGGAAAATGTATGCTAAACTGTGGTTGGGTCCTGAGGCAAGACACTTGACACACTTCTGGTGTATGTGTGCCTGTGCAAAATACTAAAAAAAATAAATAATCTAATTTCTCTCAATATTAAGATGACAGAGCAACAACACAGCATAGTTGGATGTAAAGTGCATAAACCTCAGGATCCTCATAAATAAATAACTCAGTGTAGACATTTAAGTGTGTACAGTCACAGAGACGTGGAGATAGTGGCAGAATGAATGCAGCGAAGTTCAGTTCAGAGCTATTGTTGGTGGATGTGGTTATTATCGTGCTAGGGTGGGCAATTAAGAGATTAAGAGATCCTTTATTTGTCCCACAGTGGGGAAATTTCAGAATTTTCGCTCTGTGCATTAAAATGGAGACAGATGATGCGGCTTCCAATCTAATGGAAGAAGTCCAGTGTTTTCTCATGTTTATATTGAATTTCAATAATAATAGAAAATTGAGGTTGATCAAAAAGAGAAAAATAATCCCAGATTGCCCGGTCCTAGCATGGATGATTGTTCGGTCAGCCTTCCCCATGGCAGCTGTGACTATGGTAAATACAACCACTGGCCTAATTGGCCTCAGAGTCAATAATAAGTTCTGCCCAGAACCCATCCTTGCGATCTGTCTGGACAAACTACCTGTTAGACTTTTCCCTGCCCTATATCGGCTAAACTCACCTTGTCGTTGTCGATGAACCCGATCCTGTATCCGTGCTCAAACTGAATATCTTTGGAAGAGTCTTTCTGTGCATCTTCAGCTGCAGTGTCTCTGTTTGGATAATACTCCAGCCGCGTGGCCACAGGGAGGTTGTCTGCAATTCTGGGCACAAGCAAAACACAAATACCACCATAACTATAATTACAGAGGACACCATTTACTTTTGAATATGCTAGAAACAGCAGCAAGTCCTATATAGCTCTGAAACACTTGTGCTTAACCATTGTTATTTTTCTTGATTTTTTCTACCTGTAAATGTTGCTGTACAGTGTACTGCAGCATGGCTTTAACTGATCCGGACCAGAGCAGAGAGATTTAACAGTCTAAACCAAGCAATTCAAGCAGAAAACCACTGGAGGAATGCAACATTTTGTGAATAGTAATTTTTGTAACTATTGTTAGCACCTTTTAGAATGATGTATTTGTTTTGTGTGTATGGATGGATGTGTTTCTGCTGCTACTGGACACCTGAAATCCTCTAACGGGGATCAATAAAGTATCTTTCTATTTGAGGCAGTACTAAAGTCTTGACAATTAGTAGGTAAGAAAAAGGGAAGGACATGTCTAATCAGCTCTGTAGTCTTGGATGTTGTGACAGAGAAAACAGTGGCGCCACACTCACAGATGGACGTAGTACTCCTCTTTGATGCGCTCGGCGAACAGCTTACTCTCGTCCACGCTCAGCTTCTTCTTTGGACACGCCAGCTCACACTTTTTATCTGTGGTCATTTTCACCTCGTACAGCGTGTTGACGATACGGTCGCCGCGCAAAACCTCTCCTGTAAGCACACATGTCAGGTGTTACACACAACCTCGCCTTTGTGCGCCATTAAAGCTGGGGTACCAAACTTAGAAACCACAAAAACGAAAAATAAAATCCACGCAACTAGTTCATGGCTCTCAAACTGGATGGATCAATCACATTCATGTATTTTTGTCACAACTTGAGATCAGCTTTTTCACTGACAACAAGAAAACGTATTGTACAGCAAATCAGCGCTCGTAAAGCGTATGTAAAACATTTCTATAAAGATACAAGAGGTCTGATTTGTTGCTGTGTTTGTAAATGTGTTACTTAAACCAGACTCTTTCTGTTAGGACTAAAAATCATGGTAAGTTTAACAGAACATTCAAACCCACACTGTTGATAAACTGTATTCTGGCAATTGATTTGCTGGGGATTCTCCACTACATTCACCCACATCTTCAGTGGTATGACCCCCCTCCCCCTCGACCACATCCCCTACTTTGCGTTTGCAGAATGCTTCCACCGCTGCCACACCGAGGTGAAGCATTCGCGATACTGCGCGTTGCATCTATAAATGTGGGTTAAAAATGTATTTTAACCCACAAAAATGTATTTTGACCCGGTATGACGCACTGCCATACCGGGTCAAGCTATTTGTATTCATATAGCTCTGATGGTGGGCAAGGGCCTATGCAGCCAAATGGAAGACAGACAATACTTTAACTGCAGAGATTAATTCTACCGTGGCCTGACCTCTAGCTCTGTGCAAATAGTGAGAATAGAGAATGTGTTGGTGTACCTAGGTTTTCTCCCTTGTACTCCACCCTCTCTGGGAGGCAGAAGGGCAGGGAGTAGAACTCGAAGGGCAGCTGAGTCCTGGAGCTGGTCAGCTTCACTGCCTGGAAACAGACACAATCACAGCGTCATTATGTTCATGTCATTATTAGAAAATCTCCGAAAAGGTAGATATTAGAACAAATCAATTAGAAAAGTGGAAAACGTATTAACGCAAGGATGATACTGCCTGATATCTGTGAGCACAGTTAACTAGACTTCTTGCCGATGCAGGAGGGTCTGTTGGACTGTTAGGCCAGGACTCCACCGGGCACGTCTCCGTTTACGCGCGTTGGTTGCTGCCCGTCAGACGTCCGTAAAGCGGAATAGTGGCCACACCAGCTTCAGCAGCGCAGTTCTGGCTGTGCGTATATTAGCGCCCCGTGAGGCTTTGTTTTAAACAGAAGAAGCGGTGTGTGATTTGCATGAGCTGTGGCTATGATCTATGCAAAGCACGACATATTGAAGCATCGAGGACGTCGCAATGGATGAGGCAAAACTTATTGAAAGCAATTGGAAAAAGGGGAGAGAGAAAAAAGAAAAGAACTCCAAAATATCCAGTGTTGTTGTGAGATCTGTCTCTCATAAGTGCAGTACCTCTGTGGGTAGTGTGTGTGTGTGTGTGTGTGTGTGTGTCTATTAGATCTTTGGATTAGTGCATCAAATTAGCATGGTTTTGCTGTAACACTAAAGGATTGTTCAATGTAACTATGTACAAAGAGAAGTGGAGACTTTGGACACGCCTGATCAGGTCAAACACAGTACGTGGACATATTGAGTTGAACATTGCTCTGACCTTGATATCCACGCTCTCTCCTTCTCTAAAGTCTCGAGGAGCGACTCCAGGGACGTAGAACGAGTGAACAGTGGGCGGCAGCAGCAGCAGCAAGGCCCACCACCACTCCTGGAAACACACAAAGGAACATGTTTCAAAATAATTCCATCAAAGTATAGTATGGTGCATCTCTTCAATCCGGAAGTACACAGGAGGGCTCCTGATTGGTCGGATAATATTGTTTACATCTTGACACAAAGACAATACCAATTCAAAACAAATACATCTTGTAGAGCATTTGAAGCACAGGATGGTGAGTGTGACGTTAATGGCTACAGTTTACCAACCTGGAGCAAAACACAAACCAATGATCACATTCACTTCCCTAAGCGGCTCCAGCGGGTTAAACTGGGGCTGAGTCTGCTGATATGATACGCATCTCAATACAGGGGACTTTCAGTTTGATCTTGAATCTAATTTAACGATACCAATATTTATTCTATTTATCTAAATTTTTGGGACATTTTTACTGGGATTTCTAAATATATTCATCTCTATTCTCAAGAGGCCTCACTTGAGCCACATTCACTGACCTTTAGGGTACTAGACATCTAAACGCCAACTACTCAATTATCAAAATATTTGTTAATTACAGGCTTAAAAATGAATGAGGGAAATGCTGTGCTTATGTTGGCGACATAATCAAATGGTTTCTCTGTGCTCTAAAATGCATATAGCCTTGTCTCAGTAGTATGCGGTTTCCATGGTTACATGACAGCATAAACTGAATAGAAATGGTTAAATCCAGTAACCCCACTGGTTTTTCAGACCTAAATCGTTGTGTCTGGTTTAAATACATCTTGATTAATTGGACAAGTTGAGTTATCTGGTTTTCACAAGTGCTTTGTAAACATGGCCATTGGGCAGTGACCAGCCCTAGACATTTGTATCGCGTTGGAACAAATGACTTGGCAGGATCAGCCCGCACTAAATATTTTAAACAAAAGCTTCACTTTATTGTTCAATAGGTTATAGATTAATAAATATTTGAACACTCTAATAAAGTAAAGAACTTGAATTGTACAATTTCGCCCAAGGTAGAAACTTAATTTAGACCGATGGGTCTGTTGCGTCCAAATGACAGCTTGAGTCTCCACAATAATAATGTACCAGTTTAATAGCGCTTTTTGGGCACTCACTAGTCAATATTTATTAACCTCGTACATGGTGGTGATAAACTACGACTGCAGCCCCTACATCACCCCCTCTCACCACCAACAAACCATACACACTCCACCACACATCAGACTCATACCTGGCAATGTGACTCGTGATGTGCCTTTCCTGAAAGTTGCCTCACCTGGCACCTGGCATTCCCCGAGGTCTCCCATCACAGTACAAACCAGACCCTACCCTGCTTAGCATCACAGGTCCGACTGGATCTGGTTTTCACAGTGAGCCTGTACTTATCTTTGGTGTCTAGATCCTCATATTCAAATAACTGACAAATATTGTACTCACATCTCAATGACAACCCGAAATATCCTACTACAACAACACACACACACACACACACTGACAGCCACTCGAGAGGTTTTACTAAAATTACTTTACCAAAAAACACTCAGTCACAAAATCTGTGACTGACACCTCGATACAAAGCCGCAAACAGCGAAGCTACAGTATCAGAAAACCTTACAGGAGGCTTATAAGTCACTTGTTAAGAAATTGTATGAGGATGATGAAGAAGTAAATCTGCAGCCCAACAGCGAGAAAGACACAGTGCAGTTAAGCACACGATCTGTCACTGTTAGCCTCATGCTAACTTACCACAGCGACAACATCCTCACACAAACACTTCATAAACGTGACAGATAACGTGCCACCGCAGGTAAACACAAGAGGCATGAACAGGTAACATATCGGAGAATCTATTACGGTTCGATAACAGGGGTTTTGTGGTTGTATTAGGGCAGTTTCGAGGCCGAACAGTTGAAGAAAGAGTTGCTGCTGCACTCACCATCCCCGCAGCCGCCATCTTGAATACGTGTCATAAGTGACGTCACGGGAAGGAAGTCAGACAACTGCCAAAAAATATTTTTATTCTAATGACTGTTTTATTAATTATTATTATTATTATTGTTATTACTAGTATTATTATTATTATTATTATTTGTAATATTTGTATTATTTGTATTAGTAGTAGTAGCAGCAGTTGTAGTATTATTCTTTTTTATCATGAATATTAATATTATCATTCCATATCATTGCATTAATCGAAATATTTTGTGGTTTTTTTGCATTGAAAATGAATACACCGCCCTGAGCTAGATAGTTGTTGTATTTAGTGTATTTTAATTGTTTTAAAGCTGGGGTACCTAACTTTGAATTGGATATTTGTAATGCAATCCATCTAACTAGTCTCTCGCTCTCAAAACACTTTGGTTCTATCAATATTTTCCACATGTATGTATTTTTAGCCTGTTTTTCAGAAAAGTGAATAAAGAGAGAATCACCCGCACTCAGCCCAGAGCATCAAATAGTGACTCAGAAGGCTCTTGAGCATTGTGTGCAAAACATGTTTTCTCGTAAGATGAAAGTGGTCTGATTTTACTTCTCTTTCTTTTGGGAGACATGAACGAATCAGGAAATGAATTAGTATATTTTGTACATTATTCATTTTGTGATAAATACTTTTTTAGGTGATACAAAAACTACATGATTCAATGAAAAAAATCAAACATTTTATTTGGCGTACTAAATGATAACAGTTCAAACTCCAGTAGTTCAGTACTTTAATTTCTTACTAGTTCAAAACTGCAGAATGGATCATTGGCGGCTGACATACCATTCTGGGGGCAGACTTTTGTAGTTTCGCAACTATACATTTCTAAACACAAGAACTGCTCTCAAATGATTTTACATTCATAAGCTGATTATTTTTAATAAACGGTGGTAGAAAAATATTGGAATATTATCTTTATTAAAAAGTTTATAACATGAAGCAAAAGATAAACACTTTATTCTATGTACACACTGCTTAAAACAAATACAGACACATGAAACGTGCAATTATCATGTTTTAGGCTAAGTTACCAGTGCAGAGAGAAACAGCAAACAAAATAAGTTAATTTTTCAAAATGAAAAATGAAATGATTCAACTTCAAACAAGATAATCTTCAGAAGGCACAGTAGTAGGAGAATTCAGCCACATTATAAATAAATGTAACAAATAAAAGCAAAATCGTTTCCACTGTTTCCAAAATTCACATTCAAGATCTGCATTTCATATTTTCCATGTTACAAATATGTTGTCGGCCACAGCATGTTGAAGAAGGTTTCTCAAAATAATAAAATAAGCAATGTTAGAAGCTATATTGAATACTTAAAGTCTTTTCATTCCAAGTTCATGGAAACTTTTTACTTTGGCAATTCATGATTTATAACTTTCAATTATAGATAAGCTATGAAAAATAAGGTGCAGATGTAAACAACACAATATGAGGCAGACATGCTCTGTCTATTGTGTTATAGATTGCACAGTTTGGGGGACATAAATGGTGAGTGGCTTATTATTATGACATGAATCACATTTCAAGGAATTGCACTGATTCAAGACACTAGCAAGAAAGAAGCTAAAAACTACTCCAGGTCTGGTTTTGATGATATAAAAAGATCATTTTTAACTTGTTGACAGTAACCCTTAAGGCTGCTGCTGGTACTGCTCTCTGTGGCTCTAGGCTGCCCCCTCATGGCTGCTGTTGGTACTGGCTCTCTGTGGCAGTGTAGAAGTCCTCTAGGACGCTCTGCAGATAGTCAAACGTGGGTCTGTCCTCGGGTTTGTTCTTCCAACACTCCATCATGATCTCGTAGAGCTCAGAGGGACAGCTGTCGAGACGCTGCATACGATAGCCTTTCTCCAGAGCGCGGATCACCTCTGGGTTTGTCATGCCTGAAGAGAAAAAGAGAATGTGAGACCACAGACAGCAGATCAGATCAGAAACCAGACCAGAGGCCTGATACTAGAGACCATACAGTAGACCAGAGACCATACTTGTAAATAGCTTGTACTTTTGTACACCCACACCTATGGTCATGAGCTTTGAGGAATGATCAAAGGACATTACAAGCTTCTTCTACAGAATAGCTGGGTGCTCTCTTGGAGAACTGGCAACCTCAGTAACATGGGAGAAGCTCAGAGAAGAGCTGCTGCGCCTCTATGTCAATAGGAACCAGTTGAGGTGGCTCAAGAATCTGTTTGGGATGCCTCTAGACGGCCCCCTATGGTCTCTCATGTGGCCTGGGAACACTTGGGGATGAACTGAAGATAGTGTGTGTTGAGAGGCAAGTCTTGGTGATTGGTGATTGAACAGTAATTTGTGCTTTAGTCATCATATTCCTCTGATGCCTGGAGAGAGGTCTCTAATAAATAGATGGATAACAATGTTACGTGCTGTGACTGTGGCTGTAAAGAAGAAGGAGGGAATATTATACCTGGATAAGGCGTGCGTCCAAAGCTGATGATCTCGGTCAGTAAAATACCGAAAGACCAGACGTCAGACTTGATGGTGAATGAGCCGTAGTTTATGGCCTCAGGAGCCGTCCACTTTATGGGAAATTTAGCTCCTGTGAAACAGAAATAAGCCAGATGTAAAAGAGAAATCCTGGTTCATATTTAGATCTGTGTATGCACCTGTTTGGACCTGTGGCTGTGTATGCATTTGATCTATTTTTAGACCTGGAAATCCTTACTTTTGTCCTGCTTTACACTTGTTTCTTTTTTAGACCTCTCTAGAGTTACACTCTTTAGTCCTGGGTAAGTTCTGTTCCAGACCTAGTTTCAGTGCTGTTTTGGACCCTTTAAAGTTCACTTTTAGACCTGCTGTATTCCAGTTCTGGTACCTTCTCTGGCGGTGTACTCGTTGTCCTCAATGATGCGTGCCAATCCAAAGTCAGCGATCTTACACACCAGAGCGTTGTTGACCAGGATGTTTGCGGTGCGCAGATCTCGGTGGATGTAATTCCTCTGCTCAATGTACGCCATGCCCTCTGCAATCTGACAAGCAACATGTGCATAATGCAGTGGAAACAGGAAGTTTACATGGGGAAAAAGTTCACAATACTTTTCATAACGACAGCGTAGCAAGCCGCAAAATAATCAGCAAAGATATCAGGAAAAGAATTGTGGATTTGCAAACGCTTTAGAGAAGAAGTATAATGCATTGTGTTTGGCCATTAAAAGTGATGTTTTAGAACAACAGGTATCAAGGGAGGACAATGCTATCAGCCTGCCCTATCCCCATGCTACCGCCCGAGGGAGGTGTAGAATGTTTTTGGTTTTTTTCTCAATTATGAATATGGTGAAGGGTTTGTGCCTGCAACTCTTACTGCTACAACCAGAAGTAGGAGTTGATGTTTCTGTTTTTCCCATTGTCTTCAAGTCAAAAGATTATATCTATGCTTGAAATAATACAGAAGCTGCCTATCCCACTGGTAAATTTGTCAACATGTAATCAAATTAGGATAAATGTCGTCTAATTCAAGCAAATATTGACTAACAATATTGACTAAACACTTATAAACCCCTATTTTGTTTGCAGTGTCGACTAAATTGGGCTATAGTTCGATAGTTGCCAATAAAACAATCTATTAGAATTTATTAACAAAAAGTTATGTAAAAATCCTTAATTTGAAAACACACAGGGGCGTGTGTTTGTAATTATTGCATTTTGTTTGAATGGATGCCGACTGTTGTGATTTAGGGCTATACAAAAATACACTGACTACAGTTCAGCCTTAAACATTTACGTACAGTATGTACATGTATTTTCGATGTATTGTTCAAATTATTTTTATTAGTTATACTGAGTTCATATATTTCTGTAATTTAACATTTCTGTAAAACCCACATATATTATAGACTCATTCCCTGCAAAGTGATTAATACTAAGCCTTTCCGGATAAAAATATTCACATTTTCTGGCATGTTTTACTTGGGGTTTTTACAAACTGAGCAAACAGTATAATCTTTTGATGCAGTGGATAATAAACAGCAGCAGTTTTACCTGAGCCGAGAAGTCGATGAGTTTGGGAAGCTGCACTCGGTTTCCCTCGTCGCTCTTCAGGAAATCTAGAAGACTCCCTGCACATAGAACATGCACAGACAGATCTTAGAGAAACTAATACGCTGCAGTATTTATTCATTCTAATAAACATGTTTAAAGAAATACATTAACTGCATTAAATCAGGCCATTGAATGATTTTTACTGGCTAACTCTTTATAACTGGGGCGACAGCAGCTCAGTTGGTAGAGCATTGGCCTTAGAGCCTGAAGGTCGTGGGTTCGATCCCACCGTGAGACCTACTTCACGACAAGACAAGACAAGACAAGACAAGACACTTAACCCCACTTTGCCTGAAGCCCCCACTGAAAGATCTCAGCTCCTGTGTACTCACCACCTGCAGGAGGATCAGTGAGGGGCTGGTGCTATGGGTGCAGCTCTAACTGCCACCCCCCAACCCAGAAATGGATTAAGGGGAAGAAAATGGATGGATGGAACTCTTTATAACTTAAAAAAGAAATGTATGCAGTAGGGGTGGGAACCTAAGGGTACCTCACGATACGATACGATAGACGATACAAAGCTCACGATATGAAGATTATCGATATATTGGTCATAAATATACAATATGCCAATTTATGGCATAAATAAAAGAAAAAATACACTTTATTTCAAGATAAATGGAATGGAGACGCGTAATGTAGTATTACACATCTCCGAAAATATTAAGTATTGATACCAATTCAAAATTGATATGATTACTTGGCCAATACATATCGATAATCGAATGCTGATGTAATTGTTTTTGTCATTTCATTAGTATATGAAACAACTATTTATACCTTCATATACTTACAATATATGAAACAAGTGAAACAAGTATGAAGGGTAAAAAAAAATTCTGCCAGTACTTCCTTATATCTAAGTTTTATGTTTTCTCAAATTTGAAAATTACCGACTGCAATCACAGCCCTGCGATAGTAAATAACATAATTTTTACATGCAAAAATGGCAAAACAAATTCCTGGGCAATACTTTTATTTTATAAGGCAGAAAACTGTGTTGAGTGTGATGTCATAGTGGAACAATGACATCATACTACTACAGGGCTGAGACAGGGACTTTTAGACAAAAGGCGCAGTTACATGTTTTTACCAGAAGTTGTTGATATTAGCATGGACGGGTCTAAAAACACGACTGATGAGGAACCATGTTGTGACCTGGTAACAGACCTTTCTCCATGTACTCCGTGATGATGTAGATGGGCTCCTCTATGGTCACCACGGCGTTGAGTCGCACCAGTTTGTCGTGCTGCAGACTCTTCATCAGGTTGGCCTCCATCATGAAAGCTTCCACAGACATGGTCCCCGGCTTCATGGTCTTCACCGCCACCTTGGTGTGCTTGTTGTACGTCGCTGTGAAGAGCGAGAAAGGACGAGAAAGAGAAAATATTGTTTGGGTTTGTTTGGGGCTTGATTTGGAATGATGAGATGATTTACGTGATTTATGTATATAGATGGACAGTGCTAACTTGAGGTGTGCTAATACATTTTCACTTTTATTAGATCGCTTATCTAACACTATGAGTATTTATATTTTAAGCAAATTTTAGTTTGAAGCTATTTTTTCCATCCAAGAATATTTTGTATTTTGACAAAAGTATTACATGACTGTATTAAACATAAGGATAACATTTTCGAGTCAATTTTTCGGAACAATATCAGTTACTTTGTGCTTGGAAACTGGAGCAAGCAACAAAGGCTTGATATTCTATTTCTATTTGCTTGTTTGGATCAGAATTTAAAATAAATTGGTGGTGGCGAGGTGCAGAGAGGACTAGGCAGCAGTCGAAGGCGGAGACCTCGACGACCCAGTCCACACACCCAACATCTGGCTCTTGGGACGTGGAACGTCACCTCACTGGGGGGGAAGGAGCCCGAGCTTGTGGGGGAGGTTGAGCGATACCGACTAGAGATAGTCGGCCTCACCTCCACACACAGCTTGGGCTCTGGAACCCAACTCCTTGAGAGGGGTTGGACGCTCCACTTTTCTGGTGTTTCCCGCGGGGAGAGGCGGCGAGCTGGGGTGGCCATACTCATTGCCCCCCATCTCAGCCGCCACGTGTTGGAGTTCTCCCCGGTGAATGAGAGTGTCGCGTCCCTCCGCCTCCGGGTGGGGGACAAGTCTCTCACTGTTGTGACGGCCTACGGGCCTAACGGTAGTGCAGAGTACCCGGCCTTCTTGGAGTCCTTGGGAGGGGTACTGGACAGTGCACCGCCCGGGGACTCCATTATTCTCCTGGGGGACTTCAACGCCCATGTGGGAAATGCCAGTGACACTTGGAGAGGGGTGATCGGGAAGAGCGGCCCCCCTGATCTGAACCCGAGCGGTGTTCAGTTGTTGGACTTCTGTGCCAGTCACGGCCTGTCCATCACGAACACCATGTTCGAGCACAAGGGTGTCCATCAGTGCACGTGGCACCAGGACACCCTAGGCCGGAGGTCGATGATCGACTTTGTAGTCGTATCATCTGACCTTCGACCGCGTGTCTCGGACACTCGGGTGAAGAGAGGGGCGGAGCTGTCAACCGATCATCACCTGGTCGTGAGTTGGATCCGCTGGCAGGGCAGGAGGCCGGTCAGACCTGGCAGGCCCAAGCGTGTAGTGAGGGTTTGCTGGGAACGTCTTGGTGAGCCCCCTGTCAGACGGACTTTCAACTCACACCTCCGGGAGAGCTTCTCCCAAGTCCCGGCAGAGGAGGGGGACATCGAGTCTGAGTGGACCATGTTCTCTGCCTCAATCGCCAATGCGGCGGCTCGTAGCTGTGGTCGCAAGGTCTCTGGTGCTGGTCCCGGCGGCAATCCCCGAACCCGGTGGTGGACACCGGCAGTAAGGGATGCCGTCAGGCTGAAGAAGGAGTCCTATCGAGCAATGATGGTTCGTGGGACTCCTGAGGCAGCTGTCCAGTACCGGCAGGCCAAACGTGCCGCGGCCCGGGCTGTTGCAGAGGCAAAAACCCGGGACTGGGAGGAGTTCGGAGAGTCCATGGAGCATGACTATCGGTCGGCCTCAAAGAGGTTCTGGCAAACCGTCCGGCGCCTCAGGAGGGGGAAGCAGTTCTTTGCCAACACCGTGTATGGTGCGGGTGGAGGACTGCTGACCTCGACTGGGGATATTGTCGGGCGGTGGAAGGAATACTTCGAGGTTCTCCTCAATCCCCCCGTCACGTCCCCCGTCCAGGAGGCAGAGGCTGAGGATGTTGGGGCGGATACTTCCATCTCCCTGGCCGAGGTCACCAAGGTGGTTGGCAGCCTCCATGGTGGCAGGGCGCCGGGAGTGGATGAGATCCGTCCTGACTATCTAAAGTCTCTGGATGTTGTAGGACTGTCTTGGCTGACACGTCTCTGCAACATCGCGTGGCGATCGGGGGCGGTGCCAATGGAGTGGCAGACCGGGGTGGTGGTCCCTCTCTACAAGAAGGGGGACCGGAGGGTGTGTTCCAATTATCGTGGGATCACACTCCTCAGCCTCCCCGGTAAGGTCTACTCCAAGGTACTGGAGAGGAGGCTACGTCCGATGGTCCCCCTTCTTGTAGAGAGGGACCACCACCCCGGTCTCTCTCTACAAGAAGGGGGACCGGAGGGTGTGTTCCAATTATCGTGGGATCACACTCCTCAGCCTCCCCGGTAAGGTCTACTCCAAGGTACTGGAGAGGAGGCTACGTCCGATGGTCGAATCTCGGATTCAGGAGGAGCAGTGTGGTTTTCGTCCCGGTCGCGGAACACTGGACCAGCTCTATACTCTCCATCGGATACTCGAGGGTTCATGGGAGTTCGCCCAACCTGTCCACATGTGCTTTGTGGATTTGGAGAAGGCGTTCGACCGTGTTCCCCGGGGTGTCCTTTGGGGGGTCCTCCGGGAGTACGGGGTCCGGGGTCCTCTGCTGAGGGCTGTTCGGTCCCTGTATGACCGGAGCCAGAGCTGTGTTCGCATTGCCGGCAGTAAGTCAGACCTGTTCCCGGTGCATGTTGGCCTCCGCCAAGGCTGCCCTTTGTCACCGGTTCTGTTCACTGTATTTATGGAGAGAATCTCTAGGCGCAGCCAGGGGCCGGAGGGGGTCCGGTTTGGGAACCACAGGATTTCATCTCTACTTTTTTCGGATGATGTCGTCCTGCTGGCTCCAACGAACCAGGACCTGCAACATGCACTGGGACGGTTTGCAGCCGAGTGTGAAGCGGCTGGGATGAGAATCAGCACCTCCAAATCCGAGGCCATGGTGCTCGACCGGAAAAAGGTGCCTTGCCCTCTCCAGGTGGGTGGAGAGGTCCTTCCTCAAGTGGAGGAGTTCAAGTATCTCGGGGTCTTGTTCACGAGTGAGGGGAGGATGGAGCGTGAGATTGACAGGCGGATCGGTGCAGCGTGCGCAGTGATGCGGTCTCTGTATCGGACCGTTGTGGTAAAGAGGGAGCTGAGCCGAAAGGCAAAGCTCTCAATTTACCGGTCAATCTTCGTTCCCTCCCTCACCTATGGTCATGAGCTGTGGGTAATGACCGAAAGAACGAGATCGCGGATACAAGCGGTCGAAATGAGCTTCCTCCGCAGAGTGGCTGGGCGCTCCCTTAGAGATAGGGTGAGGAGCTCGGTCACACGGGAGGAGCTCGGAGTAGAGCCGCTGCTTCTCCACGTCGAGAGGAACCAGTTGAGGTGGCTCGGGCATCTGTTCAGGATGCCTCCTGGACGCCTTCCTGGGGAGGTGTTCCGGGCACGTCCCACCGGGAGGAGGCCCCGGGGAAGACCCAGGACACGCTGGAGGGACTATGTCTCTCAGCTGGCCTGGGAACGCCTAGGGGTCCCCCCGGACGAGCTGGAGGAGGTGTGTGTGGATAGGGAAGTCTGGGCGTCTCTGCTTAGACTGCTGCCCCCGCGACCCGGCAACGGATAAAGCGGAAGAAAATGGATGGATGGATGGATGGATGATGCCGTGGTTTTGCTTTAAAAAAAAGAATAACATACCATGGTACCTCCTACCCTCAATGCTGCACGTGAATCATAATAACTGAAGAAACACACTTGTAAAGAACAATGTTTAACTGAAAAATACCAAAGAAAAAATAAAACTAATTTAGAGACAGTTCTATTGTTTTAAAATCCAGACCACAGCTCTGTCCACTGTAACTAGTTTGAAAAGATGAATTGAAAAGCAAAGTTTGGATAAAGTTTCAGTTATTCAGTCTCTGTTGTTTGAGATTTAACATTTAGAGTAAAGTAGAGTTGTGGAAAGGTGCTCCATGCCTTACCCATCCAGACCTCTCCAAACTGTCCCGCTCCCAGCCGCCTCTCCAGCTTCAGACTGGAGCGGGGGATCTCCCAGGCGTCCTTCTCCCAGGGCTTCTCTGGTTTGGGGCTGAGACAGGAGGTGGTGAGCGCCTGGCACAGACCGTCTCCCTGCTCTGGAACAAAAGCAGGAACCACAGCACACAGCTTTTTATTATGCGTTCATTCATTATTCAGACAGGTCCCAGACATCCACTTTGCTTGAATTTGTTATTGATTTTGATTTGAAGTGAGAAGTGACTCTAAGTTACTTGTCAAATTGTGGATAGAGAATTTTCAAACGCAAACAGCACTTAGACCTTCCCACGTTCCTCCCACTGCTTCCTGATTTGAAAGAATCAACTCAAATCCTTGATTGACAGGCGAGGCGCTCTGCACATTGTTTTTTTAATCCTTGAGCACAATGTTACCGGTGGTGTTTAGGCTAAGAAATATATTATTTGTACATACATAAAAACATACTAGTGGTCAAAATATAAATAAAATATTACCATAAATATTAGATTGTATTTGTCAAAACTGAAATAGACATGCTGTCTTCATATAATTAGAATACATGTAATCTTCTTCAGACTTGTAAGAAAGAGCCCTGTAAGTGACAATTTGGCTCTTTAGGAAAAGAGCTGATTGGATGAGTGAGGGTGGTACTCTCTTTTTTACTATTTCGTGTGAAACAACGGATCTGAAGATGTGACAGAGTCCAAAAATACATGCGTGTGACGACTCGTGATAGAACCAGACTGTTTTGAGAGTGAGGGACAACAGCAGTAACATGGATTTTATTAAATAGGTAAATATCTGTGGTTTGAAAGTTAGGTACCACAGCTTTAATTTAGGCTGCATGCATGTATCAGTTGCACAAGGATAATTATATTTGATTTTTCTTTAAAGTTCTTACACTTTTACAGAAAAATTACCATCTGACCATTTAAAAATAGGCTACAAAAATATAGACATATTGATAATAATTGTTAAAAAAAAACTCTTTGTGACTCACTTTTATAATGCGTGACCAGCTCTTGCAGCGAGCTGAAGGTGATTCTGGGGGAGATGTAGAAACCTCCGTTGTCCAGAGTTCGGATCTTGTAATGTTTGACAGTGTCTCCGGCCTTCGAGTCCGAGTCCCTCACAGACAGGGAGTAACTTCCTGCAACGTACATACACACCAGCAGGGGGCGGTCAGACAGATGGCAGGATACACAAAGCTAGAAGGAGTGAATGTGTTTATGTATTTGGGTTCAAATGTGCATTTGAGTGGTAGTAGACCGAGAGGTAGGCCAATGTATGGATGGAATGAAGAGAGCGTTGTGTGATGTGGAGGAAGCGAAAGTTTGTGCGCAAGATAGGGAAGTGAACTCATGAACTGACGTGTCCCTGGAGGATGCACAGCCAGCATGAGACGAGGAGGGTTAACCATTTTTTACTGTAGGGGCCCCAGGCTGAAAGCCAACGGATAAGTCAGGGCCATGAACCTGCCGTATAGCACTGGGCAGCAGTACTGCTGAGGGGTCCAGAAGTGAATGTGGATGAATGAGTGTGTAATCAGAACTTCTTCCTGTAGGACATGGTTTATGGCAATAGATGGATCAATGGCTCACAGTGGAAATTATTCTAATTTCCTCCATTTGTTTATTTTGAGGTTTTTTGCAGTCTGGGAGGAAATTATAATCATGATACTTGATATATCTAACTTTGCTGGAAATAGATAAATAAATAGATTTTGGAGTTTCACTTCCCCATGTGAAACTCCACCATTCTCAAACACAATGAAAGTTGGTCTGCACAATTTCACAAGACTGGAGCTTGGAGTACAGCCACTGCTCCTCCACCTCGAGCTGTCTCAGGTCTCTGCTTCACTCTAGTCCAGACCTGGTAAGATAAGTGCAGCTTGCTGTTTGCCTGCTTAAATGAATGGGTGCCAATACCCATTAGAGGTTTGTAACTTAATAGAAGGTTTTACCTCCTTTTAAAAAAAAATGTGCACCCAAAACAAAAACAAAAAACGACTACATAAATTATTCTGTTCTACAAATGAACCCAAAACATTATTTATAATCATTTGTAATGTGTAAATCAGTCTACGATACTCATTTTGTAGTCTATTTACCTTTGTTTTTCAGTTTCAGTCATCCAAGAAAAAACAAATGATACTGAAAACCATATTTAAAACCAAAATGATTCTTAAATAATAAGAAAAAACCTTATTGCTAAAAGATTAAAACAATACAATAGCCACATATGCTAAAGATCTCTAAAGTCTAAACTGAAAAAAAGAAAACACCGCATTGCCTCATGTTCCCGCTCCTTCTCTTCAAAAATATTTGTGTTAAATAAATAAGCTCATTTTATAACTTAAAGTAATTGCACACCCTGTTTTAGTCTCTCTCTGACAAATCATGAGAAAAAAAAATAACCCGGTCTTTAATTTTCTCTAAGGATTTCTGTTTGAAATGTTGTATTCTGTAGTTCTATCTCACCCTGTGTGGTCTCACTGTCTCGCACCATGAAGGAGCCCACTCGGTTCCCAGGGGCCAACAGCTGCCGCTCGGCATCCTTCCTGCTCACGCCTTTGAAGAACCAACTGTGAAATACATAAAGTCGATTCAGTTCGATTGGAAGAAAGTTTGAACTTATATTCAAACAAACTTAAACACTGGCCCCAGACCTTGGAACAAGCACAGACTGTACAAAAGATGGACATAATGACCGGCTAACTCAACAGAGTCCACAAAAGAAGAGCTCATGGACAAAGTTTCGCTCAGGCTCCAATTGACTTACAGTGAAAGTAAACTTCCCTAAAACTTATCTTGTTATTATCCTACATAAGAGACGACACTCTTGTTTGATGTATCCTGAGCGCTTTTCAATAACATTTAATGTGCGCAACGATGACACTGAGATTTGGCCGCTGAGGAACAAATGGAAGTTATTTTATATTATCTTATCTTTCATCAGAATCTTGACGAAGGTCTTCATGTCCGCTGTTTGCAGATTGTTTTGTTTGGGTCAGAGCTTGGTCCAGATGCCCACCCTCACCTGTGGTCGTGAGCTTTAGGGAATGACCCAAAGGACAAGATGAAGGATACAAGCGAAATGAGGATGGACCAGTAGTAGAGAGACACACCGATCATACAAGATAGATAAGATAAGATTAGATAAGATAAAATAAGATAAACCGTTATTCGTCCCCCAGTGGAAAAATGTCAATGTCATGATTGCGCATATTACAGCAGATATAAGGAGAAAAGAAGATCACTCAGATCGCACACATCAAACAAGATCTATTATTTCAACCTTTATAGGAGGATTTTCTACTTCCGGGTGTTCCCAGATGTCTATTCTATCTAATATGTATGGGGATTAGCTTTAGAGCATATTTTATGAGGCAGCAGGTGGCACCAGCGCTGCCGCTGGATGTTTGGAAAACAGGACGCACTTGTTGCGTCTCTTTTTCTCAGCTTTTTGTATGAGACTGGTGATTTCAGGAAAACTTCCCGCTACTCGACTGGGGATCACAGGGGAACGAATTCAGAATCTGGTTTTGGATTTCAGATAGTCAAAGAACAAAATATCCTGTGGGTCTTGAAATATCAATAAAAATCATCAGAAACGGCTGGCAATATGGGAGTCCCTGTTCTGAAATGGGCTGGCACGCAATGAGTTTTAATAAAGGCCCTAGAGTTTCAATTTTGTAGCAAATGCAGTTGGTGGTGTGCCATATGATTTTTTGCAATGACAAAGGTGTGCCACGGCTCAAAAAGGTTGGGAACACCGCCTTAGAAAATAGATAATGAGAAAACAAAATAAAAGTCTGGAGCTATAATTGCACTTGGTTCAAGGATAAGTCACTTCTGGAACAGACACTGTAGTTAGGAGCAGTCTGGAGGTATTTACAGATGGTTGGTGTTGTACTTTAGCAGCACATCCCAGCCTTTGACATGTTTGAGATTACGTGGAAAGGGAAATGACGGACAGCAGAGGGCCCTTACTCTTCGGTCTCCAGGGTGTCCTTTCCCACGTAGTTACTGGGGATGAAGCCTTCTAGTCCTGAGCTCACGGACTTGGCCTTCCACCATTCTCCTGATCTGTGAACAATCAAAATGTTCTTTTCAAAACCTGTAACAAAATTTATCTGAACAAAAAATACAATCAGAATAACCAGAATTCAAACCATTTTGAAAAAGGGCTGAAGATATCACTAATAGCATTAACAGACCCCCTCCTTCAAACCACAAAAATGTCAAAATAACAAAAACAATACACACAAATCGTCACACAATACAGTATCATATGTTGATACACACGTGCACTCACACTCATACACAAACCACCCACACAGACAAGCACGCACACATACACACATACACTCATATACACACACATACTCATAAACATGCACACACAGACGCTCACACTCATACAGTATACACCCACACAATTATACACACACACACACACACACTCATATACACACACACAAGTATACTCACAAACACACACATACTTCTTTTTGATACAGTTTTTTAAATGCGATCCGGTCCAAACATGTTTATGACAGAACCTGGTCTTTCCTAAAGCATTGGAATAGTTTGTCCGGGGACTTACTCTTCTAAGATGATGAGTCTGTCTCCCTTCTTGAAGCCCAGGTCTCCGTCGTGAATGGCCTCGTAGTCGTAGAGCGCGATGGCCGCTCTTTCACCTGGAACACAGACACAACCAAATCTATTTGACCTGTTTGGTGGGAAAGGATTTTTCTTTATAATCAGTCATGTGAACATTCATAAAGTAATGGAACTTAGGGTCGCTAGAGGAAGACGACACTCCCTCTGCCCTCACACCGTTACAGACATCAATAACTACATTTCTACACTTTTATGGCAATATACAGTACAGCCCGAAAATTTGGACACACTTTCTGATTGAATGATTTTCCCTTTTTTTCATGACTATTGACTAGATTCACACCCAGGCTGTGTAGGGGCTATTTGACCAATAATGAGAGTGATGGTGCTGGGCCAGATGACCTGGCCTCCACAGTCACAGGACCTGAACCCAATCCAGATGCTTTTGGGGTGAGCTGGACCACAGAGTGTAGGCGAAAGGGGCCAACAAGTGCTAAGCATCTCTGGGAACTCCTTTAAGACTGTTGAAGACCATTTCAGGTCCTCTTGAGTTCATCAAGAGAATGCCAAGAGTGTATGGAGCAGTAATCAGAGCAAAAGGGGGCTACATTCAAGACATACAGTATTTTCATTTGTTTCATACTTTTTTTTTTAGGTACATACATAATTCTACATGAGTTCATTTATAGTTTTGATGCCTTCAGTGTGAATCTACAATTTTTATAGTCATAGTCATGGTAAAAAAAAACTTTTTGAATGAGAAGGTGTGTCCAAACTTTTGGTCTGGACTCTACATATCATATTACCATATATTCTTCTAATTCTCAGAGTTTCACCTGTATATTGAAAAGTAAAGTTTTCTCTGTAATTTTTTCTGTTTTTGTAAATCCAGATATGAGCCTAAACAACTGACCAACCAGCCTTCTGTTGCTGAGTTCATCTTTAACCAGCAAATGACACAAACACACAAAACCACACAAACAGCGCGTAAAAAACAATGGCGCTTCTGATTGGTGCTTGGTGACTCGGCCGCTGCCACCACAACATTTGCATAAATTAGGCAAACACTATGGGTGACACCTTTACTCAGTTAGTCCTTTTCTAACAGAGGATATGGCTGTTATATTTCAGCCACTTGGATACGCCTCCTCAACTACAGTATCTATCTATCTATCTATCTCCTTGTCTATTAGTCTGTCTGTCCGTATTGAAGCATTGAATGGAGGATAATACAATATTTCTCAAAGTTGCAATGGGAATAAATTCTTTGGTGATAGAATGACAAGGGAACATCATTCTCACAAGCACAGAAGTTCTGAAAACACCACCTAATATTATGGTGTGCGTCTGTGTGTGTGTCTGTCTATTGGCAAGATTGTTGAAAAACGACTGGGCACATCAAGTGTAGATGGGTTTGTGGTGTTGGCGGAGTATGTGCTCTCCGAGTGCACTTTCTGTGTGTCAGTCCTTAACAGACACAGATAAGGTTTCTCCGCAGCAGCTGAACTGTGGCGTTAGTTCCTCATACTTTGACTATTCCACGACTTCCTGCTTTGATAAAAATAGTTCAGTTCCTCATTGAGTACAGAGAAAATAAGCTCACTTTCCAAATGCATAACTGTGGTCAAAAGGAACTATTTATTATTAGAGCCTGGGATGAAAGCCTTCAAACCCACAGTGACAACTATTGTGAAGAATATAGACATATATTTTGGCGGATATTCACAAAGATGTGTGTGTGCATGTGGGTGCGTATGGGTGCGGCGATTATCTTAGCAATTTTGATGCTTCCACCCATCACCCACTTTGCCACTATTTCCCTTTTTGTGTATCAGTTTGCATGTCTTTAAAGTGGTGCATTAAAAAGGAATCTATAGGAGCATGTATACTTGGGGCAGGGGTACTCTATCCCTAGCTGTTTTCTGGTATGTGTTATATATGTATTTTTTTCCCCCCTATGCTTGAGTTGTAGTGCATTAAAAACACAAAAGAGGGTGGTGGAAGGATTAGGGCGAGCTACGACTTTGGGCAAGACACTTAACCCCACCTTGCCTGAACCCCGGGTGAAAGACCAAGGCTGTGTCCTCACAAACCGAGCAGCCATCCTCTGAGGACCCACCCCCTGCAGGAGGATCAAGGGCCGGTGCTATGTGAATTGGGTTTGGGTTTAGAATGCGACCCCTGACCCAGTACCAATAAAGGGGATGGGTTAGAAATGCAACGATACAAACACATAGAGCCATTGGTCCATAAGGGGCACATGGCCAATGTCCATAAATGTTGATAAATGTAGATGTAGAGGAGTGAATGAATGTGACAAATTGTAGAGCTTGAAAAGATACACAATATTGTTTTGTATTTTGTAACTCATTATATTCTTAAACAGAGAATTATGACATCAGCAACGTTAACTGCAATGTATATGTTTGTTTCCTCAAATACTTGTTGACTGTGAGAAAACAAAGCATAAATGCACTAACATTATACTTGCATGTAACGTTTTATTGTAACTATATTCACTTTTCTAATGCCAAGAGTAAGATAGTATTACTGTAATACTAAAAACACGACTTTGTGATAAAAGTTCTCACCTTCAGAGGAGCTCAGATTGTTGGACGTCTTGTTCTACAGAGACAAACACAGGGTCAGTGACATCATGGGCTGAAGGACACGTTGTAATCATGGACTGTATATAGATGGACAATACTAAGCTCAATGAAGTCCAATAGGGAAGTGCCCACGGACAACGTTTTTCTCCAACTCACCATTCCTCCTACTACTACTACTACTTCTATTGACGTAGATGTAAAAGTAAACTCCTCTAGCTCAATAACTGTTTGTGTCACACTCACCATTTGATTCTTGTATACCCCTTAATCACAACAGTAGTTGCCAACACAGAACAGTTTAAAGACAAATAACATAGAACACATACTGGTCCATATAGGGAGAGATCAATGTCCATGAATGTTGTCAAATGTTAGTGTGCTGGATCTTGTGTTAGACACTAAAAGTCTGACAGACCTTCCTGCATCGGAAAGGAAAAACTCTAGAACCCAGTGGGATAACCACATTGAGAGATGGATCCAGGCCATAGATCCAGGACTTAAGCTACAGAACGAAGACCAAGGCCACGCGGTACAGTACTCATTTTCAAAATCGTGGTTTAGCATTCTATTGACCAATTAGATGCCTTAATTCACAGGGTAAACTCCAGTTTGCTTTGGCAACCATGTCAGCAACAAGTCCGCCCCTCTTTCGGCGCAGAGCTAACAATTTCAGACCTAATGCCCATAAAAAGAAATTAGCCCCAGCTATTTTATGTTCAAAAAGTTTTTTTGCACTTTCAGCAAACACTATGGTAACGTCAGCACTCTGTCAGTTCATTCCTAAAATACAACCTATGCTTTTAATGTTACAACATTATTTCAGTAATATTTATATGTCACTATAGATTGAATTACATCCTCTATTTTGTTCACTCTCCTTAAAGCTGCTTTA
Source organism: Knipowitschia caucasica (assembly GCA_964034765.1). Classification (NCBI taxonomy): domain Eukaryota; kingdom Metazoa; phylum Chordata; class Actinopteri; order Gobiiformes; family Gobiidae; genus Knipowitschia; species Knipowitschia caucasica. Next base: position 36,354,947 of record OZ035827.1, on the reverse strand, counting down.
TGTACATTTTTGATGAAGGGGTCCACCACCAAATGATGACAGGTCCAGAAAGGCCCCTCTGACTGGTGTTTGCATCTGTTTTCCTTCAGGTGCTCCGGTGGATGCGTGAAATGCAAGTGGAACAATCTTTAGGCCCTGTTTAGATGGAGATGATGCAGAGACACTGAAAAGCAATTAGCAAAAACGACCAGGCTCCTTATTCAAATTGCACAGCGTCTACATGACGGCGGAAAGCAATGTAGTTCTTATCCTCGGCCAGTAGAGGGCAGTGGAATTTACAACACGACACACGCAACCCCCACCAGTATAATCACTTCCTCAACAACATCCACCTCAGGCCACCGCAAAGATCAACATCATTCTGCATTTAACAGCAGCAGCGAAAACGGAAACTGAAACTACAGCTTTGTGTGGTTTCATTTGGACGAAGGAGTAGAATTCTCTTCTGCGTAACTCTAAAAGCATATGTAGCATTAGGTGATCCGCCGCCATTGTTGTTTACGTTTGTTCTCGGCTACTGCGCATGTCCAAGTATACGTGCAGGAAGTTCCACTCTAGAGGCAGTTTCTCGACGCTTGGGTTTTCACCTAAAACACCGTCTTCATGTAAACAAAAGGCCAATCCGATACCAACTCTAACGTTTTACTGTCGCAGCGTCCTCGTGGAAATGATTGTCAGTACAATAACCCTTTTGTGTATTATTTAAAAATAACATGTTAATGTAACTAATTGACAAAAAGGTCCTGTATTTATTTATTTGGATGGAACAGTATGTGTCAGTGGACAACAGGTAATACACTAGATTGGACATTGGTCTAATTTCCATCTGTTGTCCCAGTCACAAACACATCCTCCTTCTCTCTGAGTTTGTGTTGTACATGTTTTTAGTGGTAGCGGAAACCTGCTCAGGCACGGGGAGAACATGCAAACTACACTGTCTGTAAGTGGAGTGACCATACTACTGTAGTACGATCCAAGTTATACACAGAATTGATAGAAATTGAAACTTTTTTTTAAACTATATTTTTATTGCGTTTTTCAACATAATTCCTACATTCACACAGACATATGGAATAAAAAAGAAAAAAACGACAAAAAAGAAAAAACTAAAAAGCGCAGTGCAGGTAACTTGACCATGAGGCGGTACAGACTGTACATCTGTAGGTGGCGCTGTTTCCATCTCTTATATGAATAAATATATAGTTAAAACTGCTGACTTTGTACAACAGACATCGTTATACTCCACTACACCAATGTAATATACCAATGTTATACGTCATTTCAAGTCATCAAAGTTATTTAAAGATTCATTTGAAAAAAACAGAAGCCTAATACTGTACAAAGGTGAACAAGAGCAGACCACCCTCACTCAGCCAATCAGCTCTCAGCCCAAAGCATCCAATTGAGCAAATGATAAAGTGTTTTCTAACAAGATGAAGAGAGCATTTGTGATCTGATTTGTTCACATTTGACTTTTTTGTAGGAACACATCAAATATATTATTTATGAAACATACAAGTTAAGTGGAGCAGCTTTAACAGCCCTATAACATAAATTAACTAGTTTAGCTCTAATACATGGGAGGAATGGGAACAGTCATTTCATTTGGATAACATTCATATGTGTATTTGTAATATGTGTTTTTTAAACTCCCCACAGTCTGAACAGACACATGTTCAGAGGAAGGAAACGGCCGATCACACATCTTCAGCCTCACCACGCTGAGGTCGCCGGAGCCACTTTAACACGGGGAGCCATATGGAGCTCTCACAGTATCCTCATTTAGATTTTTTAAATTGTGAAAATATAGTAAGTAAGTAATATTTATTTATATAGCGCATTTTTGCAGACCAACGTTACCCACAGTTCTTTACAATGTTCAGATCTGTTCCGACGGGGATTCAAACCCATTACAGGACCTTCCTGCTGAGAAGTGAGAGTGCTATCAACTCAGCCACCATGGAATTTTGTAATTAAGAATAAAAAAATATAAAACTGTATGTGTGATTTAGTACTTGTGAATACGATTTTTTTTTTGTGCTTATATTTTCTTCTTTGAGAATACGAATTTCAGCAGTGAGCAAACTGTCAATAATACGTCACTGCTCACAGACATTAACAATCGAGCCTTTTATTCTTAATTACAAAATTCCATGTCTTTTTAGTTTGTATTATCTTAATCATGAATTAATAAAATATTTTTATGCACAAATACCAATAAATATGTAATTTTTTTTTTTAGAAATGCACGTCTTTATTGACAGTAACCTTACGTCATAGACAACAGTGCGGAAATTAACGTGTGTGTGTGTGTGTGAATGTGTGTGTGAGTGTGTATGGATGCGAGTTTGATGCACCCGTCCTCCTCATTGCCCATATTTTCCTTACTTTTTGTGAACCAATTTGAATGTGACAGTCAAATGTAGCCATTTTTGGTCGTTTGGCAACGACAATTCTATGGCTCCTTTTCTCAAGGTCCTGTTTCTGGACTGGTCCTGGGCTGGTGCTGGTTCTGGTTCTGGTTGTTTTTTCACCAGAGGAAAGCAAGTGCTAGTTACCATAGCAACCCTAACCCTAACACTACTTAAAGGTGCAGTAAGCAATTTTGTTAGCTTAGCCGTAGCACCAACTGGAAACCACTCCCCCTCCCCTCCCCTCACCTCTCCACCAAACCAAACATCCAGCATTTTCTTTTCTTTGTCACAACAGGGAGAGTGGGTGGCAAACGTGAAATTGGCATTTTCTGTTAAGCCCTTTAAGGTTTTCAAGAATGCAATGACTCCGGTGTGCGCACTCGCGAGAAACAGGAAGAGGGTGAAAGGGGTAAAAGCATCCCATTGGTTTATTTTTATCGGTTTTTAATATTTTTTGGAGACTATAGGCATCTGGTCAATTCTATTACTATTTGAAAGCACATGATAACTTGACTACTTTTAGGATTTAGGGACGTTTTCCCACATTATTTTAAAAAATGCGTCTGAAAAAAAAATCTGACTGCATCTTTAAGCCTTTGGTAGCCTTTCAAAACAGTTCTGAATTTCAAGTTACATTCACCAGTTTTAGCATGTATTAAAGGTAAAAACGATATAGATTGCTTAATTTTAATAAAAGCAGTAAAGCAAGAATTCCATTGATTAGAATTGGAGCCGTCAATATGACTGCTCCGAGGTATGCTCACATACCAGGTTGTTGCCGGTGGTGGGGTCTCTGACATAGTGTGCGTTCACACTGCGGTTCTGCTCGTCTTTCACGGCTTCTTTACTGAAACTCTGCTCCGCTGTCTTTGAGCCCACGCAGCCCATGGTCACAGCTGAAACACACACAGGAGATATTTACAAACTTTATGAGGGTTAGGGTCAGGGTTAGTCTGTTTGGAAGAGCAGACAATGTAAACTGGGGAAACATAAGAAATATTTTGATTATTTACATAGGGAAACAAAATATCAAACAAAACAAAATACAAATGAAAGCCACAAAGGATAAATTAAATCAGGAGTATATTTAACACACACACCCACATACACACACAATTTGATTCAATTCCATGTATCAGTGCATAGCTCAAAATCACAACAGTAGTCGTTTCGAATCGAAGTTGTCGATTCACCAACAACAGATCAGAGAATCAAAACAAGGAAATGCAATCATAAATAATAACAAACACAGCCATTGGTCGATAGGGAGCGGCGTGACCACTGTCCATAAGTGTTAAAAAAAGCACAATGGCTGTAATTAACAATTATCTTGATAAATGATTAGTGGCTGATTATTCTTTTGATTAATTACTGTAGTGTTTAGAACACGAAACTCAATGAATATGGGATTTTTTAAATTATATTTGACCAAAGCAAAGTGTTGCTCTGGAGAACCCTGATTCTTGTGTGAATCATTGATTAATAACTTGTTACAGCCCTAATCATAACTACATGTTTTATTACCAATGTCCGTATGGTCATAATTGCATGATATCCAATACACCAAAAACCAATACGTTTTGAAGCATCAATTCAACATCATATTACATTCATTGTCATTGTCATTGTAACATAACATTTAAGTGATTTTGACCATGTTTAAGTAGAATATGTAGTAGTTAATGTTCATTGAAATACTAAAGATACAACATATTCTTCTGTCCAGTCAGAAGTGACAGGACACTTTTGCAACATGAGAATAATGTAACTTCCTGTCTGAGTTTTTCCACTGTTCACAACTGTACCACCGCTTTTACTTCAGCTGCCTGTCTGTGTGTGTGTGTGTGTGCGTGTGTATGTGTGAGTGAGTCTGTGCGTGTGTGTGTGTGTGTGTGTGCACTAATGCAAAAACACATCATCAGTAGGGTAAATGTATTTGTGTAAGTGAGTGTGAGTGTGAGTGTGTGTGTGTCTGTGTGTGTGTGTGTCTGTGTGTCTCTGCATGTTAGCAGGAGTAGTGCAGTGCCTGTGTGGTATTGTACAATAGAATAAGTCCTCTTTGTAACATGTTATTAAATGTAAAGCTTTTAAATGTTTCTATGAGTGTGTGACAAGAGACGACCCAAGGTTCAACTTTATGGTCCCCTCAGAGACATTTGTCTAATAAGGCTCACGGTGCTGTTGGACACAAACATACAAGACACTCTCAACATCAGGACAATCAGCTCGTCTGCACAATTTCAACACAAGAATCTGCCATAGTATTGCACAGTCCCATCAGTGCAAGGCTACGGAATAATGCACTAGCAAAAGACCACAGATAAAACAGTATTCACACAATAAGCAAGGAAGCACATACAAGTGCTAGTGTGGTACAGATTAAGAAGTGCATCGCCCTTGCCAAAACCAAGTTGAAAGCACTAAAACCCAAACTGTCGTCTCTCATCAAACTTATTTATGGAATGGAACTGCACCTGTCCCTCCAAGCCATCAGAAATGGATTAAAGGGTAGAAGATGGATGGATGGATGAACCTGCACCTGTTGGCAGAGGTCTGTGCTCCACGAGAGCTTTTTAAAGTTCATATCTTTCACATTCATCTGATTTACAATTTTGAGGCAGTCAAAACACACGTGTTATTGTAGTTCGTTGTATACAATACACCCACAAGTTACATTAGCTATTCCTTACATCACACAATATTTCAGATACTGGGTGGATTTATGACACATTTAAAGCTGGGGAACCTAACTTGCTCAAAAAAAAAAAATCTAATTAAAAAAATGTTAAAAAATCCTGGTTTTCTTTCTCTAGTTTTCACATGCATGTATTTTTGGCCTCTGTCACATCTTTAGATCAGCTGTTTCAGTCAGCCAATCAGATCTCAGCCCAAAGCGTCAGTTATTGACTTACAGGGCACTTTCTTTGTATAATTTGTTTCCTCCATCCATCCATCCATCCATTTTCTACCCTTTAATCCATTTCTGGGTCAGGGGGGTGGCAGTCAGAGATGCCACCCAAGTCTCATAGCACCAGCCCCTCACTGACCCTCTGCAGGTGGTGAGTCCACAGGAGGACAGCTGCTCTCTGAGTGTGAGCATAGCCTTGATCTTTCAGTGGGGGCTTTGGGCAAAGTGGGGTTAAGTGTCTTGCCCAAGGACACAACGACAGCAGTCATCAGTGGGAGTCGGTGGAGAAGGTGGGAATTGAACCCACAACCTTCTGGCCTTAAGGCCAATGCTCTACCAACTGAGCTACTGTCGCCCCCCAATTTGTTTCCTAATCAGATTAAATCAGCAGATAATGGTGTTAACAAAATATGACTGTAGACTCTTTGTGAACATATCAAAGAACATGTATGTCATTTTTTCCAAATAAAATCTCCTATAATCTCTTAACTCTAAAACCATAACTATCTCCAAAGTTGTGTTTTGTGCCTGCACAAATGATTGCATCAATGGATAGATCTTTTTGCGATGTGTCTGAAGGCGTTTTCATCAAACTGATATATTCTACACACTCCAACATGTGCTAATGGTCACAGGAGATTATGGTAAAAAGGGGATTTTTCATTTGAAATTATAATCTTCGGGATTTTGGTCTGATGTCAAGTCTCACACTGAGCAGAGGTCTTTTTTAGGCCATACACACACACACACACGCAGACACACACACACACACACACACACACACACACACACACACACACACACACACACACACACACACACACACACACAGAAAGATGGACAAACCCAAGGGGACATTATAACAATAATGATAGTAATTTTTTTTTTATAGTTTTTTTTTTTTTTGATTTCCCAATAGTCTTTCAGCATAATCCGAGTGTGTAGTACATTGTAGTACACAGTTTTTCCTCTTCAGCCCATGCACCTCTGAATGTTCTTAAAGAGCTATGGTCCAGATAGTGTCCTGCCTGGGTGGATTTATCATTTCTTTTTGGTTTGATTTTCCTGTAAACTCTGTGTAATCTGTAATCCCACTCACACACATTTCCTTATGATGTAACCGCCCCATGCTCACAGAATCATTAATCCTCAGTCTGGACTCAGCTTCAGGGTAAAACCCATGCTCAATATCAAAGACAGACCCTAGCTGGGTTTTCCCCGCTGAAGAAGACACCCCCACATCAGGACAATTGAGGAGGGCGGCCATGTTCCAGACCGACTGTGACAAAAACATTTGAATCCATTCAATTAACAAAAGATTTCATAGTTTTAATTGGTCTTAATGTTGTGATCTTACCGTGTGAAATGAGATCAAGCCATTCTGTGAAATTTCACCTAATCGGCCGATCAATTGGAGCCCCGAGACTTTGTTGATCCAAGCATCAACAAAACATATTTAACCCTCTAGGCGCCACGGTTGACTTAAGTTGACAATATATGGTACTGTTTAAAATGACCGATTGTGTAAAGCAGGGAGTCAAAATTAATTCAAACTCCAACCACACAATGATTTGCCCTCTTTTACTATTTCCCCAACCCTTGAGTATATGTCCTAGAGATCTGTGTCTGTCAGTAAAAAAAATAAATAAATATATTTATATATATTTCATGAAAATCCACGATTGCCATGCCCTAATAAAGTCATAATATGCTATGTGGGTACATTTAAGTCCTAAATAAACTTTGGGTCCTCCTTATAGTTTCTCTAATTTACATAAAGCTTCTATCTCTTTTCACTTTGAAGTTATTAAGAAATTAAGATGTCAGAATCGAGCGTCTGAGGAAAAAACCTCTGGCGCCTAAAGGGTTTAGATTGTACCTCGTGATGTACAAAAAGTTATTGTTTAAACTTTTTTAAGAGCCTCAGTACATGACCTGACTGTAAAGTGCCACACTGTTGTTGTGTCTTGAGGCAAGACACTTCACCCACATTGGTATGAGTCTGGTGAGTGAGAGTGATGGTGGTGGTCGGAGGGTCCGGGGACACAGATCTGTCAGTGTGACCCAGGGCAGGTGTGGCTTAAGCAGTAGTTTATCACCATCGTTTATGGAGTGAATGAATAATGCCAAGTGCAGCGTCTTTGGGTTTCCAGAAAACTCCTTTTAAAACAGATGCATCACTGCAAAAAGTGCTAAAGCATGAGATAAGAAATGATTTTCATCCTAATTTGAGTACATTCTGACTGTCTTAAAACAAGATTTGCCGATGGGACAAAGCCACTTAGTCTAAAACTTCATTTGTTTATTCTTCGGCCATCAGCAGACAATAAGAAAACATTTGACATTCACAGATTGTAAATTATTTACAGACCGAAAGGTTTAGGCTGAAGTTTAACAAGAACTGTCGCATTTCTTTTCTCATTCCAAGAGACAAAAGTCTTCTATCTTTTTAAAACAAGGTCATTTTGCTTGTCCAATTGGAAAATCTTCTTTTAAGCCATTCAAAAGGTGCTCAAATAAAGCTAAATTTGGCCAAATTGGAGGCATTTTTACTTATTATCTGTTACTTTTTGCAGTGTTATTGTTAATAATCATCATCATTATTATGATATTTCAATACAGCGACCACATCACTGCAGTGTCTTTCTATCTCCTGCTCCATCCTTCTCTTATATTAATTAGGGCTGGGCAATAAAACGAATTTCAGCAAATAATCGGCTTTTGAAAAAAAATAATTTGTGAAAAATGTAAAAATTGTGAAATCGAATGAAGGATATTGTGAGAGTTCCAGCAGCACATGAATAATACTTGCAATATCAGCACAGTCTGTACAAGACTTTTATAATATGTATTGGGGGAAACAAATTAAAAATAATTTAGAAACTTGAATATTGAGCGGAAATCGAAATCGTCCAAAGCAGGAAATACATTTGAAATTTTACTTTTTGGTCACATCGCCCAGCCCTAATATTAATATCTATATCTATTTTTCTTAGGCTCCAAACTTTATTTGATTAGGAATAGGGATCGTGTAAGTGGTTTAGAGTTTGGGGTCTAAATCCCACAGACCTCTGCAAAATCGGAATGCTCTGACACAGGGTTGAATTGAGACGACTGCTGTAGATATCTAGAGTTATACAAGAATAAAATGTATTGTATTGTATTTGAACAGGACAGAACCGAACATTGTCCACATTCAGCGATACACAATGTAAATGAAAGTGCTCTGAAGCGGTTTGGAAGTGTCTCGTGAGTGTGTCCTCTCTGTGATGTCACATGTTCTGTGCTGTGTGGGGGGTTTCCTGTCTGAGGAAACATCTTCATTGTGTCATTTTCAACTTCACCATCTGAAACAAACCTCAGTGAGTCAGACATTTGCATCATGACACAAGCACAAGCATCACCCAGAGGCTCGGGTTTAAAGCTGAGTTTAAAGCGGACTTTCAAACCATAAATAACCAGAAACATGTAATTAAAGCAACTGGTTTCCTTGCTCTCAAAACAGTTTGCTTCTATCAATAGTTTCGCCTAAATGTATTTCTGGCTTGTGTCACATCTTTAGACCAGCAAGACAGGGAAGTGAAACAGAAAGTTCACTCAGCCAATCAGCTCTTCAAGTCTTCAACAGCCTTCCTGAAAATGTGAGACAGGCTTCTACTCTGACAATGTTCCAATCAAAACAGTTTTGATCGCTTTACATCAAAGCTACTGAAGGACTGTATCTTCTTTTAACTCCAGCATTCCCAAAATTCTGAAACTCCTAGAACTTCATTTTAGTTTGTTAGTTTTTACACAGAAATAAACTAAATATCGACACAGAAAAAGATACAAGAAAAGTAATTACTCGTCCCGCTGTGTTTTTGTACTGTGATTTTTTAGAATTTCACTGTTTCTTTTCTTGTTTGTTCAGCACTTTGAGTTCCCTTGCGCATGAACTGTGCTATACAGATAAACTTGCCTTGCCAAAGTTGCCTTCCCTACACTAAAATTAACTTGGGATGCCAGTAATAGAACTGAGTGTGGGCATCAAGAAATCGAAAGGCCTCCAAAAGTACTTCTTTGAAAAGCCAGATCTATTTTAGAGCCATACATATAAGGCTTCAACCCTTTTTGAGCAAATTCTTTCAAAATGACAGTCCAAAAAACAAATATGTTGAAGATTGTAACTTGAGGAATACAACTGTTTGACAATTTTTTTTTTGCAAATGAGCTGTTGACATGTTACTGGCTTCTGAAACTTGTGCAAACACTGTCACTTATGCAAAGAGAGGAAGAACACACTGCAGAATAATTCAAATTAAAAAAAATGAATGAAGCACGATGCTGAGTCCAATGAGCCTTCACGTGATCACAAAACAGTAAGATATGATTAATAAGTTAGTTTTATGACTCTGGGTTCTGAGGCAGACGGTATAGTCGCTGCAGTTCCTCTTTCCATTGCATCTCATTAAACAACACACGTCACTGTCATTCTCTCACATATTCAACATTTAAAAACTGTTCTATTCAACATAAGAAACATAAATCTGTCCCAAATCAAGCCACAACAAAACGTGCACCTGTCACATTAGAATAAAACGTACATACTTTGTCTCTACTTTGACTTTTCTTCTGCTGAATTGTGCGCGCTGCAGTTGCGTATTTTTTCTTCTTTTCTTTCTTTAACTGATCCGGGCTTCTCCGTGCGTGTCCCGTGGATGCTCCATGGTGTGTCCGGAAGGAGTCCTGTTTGCGGGGAAGAAGGACCGTCTGGAAGTGCCTGCAGCCGGCTGGAGATGCACAAAGCCCAGGCGACAGAAGGGAGTGTGTGAGCGGGGGGAGGAGGAGGAGAAAGAAGCGCAGCGGAGAGGAAAGAGGAAGAGTCGCGACGCACACGCACCGCGACGCGACGCGGCGCAAACGCGATGGAACCTGGTGGGTATCCCGTATGAGGCCTTTCGTCTTGTAAATATAGCAAGCAGAAGGCTGCCTCTGGACATGTCTACAATGATTTTCTGATGTATATCAAATTATTAAGTGGCATAAATAAGAAAAAAGCAGTAAGGACTATTAACATTTATACTGCGTACAATGTTTGACTGTACATGATTTTGTTTTTCGCTTTAACCCTCTGGCTGGCTGATTGTTCATTTGTATGCATATTGTACACCTGCACTTTTGAAGAAAAGTGTGCTATATGTGGTCCTCTGCTGCTAACTCAAAGTAGTTTTTAAAGATAAATATTGAAAAACGTCCCTAAACCCTAAAAGTAGTCAAGTAATCATGTGTTTTCAAATAGTAATAGAATTGACCATGAGTCTATAGTCTCCAAAAATTAATACAAAATATTTTGGAGCAGACCGATAAAAATAAACCAATGGGACTTGTTCATTACCAACGAACCAATGGGATGCGTTTACCCCCTTCACACTCTTCCTGTTTCTCGCGACTGTTCGCACCTGAGTTATCGGATTATTTTCTAAAACCTTAAATGGCTGAACAGAAAATACCAATTTCACGTTTGCCACCCACTCTCCCTGTTGTGACAAAGAAAAGAAAATGCTGGATGTTTGGTTTGGTGGAGAGGCGAGTTAACAAAAACTCTTACTGCATCTTTAAGATCTTCAACACAAGTTCAAGGTATCATCGAGCCAACTTCAGCTCAGCCATTAGACGTGTTTGTTGTAAACCTCTGGAAGTCCTCTGGAAGGAGTTGTTGACTGTATTTGTAAAATGCTGATATTTGTGTTTGATTATGTCACAAAATTCCATTAATGGCATCAATACAGCTGGTGAGATGGTCATTTGTCATTCAGCCAACTTCAGCTCTGCCATAATATAAAGCTCAGAACAAGTCTGGTTAACTAAACCCTTTTACTAAAAACCATCGATCTAACTGATACTAAATGGACTTTTCACCAAAGCTGCAGTTCACAATGCGAGATAAATGTTTTTTAAATAATCAGTGTTGGGGAAAATTATTCTGAAATGTATTTAGTACAAAATAGTTGCTTTGTTTTAGAACATATTCTGTGCGTGGTCTGGTGCTGCTCTCTGAACACTCATTTGCAGAATAATATGCAGCGTTTGATCTTTGCACCATTTTTCACCAGACAGTCGTCGACTCTGACAGTGTTCAAACCTGCAGGTCGGAGACAGTACTGTTTGGCTGTGCGTACAACTGAAGGATTTTATTGTTACGCCTGGTGGTTCTTTATGATTTTAATCTATTGTGTGAATTTAATGTTTGTTTCCAATATTTCATGTGATCTCTTTTTGATGATTTATGCCTTTTGTGAACGGGCTGTGAAGCACCTGAAATAAAGGTTGATTGATTTGTATTCATTTGTTGTTATTTCTAAACGAGTTTCTGTTTTTTGTGCTATGGATCGAAAGTGCAGAAAGGGGACATGGTAGTTTCATTATACAGTACGTGTTTGTTAAAATCATTTGAATTTTGAAAAGTAACAGTATTAAGTACCTTCTAAAAATAAGTTATATATTCCAAACAGTTTAAAAAGTATTCTCTATTTTTTATCGGTTTGTAATGTTTGTTTACTCTCCAACACGCTAAATAATACACTATTATTGGAGCCCTGAAGTGACCAGGGGTAGAAATCCCATTCATTCTGGCAAAACTAAAATGCAATAAAATCTAAATGCTAAAATATACAACATGTTAAGCTCAGGGAAAATAAAAAAAAAGACAAAAAATGTGCAGACCACAAACTCTGCACAGATGTGGATTGAAACAATATGAGGAAAATGATACTGCTACTACAAAGAATACTGCTGCTCTGCTCCTGTTACGACCACACCCCGAGTCAGTTTCAATGTAATCTGCTGCAGGAATATAAATCCTCAGAGACACAGACTACTTGTTATGTCACAGGGTAAGAGCGGCCAGAGTCACACATACTTTAAGATGATATTAAAGCTAGGGTACCTACATTTCCAACCAAAAACACTGTAATAAATTCCACCTAAGTCATAGGTGTCCTTTTGGTAAGAAAGCCACTTTAGTGCAGGCTGCTTTTTATGGGATTCAGGCTGTTAATTAGCTATGATGACAGGTCCATATTTTGACAAAGCTGAAGTTGGCTGAATGACAAGTGACGTCCAATCCACCAGCTATGCTATCGTCATCACATACTGTTGTCACTCCAAAAAAAAAAGCCAGTATATTCCAATAAAGTCAACGGAAGAGGTTTTGAGCTTTTCTACAGGTTTAAATGATTAAATGATAATAACACATTGTACTTATGGACTCTCAAAGACGCTTTACAAAGGGACAGGTTCATAAGGAATAAACATAAAAAGCTAAAATAAACTGTTTTTTGTAGGCAATTTTGTAAACGGGGTTCCTGATGTGAGTGAGTTCCAATGTGCTACAAGGCTCTTTCAGTTGGGACAAACATTTAAGAAATCAAATGTCTTGTACCTCAGCTTTTAGTAACATTTAATAAACATTCACATTTGTTTAAAAAAAAAAAAAATTTAATACAGGACTTTATTGTGGGCTCCGACTTACAGCGACTTTCACCCAGTGCCAAACTAAAGTGTGAGACAAAGATCATTGAACCGTGCAAACCAAACCACAGTCTTATCGACCAAACACGATCCAGCCACAACTACCTGTCAAATAGTTCACAATTCTAAAAAACAAAAATACTGAAAAACATTGGCATGATCTTTTGAAGTGGCTGAATGGAGACACAGAGACATGAGAGTGGGTCTTTACAAGAACGAGACCCAACAAGATTTTGTCTGTGTTTAATCTTAAAGGGGCAGTATGTAGATTCTTCGTCCCGCAGTGGCGAAATTTCAGTGTTGCATCATCAGCTACAGAACGGTAGGAACGAGGAGCACACAGCAAAAGATAAGTGAACAATAACTTTATTATCTTTACTAAAACAAAATATAATCTTTAGCATAATACAGATCTAGCTTAAAACATATAAAGAAGCAAGAGTTCAAGTATCAAATGTTAATCTTGCTTACAATATGAAATATTGTATATATACTCTGGGGTTGGGGGTCTCGTATAGAGTCATTAGAATTACCCCTTTGTTGCCAGAATCGTGTACAAATGCAATCCACCTGCTGGAGTTTAATTTCATTTAAATATGTGTGGTGCAGTGTTCTTCATTGATTTAGTGATTTTTACTTTTTCTTTTTAACATACAAGCCAAAACCAGCTAAATTTCACCTTCTGGGAACCCAAATGCACATTCAGATTGTAAATGTTATATCCATTGTATTTTGAATCAAGAATAACTTGTGCATGGCGACCTGTTTTCTGGGGACACTTAGATGTTATTTAAAATGAAAATATTACACTCCTTTGCAAACATATTATCAAGAACACAATTAAGCTGAAAATATAATCGCTCCCACATGTCTGGACCCCTCTATCGTCTACTTTGTGTGTGGAAATGACAAGGAAAAACCACGATGGACAAAAGCTGTGATTGATTGTTGCTTATGCTGCATATCTCTTCTTGACCTGCGATCTTCTGCTGAAACAAACGAATTGGACATTTGATCTGGTTCTGTTCCCCATGGTTCTGGCTTCTGGTCTCACGTGTGTGTAACTGTGTCGAAGTGTTTTGTCAGTTCCGTTTTGTGTGCAGCTGCAGTGGAAAATTTCACACTTGCAAAATCTTTTCACAAAGTAAAAAAAGAGGAAATGCATTTGGTTTCAAATTCCTCCGGTCAATGAGGGTTGTGCCGAGGGGAAATGACTGTGTGACGGTAAAATATGTTAAAAAAGGAAAAGAACAAATCACACATGAGGCAAGCAAAACGGAATTTTGGGCCAGAATGTGTGACTCTCTGTGACGTGAGGAGTGGTACCGCCGCTGGTCTGCCACTGAAGGCTCTATTTTCTCATTGTAAGGATGTTAGAAACTCTGTTCAGAAGTCTCCATCCCCTCGTGCTCAACAGTGTGTGATGCTCCTTTAACAACAATGACAGCTTGGAGTCTTGTTGGTGGATAAGGTTCTTTATCCACTCTAATCCAAAGCCTTCTGTTCCTATACATTCCTGGGCCACCGTGCATGAACATTTTAGACCTCCACATATCGACGTGGGGATGTTATAATTTCAAAATGGAAATCTTCATGACAAAAATTGGCTTTACACATAAACAGTTTTGTGTTATCATATGAGATGGAGAACCAGGATCTGAACCCAGAACTTTCTTGCTTAGAAGCGAGAGTGCTATCCACTCAGCCATCATCCCGCCCAAGATGAAACAATCTGGGTGTCCAGAATGATATGCTCTGTCTGTAACAGACATGGATCTCATCTCACAGAGGCAATCGCACAGACTTCTACATGGGAATTCTCATCCTCACAACACAATGCTGACACTCAGAGAAGTGGATTAATTTTACACTTCCTGTGTGTCAGTCAAAAAAATAAAAAAAACATGACAAGAATAATAAAAACATATTTATATCAAGTAATTATATTGTTTTTTGCCACAAGCAAATGTCACACTCAAACATTTGTACAATTCAGCTAAAATCAAATTGCACATTATGAAATGTCTTTATTCATCATCAACATATTGTTAAAAGACTTCTCAGATCTCAGTTACATGTACAACGTTGTCATAGTGTAGGTTTCAAACATGTCTGACTGATGCTGCCTTCATGTGATCTCGGAAACTCTGACATATCTCTGTAATCCCAAAATCAGAGCGTTCATGAGGAGCTGGTCACACAGCAGAAAAAGAGTGCAGTAACGATTATATTTTCTGTGCCTTTCTCTGTCATGAGAAATGGACATGCCATGCTCATGGACAAAGTTTTGCTCCAACTTGTTTAAAAGTAAACTCATCTAGCTCAGTAACCGTTTGCGTCAGAGTCACTATTTTGGGCTAAAATATGTGGTTTTGGGCTCTCTGTGATCCTAACATTTATAGTTTAATATTGTCTTTGTACATCCATATATGAGCCCTAACCTAATCCGACCAGCGATCTTCTGTTTCTGAGTCTGGCTACAATAATAATGCATTGGTTTTATATAGAACTTTTCTGGACACTCAAAGACGCTTCACATGTGTCATTATTCATTTACTCCATACACGGTGGTGATAAACTATTACTGTAGCCACAGCTGCCCTGGGGCACACTGACAGAGGCGAGGCAACCAGTCTGTGCCATCGGCCCCTCCGACCACCACCAACCATTCACACACACACCAGACTCATTCTAGGCAATGGGGGTGAAGTGTCTTGCCTAAGGACACAACGACAGTTTGACACATTAAAGCCGCAGCCGCCCCACTGTGGTTGGTGTTCCCAGAGGTTAAGTGTCTTGCCAAGGACACAACAACAGCAGACAGTGGGAGTCCATGGTGAAGGTCGGGCTCGAAGCCACAACCCTCTGGCTCAAAGGCCAATGCTCTGCCAACTGAGCTACTGTCGCCTTATACAAAGCGAGTAGTGTGAGCATGTACCGACCGCCGTTGCTCTTGATTGGTTCTTGGTTGCTCGATGGTTGCTACTGATACGTTTGCATAAATATGGCTCCAGATATCCGCTGAAACAACCTGTTTGAGTTTGCGCTAAGTGGCTTCTTCCACAATAAGGCAAACACGACGCACAACATTAGCACTCCTTCTACAGCCTATGGATATGAGTCATAGAGAATGACCCAACAACACATCGTCAGGAGGCTAAAACTAACCTGTTTCACCACAGTCGAAACCCAGCTCATGTTCTCTATTCATGTTGAACAATCCTTGGTAAAACTGCTTCACAACAGTAGGAAGCATTGAAATTGAAGCAACACATTAGTTTGCATTTGCCCCTGCTATGTATCATATGTCCACATAAGGATTTGCCTACAACAAGCTGCTGTTCAAATCAGCCTCAAAGGTGACGTCAGCACAGAAGCAAGTTGCATTCAATGGCGACTTTTCTAAGAGGGACGTTTCTTCCGGGTTTTCTGAGATCACATGAACGTAACATGAGGTCCTTGCCCTATCTCTAAGGGAGCGCACAGCCACTCAGCTGGGGAGCCTCATGAGACTGCTGTGTCCTTTGGATCATTCCCCAAAACTCCTCCCTCTTCACCACAACAGTCCGATACAGAGACCGCATCACTGCATAGATCTGCACTCCACCGTCTCCTCTCTGTGACCAAGACCTGGACCTCTTCCTTTTGAGCCTTAGTTCCTGTTTCTGGGCGAGCACCATGGCCTCAGATTTGGTGGTGCTGATTTTAATCCTAGCCGCTTCACACTTTCCCACAAAGGAAATAAGGGGGTGCAAATACTATTGCTTATTTGATCTCCCCCTGTTTGAGTATTCATCTGAAACTAGAGGTTTTCTGATACAAAAAAAAATATGATTCTGATACGATAGTCACAGTCATTTACTCAAATTCACTTCAACTAAAACGTTAAGTAACACGGAACTTTCCAAACTCACATTAAAACATCATATCTGTCTTGGGTTCAAGTCAGGTTTGGACCTTTCTCTCCACCAGATCTACTTATGACCTGCTTTAGTCCTATTTTAGAGATACTTTGCTTGGGTAAAAGACCTCGATAAGACCACTTTGTCCTTGGTTCGGAGCAGTTTAGTCCTGGTTAAGTCTGTACAATATTTTTGTCCAGGTTTAGCTCTGGTTTAGAGCAAGCAGAAGTTGGATAAAACATGTAACGTCATTCCTCATTCCCAGGTTCTGCTCCTTTACATTTTCTTGGTTCCGTCACTTTGGACTTTTGTCTTGGTTTCTCACAGTGATCATGACTTTTCTCTTCGGCTTCACAGCTGAGGGAGTACAAAAATGAGAACATGAATAAGGCATGGTTTAATCTGAAACCTTATTTTCAGTCAAGTTTTAATGCTGTTTTATTTAGATATCATAGGAAAGGCTAAGGCTAGAAGAAGTGTAAAGAAGCCAGTACTGCTGAATTACCAGATACAGTATGTTTCAGCGGGAAGTGCCTTTGTCGGAATTGACATGGGGTGTTGTGACATGTCTCTTATCAGCTGTTGTTACCTGATGCAGTCACTGACCACGCCCCCTGCTGCACGGTGATCTCTGGAGAAGTGAGTCCTAAGTGTGAGCCAAGGTGAAGTCCCCCTCGTCTCCGTTGATGGTCCGCATGCTTCACTTCATGACGTTGATATCTTCTTGTATCTTTTTTTATATTTATGTGTTTCTGTTTGTACTATTTTTGCACTGTTTCAGTCCATTAGTATGACAGTCAGATATCATGTGTTGCTTTTTACTTAGTTGATCTAGTTTATCGTTCTGCTGTTTCTTTTTCATTTTCGTTCTGATGTTCTCACACTTGGAACAGCGTAGACCACAGTGCAACCGGCCAGTTTGGTAGATCCACCTGATCTGTCAGACAACATCCGGTATCCGGTAACAACAGCTAACTACTAAGCTAACGACTAAGAAATGGTTTCAGATACGGACAATTCAAGCGTTAGACTGACCCTTGTCTGAATCCGAGTCTCTCTTCCTCTTCTCTCTGCCACTGTCCCCGCTCTCCTCCTCCCTCTCATCAGAGCTGCTGCGCCCCGCTGGTTCCTCTGGGGACTACGACAATAAGAACACAGTCCTTTTCAGAAGCAGTGCTAACAGAGGACAGAGCTTAGCGTCAAACTGAATCTGCCGCTGCAGTATATTCAGAATGCTGCAGCTCCAATCCTGACTAGAACCAGAAAGTACAATTCTCATTGGCTCAGAGAATGCTATAGGAGCCAGACTCAGAGGAGCACAGGGACTGGCCTCCTGCTGGTGCCCAGAGTCAGAACGAAACATAGGAATGCAGCTTAACAGTGAGAGACAGGCTTCTACTCTGATACATTTCAGGTTGTAAACAGTTCTGTTTTGAGTTGCATTCAATTAAAGGATTGTATCTTCACTCTTTCTTTTTTAATTCACTGTGATTACTTCTATTTTCACTTTGTGTTGCCTTGTATGATCTGTGCTATACAAGTAAACTTGCCACGCCATAAATTCGGAATTTGACCTGGTCCTAATTTATACCAAAATGATGAAATTGACTAAAATAAGAGGGACACATTTTGATAATTCACATTTCCAGGAGTTTTATTGATGATCAAATGGTAAAATCCAGTTTGTTCACCTCTGGAAAACCTTAGAGCCCTAAACCTGGAAGACCTCCATCGACTGTCCTTTGTGGTAACGAGGTCCCAAGACATAAACCTGTTTGATCAAACAGCAATTCAGCTAAAGCTAGGACACCTGATTTTCTCTGTGCATCTGTATGTGCTATAGTGAGTTCAAACAGGTATAGTAAAATCAAGTTAAATAAATAAGTGGGAAATAGATTATAAAGAAGGCCACACATGATGCAACGACACCTCTCTACTCTACTCGGCTCGACTCTACCTGGTTGCGTTTCCATTACACTTTTGGATCTGGTACCATATCCTAGCAACTTGGTAACCATGGCTTCCAGCTGAACTCAAAGGGCAAAGCATGTAGGGCCGGTGGAAACGCCCCCAATCAGAGTAGAGTAAAGCCAAGTAGAGTGGAATAGGGCCAAGTAGGGCTGGTGGAAACGGGGCTCATGAAATACAGAATGATAGAATTGTAAAAGTGACCCAATAATAAGCAAATTTTTCCGCATAACTGTCATGTTGTATTTAATTGATTTAGTTCAGGAATTGATCAATTTAATCCAACGCTCTATTTCTTAGGTTGTATATTTTTCTCTCAACAGAAGCAGACCTGAAGCAGAAAACAGGATACTCTCTAGAAAAGATTACCTTGAGAATAAAGCCATTATTGACCGGTAAATGACATACGTTCTGAACGGACGATGAGGAGTTGCGTTTCTGTGTTGCAGAGTTCAGGCTCTCCAGCAGTACCACTGTCAAACACAAGAGGGCCTCAGTGTTTGCATGCTTCATCACTGCTTAATTGACTATTCATTTGTCTGACTTTCCCCAAATATCTGGACTTTCTGAGCCTCACATTTAGAAGAGGAGATGCTGATACAGACAACAAAAACATTCTTAAACTTTAAAAAGTTCCCTATTCACTGTGGTTGTGGTTAGCCATGCTTCAAAGTCAATTCATTCATTGTGGTTAGCCAAGCAGCACACTTTTTATGTGAAATAAAGTGTATATTTTGTGTATTGACCTTGTGGCTGTGAGGTTTTCTGCTGCAAGGTCAGGAGTGCAGGTGTCAGCAGAAAACCTTCCAACTATTGAGCTTCAGCATCAGAGAGCCCTGATGACAGTCGATGCTCCGTACTGACTACTGTGACAGCCACGAGGTCACTACATGGTGAAATACTAAAATATATGCACTTTATTCACATAAACATGGCATAATGGAAGGTCTTAACGCCTTAAATGTCTTAAACAGAAAGACCCAGGCGACAGGGATTGAAACCCACAACCTTCCAGCTGTAAAGCACGAGCACTACCCTCAGTCACCGCCGAGTCTCTACTTTTAAAAGGTTATAGAAGTTAATTGTGCAATATCAGGAGCAAAACTGTTTGTGTGCGCACCTGGCCTCAGAGAGATGGTCAGCACCGGCACCTTCTTCCCCTGGTCCTGTTCTCCATTCAGCTCCTTCTGCTTCGGGGCCTTCACCTCAGACTGTGAACGAACACCATATTTTCACTCAAAGACGTCTCGTAACTTTGCTTGAGAACTCAAACTTCAGAACGGTATTAGCAAATGAAATGTCTCATATCCTGTATACACTTTGTTACTTTGAGCATTAGAATTATGTTTCATTTCTGCAGCGCAATAAAACATCATGTTTCCTGCCCTTGCTTCGATCTCTCACCAATCTCTCTCTAGTCTTTCCCTGGTCTCTCTTTCCGGTCTCTCTTTCTTTCATGTGACAAAATCAAAATAGAAAAAAATATACTGTAGCTATTCCCTGTGCTCTTTGACGCATCAGCTCGGCTTGTCTCTGTACCCGAAAATTAGAATCTTATTCTAAAATACCATCATCTTATCTTAAAAAAAAAAAAAAAATGTAAATTTCTTCTCTGTGAGATAAATAAAGCACATCTTATCTTATCTTTACGCAAAATGATACTATCAAGCCTATATTTGTTATATGATGATAACTGACATATATAATATTATTTTCACATTTCAAGTTGAATTACAGAAATAAATGAACGATATTCAAATTTTCCTGCTTGATCATGTTTTAATTGTTGCTTTTTAAACGTACGGGTCTCGGCTCAAACGGGTCCGAGGGCACATGCTCAACATGCTTTCTCCTTGCCGTGGTGATGTACTTGAAAATAGAATTATCCTGTGCATTCTAAGTGACTTTACAGCGCAGTCCAAAAGTCAGCTCTTGGCTTCAACACAATGTTCCAAATCCTGTCAATGCTGAGGGGAGTTTTTTTTGTGTGGACCAGCCTTGTTTAGCTGCTGTGGACTTTTGAATGCATCCATTAAATGAATGGGGCTCGCTCGCTAACACATGCGCAAATGCGTTTTTTTCACATTTTCTTGCGGGAGGGGCCACTCGCTGCCATTTTCAAAAAGATGGCTGGATGACACATATTATTCAAGATGGGTGTCACTACATCCGTTAATATTTACAGTCTATTAAACGTACACATTGATGAGGCTAAAGCGCAGACCTGTGTGAGTGCGTCCTGTCTGGCTGTGGTTGCAGTGGTGGTGGTGGTGGGGGTTGGTGGGACAGTGATGGCAAGGCTGGTCTCAAGGGTCTTGGGGGTCTCTGGGGTGGGCTGTTCACTCTGGGCCTCTTCTCCTCTGCTGTCCTGCCTCTGGGCGGGCTCTGTGGCTCCCCCTACAGGAGTGCTGTCCACAGTCACAGCTTTACTCTTTCCAGAGTCGGACAGATCCAGAGGTCCTTCACACTGACACAACAGAGAGGGATTCAAATGATTCAGCTGCAAATAGTTCAAACCTGAATTATGAATATAAAATCTACAAACTATAACATTGTAAAGAACTAAAGATTTATTTGCTGAAGACAGAATATACTGTGTTTGAAAGTTTACAAGCTCAGCCAGAGATGTCATTGTTTTGATTATGGAGAGAATCAATGAACAAAAGGAGTTTTCACAATTGTATTCATTGGATAGCATAGAAATATCTTACTGCATATTTTAGCACAACACACAAGAGTCTTACAGGAGGTACATGTCTTTAGTCTTCCTTGCAGATGTGTTAGTGTCACCCACCTCGTTGCTCTCCTCGCCCCTTCCCTCTCCATTCTGGGTGCTCTGGGTGCTTTGGGTGCTCTGGGTGCTCTGGATGCTCTTGGACCCCGGGGAGTCGTCCTCGCTCTGCAGTCTGAACACCACAGTGGGCTCTTTGGCTGGAGTCTCCCGCACGCTGCCCGGTTTATGCCACACCTGCCCCGGAGCGAGCCGTGTCTGCGGAGAGGGGCTACTCACGTGCTTATTGGAAGGGATCAAGTTCGGGAAGCGTGTTTTGGAACCCTGCCAGAAGATGAAAGACACAGCTTTAAAATCAGGAATATTCAGATTCTGTTTGTTTGTGTTCTGCAATTGAAAAACACATTGGAATATTCATACCAAAAGTTTGTACGATGGACAAAAAAACCAATCTGAAATATGCTAACCCACTTTCAAGCAAACCCAGAAAATCGGTCATATCTAGCACGCTCATGAGGAGCAGGTGACATTGCTGACACATAGGTACGGCAAAATCAATCTTCTGAGAATAATAATCTTAAATCAATGGAGAGGAGAGGGTGGAAGGAAACCAAGCTATCGTGTGGATGAAGCAGACCCTGAGGACTTGGCAGATGGACGGACAGACGAACAAAGGGACCCGCCCAGGAAAGAAGCACACCCGGACAGAGCCAGGGGGACCGATAACAGCGGAGAGAAGGGCAATGTGGACATGTTGAGGTTTAAGCTGGCTAGAGACTACAGGAGTTTTAGTCTTGTGAGATTTTAAGTTGTAACACAGTGTGAGGGCTCACTCCACCTAGATCCATGACCTACACTCATTACTGCTGGGGGTGTTACCTCCAGGCTCCACCCTATGGCCTGAACCATGGCAGGCCCAAAGGAGGCGACGTTTTGGAGGTTTAGGTAAAGGTAAAGGTGCACTTTATTAATCCCCGTAGGGCAATTCAATCCTCTGCATTTGACCCATCCTGATGCCACGAAGGCTTACGTCAGGAGCAGTGGTCGCCGTAGTAACAGCGCCCGGGAACCCATCTCCAGATGTAGATGCTCGGCTTGGTCAGGACCGGAGCTGGAGGATTTAACCTAGTGAGCATGTTTTTAGTGGTAGGGGAAATTGTTGAATAAAGGCCGCATTCGAGTCACATGGACCTAGTTTTCACCTATTGTACTTTTTAAAAACTTATCATTTCTGTCTGCTTTAAATTCTAAAATAAGATTATGTAAATGTGATTTTTAAGTATTCTTCATGTATCTGATGCTTCTCATACTAATAGAAGTTCCTGACATTAGCATGTAGAGTATGCAGCTAAACACAGGCAGAGCATGCAAACAGAGGGTGTGACCTGTGATGTGGCAGCGGCCCAGTCCGGAGGCTCGCTGAGGGCCCATGGAGCGAGGGGCCCCTGGGCCAGGGGCCTCTGGGAGCTCTGCAGGGGCTGGGGGCGGCAGGGCACCGGAGCGTGAAGGATGTGTCTGCTGTGGGAATGGACTTCAGACCCCGCTGAGGGCACTGAGGGCACTGAGGGGACTGAGGGGACAGGGGCCAGGGCCTTCACCGGGGGAGAGCCCGAGTGAGGCTGCAAGTCTCTCACACTTCTGTGGAACACAAAGAGCAGGTTTTAGAGCGCTGGTTCACACCCTGGCAGATAAAAGGTTTTGGCTAATATTCCACATGTTTGAACACGTTTTTTTTGTGCTTGAGTGAAGGCATTTACTGTGTTGTTTGTTTTCCATTTTCAAATGATCACATTATGGAGTAAGTAGTAAGTAAGTATTTATTTATATACCGCCTTTTCACTGCAGATCTGAGTCTCAAAGCGGTTTACAATTGTTAATTTTTGGGCATTTGTCTCTCACTCCACACAGAGATGGGAGCGCGGTCGCCAGTACAGGAGGCGCGTGCTAGAACTATTGGACATATTTTTAGTGGTAGGGGAAACCGGAGTACCCGGAGGAAACCTACGCAGACACGGGGAGAACATGCAAACTCCACTCAGAAAGGCCCTGGTCCGACCGGGATTCGAACCCAGGACCTTCTTGCTGAGAGGTGAGAGTGCTATCCACTCAGCCACCGTGCCGCCCCAGCCGCTCTGGGGACATCAAAAAAGCAGTTAATGATAAAGTGGTTCAAGGACTGGAGGTTTTTTGTCATGAAAAATGGGCAGCATTACCATCAGAGCGAGAATGTGTGACCAGAGAGAGACTAGCAAGAGACTAGCAAGAGACCAGAGAGAGACCAGAGACAGTGACCAGAGAGGTCTCATCCACAACTACCACAACAGACTCCAAGCTGTCATAGATGTTAAAGTCATGGACTTCTGATGACGGTCAGAATAGAATTTTTGGTTTTCATTATAAATTGAAATAGAAAATATGTTTATTTAAGTTATGGCTTCACACAAGCACAATTTATGAGTGTCAAAATAGTTTGTCTCATCATTCATGATCATTGAAATATGGAAATAAATTCATATGTTAGTATAACTGAAGACACAACTTAATCCAACTTTCATTGCTAATATTTCTTTGCATGGATGGAGCTGAAACATTCTCCAGGTCTGTTTATGAGGAGGAAAAGTGTCGTAACATAAAAGAGGAAAGTACAGAGTAAATGTAGCATCTGCTCAGACCTCCTCTCCGGGACGCGCTGCTGCTGCTGCTTCCACACTGAGGAGTTCTGCACCGGTTTGTACGAGTCCTGACACAAACGTTTCAGACAGACAGAATAAAGGAGTAACCATGACGATAACATTGACACCACATGGACATAAGCCCCGTTTCCACCAGCCATGCTCAACTCTATTCTACTCTACTCGGCCCTATTCTACCTGGAAGCGCTTCCAATACGCTTTGGTATCTGGTACTGTATCCTAGCAACCTACCCACAACAAACCAGCATCTGGGTATGTGTCCTGGTAACCATTGCTTCCAGCAGTACTTTCAATTTCTGGAAGTTTAAGTTAAGTACCAGCTTGGCCAGGACAGAACCAGGGACAAGAGGGACTGAAGAAAGCACCTGATACCGGTTAAACGGGGCTGGTGGAAATACTCCCAATCTGGCTAAAGCCGAGTTGAGTAAGGCCAAGTAGAGCTGGTGGAAATGGGGCTTTCGCATGTGCACACTTACAAAGAGGCGATGCCACTCCCTCAGACGGGCATCATCTGAAACCAAACATGTGATCACCATCAGCATCGTCTTAGATCACTCCATTTCTCATTTCCTGTTTTAGAACTTTAAACTATGTCTTAAAATATGTTATGAATAAATACTGAACACAAAAGTCTGACAAGCGCGGGACGAGAATGTCAGTCTTGTTTGTTGCTCTAAAGTATGGATTTATAGAAAACTGATGGAATGACACGGGACACAGAAAACAATCCAACATTTGAGAAAGCCGTGTTTCCCTGCCAGCTGAGGACGAGCTGTTTTGTTGTTTTTTAACTATAGGAAAATCTCTTTAAAGCCCACAGATGGCCCCTTTTCCATGTGGAGAGTGGTTTAAGCAGAAATATCATATCCAAATAATATAATACATCCATGTTGTACCTGTGTTCAGTCTGTGAGGTACTTCCACCTTCACCGTGACGTCGCCCTCTGCTGGCTGACTGCTGCTCCTGGACACAATAGCATCACTCACTGCACCATGGCAAAATGCATGGAATGTTTTGGTAGAGAAATGACTTCTTCTCAACAGTTTGCGTGGTTCATAATTTGTACATAAATTGCAGTTTGAACTCACTCCAGCGCGGCGCGTAGTCGCAGGTTCTCGTCTCTCAGAAGCTTGTTCTCCTTTTTCAGGTTGTTGATGTCGGAAACTTAACAAAATATGAAATGGATAAGATTAGATTAGAACTGAAAACTCTGAAATTGGATTTTAACGGTACGATTGTGTCACTCAAACATGATAATTTTAAAGTTTACTTTTCTTTTGTTTATTAAGATTTCATGTTTTGGAAAAAATCCTGAAGTTCGTGAGTTCAAGCCCACCATAAGACCTACTTCACGACTCCCACTGATGACTGCTGTTGTTGTGTCCTTGGGCAAGACACTTAAACCCACTTTACCTGAAGCTCCCACTGAACTGAAAGATCCCAGCTCCTGTGGACTCACCTCCTGCAGGAGGATCAGTGAGGGGCTGGTGCTCTGTGTACTGGGTGCAGCTCTGACTGCCACTTCCCCAACCCAGAAATGGATTAAGGGGAAGAAAAGGGATGGATGGATGGACATGCAAGAGAAAATTATTGCTCTGATGGATGTTAGATGGAACAGAGCTCTGGGAGATGATGAGGCTTGAGAAAAATTTGCATAATTTAACTGTGCATTAAACTTGAAATAGTGAAATAATTTATCACTATTATTTCACTCAACATTGTCTGTTACTTTGCTACGCTAACCCAGAAAAAATAAATAATCCTAAACATTTTATTTAAGATATTTTTTTGTCTTTGTCTACATGTCGTCACGTACACTTTTGTAACTGAGTAACCTTCCGTTTTGACTGTTAAGTTGCATTTCCAGTGGTGCATGCACTGTGGGTTATTCTGCTGCCTTCCAGACCATTGTTCTGACGCTCGCCGGTACTTACCCATGAGTGTAATGTGTTGCATGGTCTGTAGGTGCAGTGCTTCAAACTCCTGCTGTCTCTTCTTGGACACTTCCTGCGTCACGGTGCAGCGGTCACAAAGGCCCGCCCTCAGCCTGCACACAAGTCACTCAGCTGTCAATCAAACTTCATCAGGTTCACTCTTTACACGTCCAACTTGTTCTATTGTCTCCTCAGCCGTGTCCACAGCAGTGTTTGCCCACTGGCACAACAATAGAACACCTCTGACACACAGCAGCCAACTATAGCTCTGAGCCCAAAGAGGCACTCGGTGACTCACGCGGCTCTTCTGCTCAAGAATGCAATAGTTCAACGTTTCATAATGTGCAGTCGACTCTGTTTTGTTTGTTTCATTTATTGCAGCGAACACGGCATAAAAAGGTACCCCAGCTTTAGTGAAATGGTTTGATTAGTCACTCATACTGTAGCGTTGGGTAAAATGTTTATATTACTAGTTACTGGGATAAAATGTAATATATCTAATATATATAAATATGACATTAATAATAATAATAATAATAAGAAGAATAAGAAAACCTTTATTCGTCCAACAGTGGAGAATATTACTGTTTATTTTTTTTATCTTTTTTTACTGTCTTGTCTCCGAGTTGGATGCAAGTTTAAAATTGTTTTCTCACCCAACCCCTTGTTATTTCTGTCTTTAAGTTCTGTAAAATATGCGTAGCACAAGTTTTGAAATGAAAATGTTTATGGATTTGATGGAAAATGATTTACTCAGTGAATGTGGATGTAGCGCATGGGGGCACCTGTTCTCCAGAGTCTTGATGTTGTCTGTGAGGATTCGCTGCTGATCCTTCATCTGCTGGTTCCGGGTGTACAGCTCCTCCATGCGCTTCGTGTCGCTGCAGTCAAACCAAATGTGTGTCAGAATTATTTGAGCAATCTTTGATGTATGAAGAATGATGTTCCACGGGTGCTGGTGGATTTGCTTGTGTGGGAAACTTTCACTCTGATGCAATTATAAAAACATGCATTTCTAACGAGCCACCCAGAAATCCAAATTATTTTAGTCCAGTTCTCAGATCTCTGCGCTTCCTGTGGCTCAGAGAAGAGACTTTAAAGCAGCTTGTTTGTTACAAGTCTCTCATGGCCTCGTGTCATAGTACATCTGTGACATGTTAGTGCTAAATGAATCAACTCGGACTCTGAGGAGCACAGGGACTGGCCTCCTACTGGGACTCGGAGGAGCACAGGGACTGGTCTTCACTTAAAGCTGGGGTACCTAACTTTCAAACCACTCATTATGTGGTGGTATCCATTTACTTCCTGTTTTACTTTGACAAGGCTCTTTATTCAATTTAAATTAGGGTACCCAGCTTTACTTTACTAGTTCCTAAAGAAAGAAACAGTTCAGCAGCCACTCCTGTGTGAGAATTCCCTGAGGCAGCTGTGGCTCGTGCGTCACACTCACCAGCCCTTTTTGTTGGAGAGCTCCTGGAGTTTGAGCTGCCAACCTGTCAACAGAAGAAAAAATGTCATTTTTTTCAGAGCTGTTTTCTGCCATTTAAAAATAAAATATCACCTAAAAAAGGTGAAACAGACCTAAAAAGGTCTATTTTGGTGTTGTCTGCAGTCAAATTGTGTTATTTGCAACCTTGTGCCTGCTATTAGACCACACCACGTTAGATTTATGGTTTCACACTTCTACCACCTAGGGGTTTTTAGAAGTAATACATTTTGAAGTTCAGTTAATTTCTTCTGATACAAAAAGCAAAGGAACAGACATGTTTATCTTTGTCATCATTGTTTCAGATTAAATGTTATATGACAGTACACACGTATGTGTAATATGTGCATGTTTATTTGTATGTAGAAGTACATGTGTATACATGTATTTGCAGTAAAAGTCCTGACCCTCGATGTCTCTGTCATGGCACTCCTGCAGTCGGTGCAGCAGACTGTTGAAGTCGTCCATGTCCCACTCACAGCTGAAAAACATGGAGGATATCAATTAAAATGATCCAGAACTTATACATTACACTAAAACAAATAGACACAGATAAATATAGCCTACATACTCCTGGAAAGATTAAAACTTACACAATTACAATTGTACAATTATACAATTACACAGTTATACAGTGGGGCGACAGTAGCTCAGTTGGTAGAGCATTGGCCTTAAGGCCAGAAGGTCGTGGGTTCATTTCCCACCTCTACACCTTCTCCACCGACTCCCACTGATGACTGCTGTCGTTGTGTCCTTGGGCAAGACACTTAACCCCACTTTGCCCAAAGCCCCCACTGAAAGATCAAGGCTATGCTCTCACTCAGAGAGCAGCCGTCCTCCTGTGGACTCACCACCTGCAGAGGGTCAGTGAGGGGCTGGTGCTATGAGACTTGGGTGGCATCTCTGATTGCCACCCCCCTGACCCAGAAATAGATTAAAGGGAAGAAAATGGATGGATGGACAGTTATACAGTTATACAATTCAGATCACATTCAGCACTAAAGTGTCAAACTGAAGGCTGCAGTTGTGCTCATTCTCTGAAGTTGACCAAGGTTTCTCACATGTGATGCATACGGACATATACAGTGTGCATCATTGCGGCGAAGATAAGTGGGCATATGGAACAATTCATGAGCACAGCACAGAAGGGCATTGGTAGAGACACCAGCTCCTGGTTGACAGAACAGTCGCCCAAGACTGCCGGTCACGACACACCAACCTGTGCACAGCCTGGATTGATTACCAGAAAGCCTACAACTCTATTGCCGCTTTTCCACAGTAACGGTACCATGTTGTGACGTCGGCCGACTGCCTTACACTGATTGGTCAACGAGTGTCATCACTGGAAGCGACGTCCGACCCTTTGGTAAAAACAACTCAACCCCAGCATCTTTAAAACCGGCAGCTATGCTTCGGCTACATTACATCCTCCTCACTCCAGAGAAACCCTAACCCCAACCCTAACCCGCACAGAAAACCCCAAAAGTCAACATCCTGGTTGGTGGACTCTCTTCAGGCTGAAAGAAATAATTCTAAGGCAGCTCGAGGCTCAACACGGAGGTTTAACGAGGTTTTCAGGGAGATCGGATTTGTGACTAGTCTGTGGTAATCCTGGAAATAACTGGCTAGCTGCGTATCCTGTTGGCTCAAAGCTCTCACTGAAATGTATTTACTTGTGTAAATGTTTGATTATCTGTTGTACACGGTGAGCTAGCTACATTTAGCTTCATTTAGCTATCAATAGCAAGCTAATGTGGGGCGACAGTAGCTCAGTTGGTAGAGCATTGGCCTTTGAGCCTGAAGGTCGTGGGTTCAAGCCCATCGTAAGACCTACTTCACGACTCCCACTGATGACTGCTGTTGTTGTGTCCTTGGGCAAGACACTTGACCCCACTTTGCCTGAAGCTCTCACTGAAAGATCTCAGCTCCTGTGGACTCACCACCTGCAGGAGGATCAGTGAGGGGCTGGTGCTAAGTGTACTGGGAGGCATCTCTGGCCACCCTCAGTGGCCCCATGGTGCACATCCACTCTGCAGTTCTGAAATATGTTTGTAGTTGTACTATTTCAAAATAAAAAAAAAATACATTCACCTCTTTCAATGTGCTTTGTTTTATAGTAGGAAAACAAATACAGTCTGTAACGAGTCTAAGAAACTTTATTATGTAAAAGAAGATTTGAAGTTATAGCCAGAAAAATATACACAATGTCCCTACTAAGACAAATAATTACAAGTGATGGTAAGGCAACTTTTGTGTTATCACTTTTTGCTCAAATGAATAACACTGTTATTATCCAGGTCCTTATCCATCGCTGCTGCAGCGAACACTATCAGAGATATCTAACAAAATGTTAATCTTTATGTTGTAGCTTGTTTGAAAACCTTTCCTCAAAATAATTCATAAGCAGCCACGCACACACAGCCACAAGCACACACAGTCACAAGCACACACAGTCACACACAGTCACACACAGTCACAAGCACACACAGTCACAAGCACACACAGTCACACACAGTCACACACAGTCACACACAGTCACACACAGTCACACACAGTCACACACAGTCACAAGCACACACAGCCACACGCACAGACAGCCACACGCACAGACAGCCACACAGTCACACACACACACAGTCACACGCACACACAGTCACACGCACACACAGTCACACGCACACACAGTCACACGCATACACAGTCACACACAGCCACAAGCACACAAGCACACACAGTCACACGCACACACAGCCACGCTTCAGGGGCCCAGGTTGAAGGAACTGGAGTCTTCCTCTGGCAGAGATTTTCCTTTGAAACACAATAGAGGAGACATCAGTTTTATCTACTCAAATATGACTTTGATATATTCATCATCAACATCATCAGTATTTATTGATCACCAGGAGTGGCCCCAGATCCACAGGATCCTTGAACATGTTTATTTGGACTGTGAGAGACTGCATTGTGAGAGAAAGACACTTACATCGGCTGTTTTGGGAGTCGAGTGATTATCTCACTCCTCTTGATTGTTGAAGAAACTCAGCGACAGTTTTGTCAACACTGACTCCTGGAACATGATCGATATTCATTTTGGACCTCAGGGCAGCAACACAACTGTAGGGATGAACGACACACACATCACAACATCATTATCATAATCACTGCGTCCCATATATGCATTCACAACAACCTACATGACAAATGTGGGGTGTAAAGTCTTCCTCAGGAGATGACAATGGCCATTCTTCTAATTATGGAAGCAAAGTCTTGTCTTCCCAGTCAATACTAGAGAAAGAAGAGGTCAGCAGAAAAGTATCTAGTCGTTATGGCATTGGTTTTTTTTAAATAGTTATTTAACTTGCATTATGGAGGCTTTTGAACTCTTGTACATTGAAGACCTCATTCCAATTGATTTAGGCCATACTGGAAAAGATACAGAGAAAAGAATGCAATGAAGACATGTAAATTATTACAATGTCTATATTATATCATGCTCATAATTTATTTGGTAGTAGTCAGCAAGACTTTTCTTACTTATTCTCAATACATAATAATAAAAATGTATGTAGTGGTCACGGAAGTTAGATTTGAGGTAAAGAGATATTGTTTTTATAACAATAAAACTAATATACAGAGTGCAAGTTGCAAAACTTAGTCATTGAAGAATGAAATGCAGACCTACATATATATATATAGTGCAAGCAACTATGTTTATTGGCAAAAACAAACGATTCATACAGATCAGAAGTGTTCGTAGCAGCCACACCATATTCACAACTACAGACAGCTAATGCTAACAGCTAACGCTAATGCTAACAGCTAACGCTAATGCTAACAGCCAACGCTAATGCTAACAGCTAACGCTAATGCTAACAGCTAACGCTAATGCTAACAGCGAACGCTAATGCTAACAGCGAACGCTAATGCTAACAGCCAACGCTAATGCTAACAGCTAACGCTAATGCTAACAGCTAACGCTAATGCTAACAGCTAACGCTAATGCTAACAGCTAACGCTAATGCTAACAGCGAACGCTAATGCTAACACCACTTCACGGGGGAACTCTGGTGATATGGTCATTTAATGTTGTACATGTGGGGAACTAATAATTGACCGGAGTTTATGGATGGCTGAGGCTGGGCTAAGGCTTCGATGTTGTGTTGTCTGTTGTTGTTTCTCAAAGCTAAGCCAAGGTAATGCGCAGTTATTGCCACAAAATGCGGCCGTATTTCTACAACAGCTGGGGATTTTTAACTAGCTAACTTGGTGAAAGCCCGCATTACAGTCTCAGGCAACAATATGTATAAATAATACAACTACTACTGCCACTACTGAGTAACATGCTCACCTGTTCAGTCGGAGAGAGGAATCCACGGAGCTAGAGGTCGCCAACATGAATGCAGCTGGTCACCATGTTGCTCCTACTTTTTGTCGTTCCTCTGTTTCTGGCGTTTTGCCTGTATTTAATAGATCCATGGTATTTAGTCTGCAGCAGCGCTGGAGGCAGCTTTTCCTTCTCCGCCATGTTTGTTTTGAAGAGTGCGCGTGCACACACGGGAGAAACCCCTTATAAGGCGTGCTCTCTCGTCATTGGATAAGCGCATAGGATGTGAGGTTTTTTTATTATATAGGTGGGAGAAGACTGGAAGGACTGAGAGATCCATGTTTAGGTACAAACACTCTATATAAGTGATGGCTATTGGAATATATCAATATTTAAGACGTATATTAACACCCAAAAATCGCTTACTGCTGCTTTAAGTTGTCGTGTGTATATTTGTTTGAGAATCCCTTCCCACAAGTGAGGAGATTACCAACGAGCAATGAATGACCACAGTACTTAACATTCTCCTCATCTGGACATGGTCTCAACAAAAAAAAAAATTGGACTTTGTAAATTGTTGGTTTTTGCACTTTACTTTTGTTTTTAAAGGCGCTATACCCGTTTCTGCAAGGTTTGAATGTTGAGCACCGCCCCCCAACTTGCTCAATGGCTTCTCATTTCCCCTACGCTCTAATAACATAGATCCATCTAGCTCTGTTTGCGATCTGACATGTATGCTAACATTAGCATTAGCACAACTTCTTGTAAGCTGTGCAACAATCACTGATGAAATGGTACTAAAGCAACGCACTGCTAAGACAATATATAGGTAAAAGAATACGGCTAGTTTTGCATCCAAATTTATTCATTAAAACATTAGAATATATTCGAGTATTTCATTTTAATTTATTATACAGCTCCTCACCGCAGCAGTAGAACACTCCATTGACTTGAATGTAATTCTACCGATCATTTTTCTTGATAACAGAACTCTCAAATCAATAATGACCGCTGCCCCAATGCAATCTCTGTTTGTAATTCAGGTGTGTAAAATACTGCCATTACTCCGCAAGTACAACGGGAGAAGCTAGCGGAGCTAGCCACACTCAATAAACAACTAGCTTACATATCTATCAATCAACACCATTAAATGTTAATCGGACAATACAGTATACATATACATCCTTAACACACGTGCACAGACTTTTTCAGAATTTCTTGTTATCGTTTTCATGACCAAATTACTATTTTAATGTGACAAAAAGCGATCGCGAAAAACCCGGAACTAACCATTAACATGTAGTTCCAGGGAGCTAGCTAGCTTAGCTGTTATCTGCCTAGCACGTCCCGGTGGAACCCTTGGGAGCTAACTATTTTATTTGCAGTTATTGAATACATTTCGAATTGTATGGGCTGTCTAATATGTGTTCGAATATATATATATTTTTTTAAATTTTGGAATTATATTTGAATTTTGAAGCCGAAGCCCGTTTAGCAGCGCTGTAGAGACTAGAGGCCGCAGGCTGTTCGCTGCTCGTTCTGTGAGAGCGGAGAACGAGCGGCCCGCTCAGACTCTACTCAGCACTTTTTACTGCTTGTTATTCTTACACAGCTGAATCAATTACCTCAAGTTTTCAATACAACTTGTATGTAGTAATAAGCATTTTTATCAACTAACTAAAAAAATCTTTAATAAATCTGTGATTGTATTAAAACTTTGTTTCATTCATTTGTCTGTACATGTTTAGAAAAGGGGTTCAAAACTACTTATGTACTTTTACTACATACATTATATTTGTCAGTAAATCCGTATCACCTTGGTAAATTTATGAACGAGGATGGAGACATTAATTTTGTTAAATACAAAAAGGTTTTATTTTTGGTCAAAATAAATGTTTAGGCGTATGACAAGCGATGCATCAGATAGCCCTCCTCCTCTGCAACCACTGCTACACAGGCTGCTGTTGCTACAGGTATGTCCCATTCTGTCATAGGTCTCTCCGTGGTTTTTGCCGATTGTACAGAGCACAGCAAGTCAGCACCATTGACTTCATGTTCAGTGTCCGAGTCATGCCGAAAGCATTTTCAAAAACCACTCACGCTGTGCTGAATTTTTGATTAAATACTTGCTGTTAGTCTGTCACTCTGTGTCCTGTAAAGGTTTTAGGAGCCAGTTTTGCAGATGGTAAGCAGAATCCCCTAGGAGGTTATAACCTGCTATCACGATATTATAATAAATCCATGCACCGCACCAATGTTACTAATTACACGTCGCGTGTAAATGACGTGGTCTGACAACGCTGAGGAGATATAGGAGGTTCTATTTTTGATGGAAAAGCACCCAAACTAGGCCGTGCCGTGTCGTAGTGTACCGTACTGTTACTGTGGAAAAGCTCCTTACCATGCATGGCGGGTTCCATCCCAAATCCAGCACCCTGAGACTGTACGTAAGCCGTAAAGAAGGAGGCCGAGGACTAGTGAGTGTGAGAGCCACTGTCCAGGACGAAACATCCAAACTCCATAACTACATCATGGAGAAGGCCAAAACGGATGACGTACTCAGTGAATGTAGTGGCGAGATGAGCAGGTGCTGGAGGAGAGCCCATCATGGGAGAACAAGCCCCTACACGGCATGTACCACCAGAGCATAACAGAAGTGGCTGATCTCAAGAAGTCCTACCAATGGCTAGAAAGGGCTGGCCTACAGGACAGCACAGAGGCACTCATCATGGCTGCACAGGAGCAGGCCCTGAGCACCAGAGCGATAGAGGCCCAGATATACCACACCAGACAAGACCCAAGGTGTCGGTTGTGCAAAGAGGCACCTGAGACGATCCAACACATAACTGCAGGGTGCAAGATGCTGCAGGGAAGGCCTACATGGAACGCCATAACCAAGTGGCTGGCATATTGTACAGAAAGTGTGCAAAGTATGGGCTGGAAACTCAGGAAAAAAGAACACGAAAAGCATGAGAAATACCATGGGCTCAGGGAGGAGCTGGAGAGGGCCTGGAGGGTAAAGGTGACAGTAGTGCCCGTGGTGATCGGTGCACTCGGGGCAGTGACCCCGAAGCTAGAGGAGTGGTTACAGCAGATCCCTGGAACAACCTTGGAAATCTCGGTCCGGAAATGTGCAGTGCTAGGAACAGCAAAGATACTGCGCAGAACCCTCAAGCTCCCAGGCCTCTGGTAGAGGACCCGAGCTTAGAGAGGGATAACCGCTCGCAGAGGTATATATATATATATATACCTCTGCGGGCGGTTATTTCTCTCTAAGCTCGTTATATATATATATATATATATATATATATATATATATGTCGATATTCACTCAGCTCATTTATTGTCTTATATAATGTTTCATATTTTATATAAATCTCACCTGAACCCGTCAGTGCAAAATTGTAGAACTTTTGTATCAATAATAAAGTTCTGTATTAAAAGAGCTCGATCTAGACAGTAGAAGAAGATGGAATGACGGAGCTAATGTTTGTTTTGATTTTTAAGCAGCAGGAGAGCTTTTATAGCAAATACAACATGAACGTGTGTGACAAACAGTGAGAGAAGTACACACACACACACACACACACACACTCTTTGGAGCGCACACACACCATGAAGAGCGCCAATGTACTGTAATTTAGTGAACCAGGTCTACACCTGGTCTAACCCTTATGTTGTGTTAGGGTCTCCAGCGACCCGCTTCATGGTTATAATATGTAATAACTTCCGCGTAATCTTATGAGAACGAGGCTTAATGACATCCTCCACAACACGTATATAAATGCAGCAAAACTATGTTTTACGATTTTGACATTTCCGAAAGTATCGGAATCTTTTCTCACAGCACAGTTTGTGACCCACGCGAGTGAGAACTGACATACTAACATTTTACACTTTGTGAACAAAAATTTGAAATGTTGTTCTCAAACTTGACCTGATAGACACTTTTTTACGCACACATACACGCACAACCCCTTACGTCTCATCAAGAAGATCCTGGGTTCGAATCCCGGAGTGAACAGGGCCTTTTTGGGTGTAGTTTTTTCTCCCAGTGCCTGTGTAGGTTTTCTCCAGCTCTGGTTCTGACGAAGATCTGGAGTTGGGTCCTGGCTGCAGTACTACAGTGACTACTGCTCATGACAAAGGCCCTAGTAGCATCAAGATGGGTCAAATGCAGAGGAGCTATTGCCCTTTGGAGATAAATAAAATGTACCTTTACCTTTACGTTACACGGTCCATGAGGTTCTTGATCACAGCCTCGTGGAGGAAGAGTCTTTTGAGGAGACGGATGTGCACATTATTGTCCCGTAGGAAAATTTGACCTCTGCATTTGACCTATCCTTCAAGTTCTACTACTAGGTTCTCTATCAGTGGTTGCTGTAGTACAGTGTCTTTGGACCCATCTCCAGATGTTGATGCTCGGCTTGATCAGGACCAGAACTGGATAATTTTACCTATTGTCCTTTTTTTTGAGTGCTAGGGGAAAACGGAGCACCTGGAAGAAACCAATGCATACACAGGGAGAACATGCAAACTCCACTCAGAAAGGCACCTGTTCTGACCAGGATTTGAACCCAGAACCTTCTTGCTGAGAAGCAGCAGTGCTATTCACTCGCTATTCACAATGCCGCCCGATCAGGCTAATTTAGAGGACAATGTATTTGAGGATGGTATTGTGGATGATCCACATCAAGATGAAGAAACATCCGATTCAGATGAAAAAGTGACTGAATGAGAAGAGCAGGGCTTTGTTTCAAAGAATGAAAAGGTTTGGAGTCAAACCCGTATGAAAATGAAGGCAGAGCAAGATCAGCAAATATCATAAAAATGAGCCCTGGACCCTCTCGATTTGCAAAGTCACAGACCCAAGACATAGAGACTGCATTAGAGCTTTTCAGACCAAACTCCAGAAAACTTTCAGAAAACTGTTGTTTTCTGAAAATAAAGTAGTTTTCTGAAGAACAAAGGCTCCTTTTACCAACAAATCTACACGGGTCATATTTGACCCTAACACCACCAACGTAACTATTATTGATATATTTGTGGGTGTTCAACTTTTTTCTAAAGTTATATTCTAATATTGTTCTATTATAGTTAGAAAACAATATTATCTATGGATTTTACATTTAGTAAATTATGATTGGAAAAAAGTAATTTTCAGCTTAAAAATAAGTGACAAGATCCGTCTCGAGGGTCATAAAATCAAATAAAAATTGGATTATATGGTTGTTTATGCATATAATGTTTGTTAAGATGTAGTACTAACTATATCAAGTGATACTTATTTAATTTTAGTGTTCAGGTTTGTGTTGGACCCCGGGTCAAAAATGACCCGCTAACAACGGGAAGTGGTGCCGGTTCCTAACACAACATGAGGGCTAAACCAGGTCTAAACCAGGCTAAACCAGATATAAACTAGGTCTTAACCGGGAAAAAAACAGGTCCAAACCATGTCTAAATCAGGGCTAAACCAGGTCTAAACTAGGTCTAAACCAGGCTAAACCAGATCTAAGATAGGCCTTAACCGGGACAAAACCAGTTCAACCTGGAGAGACTACAAGAGACGAGATGCGTTTAAGAGTTGTTTATTTTATGGATTGAGTTTGTTTATTGGTTTGGAGCTTAGGCCCCGGCTGTGGCCGTTCTCTGAAGAGATCTGCGCCTGGGTGCAGATCATGATCCCCCGGGGCCTAGACACTGGTGGTGGCAACAAGGCAAGGTGAGAGTGAAGAAATCCTGAGGCGGAGGTGGGGAGGAGGTGGTTGCAGCTTGAAGTCCGTTTGGTGAGCTGTGCTCTGCTTTGCTCTTAAACGCTGGCTTGATTGACACGGCTGCGGGGAGTTGATTAAGACAGGCTGAGTAAGGCGTGGTTAAGCCTGGTGTGATAACGTAGGTAGTCTACCATCCTGAACCTCCGCTTAAGCTTCATTTCAACCTGGAGAGACTACAAGAGACGAGATGCGTTTAAGAGTTGTTTATTTTATGGATTGAGTTTGTTTATTGGTTTGGAGCTTAGGCCCCGGCTGTGGCCGTGCTCTGGAGAGATCTGCGCCTGGGTGCAGATCATGATCCCCAAAAAGAGAGCTTGGCTAGCGATGCGTTTGCCATGACTTGGTTGCTGCGTTTATGGAAGGCGCATGGTGTGAGTGACTGTTTCCGTGCGCGAGCTCGGCTCTAGCGCTAGGCGTTGGCACGCGCACGAGCTCGGCTTGAGTGCGCGGCGTAATGTCCGTGCGCGAGCTCGGCTCTAGCGCTAGGCGTTGGCACGCGCACGAGCTCGGCTCGAGTGCGCGGCGTAATGTCCGTGCGCGAGCTCGGCTCTAGCGCTAGGCGTTGGCACGCGCACGAGCTCGGCTCGAGTGCGCGGCGTAATGTCCGTGCGCGAGCTCGGCTCTAGCGCTAGGCGTTGGCACGCGCACGAGCTCGGCTCGAGTGCGCGGCGTAATGTCCGTGCGCGAGCTCGGCTCTAGCGCTAGGCGTTGGCACGCGCACGAGCTCGGCTCGAGTGCGCGGCGTAATGTCCGTGCGCGAGCTCGGCTCTAGCGCTAGGCGTTGGCACGCGCACGAGCTCGGCTCGAGTGCGCGGCGTAATGTCCAGGCGCGAGCTCGGCTCTAGCGCTAGGCGTTGGCACGCGCACGAGCTCGGCTCGAGTGCGCGGCATGCTGGAAATGAGGAGTTGCCACCACCAGGAGATGCATACGTACTTATATGAGAGGAGGCGCTGGGCTGCCAGAACGGATGAATGTGGTAGAGAACCGGGGACCGAGCTCCTGGAGAGATGATTGAGGGAGTCCTAGGCGCATCCGCCCAAGTGGCTGCTCCTATCCGGAAGGAGTGGCGGGTGTAGAGAAAGGAAGAGAGGTTACATGCAGGGAGCAGAGGTTTTGAATTTGTTCAGACCAGGGGGTCGTCAAGGGATTGTTTAAGGAGTAATTATAGTCTGTGAATGTTGATAAAATGTCCATAGATGTTGTAGAATGTTAAAGTATCCTGAATCATCACCACGGGCCTTCTAGTTGGACGCTAACTGTCCAGACCCTCCTGCATGGCAAGGAAAACTCACAAAACCCCGTGGGGAAAAAAGTGAGAAACCCTACATTGAGAGAGGGAATCCACTCCACGGACAGACAGGCTAGTCGTCCAGGACCTAAACTACAGAACAAGGACCATTGCCAATACTCCTTTAAGGATCTTCTTATGAGGGTGGAGCAGTGTGACTCGAAGTGGATTTTAGAGAATGTATTTAATGCCGATGTAGATGAGGCAGTGACGGCAGTACCCGCAATGCTGATGTCCAGAGACTGAGAGTGTGCCGTGAGAGGGAAAGGAGAATGCTGAATGAAGGATGAACTGCTGGTGTTTAGAGCGCTGATCGAACGTGATTCCACTTGGGGAGACTAGAAGGTGAAATGAGATTCATGAAGTACACTTACCCAGGAAGATTAATGTTCGATAGGAGATCTCTGGACCCCCAAAAACCAACGCACAAGGGCCCGGTCAGAATGAGGGCCAGGGTGCGTCAGGTAAGGCGAAGCGTGAGACAGGCCCGGCGGCAGGAGCCGCACCAGGAGAGAATATGCCTGGGGAACATGCGAAGGAGCACCTCCTACAGCCACTCAGAGTGCACGCAAACCATGGCGGGCAGTGCTGCACACCAAAAGCCAATGAGTGCGGCCTGGGGAAGATAGCCGGCCAGGTTTGAAGGCCACGCCGAACAGTACTCATGCATTCTTAGCAGGCCAGCGTTGCAGCAGGCCACCGTCGCGGCGTTGCGGCATCACGTTCCTGCGAAGCTGAAAAGAGAAACCTCGAACCACTATCACGCGAGTGAAAGGACCAACGTCTTCAGTCAGACCACGTCTTCAGTCAGACCACGTCTTCAGTCAGACCACGTCTTCAGTCAGACCACGTCTTGTCAGACCACGTCTTCAGTCAGACCACGTCTTGTCAGACCACGTCTTCAGTCAGACCACGTCTTCAGTCAGACCACG
Source organism: Knipowitschia caucasica (assembly GCA_964034765.1). Taxonomy (NCBI): domain Eukaryota; kingdom Metazoa; phylum Chordata; class Actinopteri; order Gobiiformes; family Gobiidae; genus Knipowitschia; species Knipowitschia caucasica. Next base: position 36,315,082 of record OZ035827.1, on the reverse strand, counting down.
TCTTCAGTCAGACCACGTCTTCAGTCAGACCACTGACCTGGTCCGTCGATGCCGGCTCTTCCCGTCATTGTGAAGCAGAACTCTCCAAGCGTTGGATTGTTCACCCCCCAATAGGGAACGCGAGTCCATGGTCGACACTGGTCCCACGATGAATGGATGAGAGCACACGAATGCGTCGAAGCGTGGCGTCGAGAATGCGGCAGGAGGCGGACACCGACGTGGCGTCAAACAGCGGCCACCGGCGATGAAGCGTGCGGCCGCCGACGTGCTGAGATGAAGCGTGCGGCCGCCGACGAGCTGCAATGAAGCGTGCGGCGTCGTTGAAGCGTGCGGCGCCGTTGAAGCGTGCGGCGTCGTCGAAGCGTGCGCCGTCGTCGAAGCGTGCGCCGTCGTCGAGGCGTGCGGCGTCGTCGACGCGTGCGGCGGCGTCAAAGCGTGCGCCGTCGTCGAGGCGTGCGCCGTCGTCAAGGCGTGCGCCGTCGTCAAGGCGTGAGGCGGCGTTGAGGCGTGCGGCGGCGTCAAAGCGTGCGGCGTCAAAGCGTGCGGCGTTGAAGCGTGCGGCGTCGAAGCGTGCGGCGTCGAAGCGTGCGGCGTCAAAGCTTGCGGCGTCAAAGCGTGCGGCGTGGAGGAGGAGTCGAAGCGTGCGGCGTCAAAGCGTGCGGCGTGGAGGAGGAGTCGAAGCGTGCGGCGTGGAGGAGGAGTCGAAGCGTGCGGCGTCAAAGCGTGCGGCGTGGAGGAGGAGTCAAAGCGTGCGGCGTGGAGGAGGAGTCGAAGCGTGCAGCGTAAAAGCGTGCGGCGTGGAGGAGGAGTCGAAGCGTGCGGCGTCAAAGCGTGCGGCGTCAAGTAAGTAGTAGTAGTAGTAAGTAATCTTTATTTATATACCGCCTTTTCACTGCAGATCTGAGTCTCAAAGCGGTTTACAATTGTTAATTTTGGGCATTTGTCTCTCACTCCACACAGAGATGGGAGCGGGGTCGCCAGTACAGGAGGCGCATGCTAGAACTATTGGACATATTTTTAGTGGTAGGGGAAACCGGAGTACCCGGAGGAAACCTACGCAGACACGGGGAGAACATGCAAACTCCACTCAGAAAGGCCCTGGTCCGACCGGGATTCGAACCCAGGACCTTCTTGCTGAGAGGCGAAAGTGCTATCCACTCTGCCACCGTGCCGCCCAAAGCGTGCGGCGTCAAAGCATGCGGCGTCAAAGCGTGCGGCGTGGAGGAGTCGAAGCGTGCGGCGTCAAAGCGTGCGGCGTGGAGGAGTCGTCGAAACGTGCGGCGTCAAAGCGTGCGGCGTCAAAGCGTGCGGCGTGGAGGAGTTGTCGAAACGTGCGGCGTCAAAGCGTGCGGCGTGGAGGAGTCGTCGAAGCGTGCGGCGTGGAGGAGGAGTCAAAGCGTGGAGGAGGAGTCGAAGCGTGGAGGAGGAGTCGAAGCGTGGAGGAGGAGTCGAAGCGTGGAGGAGGAGTCGAAGCGTTGAAGCGTGGCGTCCGTTTGGTGAGCTGTGCTCTGCTTTGCTCTTAAACGCTGGCTTGATTGACACGGCTGCGGGGAGTTGATTAAGACAGGCTGAGTAAGGTGTGGTTAAGCCTGGTGTGATAACGTAGGTAGTCTAGCATCCTGAACCTCCGCTTAAGCTTCATGTCTAAACCATGTCTAAATCAGGACTAAACCAGGTCTAAACTAGGTCTAAACCAGGACTAAACCAGGAATAAACCAGGACTAAACCAGGAATAAACTAGGTCTAAACTAGGAATGAACCAAAACTTTTGGCTTGAATCTGAAACCAGCACTGTTTTATTTGGTTTCAACTTCAAGAGGATGAGTTTATGTTCCAAATGAATTGCCCTTTGGGATCAATAAAGTTTTCTGAATCTGAATCTGAATATTGTGACACTAATTTTGTGTTACTTGTAATACTTAATACTGCTAGATTAGTTATGACTCAACCATTACAAGACTCAGACGTTTAATGGGGATAATAATTATATAATTACAATAATATACTTGTGTCCAACTTTCAATTATCAACTTGAAAATAAATGAATTACTCACTGGAAGAGTGGGTCTGAGTGTGATACATTTTTTCATCAGAAAAAGAGAGGGCCAGGAAGAGCCCACACTGCCATCTGGTGGTGGCATCTGGTACTCGGCTTTAGTTGAGCAGCACAATAATTACAGAAGATCATTTGACTGGAGAAATTTACTAGTCAGATAATTTGTGATGTGTTTGAGCCAGAAGTTCATCATATTAGTGAAGATGATAATAGAACAATGTCGTAACATAATAAACAAAACAAAAACCTGAATTAACAAGTATGAGTTTAGTAACATTAATAAAACAAATAAATATTAATGCAATGACAGTTATAGTAATAATCTACTACTACTCCTACTTCTACTACCGGTACTACTACTACTACAAATAATAATAATAGTAACACAAATAATGATAAAAATAATAATGATCATGAACACAGAATAAACCATATTTATCATAATAACCATAATCCTGAAAAGCATTTTTCACGACCCTTGTTACAGAGAGTATGATTCTGTGCTGATCTGAGTGTGATAAGAGACGTGTGCGACAGGACAAGCTGGTTCTGTGTTTGTGTTTCAGCTCGTCATTTTGCTGCAGACTCATAATCAAACACTTCCTCAAACCTGTCACAGCCTGATCCCAGATCCCAGCTAAGCAGCTAACTCCAGGTTACTGTGATGGAGAACTTTTAGTTCTTAAGGAGGTTTCTAATACTATACTCAATACTCAATACTCTATACAAACCTGGAGATGAAAGTCTTCCAGTGATTGTATAATACATTATGGCAGGGCAAGTTTATATGTACAGCACAGTTCATACACAAGAAACTAACCCTAACCCAGTGCTTAACTAAACAATAGAAACCACAGTACATTCAAACGAGTAAAGATTACCAGAACTGTTTTTAACCTGGATTTGAACATTGTAAGAGGGTTAGAGTTAGGGGAGAAGCCTGGCTCACATATTCAGGAAGACTGTTCCCGATTTTAGCTGCATCAATCTGAAAAAAAGGATGACACCCGCACACTGTCTAACTTGCAAACACCAGTGGTTTATTAGCAACGTCCTCAGTAAATGAAACGACAGTGTGCGTGTTTTTCAAGTTTGGCCACCTTGTGCGCGCCCACTCCTACGCACCTGTCATAGAAGAGATGTGCGAAGTCTACCTCTTTTAGCTGCATCAATCTGAAACGCTGCCTCCCCATGTATAGTCTTGACTCTGGGCACCAGCAAGGCCAGTCCCTGTGCTCCTCAGTGTCTGAGTTTGTTCATATAACACTCACGGATGTACTTTGGTGCGAGACCATGGAGAGACTTGTTAGTAAGTAGTATATATATATATATATATATATATATATATATATATATATATATATATTAATTTAAAGTTAATTACAGCTTAAAAATTAATTAATCGTAATTAATCGCATTTCAATCGACAAAATGATGCCATATTTTTCTGTAAATGGTTGTTTGAATGGAAAGCTACATGCCAACATAGTGTACATTATGTGCTGTATTTGTTTATTATAACAATAAATCCACATAAAATGGCATTAACATTATTAACATTCTGTCTTACTGTTTAGACTCAGACCAAAACTATTGTTTGTTACAGATGAGGGACATTTCAAAACAGTCTGAAATGCAGAATGTCATTAAATCTGTCATGAACTGGGAGTGGAAGGGAAAATTAGGTACCCCAGCTTTAATTTAGCGAGTGCGCTTCAGGAGAAGACACGGAGGAGACTGAGGCTCCGTTGTCCAGCTTCTGCGCTGTATTTTTGTGTGCACCAGTTATGTTAAAGCTGCACTAACTGACTTTGGGATTTTGAAGCCGCGGACTCGCTGGGCTCGCTCTTTCTGCTCCCCTCCCCGCACCCATGACGTTATCGCCCCCCACACACACCCACTGTTGTTGACGGAGCTAGCGTCTCCCAATATGGATATTATGGATATATGGATTTGCACGTGGATGGCGTGACCATAGAACGATAGAACCAGGAAGCGCGGAGGAACGGGACTTTCTTTTGGATGGCTGTTTCGCTGTGTAAGCAGTAACTGGTGACGAAGACACAGAGGCTTCAGGTTAGCTCCGCCGCTTGTTGTGCTAACTCAGCTGTCTGTGCTAACGGACCTGTAGATTTGTCACAAAAGTGGGGGCTAGTGGTCCGCTGTGATTGGTCACAATCTGCGACCCGAAACACATCTCTTTCTTGTTTCATCAAAACTCGATCTAAAATATAACGTCACGGCAGCATAAATCTGCGCTATTTTTTCTTCAAAAGGACGTATATCCCAATGCACTACATGAACATGGATAGCATTTTCGTAATGAATACAAAAATAAAGTCAGTTAGTGCAGCTTTAAGCAAAGACACGCACATCTGTGCGTGGTCTTGAATATGATCACGTTACGTGGCGCCGTTCGCCGTGATCACAGCCGCTGGAGGAACCGCTGTCCAGAGCTCCGCAGCTCAGCTCGCAGAGTCCATACAGGAAACAACAGCATCCGTCCCACGGACACGTCACGCGTATATTATTTTAAAACGTAGATTCCCAGAGACCTGCTCTGTCACCAACACACGCACGTGTCCGAAGCATTCTGAGTGTTATTATGGGATGCGTGGGCATGCGTTAATTGCGTACATTTTTGTGTGTTAACGCGATAATTTTGACAGCCCTAATATATATATTGTATATATAAACTCTGGCCTTTCACAGACCACAGTCACAAAGCGCTTTACAATTGTTTTTGGGCATTTGTCCTCTCACTTCATACAGATATAGCATGGTGGTACACAAGGAAAGATGCTTTAAAGTCTATTCTCTAATCCACAGGATGCCAGAGCAGAGACCTGAGAGCTAGACTAATGTGATCATACTTCCTGGTTCTTGTCAGTGTAGCGTTTTTCAGTATACTGCAACTTTTACAACTCATTTGGAGAGACCAGTGAGCAGGCTGCTACAGTAGTCTAACCTACTGGAGATAAATGCAGGATAAGAACCTCCAAGTCTGCTCTAGACACTATTTTTTGACAACAGTGGCTCAGTTGGTAGAGCTTTGGCCTTTGAGCCTGAAGGTCGTGGGTTTGATCCCACCGTGAGACCTTCTCCACCGACTCCCACTGATGCCTGCTGTCGTTGTGTCCTTGGGCAAGACACTTAACCAACTTTGCCTATGAGGAGCGCGGAAGTAGTGTTAGCTGAATGTCTTGACGTGTATATGTACGTACAGTATATGTGTATTCATCAAACTGAAATGTCTCCACTGTGGGACAAATAAAGGACTTCTTCATTCAACTTCTTCATTGTCAGTATTGTCTATATTTCCTTCAGTCAAAATTTCCTTGTTCAATTACATAAAGCACATTTATTTTTTTCCGTGTTTTTGGACGTGAGATGAGTGACAAGTGTTTTTGTGATCGAGCCGTTGAGTTTGGACGTGTTTGGATCCGTCAGGGAAAAGCTGATCTCTGCATGAGACGACCTGCCTTAATCTTGTATGCAAACTACTTTGAACTTACTACATACACAATTTACATCAAAGGCCTAGCAATGCACACAAAACAGAACATTACATATATGTATTTTAGAATTCTTCAATTTCTTTATTCTCACTTTTAACCGTCTTCCATTGCTCCTTATCAAAATCTCAAACCAGACTGATATCAAGAACTTCTGGCACAAACATATCCCTCTCATCCTATCTGTCCAAATGCCTTTTTTCAAACTTGTTATGCTTTAAAGAAGAGCTTAAATAAAGGGGGAGAGGATACTGACTGGATTAATCACAGACTTAGACTTAGGCTAGGATCTACAGGTGAAACTTGGAAAATGTCATCTATTTCTGAAAAGCAACTTAAAATCTGAAACCAATATATGATACAGACTCATGCAAAGATTATTATAATGTTGACCCGATTATGGCTTAAAGACCATTTTAGGAAAGAAACACCCTCTCCACTGTTTGAGCAAAACCCTCTGGTCTTATTTGACGAGCACGTATCACCAGAATAATTGACAATTGGTTATTTATTGTGATTGGTTCTGTTCACTGTATTTATGGACAGAATTTCTAGGCGCAGCCAGGGGTCGGAGGGGGTCCGGTTCGGAGACCACAGGATTTCATCTCTGCTGTTTGCAAACGATGTTGTCCTGTTGGCTCCAACGAACCAGGACCTGCAGCATGCACTGGGACGGTTTGCAGCCGAGTGTGAAGCGGCTGGGATGAGAATCAGCACCTCCAAATCCGAGGCCATGGTGCTCGACCGGAAAAAGGTGCCTTGCCCTCTGCAGGTGGGTGGAGAGGTCCTTCCTCAAGTGGAGGAGTTCAAGTATCTCGGGGTCTTGTTCACGAGTGAGGGAAGAATGGAGCGTGAGATTGACAGGCGGATCGGTGCAGCGTGCGCAGTTATGCGATCGCTGTATCGGACCGTTGTGGTAAAGAGGGAGCTGAGCCGAAAGGCAAAGCTCTCGATTTACCGGTCAATCTTCGTTCCCTCCCTCACCTATGGTCATGAGCTATGGGTAATGACCGAAAGAACGAGATCGCGGATACAAGCGGTCGAAATGAGCTTCCTCCGCAGAGTGGCTGGGCGCTCCCTTAGAGATAGGGTGAGGAGCTCAGTCACATGGGAGGAGCTCGGAGTAGAGCCGCTGCTTCTCCACGTCGAGAGGAACCAGTTGAGGTGGCTCGGGCATCTGTTCCGGATGCCTCCTGGACGCCTCCCTGGGGAGGTGTTCCGGGCACGTCCCACCGGGAGGAGGCCCCGCGGAAGACCTAGGACACGCTGGAGGGACTATGTCTCTCAGCTGGCCTGGGAACGCCTTGGGGTCCCCCCGGACGAGCTGGAGGAAGTGTGTGTGGATAGGGAAGTCTGGGCTTCTCTGCTTAGACTGCTGCCCCCGCGACCCGGCAACGGATAAAGCGGAAGAAAATTGATGGATGGATGGATGGATGGGTTATTTATTGTTTATTTGGTTGGATTGTAGCCATGGGATAATTTGCCTCCGTTGTCCCCATGGATCTATAATAATAACTGGATAAGGTATCACTAGCTTACAGCTGTCCCACCCATGGGCACAGGGGGCGCCCGTGGTACTGCAGACTAAATTCACGCGGGCTATCCAGAAATAAGTCCCACAGAACTCAATGTAAACTAAAACAAACAAAAAGCTGACAGAGAACCTACATCTATCATAAAGGTCAGATTTTGTGGGGATTTTAGTGTCCCTTGTCATCCTGAACTTTTTTTCTTCTTAAATCCTTCGGTTTTCTTTAAAACCACACTTTACTGCCACAAACTCTGCTCGTTTCCTTCCTGCTCTGGCTCCGCACTAACGCTGCTCTGATCAGCAGCGCTGATTGGTCAAAGCGCGGCCGAGCTGTAACGAATCTAAAACTTTGTAAAGTACTCCGAGACGACTGCTTTTGTGAGTTAGGGCTCTGTGTAGAAAATATGTGTTCTGAATCATCTGCACATTCCACTGAAGTGGCAGTAGGAAGGAAACGTCATGAAGGCTGCAGTATTGATACATGACAAAGTTACATTTTACATCTTATTTTTGGACAATATCAAGCCCAAATAAAAATGTTATATTGACGAGAAATAATGAATTCAAGGTTGGGATTAATTGGTTTTTTGATTATTCATTAGTTTTGATTATTTGTTCAATTAATTGATTGTTTAGAGTTGTTGTTTGGAAGAAAACAAAATCAAGTCATGCCTGGAGACCATCAGCAGGTGACTTGTTTGTTTCTGCAGTCATTCTGGGATGATCTCAGATAAAACCTCTCCTATAAACTATTTCAAAAATACATAATACAAATATGCATTTTTTTTAAACCCTGAAAAAATAATCATACAGTAAGGGAGCGTGAATCCCCTGGCACCAGTCCTGCTGGTGTGCAACATGTGGCATTGAACTGAACGACATCTCTCTACAGACGACGTGTCATCATCAGAACGTAGCAATTTGTGGATGACATACAATATCTTCTGATGAGGAAAATGTCACTAAATAGTAAACACATTTATGACGTTTACAACAAATAACGTTTTCTACAAATAAGAACTGTTTGACATCAGTAAGACCTCAAATTAGAGTGGGATATTTGTGAAAAGAACAAAGAAGTCACATGTACGCATACAGAATGAATGGAAACAGCATTACCAACTGATGGCACAGCTTTCCGCACACATTTTCATGCATCTTAAGTCCTTCAGTTTGTAAATGTGATCCCTGAGGCCACGAACAAAGACACTCACCTCATTCACAGATGGCTGCGGCTGATATCCTCAAAACAGCCCAATCCCTGACAAATGGACAATTAAAGCGTAGATTCTGTGGATTGTGTTTTAGAGGAGCTATGGTTCCACGCCTCAGCTCTCCCCTCCCCTCAAACCGGTCAGGTGAGTCGCAGGGCCTCTGGCAGCACTAACGTTTGAGCCCAGGCAAGTCCTCCCTGGATATTCAGGTCGAGCCGGAATTCCAGACAACAGGTCGGACCGGCTCTGCATAAAGGCCCCGCGGGTAGATAGCGAGGCAGGCGGGGCGAGCGGCTGCACCATTGCATCAGAGAAGAAAATACAGTCTCAATATGAATAGAGTAAGAGTTATTGTTCACTTATCTTTTGCTCTGTGCTCCTCATAATAATAATAATGTGTTTTATATAGCAAATGTTTGGACACTCAAAGACGCTTCACATGTCATTATTCTTTCACTCCATACACAGTGGTGATAAACTATGACTGAAGCCACAGCTGCCCTGGGGCACACTGACAGAAGTGAGGCAACCAGTATGTGCCATTGCCCCTCAACCTCCACCAACCATTCACACGCCAGACTCCTTCAAAGTAATGTGGGTGAAGTGTCTTGCCTAAGGACACAACAACAGTTTGTCAGTGGGGGCGGGTCCCGGCTCAAAAATGGCCAAAATGACGTGCGCTGACATGCTTGCAATACCCCCCCGGGCCGATGGGGATGGACCTGGAATGAGATTAGCCAATGCTAACATATAGCATTAGCTGACCTCTCGAAAACACCTTTACAGGATGGTCCAAAAGTTGGCTCTTGGCCCAAAGCTCCGGTCCACATGTGTGTCAATGCTGAGGGGAGTGAATTTTTTTTGGACCACTCTAGTTTACTTGCTGTGAATTTTTGAAGTCTCTCGTTCAAATGAATGGGGCTCTCGCCGGCTGACGCATGCGCAGATGCGTTTTTCACAATTTTCTTGTGGGCGGGACCACTTGCGGCCATTTTGGATAGCTACAGTAGAGCAAAATTTTTGACCCATTAGTTTGAACAGCGGAGATAGGCGTGACTACGTCCGTTGATATATATACAGTCTATGTTATTACTACATACCTGTTGTATTACAATCCGTAATTTAATTGAAAACTTGAGCTCATTGATACAGCTTGTGTATGAATTCAGGCCGTATAAAAGTGCTGGGTAGAGACTTAGCGTGACGGTCGTTCTCCTCCAATCACAGAACGAGGCTGTATCCTCTAGCCTTTACAGCGCTGCTAATCACGGTGGCATGTTAGCAGAATTGGCTATAATTAATAGTTACTTAATGTAACTTAAGTTCTACGAATAGGTGCGTAGTCCCTTAGGACTTCGCTAGTGGGATATCACTCGTGACCCCCAGGTCACACGCCAGAGAGATCAAAATAATTTGCTCCAATCACCAGCCACCTTCCTCTATAAATGCCCCTGCACAAGGCCGCACCCCCTCTTGAACTCTGCCAAGCCGGGCTGGCCTGATGGGCTCGTAGCTAAGGGACTACGCACCTATTCGTAGAACTTAAGTTACATTAAGTAACTATTAATTCTACGTCATGGTGCTACGTCCCTTAGGACTTCGCTAGTGGGACACAACGCGGAGGCCGTAGGAAAATGTACTCCCAGCAGGCCAGCGAAGGGTGATTGGAGCTCCGCCCGAGCAAGGCCCTCACAAGTGAGAGGACTCAGGGCAGAAGAAACAAGCGTGTTACGGGGCCACTCCTACCAAGGATACCCTCACGTAACACAAGCCGTAGGTCATCCGTAGTCACAGGACGCCTCTCTCAAGAGCTCCTGACGTGGACTACCAGACCGACCACACACAAACGTACCGCACCTGTAGGATGCCTCTCCCAAGAGCTCCTGCACCAGGGCGGAAAATAGACCGAAGGCCCCCCTAAGGGGAGGGACCCAACGGTCTAATTCAGTCCGCTGCACTCAGCACGGAATGGGCCACCGACCGGTCCGACACATCCAAAAGATAAGACCGGACGAAAGAGGAGGACGACGCCCAAGAAGCCGCACGGCAAACGTCCTCGACCGACGCCCCCAGGAGAAGGGCCGTAGAGGCCGCCATCCCACGCGTGGAATGCGACCTGAAACCCACCGGGGGGGCCAGGCCCTGCGACTGATACGCCCGTCGCACCGCCGTGGCGACCCAATGCGCCAGCCGCTGAGCCGACAGCGGGGCGCCCCTGTTCTTGGGGCCCAGACACACAAACAGCTGATCACCCGACCTGAATGACGACGTCATGGCCAGGTAATGCCTCAGCATTCTGATAGGACACAGAAGGTGCTGCCGCTCCTCCTCGGGGGAGGCATGCGGCGGCGGGTGGAAAGCCCTAATCCTGATGACTCTCGACCTAAAGGCCGACGTGATGACCTTGGGGAGAAAAGCCGGATTGGGCCACAATTCCACCATGCCGTCGTCCTCTCCAAAGGACAGGCACGACGCATGGACGGAGAGCGCACACAAATCGCCCGCCCTCTTAGCAGACGCCAACGCCAGTAAGAGGGCCGTCTTAAAGGCGATACACTCGGGACTCGCCTCCGCCGCCGGTTCAAAAGGCGAACCCGACAGCCCCCTAAGGACCACCCTGAGGTCCCAAACCGGAGGCGTTCTCTGGAGCGGGGGCCTCCTTCTGCGCGCCCCCCGCAGAAAACGTTTAACCAACGGGTGAGAACGGGCTGTGAACCCCCCGAACCCGTCGTGACCCGAAGTAATGGCTGCCGCGAACACCGCCAAGGTGGCGACAGCCCTCCCCTTGTCGAAGAGCTCCTGTAGGAATCCCAGGACCCCCTCCAGCGGGCAACACCTGGGATCCCAGGAACGGGAATCGCACCAGACACTGAATAGCCTCCACCTCGTGGCGTAGGCCCTCACGGTGGACGGCGCCCTCGCTCCCTGAATGGTCTCCACCACCGCAGGGGGAAGACCCAGATCTACGAGGCTCCGCCTCTCAACCTCCAAACCCAGAGCCTGCGGCCGATTATCGGACGTGAAAACAGGGCTCCTGCCCCCTGGACTAGAGCCCCCGGCTCGTCCGGGAGGGCCCAGGGCTCCATCACCGCCATGCCCCTCAGGAAGGGGAACCACCGGGCATGCGGACTGTCCGGAGCCACCAGAATCACTGATCTCCTCTCCTGTTCGATCCTCCGCAGCAGGACCGGCAGGAGACGCACCGGTGGGAAAGCGTACAACAGGCCGCCTGGCCATGGGTAATGAGCCAGAGCGTCCACGCCTAAAGGCGGCTCGTCCGCGGCCCTTAAGGCGAACCAGGACGGGCACTGTGCGTTCTCTGCACTGGCGAAAAGGTCGACTACTGGACGGCCGAACCTCCGCCAGATCTCCGCAGCTACCCGTGGGGCCAGGCCCCACTCGTCCTGGAGTGGGACCCCTGGACATTCTGTCGGCTCCCACGTTCCGGACCCCCGGGACGTGGCGCGCCCTGAGAGACAGGAGGTGAAGCGCCGCCCACAGCAGCGTCACCGTCGCCATGCGATGGAGAGCGGGGGACCTGGTGCCCCCCTGCCTGTTCAGATAGGAGACCACTGTGGTGTTGTGGAGCGCACCATCACGTGTCTCCCCTGCAGCTGAGGAGCAAAGTGCAGCAGTACTCTGTGCACTGCCTCCATCTCCAGCAGGTTGATGTGACGGGCTGAGTCCGACCAGCAGCCTCCTACAGAGCTCTGGCCGAGGACCCCGCCCCATCCTTCGAGCGACGCGTCCGTGAACACCTCCACGTGAGACACAGCGCAGGCCAGAGTCACTCCGTCCCGCAATAGACCCGGAGTGAGCCAGAACCTGATGTCCGATGCTGCCCCTTGGGGAACCCAGATCAGCCTCCCCCCGTCCCGGGAGGGGTGAAGCCTGAGGCGCGAGAACCACCTCTGAAAATTTCTCATGTGGAGCAGGCCTAGCCGCACCACAGCATGAGCCGCTGCCATCATTCCCAGCAGGGACCTGAGGCGCCGAGCGGGGACTCTGGGGCCCGCCAGAACCTCCCGGGCCAGACGGGTAATATTCATCCGTCTGTCCACGGACAATGCAGCACGGAATATCACAGAGTCCAGCTGCAGACCGAGGTAAACCATGCGTTGGCTGGCTGCAGCTTGCTCTTCTCCCTGTTCACCACAAAGCCCAGACGCTGTATGTGGGACAGGACCCAGTGCGTGTGGCTCACGGCCACTTCCCTGGATGGGGCCAGTATTAACCAATCGTCTATATAGGTTAATATTCTTACCCCCGCACGTCTGATCGGCTCCAGAGCTGCTTCCACACATTTGGAAAAGGTCCGAGGCGCGAGTGCGTACCCGAAGGGTAGACGGCAGTACTCGTAATTCCTCTCTCCCACTGTGAAGCGCAGAAACCTCCTGTGTTCTGGCACTATGGGCACGTGGAAGTACGCATCCGTCAGGTCTATGGAAGTCATCCAGTCTCCTTCCCTGACACACTCGAGGAGCTGCCTTGTGGACAGCATCCGAAACTGCCGTTTGGAAATGCACTCGTTTAACACGCGCAGATCCAGAATGGGACGCACCCCGCCTGATTTCTTTGGCACTAAGAAGTAAGGGGAGTACAGCCCCCTGGTGGCGTCCTGCGGGTCTACCTCCACTGCCGCGCCTCGACTCAGCAGAGAGGAGACCTCCGCTTGTAGTGCCTCTGTCGATCCCCGTACCTGAGAGCGTACTGCCCGTACGCCTCGGAATGGTGGTGGCTTTCGGAAAAATTGCAGCGCGTAACCTCTGCGCAGAGTTTTCTCCAGCCAAATATCTGTCAGTAGGCCCTGCTCCCTCCAGATGCTGTAGAAATCTGTGAGGGGCGGAACGGGAGCTGGAACACGAGACGTCACGGCCCCGCCCTCTCCTGGTGTTCCTAGCAGGGAGGGGGGGTGGCTGAAAGGGCCGGGGGGGCCCCTGCGTCACACCGTGAGCGCCGAGGGCGGTCACGTGTTCTGCAGGCCCGACGTCATAAGTACGGGACTGCTCACCACACGTGACTCGGCTGCTGTGCCCCCCCCTGGCTCTCGCCTCATGAAGGGGGGGGCGAGCCCCTGGAGAGGGAAACCCCGTGTTAGTCTTGTAGCTCTGCTCACCACACGTGACTCGGCTGCTGTGCCCCCCCCTGGCTCTTGCCTCATGGAGGGGGGGCCGAGCCCCTGGAGTGGGAAACCCCGTGTTAGCCTTGTAGCTCAGAGATGCTAACACGCGTTCGGCCGGAGCACACACATTATCACTCACCAGATCCCTCCGCCTGACCTCTCTCCGGGAGGGCAAGACATGAACCCGAGAGTCGGAGCTCGTGGCCCGCATAGCACGCTGCACGCCCTTCTCTGGGGGCTGCAGGCCTAGCGGAGCCACGTTATATGCTCGAGAAGTAACACAATCAGAATTCAAATCATTTGACATGTTACATACCCCCAAATGAGACTCAGACAGCGAGTACTGATGAAATGCCGGACGGCCTTTATTGAAAGCATTTTTCCCACCCCGACCTCCTCTGCCATAGGGAGGCTGTCGGTGGGAGTGTTGGTCCCGCAAACCTCCCGTGTGCCTGTCTGGGCCCGGGGGTCTCGTCGCTGGGGAACGATGGACCACGGAGCGTGGATATGGTCCGGGGCGCCTGCTGGGCGAGCGCTCCCTGCCTCTGTCTCGGCTCCGCGCTGGTGGGCGGGCCTCGCGTCTCGCAGCTAGATGCTGGGCTAGGCTAGCAGAGTCCTTAGCAGCGGTGTCCAGCCTAGTCATCAGCGTCTGCATCTCCGGACCGAAGAGTGACGTTTGGGAGATGGGCAGGTCCAGCAGCTGCCTCTTCTCCGCCTCTCTGAGGTTCACCGGCCCCAGCCAGAGGTGTCTGGCCCCAACTTGTGCTGCTGCCATCGTGCGGCCGCCATCGACAGCTAGCGCCTGGCACATGCGCAGGATCGCCGCTGAAGTGGTCCTCGCCTGGGATAAGGTGTCTCCACTGAGCGCCTGGCCAGAAGAGAGAGACCTATCCAGGGCCCCGGTGATGAAGGCCATGTTGTTAGCCACCGCGACGACCTGAGCCGCATTGGCGTAACACCTATCGAGCATCGCCAAAGACATCCTATCCCGCTCGGAGGGAAGGAGAGGTCTGGTGCTGGGCCACACGGATGCGGAGGGGTGCAGGGCCGCTCGAACCGAGTCCTCGATGTCCGGGACCCCGCCGGTCCAGGACCAGTCCTGCACGCTGCAGTACATGCCGTAGCCCAAAGCGGGCCTCTTGGCCGCTAGGGGCTTTGGCCACTCACGTGTCGCGTAATGGACGATCGGGTCCATCCGCGGGCACAACGTGGGCTGCGCTCTCCTCCTCCCTCGAGTGGTGGCGTAACCAGAGGTGAAGTCCTCCACCCTCTGGTTCGGTTGCGGTGGCAGGGGGGCATCCATGATGGCCGCCGCCGTGGCGTAGAGCCCAGGCATGTGGTCCAGCGGGAAGCGGTCCGGCTCCGGGTTGGACACCACCTCGTCCAGCGTGAGGAGAGAGCCGACCTCCGACACCTCTCCGTCCTCGCAGTCACCCCACTCCGCGGGCACGGGTGGAAGGTCGAGGGGGGCCCAGTCAATCGCAGACTCCTCGTCCTGAGAGGAGTCCGGACGGGGCGCTGTAGCGGCGAAGAACGCGCGCCTGCGTTCACTCTCCTCCCTGGGGAGAGCGAGACACGAGGCGCAGGTGGCGCTCAACGCCGCATGGCCCGAACCCAGGCACAGGAAGCAGCTGGAGTGCTGGTCCTTGCGCTGGAGCTTGACCCGACAAGTCGAGCAACGACGACGTCCGACGCCGGATGGCGAAGGGGAACTCGGACGAGCATCAGAAGACATCTTTCCTCAGGTAATTGAAATGTAGATCTCAATCGGCGCCAGAGTGAAAGAGGGGGTGCGGCCTTGTGCAGGGGCATTTATAGAGGAAGGTGGCTGGTGATTGGAGCAAATTATTTTGATCTCTCTGGCGTGTGACCTGGGGGTCACGAGTGATATCCCACTAGCGAAGTCCTAAGGGACGTAGCACCATGACGTAGAACTCCTCTTGCTGTAACTGCCTACACAGCAAAACAGCCAAAACAACACAACAGTGAGAAAGAGAACAACAAATATCAAAGAAGAAGGGGCCGCAGAGTGAAGACAGGTCCGGTGTAGGACTGAAGTGCTCCCAGGTGGGTTGGGCAGGGCAATCCGCAGATGACGGTGGAGGTGGCCAGGTTCAGAGGTCCCGTTGTCGCGCCATAAAACAGACAATGGGACAACGGGTGAATAGCAATGAACACACTACAGTCAAAATCTTAATATTGCAGATAGACAGAGTAGGAAGGAGGAGAGGATAGTGCTCAAGTTACCATACTTCTCCCAGCAAACTGACTCCCTACGCAGCTTGACTGACAGTCTGAGGAGTTTAGCCTTCCCTGAGTCTTACCTTCCTAACCATATGCTAAACTAAAGAGGACTGTTTTAAGCCTAGCCTTGAATATGGAGACCGTGTCCGAACGAAGGTGAGACAGCTGCAGCCACGGCTAGGCTAGCCCAGGCTACAACACCAAAGATTTGTGGATTACACACCAAGTCCTTTTTTGAAACCTTAGGAACCACCGGACGTCTGGCGTTTTGCGAGCGTAGTGCTCGGCTTGGTTGATACGACACTAATGTGTCTTGAAGATAAGAAGGAGCCAAGCCATATATGGCTTTGGATGTTAAAAGAAGGATTTTTAAACTTTATTCTGTACTCCACAGGGAGCCAGTGGAGTGATTTTAACACCAGGGTTATATGCTCCCTCCTTTTGGTACCTGTTAACATCCTTGCTGCTGTATTTTGAACGAGCCGGAAGCTCTTTAAAGACGTTTTAGGGCACACGGCCCGTAAAGCGTTACAGTAGTCAAGCCCTGAGGTGACAAAAGAGGTGTTCCTTTAAAATCTCACCATACATGGCCTGATTCATTCATTCCTTTACACGGATCAGTCATCCCGGCCCCTTTGCAGAAAATCAGCCCCAAAGCATGATGTTTCCACCCCCATGCTTCACAGTAGGTATGGATTTCTTTTCATCTAAAGAGTTGGTCACCAATTCTGTAGGTGACCAAATATTTATTTTGGTGCTGAGATTCTGCAGAGCTAGCTTAACCTTGTTAGCAACAAAGCTCGCCCGCCACTTCCGTCCTGCTTCTGCCACTTATGCCTTGTGCCACCGCAGAGCAGTACTTAATTCACACGGCTGAAATTTAGTGAATGTGTGTCCAGTGCTCGTGGAAGCTACGTTCAAGCGTCGGCCGTCTGAACCCCCCATTAGAGTTGGGTATCGGATTGGCATTTTGTTGACATGAAGACGATGTTTCAGGAGGGTGAAAACACAAGCGCTGAGAAATAGCTTCCAGAGTGTAACAGAGTTTCACAGCCGCATGAAGAAAAATTTATGAATTATCTACTGCAATGACCTCACCTCTTCCTCGCATGTACATTTGGACATGCACAGTAGCTGAGAACAAACGTAAACAGCAATGGCTGCGGATTAATTAATTCTACGTGTGCTTCACGCTCAGTGAAAACACCTTCAGTTTCTTCTATTGATCTGAGTCATCTTCGAGGTAAGATGCAACCATAGACTCTTAATATGTAGCTTAAAATACTGTAAAGCAGGCAAACAGGGCTTAGTCACCCCTCATAAAAGAGGGTGTAGAAGTTATAGTCTCTTAAATAAAATCCTCAACCGCGCCAGCCCTAGCATATTGCATACCATCCCTTATGGTATGCATAATTTGATTTGTAATTATGTATTTCTCAACGCATACAATATGTTCACATTAAACGTTTTATTGTGGGGACCGCTCTATCTCCTGGCATGGCGCAGTCAGGGTCCTGGAGACTAGAAAGCCCTCAGATCCCCCAGATGAGCTGGAGAGAGTATGTGTGGAGATAGAAGTTTGGGGCATCTCTGCTGAAGACTGCTGAATGGATGAACATCCATCCAAAGAGAATGAAGGACCCAAAGCTGAGCCCTGAGGGACTCCCCGTGTGAGAAACAAAAATTCATCTGGATTTTCCACAATTATTTTGGTTACAAAGACAGAAGACTATATAGACTGTCTCTGTATGGTCTTTTCATTGAAATATTCATTGAAAAGCAACTTCTTGCATGTCCAATAAGGATTTGTTCCCTCTGCACAGAAAGAGCCTTATAGATGTCTGCTCCTCAGCTTCATGTGTTTGCACTGGTGGCTCCTCTGCTCTGCCACTCCTCTTCACTCTCTCTCACACTCTTACAGCACAAATGCTCTCTATGAGTCGTTTTCATGAGAAAACTACAGGTTACCTTGTATCAAGACTCAACACGCTCAGCTCTGATTTGCTGCGTTCACCACAATCTGTTACTTGTTACTCCTCATTACAGTCACAATGTGGCGTGGAGTGGGAAACCGAAAGTAGGTGTTGAAATAAAGCCACAATAAGGAAAGTGGGAAAGAAGGTAATGTGGTCAGATGAGACCAGATTTCAACTTTTGTGCCAAAAAGCAAAACACTATTTATGATGGAAAGCATGCACTGCTCATCACTCTATTCTCACCGTCCCCAGTGTTAAACTTGGGAAAGGGGGGCAGCATCATGCTGTGGGGCTGCTTTTCTTCAGGACATTATGCACATTGTCTTGTCACAACTTTTTTCCTCATCATAAACAGATCTTTAGACTCAGATCCTCCAGGTAGAGCTGCTTCTGGGACCAATGAAGCGTGCAATGCGTAAAGGCCTCAGTATAGTAAGTAAGTGAGCAAGTAATGTTTATTTATATAGCGCAGAATACTTCTCTGCCGCTCTGCACTGCGTCTGTGGAGCGATACAGAGCTTTGGGACCAGCATGCATCTCCCTCCTGGTGTCAGCGATGCAAATCCAGCAGGGGTCAATTTGGAACACGTTATCTATGTTTGCATGTATGGAACAAATTCAACTTGTTAATTAATTCATTAATTACATCTACAATGTTTTTGGAATCAATATTGTAATATGAAGTTTGATGAGCACAATATGCTGCGAGTACTTACTGTCATTATCAGTCCTATTCAGGACTTTCTGCAGCATATCTTGAGTATTTTCAGTACGTGGGAGCCTTTAAGCGGTAATTGTATAGAAGGAATATACTAGTTTTGGTACTTTCTTAGATAGAATCCTGATGTTTCACCAGTAATATGCTTTCTTTTTATCCCTTAGACATGAGTTCCCACTTGACAATATGGAATCCTAACACTGATAATAAAACATATAATAGAGCTTCAAGGATACACAAAAAAATAAACATATAGAAGAGCCACTATGTACACAAAAAAATGCATACAGATTGATTGTGTGTGCTGCTCTTACTACAGACGGTATCTACGATGGGAAAGCACTCATTCTGCTACAGGTAAAATCTTATTTCCAGTTTGATTTGATTCCTCGGTTGTGTGACGCCAGGTCAATGTGGCGACTGCCCTGAGTCTGATGGAATGTGTCGCTCAGACTGATCACACGCCACTCCGCATTCTTCACCGAGCAAAACACAACCCATACTAAACAATAGGAGGAGAAATAGAATACATTATTGTCCTCAAAGGTGGATATTGGTCTTTGGTTTCACCCAACATTCAAACGCACAAATACATTCAAACCACTCCTTGGCACCACATCTGATTGTCCTATTTAAGGGACGGACCTTTAGCCTTAGTCGCAGATAAAAGACCTCTCCGACAGAAATGGAGTCCGTCTTAAGTAGAAGTGTCTAATAAAGTCAATACATTTACAATCACACTTTTGTTGCAAGAATCCTCCAGCCTGTGAGACATGTGGCTCCTGGGCACGGATTACAAATGCAATCCACCTTCTGGAGTTTTGCAAGAAGCAGTGCGAACTCTCTGTATTACGTATAACTACTTTTTTGTATCTGCTTAGCTATCTTTTTGTTTGTAACAACATTTTATTAAATGTTGCTAAATGTTAATTTGTTGGATGTTGTCATTGAAGAATAGAAAAAATCTGGGGAAACTGTGAAATATTGTCCTTTTAAGCCGGTCTTAAAGATATTATTGTTGCCAAGATCAGTACGTATCTTACTCCTGTGTAAATTACTCATTGACGCAGAGGAGCTCTTCATATGGTTTCAAGTAAGTCATAATTTTAATTTAAACATATTCAAAAATAAAACAACAGAAAAAAAATACAGAAATACAAGGGGTTGGATGAAGCAGATTTAGCTTATTTGGCTCCAACCGCTCTCACTCATTCAATAAACAGTCAATAAGACATTTTTAAAAAGTAAATAAAATATTCACGATAATCTAAAATATCAAAAAGAAATACAGGAGACTAAAGGCGGCATAAAACAAGAACGATAAAACAAAAACAATGTGGAAAAGTAAAACACAACATGTAAAGTTTAAATCAGACAAAAGACGGCCGTTTGATAAAAGTGGGTTTTGAGAAGTGATTTATCAGATAATAATAATAAATCGGTTTTATATAGCGCTTTTTTGGACACTCAAAGACGCTTCACATGTGTCATTATTCATTCACTCCATACACGGTGGTGATAAACTACTGCTGTAGCCACAGCTGCCCTGGGGCACACTGACAGAAGCGAGGCAACCAGTATGCGCCATCGGCCCCTCCGACCACCACCAATCATTCATACACACACCAGACTCATTCTAGGCAATGGGGGTGAAGTGTCTTGCCTAAGGACACAACAGCAGTTTGGCACTTTACAGCCGCAGCCGCCCCACTGTGGCCTGGTGTTCCCAGAGGTTAAGTGTCTTGCCAAGGACACAACGACAGTAGTCGGTGGGAGTCGATGGTGAAGGTCTTGAGCGGGGCTTGAACCCACGACCTTCTGGCTCAAAGGCCAACGCTCTACCAACTGAGCTACTGCCGCCCAGATGGTACTGATGGTGCCAGCTTTATATCAGAATCAGAATAATTTTTATTGCCATGTACTGTAAGTAACAAGAAATCACAGACTAGGAAATTGATTTAGCTCGGTGCATCAGTCAGAGAAGTGAGGTAAAGAATAGAGAATAGAGTAAGGCATAATAAAAATGAGCATACACTTCTAAGGTAGAACATTTAAAATATAATTATTACGAATTATCTTCTCAAAAAGGTTGTTCCAGAGCCGAGGAGTCCGGACCGAGAAGGCTCCATCATCCTTCGTTTGGAGCATCGCCTTTGGAACGACAAAGCAGGACCTGCCCGAGGATCTAAGGCTGCGGATGGAAGGGGCTTGTAGGGGGCTAGAAGATGAATAATATAGTTTGGTGCGAGATCTAAAGGCGCATTAAAAGTGATCTTCCTGTTACTTTGTAAAACAGCAGACGTGCATGATAGTAACAGCAGCGGTCATCTATGGACCAAACCAAACACCAAACCACTGCAAGACAACTTTGAGACACTGCACTCTCGACTTCAAGTTGTGTTCAATTCAATTCAATAATAAAAAAATAAAAAAATTAAATTTCCCTAATTCACAACAGTAACTTTGGAAGACTTCACAGATCAGAGAGGTCAAACATAAAAAATGCAACATTATAAAAACACAAAACAATGGGTCCATAAAGGGCAGATGACCAATGTCCCTAAATGTTGTTGAATGACGAGTGTCCTGCATCGTCAACACTGTCCTTAGACCCTGCTGCACCGGCAAGAAACAACTCTGTGTGTGTGTGTGTGTGAGGAGCTACATCAGGTGTGTGTGTGTGTGAGGAGCTACATCAGGTTTGTGTGAGGAGCTACATCAGGTGTGTGTGTGTGTGTGAGGAGCTACATCAGGTGTGTGTTTGTGTGAGGAGCTACATCAGGTGTGTGTTTGTGTGAGGAGCTACATCAGGTTTGTGTGAGGAGCTACATCAGGTGTGTTTGTGTGAGGAGCTACATCAGGTGTGTGTTTGTGTGAGGAGCTACATAAGGTGTGTGTTTGTGTGAGGAGCTACATCAGGTGTGTGTGTGTGTGAGGAGCTACATCAGGTGTGTGTTTCTGTGAGGAGCTACATCAGGTATGTGTGTTTGTGTGAGGAGCTACATCAGGTGTGTGTGCTTGTGTGAGGAGCTACATCAGGTGTGTGTGTTTGTGTGAGGAGCTACATCAGGTGTGTGTTTCTGTGAGGAGCTACATCAGGTATGTGTGTTTGTGTGAGGAGCTACATCAGGTGTGTGTGTTTGTGTGAGGAGCTACATCAGGTGTTTGTTTGTTTGTGTGAGGAGCTACATCAGGTGTGTGTGTTTGTGTGACGAGCTACATCAGGTGTGTGTGTTTGTGTGACGAGCTACATCAGGTGTGTGTTTGTGTGAAGAGCTACATCAGGTGTGTGTTTGTGTGAGGAGCTACATCAGGTGTGTGTGTGTGTGTGTGTGAGGAGCTACATCAGGTGTGTGTGTGTTTGTGTGAGGAGCTACATCAGGTGTGTGTTTGTGTGAGGAGCTACATAAGGTGTGTGTTTGTGTAAGGAGCTACATCAGATGTGTGTGTTTGTGTGAGGAGCTACATCAGGTGTTTGTGTGAGGAGCTACATCAGGTGTGTGTTTGTGTGAGGAGCTACATCAGGTGTGTGTTTGTGTGAGGAGCTACATCAGGTGTGTGTGTGTGTGAGAGGAGCTACATCAGGTGTGTGTTTGTGTGAGGGGCTACATCAGGTATGTGTGTTTGTGTGAGGACCTACATCAGGTGTGTGTGTTTGTGTGAGGATCTACATCAGGTGTGTGTTTGTGTGAGGAGCTACATCAGGTGTGTGTGTGTGTGTGAGGAGCTACATCAGGTGTGTGTGTGTTTGTGTGAGGAGCTCAGGTGTGTGTTTGTGTGAGGAGCTACATAAGGTGTGTGTTTGTGTGAGGAGCTACATCAGGTGTGTGTGTTTGTGTGAGGAGCTACATCAGGTGTGTGTTTGTGTGAGGAGCTACATAAGGTGTGTGTTTGTGTGAGGAGCTACATCAGGTGTGTGTGTTTGTGTGAGGAGCTACATCAGGTGTGTGTGTGAGGAGCTACATCAGGTGTGTGTGTTTGTGTGAGGAGCTACATCAGGTGTGTGTTTGTGTGAGGAGCTACATCAGGTGTGTGTGTTTGTGTGAGGAGCTACATCAGGTATGTGTGCTTGTGTGAGGAGCTACATCAGGTGTTTGTGTGAGGAGCTACATCAGGTGTGTGTGTTTGTGTGAGGAGCTACATCAGGTGTGTGTGTTTGTGTGAGGAGCTACATCAGGTGTGTGTGTTTGTGTGAGGAGCTACATCAGGTGTGTGTGTTTGTGTGAGGAGCTACATCAGCTGTGTGTGTTTGTGTGAGGAGCTACATCAGGTGTGTGTGTGTGTGTGTGTGAGGAGCTACATCAGGTGTGTGTGTGTGAGGAGCTACATAAGGTGTGTGTTTGTGTGAGGATCTACATCAGGTGTGTGTTTGTGTGAGGAGCTACATCAGGTGTTTGTGTGTGTGTTTGTGTGAGGAGCTACATAAGGTGTGTGTTTGTGTGAGGATCTACATCCGGTGTGTGTGTGTGTGTTTGTGTGAGGAGCTACATCAGCTGTGTGTGTGTGTGAGGAGCTACATCAGGTGTGTGTGTGAGGAGCTACATCAGGCCTCAGGTGTGTGTTTGTGTGAGGAGCTACATCAGGTGTGTGTTTGTGTGAGGAGCTACATCAGGTGTGTGCTTGTGTGAGGAGCTACATCAGGTGTGTGTGTGTGTGTGTGTGTGAGGGGCTACATCAGGTGTCTGTGTTTGTGTGAGGAGCTACATCAGGTGTGTGTGTTTGTGTGAGGAGCTACATCAGGTGTGTGTGTTTGTGTGAGGAGCTACATCAGGTGTGTGTGTTTGTGTGAGGAGCTACATCAGGTGTGTGTGTTTGTGTGAGGAGCTACATCAGGTGTGTGTGTTTGTGTGAGGAGCTACATCAGCTGTGTGTGTTTGTGTGAGGAGCTACATCAGCTGTGTGTGTTTGTGTGAGGAGCTACAACAGGTGTGTGTGTGTGTGTTTGTGTGAGGAGCTACAACAGGTGTGTGTGTGTGTGTTTGTGTGAGGAGCTACATCAGCTGTGTGTGTGTGTGAGGAGCTACATCAGGTGTGTGTGTGAGGAGCTACATCAGGCCTCAGGTGTGTGTTTGTGTGAGGAGCTACATCAGGTGAGTGTTTGTGTGAGGAGCTACATCAGGTGTGTGTGTGTGTGTGAGGAGCTACATCAGGTGTGTGTGTTTGTGTGAGGAGCTACATCAGGTGTGTGTGTTTGTGTGAGGAGCTACATCAGGTGTGTGTGTTTGTGTGAGGAGCTACATCAGGTGTGTGTGTTTGTGTGAGGAGCTACATCAGGTGTGTGTGTTTGTGTGAGGAGCTACATCAGGTGTGTGTGTTTGTGTGAGGAGCTACATCAGGTGTGTGTGTTTGTGTGAGGAGCTACATCAGGTGTGTGTGTTTGTGTGAGGAGCTACATCAGGTGTGTGTGTTTGTGTGAGGAGCTACATCAGCTGTGTGTGTTTGTGTGAGGAGCTACAACAGGTGTGTGTGTGTGTGTGTGTGTGTGAGGAGCTACATCAGGTGTGTGTGTGTGTGAGGAGCTACATCAGGTGTGTGTGTTTGTGTGAGGAGCTACATCAGGTGTGTGTTTGTGTGAGGAGCTACATCAGCTGTGTGTTTGTGTGAGGAGCTACATCAGTTGTGTGTGTGTGTGAGAAGCTACATCAGGTGTGTGTGTGTGTGTGTGTGAGGAGCTACATCAGGTGTGTGTTTGTGTGAGAAGCTACATCAGCTGTGTGTGTGTGTGAGGAGCTACATCAGGTGTGTGTGTGTGTGTGTGTGAGGAGCTACATCAGGTGTGTGTTTGTGTGAGAAGCTACATCAGGTGTGTGTTTGCTTCTTAAACATTAGTTAACTGTGTTTTATTTGCAGTGAGTCTGTGGTTCTACCAGAGCAGTTTGTTTACGCTCGGATAATTGGCTTCTTCAAGGCAGCACACGGAACACACTACACTGTCATCTCTCACAGAGCTCTGGTGCCAATGAGTAAGGCACAGTACGGCAGGAGGCTCGAGAGAAGGTGATTTTACATTTGAAAAGTTTTCTAAATGTTACTAAATTGCAGAATTCAAACAAAAAAAACAGAATAAGACAAACAAAAGCTTATGTACTAGGGACAACACCATTATCTAATAATAATAATAATAATAATAATAATGCATCGGTTTTATATAGCGCTTTTTTGGACACTCAAAGACGCTTCACATGTGTCATTATTCATTCACTCCATACACAGTGGTGATAAACTACTGTAGCCACAGCTGCCCTGGGGCACACTGACAGAAGCGAGGCAACCAGTCTGTGCCATTGGCCCCTCCGACCACCACCAACCATTCACACACACACCAGACTCATTCTAGGCAATGGGGGTGAAGTGTCTTGCCAAGGACACAACGACAGTAGTCAGTGGGAGTCGATGGTGAATGTCTTGAGCGGGGCTTGAACCCACGACCTTCTGGCCCAAAGGCCAACTGCTTTGGCTTTATTTTAGAAGATTTTTTAAAGAATTATCTACTTATTTGTTTTTTTTTTGTACTGGAAACCTGAATATCTCTGACGGGGGATCAATAAAGTATCTATCTATCTATCTATCTATCTACCTATCTATCTTCTTGGTGTCCATTTGGAAGACCTATTTCCACCCAAGCTTCACCTTCTTTGTCTTGTTGCTTCAGTATTTCCATATACTTTTAATTTTTACTGATGTCATCTACTGCATTTCATCAAGAGCCCCCCCCCCCCCCCTTGTTCTTGTCCAAACAGTTCCTTTTGAGTTTCGTCCGATCACGTCAAATGTTTAAATGTTTGCAAATTATAATACAACTGTTTTATTTTTAGCCCTGCCTTCTTTCGTCAGAGCGGTGGTTCAACCCATGTTTGTTCAGGACTTGTTTGACCGGGGATAATTAGTTGTCAATCAGGTTCTTTATCCTCTCCCTAATGAGTTAAATAAACTAGTTATCATAATATGAATCTGTAAATAGCTGTGCATGACAAAAGTATTGTAAGTTTATTTCATTGTAGGATGTTGAAAAGATGAGATCAGAGTGAGACCACTACACCGTAAACAATCGCTGTGTTGTAGGTAAGTCTTTGCATTGTGAGCACTCCTGTTTCATTAGTGACGGAGCAGATTCTGTCTTTACACAATAATTTCAACGTTTGTATACGTTGTTTGTTCTTCATCTGGACCGGGCCCGAGTGTGGTAAGAATGTGCCTCCTGTCATGAAATTAAAACAGATAAGACACAAATCCACATTTTAATTGAATGTTCAGCGCAAAAAATACCCAAATAAATTCCCAAATAAATTCCTAAACACAAAAACCAGGAAACAGACGAAGACAATGGACCTGCAACAAATGACATAGATACAGGTGAAACACAGGATACCTTGCTCTATATTGAATAATGCGGGAGTTATGTTCTAAAAATAATTAGCTATTAACAAACTCCACAAAAGAAGCAGCTACAAGTTTGAGGCTGTAAAACCCCTCACACATGCTTTTCTAACCACCTAAACTAACGAATGCTGCAGCTGTCAAAAGCCATGCATACACTGTAAACTACAGCCGCAGAGGACACCGCGCTGAGGGGCAGGAGCAGGACTGAGGATTACGGGAAGATGAACTGATCACCACAATGCGATGCGCACAAGCCACACAGCTTTAAGCTTTAATTAAAGGTAACTCATTTTATGCTAGCTGTTCTATGATGTTGTTGAAGTTCATACATGAGAAGCAGGCTGCAAAATAAACACACGCACACAAAAATCTCATAAACAGCAAGGCCGTGAAAGGTGAACCGCGTCATAGTGCATATACAGTACAATGAACTTCTATTTTGTCAGGTATGGCTTTTATTTGTTTTTCTCAACTTGCCTGAAACTTGTTTTAGGTGAGTGATCTAATGATGTTTGAAGCTTCAGGAGTACACGACATGGAGGGATTCATGAACCGATATACAGTAAGTACTGCAGTGGATCCATTCAAACTTTGTAGGTTTGTGTTGGTGATTACCTTTGTGAGTGACATTGATATATTTATATAGATAAATATGTGTGTGTGTGTGTGTGTGCACTTGTTTTCAACTCCTGGTGGGTTCCATAACCTGAGATTCCACTCACGTCATGGGGACTGGTTTTACGTGGTGGGGCCCGAACACCGGACCCCACTGGTCCAAGCTTAATAATCAATGGGTAATGCTTTTCTAACGGTCCTTATGCAGTCTCTGTAAAAATATGGAAAGGACCCGGGAGGTTTACTTTCCTGAAAAAAGTGTGTAATGTGTCGGAACCCTGGTGGTGGGTTGCGGGATATCAAGGAGGGGCACACTGGGGCAATTTCAGTCCAGCAGGCTGGAGCCAATCATGGAGCAGCACAACAGAGGAAATCAGGTGTCAGGCTAGAAAAGGTGCAAGTGTGTGGTTCATTAGGCTGCAAGAAATCATGGAGGAGCACACTGAAGCGCACGCTTACAAACCACTGGTAAGTGCTGACTACAAGTCATGACTTCAAATTGTTATATAGAATGATTACAAATTATTTGTTGTTTGTGCAGCTTAGTCAAGAGTCCCTAATTGATGAAGTCGACTCAGATTCTGACGATTTAACTGTCAAGAAGAAACCTGTAAAAAAGTATGGAAAAAGAAAAATCAAAAACACTTTTCTTCAAGACTCGGAAAGTGACGAACCAAAGGCAAATAAGATTGTTATCATGCAGCTGCAAAAGAAGAAAAATGGGGGAGAGTTTACAGCAAGAGGCACTTCTGCCTCTACTGTTCAATGTCCTGCCACAAAATGTCCCGTCATTTGACTAGAAAACATGGAAATGAAAGTGACGTAGCCAGAGCATTGGCTCTACCTGTGAAATCTAAAGCACGTAAACTTCAGTTTGAGCACAATTTTGAGGTTTTAAAGGCCGGCATTGGAACTTTAGTCCCAGCTAAACAGCCAAATTCCCCAGTTAAATCCAGTGAGTTTTTGCACTGTATAGACTGTGGGGCATTGCTTCCTTGGCCCTCAAACTCGGCCATAGCCTCAGAAAGCTAGCAGATATTCTTGAATGTGACTCAAAAATGGAGCATTGTGTTGATGAACTATTTATTAAAAACCTCCAGCGAAGCCGGCTGCTTTTTGAGAAGAGGTGGGACGTCTGTGTTTCTTCTGCTGCCCTACAGACCCTCCGGCAAGCCAAGTGGAACACTCCGGACCTGCTCCCTCTGACTGAGGACGTTAGAGCCATGCATGCACATATTGAGGTATGTCGACCTGAATATGTGCAAACCCTAATAAGTGAGTCAACGTCTAAGCATTGGTCTAAACTGGCAGTTTTGACTCTTTGTGAGGTCATTATTTTCAATCGAAGAAGGGAAGGTGAGGTTTCAAAGATGCCACTGACAGCGTTTACCTTAAGAAGTAAGACTGGGATCCATTCTGACATTGCTCTGGGACTGTCCGAACTTGAGAAAAAGCTGTGTCAGCATTTTCAACGCATTGAAATTAAAGGGAAAAGAAGTCGGAAAGTGCCGGTTCTTTTGACTCCTGAAATGATTGCTTCGATGGAGGTGCTGATGGAAAACAGAAGGGCCTGTTCCATCTCTGACCATAACCCATACTTCTTCTCCCGCCCGGGCGCAGGCACCCACATCAGGGGATCAGACTCCCTACAGCAGGTAGCCAAAGAATGTGGTGCGGTGCATCCAGAGATGCTATCCTCAACCAAACTTAGAAAGCACATAGCTACTATGTCTACTGTTTAAATAAACTAATAATAATACAGTTCTCAATATGAAAGAGAATGAGATAGACATACTTGCCAACTTCCTCGGCCATGACATTCGCATCCACAGACAATATTACAGACTACCAGAGGGACACTGGAGCTGGCCAAAATCAGCAAAGTGTTAATGGCCATGGAGCAGGGAAGAGTGACGGAATTCAAAGGAAAGAGCCTCGACCAGATACAAATTGAGCCTGAAGGTAATTCTTGATATTATTAAAATATGTATAATTTTTTTCCCCTAAAGGCCACTTGTATTTTTATTTTCTGTGCGACAGGGAGAGCAGTAGAGATCCTCTCACAAACGGACGGGCTAAAAGAAACTTCAAGCGGAGAACCTTCAACCATTCATCCAGATGCACCCCATGGTAGTGGCAGTGCCCCTTCTGGTAAGTGTACCAGGTGGGGGATTACAGCCAGGCTGCTTGGTCCTAACCCTGGTAGTGTATATTGCCAATATATTTTTATTTCTCTCCCTAGAACGTGTAAGAAAGCCATGGTCTGCATCTGAGGTGAAGGCTGTGGAGAAGACCATGACACCTTTCATACAGACTGGAAAAAAGTCCCTGGGAAGTCTCACTGCCTGGCCTGGCCTGGCCTGCATTAATGCCTCACCAGATGACCTTAGACATCGGACATGGAGTGGCATTAAATTCTATGTCAAAAATAGAATCACTGCAATTCGAAAAAAAATCAAAAATAAAATTCCTTTAAAAGAGTTGTTTGTTTTCTGTTGCCTGTTTTGTATTACTTAAAGTAGTCCCAGTAAAAAAAGATTATGTCTATGGGTCCCATTCTGAACGGCCCTGTCAAAGGGACCCACCAGGTAACAAAAACGTTTGTGTGTGTGAGAGAGAGAGCAGAGTCAGTACATTATAAGTGTATTGTAATTTAAAATAAAGTCTGTGACTATGTGTTGATATTGATCATAATCAAACAGATGATGTAATGATTCGTGGACAATCATTTTACGGTTTTTTGTTGTTGGCAGTAATTATTTCTGAGGCTTCACAAACAATGGGCTCTATGCACGCACCACTTCCACGTTTTAGCTACTACGCCACTTCACTTCCTGTGCACGGGGAACGGCATGAGTTTCACTGGAGTTCAGCTGTGGTTTACACATATTTCCCAAATAATGCTCAAAGGGGGATTAAACTGTGAGGATACTGGGAATTTTTGGGACACAGCAGTGCTCTTTAATTGCGCTGTCATTGCGTTTTATAAAGTTTACAAATCTCTCTGAGTGGCCACAGTCAAAGCTATTCATCAGAGAAAGCACAGCGACACTTGGGTCAGTCTCACAGCTGAAAGTATGAATCTAATTACTAAAAAACGTCACTAAAAGCCACCTTAAAGCCATAGGATAGCATAGGCAGGAAGTGGACGGGCTGTTCCTTGTTGACAGGAAATGACGTCACGCCTCCCCGTGCATATAGCCCATTCAAATGTCAGTACATTTGCTTGCATTTGAAGATTCACAAAATGAACCTTTTCTTGAACCAGATGGATGGAAAGGTTCAACACTTCTTGAAGCTTCATCAACCCATCACCAGCCTTTTGGAGCTGTAACACCTGACACAGTAACATACTGTGTTCTCTGCACCACACCTGAAATCATAATTGGCACTTCTTATTAAGCCAAAAGGCAGAGGCCCTCCCTGCTGTATTTATACACAGAATTGTCATTAGGATAAGATCAACTTTATTGATCTCACAATGGAGAAATGTACATGTGGCATAGATAGAATCAATCAGGGTTCTATTCAATTCAATTCAATGTATTTTTGTATAGCCTTACACAGAAATATATGAAATAGATAAAATATAGGTGGACAAAAAGTCAGAAAAAGTTATTGCCAGAAGTGGGATCTTGTATGTCTGTTTTGATATTTCACATTTTGTAACCTGTGTTCAACGTTCTTTTTTCTAAATGAGTCTCCTCCAGGTCAAAGTAAAGTTTATATAATAATAGATGTTCCTGAGTTGAGACCATTGTTTGCGCCACACGTGTAAAACCACTAGATGGAGCTTTTGTACCAGTGGATTTGTTGAGTTTAGCTGAACAAGTTGGACTATTGTTGGGGAGACAACATCCTGAGGAGAATGTGAGGTTCTCCAGCAGGCATGTCTAAACTAAAGTGGCCCTCTCTGTCATTTTATGTGGCCCTCTGCCGCAAACACAAAGGAGCTATTGAGGTACTTTCCCAATATCATTCAGCCAACTCCAGCTCAACCAGTATGGTCATGCTCTATTGCGTTGTAGAAATCAGAACCTTTGGAATCCAGTATTGAATTTTACCTGTTGTTATATGATAATACACATAAAATTTCTTAACACCTGTATATGCTAACATACCTATACATTTGTTTTTGATTATCACAACATTGTTACCAACTGCCATTTATAGCACTAATGTAGCTGTGGTGTGAATCACTAAAAGTAAAGCCCTAAATCCAGACAAAACAGTTTTACAATCAATGTTGTCGACCGCTGGATACGTTTAGGGATTTAAAGAGGGCCCTGGTTTGGACAGCCTTGTTCCAGACCCGACCAGAGGCACATCCAAAGCAGAGTGTGTTCATGAGCATGCACTGTCCCAGACGCAAATAAATATAGAAAAAAAGAAACAAGTAATAGCTGAAATCCAACCCATCATGGAATCAACAAACTTGACTCTTCATTTTTGTTTTTGTATTGCACTAATCTTTTCTGCATATTAATTCTATGCACGTTGTACTTGATTCTGTACCTCCCTATGTGTACCTGCGTAGCTATATTCCAGCATATTTACATTTTTACATTTATTCACAGATATGTTGAACAACAGGCAACTACAAAGTAAAAAAAATACAAATTTAAAATAAACATATGAATAAAATTGCATCCTGTATCACTCTCTTCCAAGATAACACAAATGATACAAAAAGCTTCAATCAAATCTGCAGGCTCTTGAGTTCTTTTCTGGCCTTGAAAAAATATTCATACATCATTTGCTCATACTCGCAAAAAACACAAAAAACGTCGTCAGCCCTTTTCTATGGTCGAGTCTGTTGTATTCTGCAATGCATTGTAACTATGTATTTATTTTTTTTGCTTTGACTGACGTCTCTTCCCCGTAAGCCTTAACCGGTCAATTCCACCGGGTGATCATCCGGACCCTTCTTCTCCTCAACTTCTGCAAGAACCCCCATCTTCACCTCGCCCCCAGCACACACAGCCGGGGAGATGTGTTTTCTCTTTTGTTGTCTTTGATGCAACACTCATACATCACATCATTTGCACATCTCATTCTCACACATAGTAAACAGCCGCATTTTCTATTATTTAGTTTTTTTTTCATATGCTATGCCGATTTCTTTAGTTACACCTTAGCGCACGATGTTGCTCCCACCCTCTCTCTTCTCGTCCTTGGGAATTCAATCATGGAATAGTGCTGAAAAAAGCGTTCCTTTTATATATTCATGCAACAAGGGCCCAGCTTGTGCCTGTTATTGCTCGTCCTTGAGATGATGTAGATGCTATCG
Source organism: Knipowitschia caucasica (assembly GCA_964034765.1). Lineage (NCBI taxonomy): Eukaryota > Metazoa > Chordata > Actinopteri > Gobiiformes > Gobiidae > Knipowitschia > Knipowitschia caucasica. The sequence continues at coordinate 36,283,421 of OZ035827.1, read as the reverse complement.
GTTTCACTGCACGTGGAGGAAAACGTTTCGCTAACTGTACGGCCAGGGTTTTATGTCTTAGATCCAAAAATAAGGACAATTTATGGTTTCAACGAGGATGTTCAAGCTGATACAACATTGTAGCTCATCGAAAACAGAGCTGGAGTTTGTGTTATCTCCTCGCAGGCTGAGGTAAGCTTAAGTACGTTTATTTGTGTGGCAGAGCTCATACTCAGGACAATTCAAAGTGCTCTGCAAAACAAGAAAAGAAACATTAAAATCACACAAGGCATTACAATCATCGATAATTTCAGTAGATTAAAAAGAGTCCTTCGGTTGTCTGAACAGCTAAACTGAGCTGTTTTTAACTGGATTTGAATATTGTCAGAAGCCTGTCTCACATTTTCAGAAAGATTTTTCCGGACGAAATGCTTCTCCTCCATGTTTAGCTCTTGTGAGTCCCAGCAGGAGGTCAGTCGATGTGCTCCTCATAGTCCCAGCAGGAGGTCAGTCCCTGTGCTCCTCATAGTCCCAGCAGGAGGTCAGTCCCTGTGCTCCTCATAGTCCGAGTTGGTTCATATGGCACTAACATGTCACAGAGTTACTTTTGTGAGAGGCTATGGCGGGACTTGGCAGAGCTCCTTTAAAGTCTATTCTCTGGGCCACAAGAAGCTAATATTAACAACTTCAGTAATGTGCCCCCGTCCCTTCTGTCCAAATGCTCTGTTTTTAAAATACGCAATATTATGGAACGTCATAATGTCGATGATTAAAGGCTTTGTAAATAATTCCTATCGCTTCACAATGTTATGTTTTTAATTGTGAAGCGCTTTGTGATCCTGGTTCGTGAAAGGCGCTGTATAAATAAACGTTAATTACCTACTAATCGTACATGGCGACAGAAAGTAAATTGTTGTGAGCGATGTGACTACAACATGCTGTGCTCATCTTATCAAAAAGCATTCATTTGCATAAACTGAGAAAGGGGTCGTTCTCCTCATTTCACTTTCCCATCAGAAATAATGTCACTGAGGCCAAAATACATGCAGTTCGAAATTAGAAACAAACAGTTTTATGTTCAATCCTTTGTCATTTAACAGTTAGGTACCCCAGCTTTAAGGAAGCCATACCATGCATCTGCCTGTTATACTCTAAATACAGTATATTTAGCACATTAGGAATCTCATTATTGATTCAGTCTCACTGTTTCTGCAGACTGCGTTCAAAAATGGCCCTGAGACAAGATCAAGTTGGCCATTTCCCCCCCCCTTCTAAAAAAGCAACACAATTAACACAACTAATGCACAATATTTCATCCATAATTCTTTCATATGATGCCTTCACATTGTCTGCCCAATCCTGAAGGCCAAAGTCGTCTGTCGGGGATGATAAATGAGCATCATTTGTGTCCTGCTCTTGCTTTTGTTCCGTCTGACCCCAAACAACTCTGAGCACGACCCAGGTGAACCCGTGCTCCCTTCACCCCCTTCCCCCCCGGTCCTCCAGTCAATCACCCATTAGCCTGCGCATTAACCTGCCCCTGACCTCCCTATGCTAAACTCAATTGGCATATTATCTGCAGCGGCCTAATGCATTTTCTCTTACTTATCATTGTAGTGCCTGGATTTGATTTTGTGGTCCACTTTGGCCCTAAGGCATCCAAATATTGCTTGAATGTGACAGCACAAAAGCAAGGGTGGGGGTGTTGTGTCACGAGAATTGCCAAAAATCAGATGTTGCAAAGATGACAACCGGGAATGCAATATGTGGAAGTAAATGACTTTGAAAGGGTATTCATTTAAAAATTTTTTGACTTAAGCTCATGGATCTATTATAATACCTGGATAGGGTTTTACTTGCAAGCCGGTCTACACCCAGAGCTCAGTGGCCACTTGTGGTACTGCAGTCAAAATCTTCATTGACATATTGTGATCAGAGGCTTGACCTCAGCTTGACTGGGAACCTACGGCTTTCACGAATGTCAGATTTTGTGGGGATTTTAGTCTTTTTTTTTTGTTTCCAATCCATGGGTCGGTCTTCTGTAAACCTTCTTGTTCCAGTCCGCTCTAATTATCCTGGGTTGATTGGTCAGAATGCTCACCTGTTACACTCATCACAGCAGTAACATCACTCCTACTGCACATGTCACAGAGGACCAGAATGAGCCAACATCCTAGTCTTCTGCTCATTGTTGGGTCAATGAGCACAGACGTTTGGACCGCCATCTTGGATGCCGGAGATTTGGTTTGGCAATTGTGATCATGAAGTTTAAGCACCGCCCATTTATTTAAGGAGGCGAGGAGTGGTTACTGATTGGTCAGACAATTTATGACTGGCTGTTGCAAATGTCTTATTCTTGGGCGGCACGGAGGCACAGTGGATCCACAGTGCTTCACAGCGAGAAGGTCCTTGGTTCCAGGACCTTTCTGTGTGGAGTTTTCATGTTCTCCTTGTGTCTGTGTAGGTTTCTTCCGTGTCTGTTTAGGTTTCTTCCGGTTTCCCCTACCACTAAAACATGTACAATACAGGTGAGGGTGTATTAACAGCTCCTGCTGTAAATTAATATTCGTAATCCCATCCAAACAAACAACAATCATATCTATTCTACCTGATAACTAGTTTTGCATAACTGATTGCTTCTGCTACCATCTGCTGGATCTGTAAACAAGCTACACGCATCCGTCTGTCCAATGGCAAACCACTGTTGTCCTGTTGTTTAGTTCGAAAGGATTTAAACGCACCAGCAGGATGTGGATTAACAGGCTAACGGAGGTGTAACACTATGAAAAGGTTATTGGAGCAGCTCATTTTCTGAATGTGGACACCTTTAACAATGAGTTTTAACTTAAAATGTTTTTTTCCAACAGTGCTTACTTGTGCCCTGGCACACACCCTGGTAGGGTGTATTCATGGCAAAAAAAGTGGTCCAAAATACAGAATATTCTTTTCATGTTTTTAAAGGATCTTTAACAATTTACTTAGCAGACATTCAAATCCTTAATGCCTCTGCCTACCACTTACTGCTACAATTCATTTTCTGTAATTGTCACGGCAACCCCAGGCCTGACCAATGAGCCTGCTAATACATTGAATAATCATAATCCCATGGTAATGTTTTGAAGTCTAAAAATAATACCAACTAACGATGAAGCATGGTCTCTCTCAAAAAGGGAAGAAAAATCTTCCTCTCATCCCCATTGTCTTCCCTCCTCCTTCAGGCAAGACGAGCCATGTAGCCCCACTGCCCCATGGGAAATGTGTAATGTATTCAGCCGGGCCTTGAGAGTAAAATGAAAACAAATGCGCTGTAATAAAGGCTGCGAGATGAAGCGATTGTGTGATGATGCTCTCCACAGGACTTATAAATCAAAATAAAAGTAGAGCAGGTCATATGCAAGAAAGTGTCCCCACCTCGCTCTTTGCACACGCGCACACTCACACACGCGCTTAGGTATACATACTTATAGGGACATATGGATGAAGATGAACGAAGCAAACTGGAATCTATTCACGGCAGAAGAGTCAAGGGCTTAACAATAGAGAGGCCGCATTGAAAACAGACTTGAGAAAAATGTTTGTAGGACTCAAATAGTTCATTTCTGCGATCTGGGCCACAGAAAACTGATAAACTATTCGGTCAAAAAGAAATGACTAATTAATAGGAGGCATAAAGGTGTTCTGATGTTTCCTCTAGAGTTCAGGAAATACTGGAGCGTGGATATTTTGAAATGAAAATTGTAGAGATGCAAAAGTACACATTTACAACCACACCACAAGATTTAATTTGAAAGACCACAGCAAAGTGATGGAGAACGAGCTACGATGAAAGAAATGTATGTGTTATAAGTCCCTAACCTAACAGGTTTGGGAATGTCAGAATATGTTACTGTAAAGTGATAGGATGTAACTCTAAATGAATTACACATTTTAAGAATTGTAGTAAATTGACCTCCTGGCCTTAAATGTTGATATAAAATAAGTCATTTTATTAATTCTAATATTACAGGTAAGTCCCGCCTTCCCTTCTCTTAGCTACAGCACAGAATCCATGATGCCGTCCACGTTAACCAATCGAGTCATGCCAAGGGCTGTCAATCATCGGCGCTGATGCTCGCAGCTGCGCGCATGCAGTTTGTTTGTTTTCACGGAGCCTCCGAATCAAGCCTCTATTAGGCTCTGGAACTTCATGAAAACTGAACAAAGAATTCTGAACATCTGTGCTGAGTTACATACTGAACCTATGTCCATAATCATGTATATACTGAACCTATATCCATAATCAGATCCTCTGCAGATGTGTCCAATAATGTTCAGTTCATGATAATAGCTTCTTCCGGGTTTGCTGCGATCACTTTTTTTTGTGCATAAAAACTATTTTTTTTTCATGAAAACGTTAACAAATCATTCCGAAAACCTCCGTGCATGTGTATTAATAATGTATATGTATAATATGTTCTCCCATTAACATTTCAAAGTGTTACGGAAACGTAGGCGTAGACCAATCAGAAAGGAAGGGGGAGGGAGCTTGCGTCGTTTTTTTCAAATCAAGTACCTCTCTCTCTCTCTTTCTGACAAACTCCAGACAATCACTTTAAATAAATATTTTGTTGTCTTCAATATTATGATTATGAACTGCTCTTTAAAGATTTAAAGCAAGATAAAGATAATTCACGAGTAACAGCTATCACCCAATTCTCATAGCAACATAGCAGCAATAATTAATAATAATCATTAATATGTGCATTATAAGTCACTCACAAAATCTTTCATATTACCGATACAATTTATTCATACAGTCCTTGAGAGGGTATGAAATCCATCGGTCTTATTCAAAATTCAAAGAAGTGTTTCAACCTGAGTAGAGAAGTGGTGCATTGAAAACAACACTGAATATTTAGCGACCTGTAATGTCACCGATCTGATGCTAAAATGAACAGAGGTAGTTATAAGACTCTTCTGAACCTGGGAATTACCATAAACGGCACACCTACAGCACAAAACCAGAAGGACAAGAGGCCAAAATGCGTTACTTTCACTAATATTTTGGCCTCATACGTATAGTGAGCCCTTACACCTGTGAGCACAAGCCTTTGATTTGAATGGGCAGACATCTTTGGTCTCCTGGGGCTTTGTAACTCTCAACTGAGAAGGACTGTGGGATTGTTGCTCACACAAACTGATCACTGACCAAGCACAAAGAAGCAGGTCAAACGGTTGGTGGAAATATGACTAACCCTCACCAGTATAATAAGAAGAAGAGGAAATGGTGGGAGCTGCAAATGTTTCATTATGAAGGTGAAGGGAAACCAGGGCCTTTGGGTCGCGGCTCTGAGACATGGAGCAGAAACAGAAAAAAATAAAATAAAGTTGTTTCAGTGAGTTGAGTATTGAGCAAAGCGGTCAGGATGTTATCTGTCAGCGTTCTAAAGGGGTTCTTAGTAAATGACCCCAGCTTCGCCGTTTTGCAAAGCAGAAAGTTGGAGATGTCAAATCAGTCAAAGTGTGTTTATCGAGTGTTCTACAAAGCAGCAGAAAAAATAAGGCTTTGAAGACTAGAGTGTACAAAAAGATCAATAGAAAATGTTTCATGCTTGAGAAAGTTGGTGGTAAAAGGGAGTTGCGTCTGGGCTTCCACTTTGAGCACCTGCCCCCAATGTTTTGAAAGTTGTGGCAGTGTTTTAATGTATCAATGGAGGATACTGAAGAGCTTACAAAGAAGCTCTGTATGCTGGGATCTCCGGGACGACATTTTGGTGATATCGTTTGTGAAGCATTCATTTGGGTTGCCAGTTTGCAAGAGTCAAACCAGCTTTTAAATAATTTTACACCAATTTCTATTATTATTTTCATTTCCTAAATTCTGCCACACACTTTTGTCCATATGAAAACAGATACAAAAATAAGTATTCATACATAATAGTTTGTACTGTTTCTTGTTAAACTCCAGCAGGTGGATTGCATCTGTAATCCATGCTCAGGAGCTGCATGCATCACAGGCAGGAAGATTCTGGCAACAAAAGAGAGATTAAAATTGTAATGACTTCAAGGCAAGGCAAGGCAAGTTTATTTGTATAGCACAATTCATGCACGAGGCAACGCAAAGTCCTGAACAAAACAAGATAGAAACAGTCACACAAGGCATTTGAATCATAAATTATCACCGTTCATTAAAAAGAGTGACGATACAATCCCTCAGTTGAATGCACAGATAAACAATGTCAGATCAGAGGCCTCCATCCATCCATCCATTTTCTTCCCTTTAATCCATTTCTGGGTCAGGGGGGTGACAGTCAGAGATGCCACCCAAGTCTCATAGCACCAGCCCCTCACTGACCCTCTGCAGGTGGTGAGTCCACAGGAGGACGGCTGCTCTCTGAGTGTGAGCATAGCCTTGATCTTTCAGTGGGGGCTTTTTGGGCAAAGTGGGGTTAAGTGTCTTGCCCAAGGACACAACGACAGCAGTCATCAGTGGGAGTCGGTGGAGAAGGTGCAGAGGTGGGAATTGAACCCACGACCTTCTGGCCTTAAGGCCAATGCTCTCCCAACTGAGCTACTGTCGCCTCCTGTGAGAGGCCTGTCTCACATTTTCAGGAAGACTATTCCAGATTTTAGATGCATGAATCTGGCAGCATTTCAGATCATCAGACCTAAGTGTGCATATCGCAAGACATCGTTTATACTTAAGTGTACTCTTACTTCAGTACCTAAGACCAGTACTTTTTCCCCCTCTGTATTTTTCACATGTTGCACACATACTGTAGTAGAAGGACACTCCTGACCTGACAGACCTCACACATTAGGCGACTCCAAACACTGCTGCACGTCCCTGTTCCTCCACTAGGGGCTGCTGTGGTCTCAGCCTGTTTCTCAGTACAGTACAGCACTCCCATTGGCTTCACATTAAAAAAAAAAAAAAACAACAATATAATGGGCTGAAAATAACATCTGCTTATCTTTGTCCAGCAATTTACAAATGCATCATCAGCATCAAACAGCGTTCAGTTTAAAACACCCATTGGATCGTCGCTGTTGGATTAGGCGGTCAAAGAGAACATTTGTGAGGAGCAAACTTGGATGCATTTTGATTTTCTACTAACATTTAAACTTGTCCAGAAGAAAGATTAACACATGTGGTTTGTGCCGATGGAAAGAGTATTGTAAAAATAACATTGTACTATCAAATCAGGCCACAACATGCTTCCTCTTATAATTATTATTTTGATTACTTTTCAGAAAGATCCCTGCGAGTCACTATTTGACACTTTTGGCTGAGAACTGATTGGCTGCGAGGGTGTTGTTGTGGTCCTCTCTTTTTCACTTTTCTGCCTGAAAAACGGATCTAAAAATATGACGTTCATGTGAAAACTAGTGCTAGGACCAAATTATTTTGAGAGTGAAGGAAGCGTTTCACAGATATGATTGTATAGTTCCCGTTATTGCAGTTTTTGCCGTTGGGTACCCCCAAGCTCTAGGAGAAGACTAAATTACACCAATTGAGAATAATTATTATTATTACTAAAATAGAAGTGCTTGTTGTAAGTAGTATTTGATTCATAAAAGTCTAGTCATTAGAAAAAGTAGTTGATTTGACTGTGTGAAATAATTTTATTTAATATGATCCATTATTTGTGTTTTTGTCTCTTATTTTATTGTGTATTTTAGGTATAATGCATTTTCAATCATGAAGTATAAATAAATATGCCTAAATACAGCTAAAACCGACATTGGCAAAGACAATCCTGATTATATGCTAAATTGCAGCATTCCTTAAAGGGGGCATTATGGCAGCCGGTTTCCATGACAACCTGTCAACACTTCAGGATGAGCACATGCAGGCTGTTCCCGACTCTAGCTCCACCCCCAACTTTGAGAGGATTTTTCTCTCCCAGTGCAGAATTTTATGGCAATTTGTTTATAACTCTCAGAACTTCAGTCTTGGTTAGGTTTTCTGGCAGCTTCAGGCATAAGCTGTTTTATTTTTTTTTTTAATCTCAAAATTGTACGTAATGCACCTTCAACCGTGCAATTCAGCTCAAAGTCTATGCTGCAGGTTTTTACATAACAAAATCAGTTAAATCTATATATTCTTTTTCAGATGTACAGTTTTCATAAAGTGACTATAATCTTGCTCTACTGTCACCTTCCCCCTGACACTATACCTGCTCATTACACATACCAAAAGCACAGTAAACCAAGCCCTAAATAATAGATGGCTAATAAGTTGGAGAGAGTGTGCACTGTGCTTCTGGTTTTATTGTTACATTTGGGCCAAGAATAAAAGAGTTGTTTATTTCCTCCCTTTCTTTTCACGTCCTTCTCCTTTTTTTACGATCCATGAGTCAACACAGCACACGTAAATGATATTTTGACACGCGGAGCCATGAATAATGCATGTGGCTGTAGTTTGTGCTGGAGTCAGAGGCCCCTCCCCCTCCTCCTCACATTGTGCCGTTCCCCTCACTTTGCTCTGATGGGCGGAGCAGAGCTTTTGTTGAGCCACAGCGCCTGAACTTGAAAATATGAGCGATGTGAGACCAAATAAAGATAATGTTTTAATGAGCTAAAGAGGTTAATTAATAATACATTAAAGGAGACGTATTGTGCCAAAAAAAACCACGCTTTTAATCATGCTACACCAGTGGCCTAGTCCAGAGTAGAGCCCTGCACTTGAGCCTCTGGCCCAAGGGCCCCGACAGCCCGAGGGCCAGGCTTCAGGCCGATGACCGTATAATGACCTCGGACACGGGCCGGGCTCGCGCACTTTCAGAGCGGCAGATTACATTTAAGAATGCACCCACTGAATATAGCGTTCTATCACGCTGTAGTGTTTGTTGTTCTGTGTAGTGTTGTCATTGACGGCACATTGCGTTCCTTACAAGTGTATTGCTGCATCTGTGTATCATACAGATGCGGCCGTTCACTCCACACACACAGAACTCACTGCAACACATCACTACCATGTATAACTCCGCCCTCTAGCCAAGCCTGTGTTCATATCAGTGCGCGGCACTATATACTACGCTAAAACATTGTTATGGGAGGTTAAAAAAAAAAGAAAAAAGTCAGGCTTGATGCGGGTTTTGGGCCTGAAAATTCAGACACCGTATCGTGTAGGCCCGTGCAGGGCTCTAGTCCAGAGAGCTAATTTCTCGAGACATCTCGAGGGATTCCTTTAAGCCGTTCTGGGAAAATTAGTTGATACATTTGTGAGAGCGAGGTTGAGAATGGGTACTGTCACTATCAATAGTCGTTTATCATGACATATTTGTTACTAGTGCACCCAGTAAGTTTTAAATAGTGAGCAAGCGAATAATGTCATCGTCATGTCATTTTCTACCCCTTTATAATTCCATTTCTGGGTCGGAGGGTGGCAATCAGAGCTGCCACTCAAGTCTCAATGCACCAGTCCCTCGCTCACCCTCCTACAGGTGGTGGGTCCACGGGATGATGGCTTCTCCGCGATCGAAGACATGGCCTTGGTCTTTCAGCGGGGGCTTCAGGCAATGTGGGGTTAAGTGTCTTGCCAGGACACAACGACAGCAGACATCAGTGGGAGCAGAGAGCAAGTGAGAGATACATTCTGATATATTCACTACATAATTGCATTTTTTTATTTTCTAAAACTGTCGGGGAGCTACTTCTGAGAGAGAGCCATGTGTTACAACATTGTCCCTAATCAGACATAGACCTGGAGTGGTTTTTAAATCCATCCACGCTCCGATCAGGAACTTCTGGCACAAAAATTTAGCTTTGCCCCTTCTGTATAAAAGCTCCTGTCTTCCTGCACATAATGGCGGGGCCTGGCTTTGCTTTCTTCTCGGTTTCTTGTCTCAGGGTAGGTCCACCAGCCTCTTCGGTCCAACATGGGCTGCAGCACCACTTCTCTCGCCACATCAGCTGTCCATGGACAAGCTGTATCGCTCCCTGGTCCTGGCACCTTGCTGCTCTCTCTCTGCTGCCCGACCTGCCTCTCCAGGGCAACTCAGTCTTTGTCCATACCGCCTAGAACTAGTCATGCATCTTTGGACTCCTGCACCATCTCTACCCGGGGCACATACAGCCAGTCGCCCGTCGCCCCTGCCTTGGTCCCACGTCCCCTGTCTTCTGTGTCCTCTCTCTTCCTCTTCCTCGACTGATCATTCCCTTTCCTCCTCATGTCAGTGCAGGTGAGCCAATTACACACAGAGGTGCAGGAAACAGGGCATGCAGGGTCACGAGGATGCTGAACACAAATTAGTTAAAAAGGGCAATAAAAAATCCACACATTGACAAATACTGCAATGAAAACACTGCATAGACGGAATGTGCACGGTGACATTTGTACACACGGCATCACGCTCAGAGCAGTTAGCTGCATTGCCGAACAAGTAGTTTTGCCAATTTCTGAGGTGGAATTACGTTCTTTTTAATCGTACAACATGTTTTATATCTGAAATAAATTAATAATTATTTAAATTAACTCCTCCCTCTAGTGGTAGCAGAGGGATCATAGAGACAGAAATCATGTTTCACCATATACTGTAGATATCACACATCATATATTATTTCACGGCATAAAACAAAGTACGGCCGGGTGGCTGAGTGGATAGCTCTCTCGCGTCTCAGCAAGAAGGTTATGGGTTTGAATAGGTTTCCTCTGGGTGCTCTGGTTTCCCCTATAGAAAACATGTACAATAGGTCAATTCTCCAGTTCCGGCAGTCCTGACCAAGCGGATCATCAACATCTGGAGATGGGTCCCCAGGCATTTGACCCATCCTAATGCCCTGATAAACACACTTACACAATTTGCACATTTATGTTTTAAATAGTTTGGCTAAAAATAATGCAGAATATTTCTTCTTCATTGTACTATTGTCCTGTGACAGAATGGAAGATCACTTGTATCTGAAGTTTCTGATCTCAACTTTGAATATTAAACATATTTAATCCAAATATATTAACAAATTAAACATATTTGAGCCAAAGATCTTTGCAAATTAAACTTTTGATAAAACACCAACCTACTCTTGGATAAATGTATTACTCAGCACAAAAAGTTTGACAAAATCATCTTAGGTTAAATTTAGTCCATTTTATTAGAAAAGTGGAAGAATAATTCTTGATAAATTAGATGACAATATTAGAAAATAATTTTCTTTCTGTTGTTATATTCTTTAGTGAAAACAATAAATGATACAGAACCATTACAAGGAAAGTGACATATGCTAAGCCTTTTTTTTGTTACAATATTGATTATATAAATAAATAAATAAATAAATATCATAACTTTCTGAGACATTTTATTTTTTGGGGGGATTCTAAACTCACCAAGAGAAAGCAGCTCTAGTTCTGCATGCCATCTCAGCAAGAAGGTTTTGGGTTTGAATCCTGGTCGGAACAGGCCTTTCTTTCTTTTTTTTTCTCATAAAACAGGGCCTTTCTTTCCTACCCCTAAAACACATGTACAATAGATACAAGCTTTGGTCCTGACCAAGCCGAGCATCAAGATCAGGAGATGGTTCCTTGGGCAGTACTACGGCGACCACTGCTCCTGACAGAAGCACGAGTGGCAATGATGGGTCAAAGGAGGAATGGCCCCCAAACTTCCTCTAAGCAGTGTGGATGAAGCTAAATATTATGTGATTATAATTATACATGCAGTCGATAGGATCTACATGACTCCTCCTCACTGATCTCATAAAGTGGTCAGGTTCTGTGGTCAGATACTGCAGCGTCAGCAGACCCCTCCCACCGCCTTCACCGGGAGCTCACATTATGTGTCCTGCTGCTGAGCGGAGGCCTCTCACGCACACACACACACGCACGCATACACACACACATGCATACACACACACACACACACATGCGGTGCAGTTCAAATGCTGTTTGGGTAATAGAAATAACCTCTATTTCATCAGTGGGTGCGTTTGCAGAGGACACAACTGGATCACTCTCCTTTAGTCCGATATAATTCAATTGATCAGTATGTCTGAATGGAATCATTTCTACTCCTGTTATTCTGGCATGTAACCTCGTAAAAGCAGATACTACTGAGACAAGGCCAGCAGATGCATCTAAAAGTCACACTTATTTGCTGTTTTTGCTGTTTTTTTCTAGATTGTTCTGTAAAATTGTGCTCTTCAAGGACAGCACAGTCTCCCTGCACGTGTGAAGCAAAAGCAGGAAACACTGTGCTTTTAGTTGCGTTGCAGGAATAAAATGACAAGCATTTGATTTTCACACAGGCTCAAAAGTCTCAAGATGTTGTGTGGTTACATTTGTCCTACTTCCCCAATACAGCATGTATGAGCGGCATGTTAGTTACCGTTTCAAAGTTTGAGTGCTCAGCCAAAGTTAGGAGAGTCCTTAGAAAGTCCCCTTTGCTCAGACCAGAGTGGTCAGACCGGTTTTGGGAGCAGCATGTCTGTAAATGTGCTCATGTGCACATACAAATAAACTTTGATTGATTGATTGATTGATATACCTCATATAAATGTGCATACCTCTAAACAGTGCCTTTTAAACAGAACTCTTTTCAGTTTTGGGTGATATGAATTAGAGTAGTTATTTATATATATATACCTTTTTTCTATGCATTATTCTTAGGTAGGAATGTGCATGTTTTAACGGTTAAGAGGATACTTCCACATGAGGCAATGATTAGCATCTCGAAACAACCCTGAGCCCATAATAAATGTATATTTCTGAGAGATCTTTTACGTCACATTTTATATATGTTAGTTGTAATTGTTTCTGCTTGTGAGGTGACCCTGTTTGGCTGTGATTGCTTTGTGTGTAGAATAATAAACATAACATTACATTACCGAGCACGTATCCAGAGGAGGGGGTGTTCTCAGCGGGACGCCCAGACCTCCTCTCCACACACTTCCCCCAGCTCCTCCAGGTCAGACACCCAAACACCTCCCCAGGGACCGGGGCAAGCAAAACAGATGGGCCATCCACCTCAGCTGGTACCTTTAGACATGATGGAACAGCGGCTCTATTTCAAGCTCTTTCCATGTGTAGCCCTTAATCACAACAGTTGCCTCTGAGTACGTCACAAATGTTCTGTATTGTATTTGTAAATTAAATTGTGTTTTTTTTTTTTTTTTTAGGCTGGCTTAACATCTGTTCACGGGACTACCAATGAAAATTATATTAATTTAGCTAACTCAGGCACATTTACATGGTATAATGTTGATTAATGTGCACTGTCTCGTTTCAAATACATAAAGGAAGTTGTCGATTTGCCAACACATCGGGCCTTTGGTCAAAAATCAAATTGTCCTAAGATTGGCTTAAAGTGGACATGTTTCTGCAGTGTTTTAAGTTACTTTGAATATGGAGATACATCCGGTTTGATGGACGTGGAGTGGATTTTTTTTTTTCTCGGCACAGGATTTGTCAACACGCTGGTTTATAGGGTGATGTTTGGGCTGTTGCATCAGGAGTGAGCTGACAGAGGATACACTGGAGAAAGTTATGAGTGAAAGAGCGCTCTGAAGACACAGGAGGAGCGAGGAGAATTATGATTTGAAAAACTAAAGAATGAAACTATTTGTTTTGTTGAATTGTCATAAAATGTTTTTATTTTGAATCGTCTAAAAAAAAGTATAGACTATCATTTATACAAGGGCACCCACCCAATTTATACTTTTTTTTAGACCAAAAATTTATATTAAGTTTTGAGAAGGAAATGTAACGAAAATATATAATTCAGTATATAAATTGGGCTGAGAATTTTTTATTCAAAGGTAAAAAAGTTAAAAATTAAAACTGACATAAAACAGAGATTGCAGTGTAGTACATCTGTCTTTTGGCTCCCAACTGTTTGGGACAGTTTGCCTAGTTTTCATATGTATGTCTTTTTGGACTTTTAGATAATCTTTTTCAATCAGTAAAGTGAGGAGACGGCCACCCTCCCTCAGCCAACCAGCTCTCAGGATGTAAATAATACAATGTTTTATTGTAAGTAAGTAATCTTTATACTAAGGTTACTCAAAGCTTTACGATGTTCAGACTTCAGGTATTTGTCCTTTCGCTCCACACACGGTGATGACGGAAGAGACGCCGAAAACACTGGCATTCCCCAACCAGCACTGTCCACTCACTCACTCACTCACTCATTACATTAAGACCTATTATACATTTTTTTAGTGGTACGGGAAATCGGAGCACTCAGAAGAAGCCTGCGCAGACACAAGCTCTAACCGCTGTACCTACTTTGTTTTTATACTGTCTTTATTTTCGAATTATTAATTGTGCGATACAATAAAAAGAAGAAGCAAATATACGAATATATATATATACACAGTTCGAAAAGATAAACACTGTTTGTTGTGGTCTGGTTTGTTCACAGCATTTGATTTTTGCCAGTCCTTCTGGTGGGGCAAACAACATGTATGTAAGAAACAAACAAAAACATTACCGGCATTAACAATATTATATCGCCCAGCTCTAATATACACATTAATAGGTTCTAGGCTACAGCTGTGAGCAAGTGGTGAAAAATGTTTAGTTATTTTAAAATAGTGCCAAACTGTAGGATGAGTTCTGTCTATTCTCAGTATGACGCTGCTCTACTTTACGGAAATATCTACATATTTTCCCATTTCTCTTCACAAACTGAGACTTTTTTGGCATTTAAAGGTTACACAGTAGTAATTCCCAACATTAGGAAATAATAAAAACTTCAGGGAGATCAGGCATACAGCAATTGTGTGTATCTCAAACAAGTCAAACACCACAATGGGAAAATATTGGATACAAAAAAATGTTCTGTGTTGGTCACTGCTTGTGTAAGTGTGAAAAAAACGGTGCGCGTGGAGGAGTCGTCTGCAGAGTGCTTCTTTCATTCATAATTTATCTCTCCCCCATTACATCTGATGAAAGCAGTGACCTGAAATACATGCAGAATGAGCTCCTTGCTTAAGAGAGCATCTCCATTGTGCTCAGCGTCCACTGCGCCGCGGCAAACATCAATAAATGAATCGTATGACACTGGGATCATGTTGTTTGTGTTGCTCCACATGGGAATACAGGGACGACACACTTCTCCAGCAACACACCGTTCGACACTGAGCAATAAGTGTGGAGCCAAAGAACACAAGAAGGGCTCCTTTGTTTTGCAGCAACATTGTGTCTGGAGTGCGATGGCGTTTTGAGTAAAGCCGCGAGGAATTGGGTATAAACACACATTATTTATTCATTTTGGTATTGAGGATATCTTATGTGGCGTTTCATTATTTAACAATATAGAATAATCATGTCCTAATACTGCGGTACCAACCTTTACAAGCACAGAAATGTAGAATTAATGCTCATACCTCAATTTATTTTTGTATCAGTCTAAATCACAAAAGCGGTTGTCTCGGAGGACTTTCCAAAGTTCTCGGTTCAGCAACAACAGATGACAGAATCAAACAGTTTAAACGTATGAAAAGCATTAATGACATAAAACACATAGAAGTCACTGGTCCATTAGGGGCGGGATGACCAGTGTCCATAAAAGTTAACTAATGTCCTTAAATGTCCCGCATCATTACTGTCCTAATACCCTTCTGCATTGACGAGGAACGACTCTTATTTAATTTTGTATTTACCCTGGTTGTTTGTGGGAGGGACAGTGATTCTGCTGTATAGGATTGAATCACAAAAAAACCTTCAAATGCGTGAGAAAATGTAGGCCAGGATCATCACAAAACTGAAATCAGACCAAATGCATCTGATTCATGACATCGTGGACCACAACAACTGTAGTCGCCACATTCGCCCCTCTGCTCACGCCTCTTTTAGTGGCCACCTGGACTTTGTTTTCTACTGACCCGTTTGTGCGTATGGACTGTCTCCTGAACTCAAGGCATGTTAGTGCAAAAGTGTGTGAAAGATGTGACTGGGAGATTGCCCGGAGATTGGCTGTTTGCACAGAGCTTAAAGGAGCTCTGTCAAAACGGTCCTCAAACCGAGTCCAGTCCTCTCGTGAGTCCAGTCTTAACCTGAGATTTGGGGAAATGAGTGGGTTCTAGTGTGCTCCTACTTGGTTGGGATTAAAACCTGCAGCCACACCAGCCCTTTCTGGAACCACCGGCTTACTGACACCCCTGACCTTAATGATTAAATGGAGAAATGTCTATGCTTCTAATTAGGTGTTACAGGTCTTTAAATACACCATGCTTTGTAAAGAAAATGTAACACCCCACTTCTACCACTAGAGGCGGTGTTTCACTAATCCAGATCTTTTTCTTAGCCATTATACCGTATTCTCTGTATATTTTCCACCCAAGAAATGATTGCACGTTCTAAAATATCAACCAGTGAAACAAATTAGGCCGACAGCAAATTTAACATTTTTTAACTTTCATATACACGCTTATTATAACAACGAGGAAAAAAAAAAAAAAATACAATGTCTCCAGGTTCTTTGTTCCTCCGCTGTGACCCAGAAACTTCATCTTCCCAGCGGCACTTGAGGAGTGCAAAGTCTGTGGTTCCACTTCTTTAAGACGGTAACCCACTCGTCACACGGCTCCTTCTGGCCACACGGCTCACACTACAGCTCCAGCCTTTGTTCTGCCCTGATTGGATTGTGGCGAACAATAGGGAAAGCTCCGACAATAAACCGCAAATTAGTGTTCTTTTCTCTGTCGGAGATAATTCCACTGCTTTTGAACAATTCTGGTAATTCACTGAATGTGCAGTAATGATTACAAGAGGAAGAAGTTGGCTGTGAAGAAATGTTAGTTTAGATTTGATATATTTTTGATTATAGTACATTGAAATTACAACAAAAAAAAACAGACAATTTTTGGACCAAAATATATTCATTGACATACAGGTGAAACATGGAAGATTATCATATCGCTCAAAAGTCCATTTGCTTCTGTAATTAAGCCAAACAATTTGCTATAATATTGACGAATGGCTCGCAGCTTGTAAAAACCCAAATAAAACATTTCAAAGTTGTTTTTTAAAAGTATTGAACGTTCATCTGTCTTAGATGATCTTCTGGTTTAAGTTATTTCCTGTTTTATTTGAAATGTGTTATTCTGTGTCTTCTTTGGTTGTACTTCCTGTTGTCTGATTACCTGCCCTGCCCTCATCTGGCTCACCTGTGTCTCGTTAGTCTTGTATTTAGCCCTGTGTGTTCCTTCACTCCCTGTTCCGTCATTGTCATTCCTAGTCTGTTTTAGTTCTGTCCATTCCCTGTGTTTTTGGTAGGTTTTGATTTGTATTACTTTCATTAAATCCATCATTTTGCAGTTTTTGCCTTTTGGTGCCTCATTTGTTTTTCACCCACGTGATAGAATGACGGAACCACTCAAGGCCCAAGCAGACTGCTTTATTTTTGTTTTTTATTTTTTGTCATCTCTGGCCCATCTTTGTCCCCGACTGGTCTTGACAGTTGATGCAGGAGCTGGACGCATTCCCTGTCTGTCTGTGTCCTGGACCACTGCAGGACACTTAGTTCCGTCCTGGGTGGTTGCAGGCTTCCGTTCCTGACCTGGCTCCGCTGGATATTCTCCATCCAGGGGGCCTTCTGTACCCGTTTGGCTCCAGTCCTGGCTCCAGTTCCTGCTCCAGCTCTTCGGCTCCACGTCCCGGCCCCGGCTCCACGTCCCGGCCCCGGCTCCACGTCCCGGCTCCACGTTCCACGTCCCGGCTTCACGTCCCGGCCCCGGCTTCACGTCCCGGCCCCGGCTTCACGTCCCGGCCCCGGCTTCACGTCCCGGCCCCGGATTCACGTCCCGGCCCCGGATTCACGTCCCGGCCCCGGATTCACGTCCCGGCCCCGGATTCACGTCCCGGCCCCGGATTCACGTCCCGGCCCCGGATTCACGTCCCGGCCCCGGCTTCACGTCCCGGCCCCGGCTTCACGTCCCGGCCCCGGCTTCACGTCCCGGCCCCGGCTTCACGTCCCGGCCCCGGCTTCACGTCCCGGCCCCGGCTTCACGTCCCGGCCCCGGCTTCACGTGCCGGTTACACCCCCCCGGTCCTTCCTACGGTCCCCCTCCTCCCTCCCTGGTTTTGTTTTTGGGACGTCTGGGATCCGTCCCTTGAGGAGAGGGTACTGTCATGGTTTAAGTTTATTTCCTGTTTTATTTTGAAATGTGTTATTCCTGTGTCTTCTTTGGTTGTACTTCCTGTTGTCTGATTACCTGCCCTGCCCTCATCTGTCTCACCTGTGTCTCGTTAGTCTTGTATTTAGCCCTGTGTGTTCCTTCACTCCCTGTTCCGTCATTGTCATTCCTAGTCTGTTTTAGTTCTGTCCGTTCCCTGTGTTTTTGGTAGGTTTTGATTTGTATTACTTTCATTAAATCCATCATTTTGCAGTTTTTGCCTTTTGGGCCTCATTTGTTTTTCACCCACGTGATACAAGAGTGATTAGCGCTACAGCAGGTTAATCGTAGGTACTCATCGGGATCAGAAGTGAGCCTGATACTGTTTCTTTTCTTTTATTGATTTCATTTTCATTTTTGTATTGGATACCTGGTATTAGAGGTGCACCCATCAGGAATTTTTTGGCCGATCACAGATCACAGATCATTAAAATGATGACCTACCGATCATGGCCGATCCGATCAAATAGATATTTTTTGTGAACTAGTTCACTTTATAACTAATCTTTCAAAACCATCAAGGTACTAGGTAGCAGAGGTGTGGACTTGAGTCATGTGACTTGGACTCGAGTCAGACTCGAGTCATGATTTTGATGACTTTAGACTCGACTTGACCAAATATAAAAAGACTTGCAACTCGACTTGGACTTTAACATCAATGACTCTGACTTTCACTTGGACTTGCGCCAATTGACTTGCAAAGACTTGCGTAACCCGGGCCATTTTTACCTTTCTCCGCATCTCTCTTTCTATCTATGCCGTCTCTGAAGAAACAAAGCCTCGCGGTAGTTGTAGCGCTCGCGAGAGAGTTCGAACGTGAGTTCCCCGCAGTTCGCGCAGCAACACTTCCCTAAACAAGCGGACTGCATTCACCGGTGGGTGTGTTGTCGTAGGGGAGCTGGAAATGAGCGAGCTGCAGGTATTTATCGCGACCTAACGTCATATTTTGTTCTACAAACCGTAATTGATATGCTTTCACTACAGGCGCCTCATACAATTGAATCGACGCAGTTGTCACACTGTGTGCCGTGTTTTAAAGAGGAACTGGTGAGTCAAACTAGCGCTAGCCTGCGCTGCTCTGTTGGCTATTTCTTATATTTTTCTGTGTGGGCGCCGAGGCCTATTATTATGAGTATGTTTTTGCTGTGCTCCTCCTGCTAAAGTTTGCATACATTAGATAGTTGTTTTGATTATGTGCACTAAACTAGATTAATATTTGCACTATTGTTTATGGTGCATTGATATGAGAATCAGTGCTTTGACTGATTGAATTAATTTATATGAGACATTTTATTATGTAATGATATATTGGTAATTATGAGATATTACTATTGCTGGTCCAGTTCATACAGGCCAGGTTCCTTCCCCTCCATTGGTCATTGGTCCCTTCAGTCCTTTGCCCCCCCCCCCTTTTTTTTTTTTGATGGCGAGCTGCCCCAGGTCCAAAGCCTAGACCCCTCATACTACCCCTATCCTACAGTAGGACTGTTAGCAGGCCTGGCTTTGAGCGGCTGGATGGCAGTGAGATAAACCCAAACAAAGTTGACGGAGGCAGGCTTCAGCTTGGTCCACTTATTTTTATTTTCTGTTTTTCCTTTTTTTTAAAGTGACCAGTGCAGACAAAGAAAAGGGTGCAAAAATGCAAAACAAACCAACACAGTGGATGAAGGACAGGAGCATGTGTTCCCCAGCAGCAGGACAATGGAATGGTAAAAATGGGCGCCTTATATACTACTGGGTAAAACCAATTAAAACTCCAGGGGTATAGCATTAACATTAGCTTCTAAAAACTATGTTAAAACCCTCCATTAAAATACCAATAACCAGTTACAATAATAAAACACCCCCCTACAAAAATATACTCCTAAAACACCCTCCTACAAAAATATCTATACCAACTATGACTAAAAACAGTGCTAGATCCCCCCTCCACCAATTCATTGACTTGGTCCAGCCGGAACCATAAATGCCGGTGTTTGTGGCCCGGGGACCCTTTTGGCCCACGCACCTGGACACAAGACAGTGGTGAGTAAACACATTTTTAAAATACATATCACAGCCACACTTATATCATTCACCCACTAAAACCACACATCACACACACCCGAACCCATACCAAACACAACTAACTCAAACACCACATATATTGCACAAAGCCCCACTCAAACTGTTTTGTTTGTCTCCGCAGACCGGACTCTGGACAACCCAAGCCCTCAATAAATGTCTTTCTACCCAACAGTTGTGTGCAATTTATTATATGTGCAAATTAGCATGTGACAATATGTGTACAGTGCAATTTAAAGTGTGATGTGACATTTAAAAGGTAAATTCATAAAGTGCAGTGCGATATTACCCGTAAAGAACAGATGTTCTTTACATTTCCCCCTCCCTCTCCGAAGGCGAAGCCTCATCCTCAGCACTCCGTGACAGACAGTCCGCGACCACGTTTGACTTGCCGGGCCGGTATTGGACGGTGAAGTTGTAAGGCTGCAGGGAGAGGTACCATCCCGTGATACGGTTGTTGGCGTTCCTCATCTTGTGTAGCCACTGGAGGGCGCGATGATCTGTCTCCAGTATGAAGTGACGTCCAAGCAGATAGTATCTTAGAGACTCAACAGCCCATTTTACCCCCAAGCACTCTTTTTCCACGGTTGAGTACCTGGTTTCCCGATCCAAAAGCTTGCGACTTAAAAAGACAACCGGCCTTCTTTCCCCCTCCATCTCTTGGATTAGGACTGCCCCGAGCCCGGTCTGAGAGGCGTCCGTCTGGAGGATGAATGGCTGGCTGAAGTCAGGGCTTTGGAGGACTGGCTCTGTACAAATGGCCTCCTTCAGGTCATTGAATGCCCGCTCACACTCAGATGTCCAGCGCACCTTATTTGGCTCCTCATTCTTGGTCAGGTTTGTTAAGACTGCCGTTCTTTCTGAAAAATGTGGCACAAATTTCCTGTACCAACCGACTAGTCCCACAAATCCTCTCACCTTCCTTTTGGTGGTGGGAACTGGAAACGAGCGTATCGCCTCCATCTTCTCCACCTGGGGCCTAATCTTCCCGAAGCCGATTGTAAATCCAAGGTACTGTACTTCCCTGTGGGCCACCGAACCTTTTCTGGGGTTGATTGTGAGCCCAGCTTCTCTTATCCTCTGAAGAACTTCCTGGAGGTGGTTCAGGTGTTCTTTCCAGGAACTACTGAACACTACCACATCATCCAGATACGCAGCTGCGAACTCAGAGACGTCTCGCAGTATGCGGTCCATCAGGCGCTGAAACGTCGCTGGAGCCCCCTGCAAACCAAATGGCATTACCCTGAATTGGAACATACCAAATGGTGTCCTGAAAGCGGTGAGTTCTTTTGCTTCAGGGGCCAGCGCCAGTTGCCAATAACCCTTGCTGAGGTCCAGTGTTGTGATATAAGCTGCAGATCCAACCCTCTCCAACAAGTCGTCGATTCGAGGCATCGGATATGGATCGCAGTTGGATATGGCGTTGATGTATCTGAAATCAATACAGAACCGCAAAGATTCGTCCTTTTTAGGCACTAGTACGATCGGGCTGCACCACTCGCTACTGGAAACTTCAATTATTCCCAGCTCCAGCATAAACCTTATCTCTTTTTGCAGTACCGGGACCAACCGCTCCAGGATTCTGTAGCTCCTTTGGCGTACTGGGGCATCCTTCTTTAGCCGGATTTTGTGCTGGACTAAAGAGGTAAAGCCTGGGGTCTCCTGGAAAAGAGCTGGGTCCAACAGGGGCTGAACTTGTTCCTGCTGACAGGGAGAGAGGTGGGAGAGGTCAACAACAATCTGTTCATTGCTATGAGCTGGAAAGAACTTTTCTGTGGTCTCTTCGTCCTGCACTGCTCGGACCAATAGCTGCTGTGCAGGCTCTGGGCGAACGTGAAACTCTTTTAAAAGGTTCACATGAAACACTTGATGTTTCTTTTTCCTGTCAGGCATGTGTAGCTCATATGTGACTTTTCCAACTTGTTTTGTGACTTCATATGGCCCGTGCCATTTAGCTAAGAGTTTGTTTTCAGTGGTTGGTAACAACAACAGTACCTTTTGCCCTGGGCTGAAGACTCTCTGCTTAGCTTTTTGATCATACCAGGTTTTCTGTTTGTGTTGCGCCTCCTTCAGGTTCTCCTGCGACAGTGTTGACATACCCTCCAGTCTTTCCCGCATCTTTATGACGAAAGATACAATGTTGTCCCCTTCCGTCTCCGTGCGCTCCCAGTAGTCCTTGAGCAGATCCAGAGGTCCGCGCACCTGGTGTCCATATAAGAGTTCAAAGGGGGAGAAACCGGTGGATGCCTGTGGGACTTCTCTGTAGGCAAAGAGAAGATAAGGCAGCCACTGGTCCCAGTCAGCCCCTGTGCTGGAAACAACCTTGCGCAACATGTGTTTTAAAGTCTTGTTATAGCGCTCCACCAGCCCATCCGTTTGGGGGTGATAAGGTGTGGTCCTGATCCCCTTAACCCCCAACAGCTGGTAAACTTGCTTCAACAGTTTAGACATAAAATTGGTACCACAATCAGTCAGAATTTCTTTTGCCACACCTACCCTGGAAAATAGCTGCAAAAGACAATTTGCAATTTGCTTAGCTTTGATTGAGCGCAATGGAAACGCTTCTGGGTATCTTGTGGCATAGTCACACAGGACCAAAATGAAACGGTTACCTGAGGAACTTTTCTCCAAAGGACCAACAATGTCCATTCCAATTCGCTCAAATGGGGTACCAATAATGGGCAGCGGCTGCAAGTGGGCGTGACCAACCACTTTTCCTGCCGTCAATTGACATTTCTCACAGCTTTTGCAGAAATTTGATATCTGGGTATACATGCCAGGCCAGGCAAAACGACTGCCGATTCTGCGCAGTGTTCTCTGAAAAGCCATATGACCGGCCCAGGGAATGGAGTGGCCCAGTTCCATTACCTGCTGTCTAAACTGATGAGGCAAGGCAATAGCTTCACTTTTCCCATTAACCTGATACAAGATACCATTTTTAATCCTGTACTCTGTCTCATCCAACCTTTTTATCCCCCTCTGCTGATTAGACACATTTTCAAACCAGGATTTTAGGGATATGTCCCGTTTCTGGAGTGTCCCTATGTCTGAGGGTATCCCAAATTCAACTGGGCTAAGTGGTTTTGGCAACTGTGTGTCCTCCCTGGGAGAGCCTGCAAACTTTTCTTGCCTTTTCTGCGCTTTGGGTTTCCTACTCTTTCCTGGCAAAGCTTCAAGTTCTTCCTCCCAAAAAGGAAGCTCCTCCAGAATAGCTTTTGCTTTCTGTGCTCTTGTAAGGACATTAACCGAGTTAACTGACTCAGAGAGTTCCTCAGTTACCTGTGACATGAGATCAAGTAAAGTTGGAATGTCATTTCCTAGGATGACCTCATATGGTAAGTTTTCTGCTAAGGCAACCTTTAACAGGTAAGTTTGACCTCCTACTGTTGCATAGACCTCAGCTGTTGGGTAAGTATGCTCATCTCCATGTATACAAGTAAGTGGTATGGTCTCCCTAGAGCGCCTTTCCTCTGGGACCAAACGCGACAGGATTATAGACTGAAAACAACCAGAGTCTAACAATGCACTAACTTTGTGGCCGTTAACTAGCACAGGTGTCGTGCGCCCCCTCTTCTCTAAAGTGGGTACCGTAGCCGGCCTAGGTACTGAACACAAAAGCGAAGGTTTAGACTTTAATGTCGGGCAAAAATGCTGAGTATGACCTAGTTTGTTGCAATTGTAGCATCTTACTTCCTGTGTCTGAGATGTTTTTGGTCGTCTGTCTGAGCGTGACTGAAAAAAATGGAGGCCTACTCTTAAACCCCCCAGAATCAGGACCACGACCCTGATCACCCCCAAAGGACTTACTTGGCTGGGCGAAGCGGGGCTCCCTTCCGAAGTAGCCAGCTCTGGGTCCTTTGCGTGCAGCCATGAAGGACTCTGCGAGACGAGCTGCTTCTTCTGCACTCACGGGGTCTCTCTCCCGGATCCAGACTTCAAGCTCGGGGTTAACCATTCGGAGAAACTGCTCCAGGATGAGCTTCTCCCAGATCTCCTCTTCAGATGCCTTCTCAGGTTGGAGCCAACGGTTCAACAAGTCCCTGAGGCGGACGTACAGCTCCCGTGGCGTCTCTTCTGGCTCAAGTTGAAGGGACCTGAAGCGTCGCCGGTACGTCTCCTCTGTGATCTCATATTTTGCTAATATAGCGTCCTTTACTCTTCCATACATGTTTGAGTGCCGAATGTCCATTTGCACAAAAGCGCTGCGTGCCTTCCCGGTCAATAATGGGACTAAACGAACCGCCCACTCTTCTTTTGGCCACTGATAGACTCTGGCCATCCGCTCAAAAAGTAATCAAAAAATGTTCAATGTCATCTCCTGGTTTGAAACATGGCAGTGCGGCCTCCCTCTGCGGTCTGTAGCTATAGCCGCCTGGGTCTGCCTCATCATCACAATCACCTGTGTCGTTGTCACCAGGTGTCTCCATATGTCCTCGCACATCCAACCCAGAGTGCTCGGACCTTCCATATTGCTGCTGCTGGACCCGTTGGACCTGCCGTTGCATGGTCTTCCAGCGTTGCTCCTGTTGCAGCTGATCTTTATCATGCTTTCTGTCTCTTGCATCCTGCTTCTCGATCAATGCTTTCACGAGAGCAGTCAGCTCCTCCACTTTATCACTGTGCCCACCGGTGGCCCCTTGAGGATCAGACGTGTCAACATTTCCTTGATCTGGTTCCTCATCCCTTTTTCCTCCTCTAGTCATCATTGTCTTGATCTACTCACTGTGGCAGGGCAGCACTTCTGACACCAATTGTTAGCAGGCCTGGCTTTGAGCGGCTGGATGGCAGTGAGATAAACCCAAACAAAGTTGACGGAGGCAGGCTTCAGCTTGGTCCACTTATTTTTATTTTCTGTTTTTCCTTTTTTTTAAAGTGACCAGTGCAGACAAAGAAAAGGGTGCAAAAATGCAAAACAAACCAACACAGTGGATGAAGGACAGGAGCATGTGTTCCCCAGCAGCAGGACAATGGAATGTCTTCTTCTTCTTCTTCTATTGAGGTTTATTGGCGGTTGGCAAACAACCTTGAGGTGCATTACCGCCACCTTCCGAAATGGAGTGTGGGCCAGGACGGCCCCTTCAGTCCTTCAGTCTTCTATATTCTAAAGAATAACCCTGCGCTTCGAAGGAAACGCAAAACTACTCTAACCCCCCCTACCGAACTACACCCACTCAATACTTCTTTTAAGGAAAATGTTCTGTTGTGCCCATTCACATAGATCTTAAGCAACTCTCTTGGTCTTCTGTATCTTACACATTCCATAAGGACATGCTCAACAGTTTCTCTGCCTCCACAGTGCTCACATTGTCCAGTCGGATGTTTTCCCATTAAACTTAATGTACCGTTCAAGTAGGTATGTCCTAATTTCAGTCGTGTTATCACGTCTTCCTCTCTCCGGCTGAATTCTCCTCCTATTACCTCTTGTCCCACTTGATGTTGCACATTAAAATAAAACCGTCCTTTATCCTCCTCCTCCCAGCTTCTCTGCCACATCTCTTTAATTCTAACTTTGATAAGACTTTTCACTTCTGCCTTGCTTATTCTAACAGGGAAATCCAGAGCCCCACTCCTTGCGCCCTTTTTAGCGTATCTGTCCGCCATCTCATTCCCTCTTACCCCTATATGCGCTGGTACCCATAATAACACCACTTGTTTCCCTGCTCTCTTTAACCTTTGCATTATTAGTGCTATCTCAAAAACTAAATCCTGTCTCGATTCTGACACCAAACTTTTAATACTTGACAGCGCACTACTGGAATCAGACGCTACCACTACCTTAGTTACTACTGTCGCATTTTCTTCAATCCAAATCATGGCCAATAACAAAGCCACCAGCTCTGCTGTGTAGACTGCCAAGTTATCACTTGTTCTTTTACAGGTGTTTATTCCCAATTTAGGGATTACTACAGCAACGCCCACTCTCCCATCCTCCATTTTTGATGCATCAGTATAAATCTCTAGATGCTCATAAAACTTCTCCCAGATGTACATCTCTACATTGTTATTATTATAGTTCTTTTTCTTCAAAAGAGTTAAATCCACATGAGGCTCCAATAATTCCCACGGAGGGACAGCAGAACTTGGGACTACAGGACATACCTCTAGATTTCTTAGTCCTGCATTCTCCACCGCCTCCTCTATTACCCAGCCAAAACTGGCCAGTTGCGCTCTTTCCCTCTCCTGAGTTGGTTTTAAACTTCTCTGACAAGGATGATCTCTACTGCTCCCCTGCAAATTGGCCCAATACACTAAGGTCAACTGCAATCTCCTAAACTTCAGAGGCATCTCATTCATCTCCACCTGCAGTGCAGAGACTGGAGTGGATCTTGCAGCCCCACAACATAATCTCAAGGCTTTACATTGTACAACATCTAGCTTCTTTAAATTACTTTTTGCCGCAGAGCCGTATACCACACATCCAAAGTCTAAAGCAGACCTGATTAACGCCACATACACAGTTTTAATACAATTCCGACTAGCTCCCCAGTCCCGTCCTCTAAGACACCTCATTACGTTCATCACCTTTTTGCACTTCTCTATTACCTTATTAATATGGGCTGCCCATGTCAACTTACTATCAAACACTAACCCTAAGTACTTAAACTCATTCACTCGTTCAAGATTCTTCCCATATAAAGTAAGATTAATGTCATCTCCCACTCTTTTCCTGGTAAAAAACATGACTTTTGTTTTACTCACTGAAAATCTGAAACCCCATTTTGTTGACCAGGCTTCAACCATCCCGATAGCTTCTTGCAACTTTTTAACAATATACCGTACATTTTTCCCCCTTTTCCACACTATACCATCGTCCGCAAACAGTGACACTCCAATTGATGACTCAATGTCACAAAAAATTTCATTTATCATAATTGTAAATAATACTGGACTTACAATGCTGCCCTGCGGCGTGCCATTTTCAACCTCAAACTTTGAGCTACACTCTTTCCCTACTCGGACTGATATCTTTCTCCCTGATAAGAAATCTCGAACCCATTTCAACATCTTCCCCCGTACACCCATCTTATGCAATCTTATAATCAGCCCCTCCCTCCACATCATATCATATGCTTTCTCAACGTCAAAAAACACTGAGACAACGCACTCCCTTGTTCACCTGCGCCTTCCTAATTTCGTCTTCTAAAAGCAAAGAAGGGTCTACTGTACTCCTACCCTTCCTAAAACCATACTGGTGATTCTTGATCAACGCATTCTTTTCCAGAAAATAGTCTAGCCTATCATTAATCATTCTCTCCATTACCTTCCCAACATGTGATGTTAAAGCTATTGGTCTGTAACTTTCTGCAGCAGAAGGATCTTTACCTGGTTTACAAATAGGAACTACAATTGCCTCTTTCCATTGCTCTGGCAGTCTACTCTCTACCCATACTTTGTTATACAACTTTAACAACACAATCTTACTTCTATCACTCAAGTTTCTCAGCATACAATAGCTTATGTCATCCTCTCCAGGGGTAGTATTGCCACATCTGCTTAATGCCCTGTTCAACTCCCAAATACTGAACTCATCATTAATTGCATTATCACACTCCTCCACATCCTCAAGACTATTCAAATTACATCTAACTGTTTCCCTCCTTCCTCTCCTTTCTTCTTCACTTAAATTTCCGTTACTATGGACTTTCACAAACTGCTGAGCTAAAAGATCAGCCTTGCCTTTATTAGTTAAAATTACACTTCCACCAGATGACATTGCTGGATACCCAAAACTAGCTTTACTTCCTCCCATTCTCCTAATTGTCCCCCATATTTGACCCACTGATGTTTGCCTCCCTAAAGTATCACAATATCGTGCCCAGTATGCTCTTTTAGTTTCTTTAACAACTCTCCTTACTACAGCGAGCTTCCGTTTATAGTCACACAGATTTTGGAAACAATGATTCCTCTTAAACACTTTAAAAGCCTTGTTTCTATCCTTAATAGCATTATTACATTCATCTGACCACCAAGGAACACTCTTCCTTTGAGCCTTTCCTCCTTTCTTCTTGATTGTCTGTTTGGCTGCCTCCAAAATTGCACTACATAGAGAACTATTAAAATCATTCACACCTCCATTAACATTTACTCTTTCCATTTCCCTATCACATATGTAACTAAATCTATCCCACTTAACACCACTAAAACTCCATTTCCCTACCCCCTCTGTGGTAACTTCTTCAACACTGAATCCCAACTCAACCTCTACAGGATAATGGTCACTACCTATAGTAGTCTCCTTATCAACCCTCCACTTACAATTCCCTGCAATAGACTCTGACACTAGAGTAAGATCTAGTGCAGATTCATTCCCATTCTGGAAGTTAATCCGTGTTCCACTCCCATCATTCAGACACACTAAATTCCTAGCATCCAATAATTCCTCAATCACTGCCCCATTCTCATCATTCCGTTCACCCCACAATGTGCTATGTGCATTAAAATCACCACAACATACTACTTTACCCTCTAGGTTATCATCCAGTTCCCGCAACGTATCCATTGTTAGCCTCCTACAGGGATTATAGAAATTCACCAGGGTAACTTTCCCCTCACTAACCCACACCTCTACCACAATAAACTCAAGCTCTGTCCCCTTCCTCACCACCCTATACTGCATTCCATTTTTAATAAAAACAGCACACCCTCCACCATTACCACCTTGTCTATCCCTACGCACACATTCATACCCCCTAATCACAAAATCCAATGATGGCCTGAGCCATGTTTCCTGAACACATATAATATCAGGTCTCCTCTCCTTGTTCTGCACATAACCTTTTAACTCCTGTCCATTAGCCATTAAACTCCTTGCATTCCATTGAATGATTTTCATACTACTCTCTCACTTCCCCCTCCCACAACCATTCTCTTCTCCTCCTCCAACCTTTTGTTCACCTGTTCCCAGGAAACACCTCTCATACCGAGGTACTTTTCCGCTCCTTTCACAATAATCTTAATTTTATCTGTTTTATGCTTTGCCTGATCTGCACAATTTATGACATATGCTAGAAACACCATCAAATTATCCACCGACACCATACTACCCTCACTCACACTCTGCTTCTTCCCTCTAGCATCACTCTGGTCACCACTCACTCCTGGGTCTTGATTTTGAACTTTCCTCACTGCATCTGCGTAAGAGACACCGTTCATAACCTTCACTCTCTGAATCTCCACCGCTTTTTTCCTTACTTCACATCCTCCGTAGGTTACAGCATGTTGCCCTCCACAGTTACTACATTTAAGAGTACTGTTTTCATTACACTCCTCTACTCTGTGCTCCCCACTGCATCTAGGGCACTTCTGCCTCCCCCTACAGACCGCTGCCACATGCCCATACAGTTGGCATTTATAACACCGGAGAGGAGGCGGAACAAACTCTCTCACGGGAAAACTCAAACACCCCACCTTCACTTTTTCAGGGAGTACTGCACCTGTAAACTCCAGTAAAACCGATAAGCTTTTGCACACTCTGACCATCCACTCGCCTCATCAACCGTCTAATTCCACTGACACCTCCACCTAAACACTGCCTAAACCTCTCCAGGTCCTCGTCTAAGGGGACACCTGTTATGACCCCACGCACAGCCTTTTTTTCTCCAACTACTCTCCTTTCAGTCACTGCTATCTTGCACACATGTTCCAACTGCAACACTTTCTTTTTCTGCTCTTCCGAAGTACACACAATCAACAAACTCCCATCTCTCAGCACCTTTGCCACTTCTACCTCTCCTATTTTCTTTCTCAACTCCCTTGACAACACAACCAGGCTCACATTTTTTATGTCATTCTCCTGCCGAAACTTAAGAATTACTTTAGGATTCTGCTGCTCCCTAACTATCCTTTTGCGGCCCGAGATCCCCTCATCTGAACTATTCCCATCCAACCCCCGTTTCCTAACCTGGCTACTGCTCAATCCCCCTCCACTCCTACTCCTGTCAAACGCACCCGAACCCCCTAATTCCTGACTAAACTGCATCAAGTCCTCGTCATCGTCCGCCAAGGACGCCATCCCGGCCCAGTCACAGATCGGATTATGCCAACCACCAAGTGATATTTATCCAAACAAGTGTTTTATTAGCTGTATATAACCCGCACGATACGCTCCACTCCCAGCGTCTGCTCCTTCCTGCGCTCCAGTGACTCCTCTCTGCTTCGCTGATCCGCGATGTGGCTACAGCGGGGTCGGGAGCGCGCATTCAGCGACCGTGCGTGCGCATTCACCCTGACCAGGACAATGGAATGGTAAAAATGGGCGCCTTATATACTACTGGGTAAAACCAATTAAAACTCCAGGGGTATAGCATTAACATTAGCTTCTAAAAACTATGTTAGAACCCTCCATTAAAATACCAATAACCAGTTACAATAATAAAACACCCCCCTACAAAAATATACTCCTAAAACACCCTCCTACAAAAATATCTATACCAACTATGACTAAAAACAGTGCTAGATCCCCCCTCCACCAATTCATTGACTTGGTCCAGCCGGAACCATAAATGCCGGTGTTTGTGGCCCGGGGACCCTTTTGGCCCACGCACCTGGACACAAGACAGTGGTGAGTAAACACATTTTTAAAATACATATCACAGCCACACTTATATCATTCACCCACTAAAACCACACATCACACACACCCGAACCCATACCAAACACAACTAACTCAAACACCACATATATTGCACAAAGCCCCACTCAAACTGTTTTGTTTGTCTCCGCAGACCGGACTCTGGACAACCCAAGCCCTCAATAAATGTCTTTCTACCCAACAGTTGTGTGCAATTTATTATATGTGCAAATTAGCATGTGACAATATGTGTACAGTGCAATTTAAAGTGTGATGTGACATTTAAAAGGTAAATTCATAAAGTGCAGTGCGATATTACCCGTAAAGAACAGCTGTTCTTTACAAGGACATTTGGAACAATAACCACTACGGACATTAAACTGATTATATAGATACAGGTCCTAGCCCAATACTCATATTCATATATGCTGCACTTGCTACTTCCCATTAAAAACCCCAAAGATAAAAAGTATGTTGACACGGACTGCTCTGATTTTATGTGTGGTCTGTGCATGTGTAACTGAGCCTGCATCTGGCACAACATCCAATTAGATCACGTAGATAGTTTTGATTTATCAGCAGCCAACGACATGGAACAAACTCAGAGACCAACGAGAATGCACCAGCAAAATGATTCCTAACATTATTTTGTTTGCCTACAAAAGTACGTGGAGACCAACAAGAAACAAATCGCGGTCAAAAAGACTCGAGAGGACTCGAAAGTCAAACCGTAGGACTTGGGACTGACTTGAGATTTGTTGGCCTTTGACTTGGACTCGACTCGGGACTTGCCTGTCTTGACTCGTGACTTGACTCGGGACTTGAGGGCAATGAATTGAGACTGACTTGTGACTTGCTAAACAATGACTTTGTCCCACCTCTGCTAGGTAGTATAAATAAAATGCCCTAGGGTACTCAAGACAAAAAGGTTGGGAACCACAACGTTACAGAGCATTGAGATATATTAGAAAAAATGCAATGAAATACAGCAACACTGTACAGGCTGCATTTCTAAACTGATTAAGAAGATATAGTTAAGACAATGGGCCTCATTCACGAACGGTTCTTAGGAACAGATTTGTACGTAAATCCTACTTACGCGGTTTTTACGAAGAAAGTGGCATTCATGAATATTTCTCGTAACCAGAATTTCTTCTGGGCAAGTACAAATCCTACGAGTCCTCAGGAGCACTCGTACGCATTCAGTGCCGACATGTTCACACGCCGGGGTTGTCCTCTTTGGTGAAGTTGAATAAAAATACAACATTCCAGTGATATGTCCGTCATATCGATGTATGTATTTATTTATTTGTAGTAATCTTTATTAGTAATCTTTATTTATATACCGCCTTTTTCACTGCAGATCTGGCCTACTTTTTAATTCATTTTGAAATGAAATGTGCCAACGCTTTATCAAATACATTGGAAATCTTGCCGTGTATTAGTGACCCCTTCCTATTTATAGGGGGCATTTCTTTATCCACGGGCCACAGAACAACGGCATATATACTGCTGCTGCAGGAGGTTACTGGGTCCGCGCTGAGTCTCTGCGCTGGTCTCTCCCATGGATCTATACGGGTCTGCACTGGTCTCTCTCATGGATCTAGACGGGTCTGCACTGGTCTCTCTCATGGATGTAGACGGGTCTGCACTGGTCTCTCCCATATACGGGTCTGCACTGGTCTCTCCCATGGATCTAGACGGGTCTGCACTGGTCTCTCCCATATACGGGTCTGCACTGGTCTCTCTCCATACGAGTCCGTGCTGCATGCTCCTGGATCCATACGGGTCCGCGCTGGTCTCTCAAGTCTGGTCTATGCGGTCTATCTTCGGTCCGCGCTGGTCTCTGCGCACCGGTCTCTCCAGTCAGGTCACTCCAGTCTATGCGGTCTCTCCTATAGGTCCGCGCTGGTTTCTGTGAGCTGGTCACTCCAGTCTCTCCTCGGGTCTGCATTGGTCTCAGCGCTGGTCCGCGCTGGATCTCCTCCCAGGGTCCAAAATATTTTGAGATTAATCTCAAAACATTTTGAGATTCATCTTTAAAATAATACATAATATATTTTTAAATTAAGCTCATAACATTTTGAGATTAATCTCATCATATTCTTAGATTAATCTCATAATTTTGCTAGTTCGACTTTATTATCATAATATTTCGACTTTTAAGTCAACATTTTATAACTTTATTCTCAGTCTGGTAAAAGAAGAAAAAAGGGTGACTCTTTTGCTTCGTGTAACTCTTTGCTTTAGGCCTGTTGCTGTTTCCTCTGGCGTCTGCACACGGCCCTGCAGTCCCTTATATGGGCATTAGTGGGCGGTTACTTATGCTAAGTACCTATGCTAATGAAGCACCTGGCACGCGCGCTGTACTCACGAGGAAATGGGATTCATCAATCTGAGAGAACAGCTGCGAACAATTCAGCGGCTTACGAGTGCGTTGATGAATCCCACGTGGGGACTTCTTAGAAATCTACTTAAGGACAACTTGAGAAGAAAGTTGAGTAGTTTCTTACGAAGTTATTCGTGAATGAGGCCCAATGTTTTTTCTTCAGGAATATTAGCATCTCAGCATTAGCAGGGGTTAGTTTATTACGTTTATCATCTTCCGCTCGCTGTCTTCACTTGTGCATGGAGCGCAAGTGAAGACAGCGAAGCGGCTTTTATTTTCCTTCCAATAAACAAGCGGCTGTCCGCTCCGAGGAGTAGGTAAGTGAGGAGTAGGTAAGTGAGGAGTGGGTAAGTGAGGAGTGGGTAAGTGAGGAGTGGGTAAGTGAGGAGTAGATAAGTGAGGAGTAGGTAAGTGAGGAGTAGGTAAGTGAGGAGTGGGTAAGTGAGGAGTGGGTAAGTGAGGAGTAGATAAGTGAGGAGTAGGTAAGTGAGGAGTAGGTAATTTATTTCTATTTTCTATTTATTTATTTGGGTGTTAAAGGAGGTACAATGCATATTAATGAACATTTAACAAATGTAAATATGCCAGATTATAGCCTTAGGCTAATTTCCATCTGCAGACCTCCTGGCAGGTTGATGTTAACAAAGAACATAAAAACAAACAAGATGTAACAATACAAATCATGCAAAAAAATACAGTGTACACAAGACTATATACAGGACATGTACAAGGACAGCTGAACACGTACAGACATGTGAGACAGTAAACAACAATTGACAGAAAGACTTGAGACATTGTATTTCACACATCCTATTGCACTGTTCCCTAATGCACCGTTCCCTACTGTACTGTTCTCTATTATACTGTTCCCTACTGCACTATTCCCTATTGCACTGTTGTTCCCTACTGCACTGTTGTTCCCTATTGCACTGCTCCCTCTCTACCTGGTATTTTATTGTTTTTACTTCATACATAATAATTGTTATACATATACATGCTGGCAAACCTGTGTATTTAAATGTGTAACTTTTATCTCTGTGCACCACTTTGGAAACTTGTTAAAAGATGTATAAATAAAAGTGGATGAGGAACTTTGAGGCAAATAAAAATCCTTTCATGACCAGGGATTTAAAAGATACTTTGCATGTAATGAGTCTGTTTCATAAGTTGAACCGATTCGGACTCTGAGGCCTCGTGCTGGTGCCCATGAGTCAGGACTAAACACGGGGAGGCTGCGTTTCAGATAAATGCAGTCTCAATCTGGAACTGGACTGTGTTTCCACTCTTTTTACTATACTGTGTGTCATGGGGTGGGATGATGGAGGACTCAAATGCAGGAATGCAAAAAACAATGATTTAATAAAATAAAGTCCAAGGTAAAAACAAAACTCAAAATCCAAAATACAGAACCAGGAACAGGACGGAAACAGACAGAGACATGAACAAGACAAGACAGGACAGTGACAAGACAATGGACCAGCAACATGTGGAGAGGGGCACAGGTGAAACACATCAGGGCGGGGCAGACAATCAAGACAGGGGAAACAGCACAGAAGTTAAACTCAAACTAATTCACAGATAAGACGTCAAAATAAAACAAAAATACAAAAATAAAATCTACACCATAACACTGTGATTGTTTATGATTTCAATGCCCTGTGTGATTTTAATATGATTTTGTTAAGAATGTTGAGTTTTTGTCTTGTGTATGAACTGTGCAATACAAATAAACCTGCCTTGTTTTGCCTTTTGAACGATTTCCTGAGTTTCATTAACTAAAGCAAGTATTCTCAAGATCACGTTTAAAGGATAAAATCAACACAATTCCTCATAGGGGAAACACATCTTGTTTGCTTTCATCTGGTTTATGACCTTGCGAGTCCGTCACCCGCGACAACAGTGAATCCCAAATCTCTTGTAATCCACCATCACATTTTTTTATCCTCAATCTTAAAAAAAAAAAAAAAACAACCTATTCAGCAACTCTTCTCTTCTCCACTTGTACGACGCGGCCCTTTTTCACATGAGATACTTGGAGTGTTTAATCTGAGATAAATGCATTAGTCACCGCTTTGGCCCGAGGCGAGGATGTTGGCGGCATCATTTACTGGGCTTTACTTTTATCTGAAGCTATAGCTCGCTTTTAAGCCACTTGCACTCACTGTGTACGTTAGCATGCTCATATTCAGGCTCTTTGTTGCAGATAAGGAGTTTTCCCCCAAAATAAAATAAAGAGAGAGCCGTTCTGTACGAGTATGTTTGCCCTTGAATAGGATTTTGAGAAGAGATAGGCGACTTTGTATCATTGTGTTTTAGAAAGTGAAATGATTTGTTCTACTCCCATCTAGTGGTAGAAGTAAGAAATTCAATTATGCTTCTATTTGTGCACATCCTAAACTATATTAAGAGTTTCTTTATTGACAAGGTTAGAGCGATCAAAGACAATCTTCCTCCCTCTCCTTCCTTCAGTCATGCTCAGGTTGACCCTCCTCTTCAGAGCTGGTCGTCCTTCGAGTCAGTCACGAAAGAGGATATTTTATGCACTATAACCAGTATGAAAGTGTCGTGTTGTCGCCTGGATGTTGTCCCAGCTCGGCTGTTTGTTAATGTTTTAGAGTCTATCGGTCCATCGATCACTAAAATGTTTAACATGTCGCTCTCAACTGGTGTGTTCCCGTGCTCTCTTAAACATGCTGTTGTGGAGCCCCAATTAAAGAAACCCAGCCTGGACCCTACAGATCTTCAGAACTTTAGGCCCATATCAAAGATCCCGTTCTTGGCCAAAGTCCTGGAGAAGCTGGCCTACAACCAATTATCAGCGTTCTTGGAGGCACTGACAAAACAGTGCCGGAGGCACTGAATGGCTTTGCTCCTGCTGTAGTATACAGTGTAATGAATGGGGTCCTATGGGGGGGGTGGGTGACCTCATGATGGCGAGGTGATTGACGAGCGCGTCAGCGCTCGTCAATCACCGAGAACCCAATAGTTGCGTTCGTCTGGTCGTTCGCTTTAAAACGACGTATCATTTGTATTATAGGTTACTATGGAAACCTATATTGTTTTTGCTCGAAGATTTAAAAAACAAAATTCCTTATTATTTCTTTCTTTCTTTCTTTTTTCTTCTGCGCTTTGAACCTTAATTTGACCCCCTGAACATTGATGAAAAGTTGTGAAATTTTGCCCAAAATTCAGAACCGGCGAAAAATTAATTTTTTTGGTGTTTATTTTTATGGGACTAAAAAAATACCAGAACAGCGCCCCCTACAAAAGTCAGTTTACATTGCGCCTATGGGAGGGGGTCGAAGGTCAAGTTTGTCGTAGAGCCACGAAATTCGGTACACATGTTCCTCAGGTCAAGACATGAAAAAAAAGTTATTATGGCTCCGCCCCCTGACAAACAGGAAGCTCATTAATTTAATTGGAAAATGGAAAAATGAAAATTGATATTTTTCACACATGTCGGCTGGAAATTATCTCCTCCTCGGCCGTTTCACCGATTTGTCTCAAAATCGCTCCACATGGTCTAAACCCATGTCCCATCTATTATTGAATATAGAATTTGGATCAGTTAAACGTTGTCCGAGCAGCGGAGCGGCAAAATGTGACATGTTTTTTCCAATTTTTGACAAAAGTAAATTTGCTCCCATTTGCACAAAAAAAGTCAGATTTGCACAAAATTTTTATCCATTGTTCAGCTCCAGGGTCTAGGTCATTGGAAAGTGGAAATATTGAAATTGGCTCATTAGCGCCCCCTACAGACTGTGTAAAAGATTTACATGGGCCTAATAAAATTTAGTTTTGTCAAAATGTTTGAAATTTTGCACATAATTCTGTTTTGTCATCTGGATTCAAAAAGTCAATGACAACATATGATTATTTTTTACCCTGTTGCCGTGGCGACGACAAACACTCCCCTGTCTGTGTCTATGAGAAAATCGTTAAATCTCTGAAAAGTACACCTCGCTCAAACATCAAACCAGCCACGGCCGTTTCACTAATTTGTCTGAAAATCATTCCACATGGTCTCCACACATGGACCATCAATAGTTGCATATAGAGTTTTAATTAGTCAAACGGTCTCAGCGTGACAGACCCCCAAAGTGTGGTCATTTTCATAGAGAGGTGTGAAAATCTCATGTTATCCAATGGAGACTGTATGGACACACTCACAGATTGTATGGGCAAACAGGAGCACATTTACAAACTCTGATTTGTATGGAGCTATTATTGTTTCAATAATATTTGTGTGTGCGTAAAAAGATTTGTGCGTGCGTAACCAGATTTGTGTGTGCGTAACCAGATTTGTGCGTGCGTAACCAGATTTGTGTGTGTGTAAAAGAAATATTTGTGCGTGTGTAAATAGATTTGTATGTACGTATCAAGATTTGTGTGTGCGTAAAAAGGTTTGTGTGTGCGTAGAAAGATTTGTGTGTGTGAAAAGAAAAAAAAAAGTAAGTTTTACACACAAGTTTTTTTTTTACACACGAATCTTTTGACGCAGTCCTGCCTTCGCAGATTCGCAAGTGTAACTTGGACTGTGTGCGTGCGTAAACAGATTTGTGTGTGTGTAATTTGACATTTGTATCTGTAACAGAACAATCTGTGTGTAAATAACCGCGTTGTACAAAGAGAAGAACGGGAAAAAGCCTAAGTGCTACGCACAGGCTCTGTTTTACACACGAATCTCTTTTTGACACACCTCTGCCGCCAAGCGTGTGTCAAAAAGATTTGTAAGTGTAATGTGGTTGTTCTAGCAGTACACCAGCAGATGGTGCTGTTGTAGCTGGTTATTACCTACACGCAAGCAAACCAACAAGTGTAGGTAGAGAAAACCGAAGGGTTTAAGAAGAAGAAAAGTTCAGGATGACAAGGAACACTAAAATTCCCACAAAATCCGACCTTTATGAAAGCTGTAGGTTATCTGTCAGCTGTTTTAGTTTACTTTGAGTTCTATGGGGAAAATTTCTGTGTAGCCAACGTGAATTTAGTCTGCAGTACGTGAGAATCCCTCAGCTCCAAGCTAGTAACACCCTATCAAGTTATTACAATACATCCATGTATCATACAGTGGTGTGAAGGATTTTGAAAATAGGAAAAAAATATCATAAACAGCTGCGGTAGTGTGTCTTGTCAAGGCAGTAGGTTTTGGTTTGCTTGCGTGTAGGTAATAACCAGCTACAACAGCACCATCTGCTGGTGTACTGCTAGAACAACCACATTACACTTACAAATCTTTTTGACACACGCTTGGCGGCAGAGGTGTGTCAAAAAGAGATTCGTGTGTAAAACAGAGCCTGTGCGTAGCACTTAGGCTTTTTTCGTTCTTCTCTTTGTACAACGCGGTTATTTACACACAGATTGTTCTGCTACAGATACAAATGTCAAATTACACACACACAAATCTGTTTACGCACGCACACAGTCCAAGTTACACTTGCGAATCTGCGAAGGCAGGACTGCGTCAAAAGATTCGTGTGTAAAAAAAAAACTTGTGTGTAAAACGTACTTTTTTTTTTCTTTACACACACACAAATCTTTCTACGCACACACAAATCTTTTTACGCACACACAAAATCTTTTTACGCACACACAAATCTTTTTACGCACACACAAAATCTTGATACGTACATACAAATCTATTTACACATGCACAAATATTTCTTTTACACACACACAAATCTGGTTACGCACGCACAAATCTGGTTACGCACACACAAATCTGGGTACGCACACACAAATCTGGTTACGCGCGCACAAATCTTTTTACGCACACACAAATATTATTGAAACAATAATAGCTCCATAGATTTGCACTAAACTTGACTCGGTTGTTCAACTCCTGGGCCTAGGTCACATGACAGTGTGAACAATGACATTGGCCCATTAGCGCCCCCTACAGGCTGATTAAAGGTTTACATGGGGATACAGGTATTTAGGTTTTCTGTTGTTTGATCTCATATTTGACCCACTGAACAAACACGAAAACTCACCAAACTTTGCCACACGTTTTTTTCAGGCATTAAGTGTATTATTTTGGTGTTCTTTGTTATAACACTAAGAAAATTAAATTGTAGGGGGCGCTGTTGTACAACATTAAATAACACCATTTGCACATAAAAACTCCGATTTGCACAAAATTTGTTTTGACAGTCCAACTCTTGGGTTTGAG
The DNA here is from genome assembly GCA_964034765.1 of Knipowitschia caucasica. Taxonomy (NCBI): domain Eukaryota; kingdom Metazoa; phylum Chordata; class Actinopteri; order Gobiiformes; family Gobiidae; genus Knipowitschia; species Knipowitschia caucasica. The sequence goes on along the minus strand of OZ035827.1, from coordinate 36,244,154 downwards.
TAAACTGAAAGTGTAAATCATGAAAATGCATTATCAGCGTCCCCTACAGACTGATTCAAGTGTTACATGGGGAAAATGAGGTATATCTTTTGAATAGAGAAACACAATCACTAATCATAGGAATTTAAAAGTCACAGTGTCGCTCCCATCAGGGGGGAAAAAAAATGGCGCGTCAGCGCCACCTCCTTTGCGCGGTGCGGCGAGGGCCGTTAGATGCCGCTTGCGGCTTTAATTTATTATTTCTTTTTTCTTCTGCACTTTGAACCTTAATTTGACCCCCTGAACATTGATGAAAAGTTGTGAAATTTTGCCCAAAATTCAGAACCGGTGAAAAATTAATTTTTTTGGTGTTTATTTTTATGGGACTAAAAAAATGACCGAACAGCGCCCCCTACAAAAGTCAGTTTACATTGCGCCTATGGGAGGAGGTCGAAGGTCAAGTTTGTCGTAGAGCCACGAAATTCGGTACACATGTTCCTCAGGTCAAACCATGAAAAAAAAGTTATTATGGCTCCGCCCCCTGACAAACAGGAAGCTCATTAATTTAATTGGAAAATGGAAAAATGAAAATTGATATTTTTCACACATGTCGGCTGGAAATTATCTCCTCCTCGGCCGCTTCACCGATTTGTCTCAAAATCGCTCCACACGGTCTAAACCCATGTCCCATCTATTATTGAATATAGAATTTGGATCAGTTAAACGTTGTCCGAGCAGCGGAGCGGCAAAATGTGACATTTTTTTCCCAATTTTTGACAAAAGTAAATTTGCTCCCATTTGCACAAAAATAGTCAGATTTGCACAAAATTTTAATCCATTGTTCAGCTCCAGGGTCTAGGTCATTTGAAAGTGGAAATATTGAAATTGGCTCATTAGCGCCCCCTAGAGATTATGTCAAAGATTTACATGGGCCTAATAAAATTTAGTTTGTTCAAAATGTTTGAATTTTTGCACATAATTCTATTTTGTCATCTGGATTCAAAAAGTCAATAACAACATATGATTATTTTTTACCCTGTTGCCGTGGCGACGACCAACACTCCCCTGTCTGTGTCTATGAGAAAATCCTTAAATCTCTGAAAAGTACACCTCGCTCAAACATCAAACCAGCCTCGGCCGTTTCACTAATTTGTCTGAAAATTGCTCCACATGGTGTCCACACATGGACCATCAATAGTTGCATATAGAGTTTTAATTAGTCAAACGGTCTGAAGGTGACAGACTCCCAAAGTGTGGTTATTTTCATAGAGAGGTGTGAAAATCTCATGTTATCCAATGGAGACTGTGTGTGGACACACTCACAGATTATATGTGCTCCTGTTTGCACATACACAAACTCTGATTTGCACTAAACTTGACTCTGTTGTTCAACTCCTGGGCCTAGGTCACATGACAGTGTGAACAATGACATTGGCCCATTAGCGCCCCCTACAGGCTGAGTAAAGGCTCACATGGGGATACAGTTATTTGGGTTTATTTGTTTGATCTCATATTTGACTCACTTTACAAACATGAAAACTCACCAAACTTTGCCACAAGTTTTTTTCAGGCATAAAGTGTATTATTTTGGTGTTCTTTGGTATAAGACTAAACAATTGAAATGAAATTGTGGGGGGCGCTGTTTTACAACAGAAATGCCTTCCGTTTGCACATACAAAGTCCGATTTGCACACAATTTGAAATGACTGTTTAACTCTTGGGTTTGAGTAAACTGAAAGTGTGAATCATGAAATATCAGCATTAGCGCCCCCTACAGACTGATACAAGTGTTACATGGGGAAAATGAAGTATATCTTTTGAATAGAGAAACACAATCACTAATCATAGAAAGTAAAATTACACAGTGTCGCTCCCATCAGGGCGGTAGAAAAATGGCGCGTCAGCGCCACCTCCTTTGCGCGGTGCGGCGAGGGCCGTTAGATGCCGCTTGCGGCTTTAATTTATGTTGTACCTGCTCCCGCTAGGAAAGCTGATCCAGCAGTTCAGTGAGGTCTCCTACCACCTGTATGCTGACGATCTCCAGCTGTACTGCTCTTTTAAGCCCTCTGAGCCCCAGAGACTGGTTGCTCTCACTAACTGTCTGGACAAAATAAAGATATGGCTTAGTGAAAATAGCCTCCAGCTGAACTCCAGTAAAACAGAAACCTTAGTGTTAGCCCCGGACAGTATTGTTTCTGTTATTGCTCAACACCTTGGTGACCTAAGTAGCTCAGTAAAAAAGAGTGTGAGGAACCTGGGAGTCACTTTTGATGGAGGGATGTCCCTAGAACGACACACCAAACAGCTGACCCGAAACTGCAATTTCCACTTGCGCAACATCTCTAAGCTCAGACAAATGGTCTCGGGTCCGGAGCTGGAGATGATTGTCCACGCTTTTGTTTCCTCGCGATTGGACTACTGTAACAGCCTGCTTACATGTCTTAGTAAAAAAGACCTGGCTCGTTTACAGGTCGTCCAAAATTCTGCTGCAAGGCTTTTGTCCCGCACCCACAGGAGAGCCCACATTACCCCTGTCTTAAAGGCCTTACACTGGCTCCCTGTCTCACACAGAATACATTTTAAAATTCTGGTGTTGACTTTTAGGGCCCTTCATGGTCAGGCGCCTGAATACATCCAGGGCCTGATCCACCCTTATGTCTCCAACAGGAGTCTGAGGTCCTCTACTCAGAACCTGTTGATGGTCAGTAGATAGTATTGACACCAGTATTGAGCAAGTGGTGAAAAGGTGGTACTGCACCCTAAAAACTCCCCAGAAAGGGGACGGCGCTCTTGAGCAAGTGGTGAAAGGTGTTACTGCACTTTGTTTTTCAAAGAGTTTTAATGAGTTAGCTTCTGTTGGCCTGTGTGTGTGTGATAATGTTTCACAGTTGTCTAAAGTGATTTATGACCATAGTACATGTGTATTCTAAAACAAGCAGTTAGGTCAATAAACTAATTAATCTACAGGTCCTCCCTGTTAACGACACGTGTGTGTGTGTGATAGTGATGACCGGTTGGGAGGTCGTACTAACAGCAAATCAGAATGGGTGGGAGGTCTATTTGCACCAACCTATTAGACTGAGGAGGGTTTGTGATAGGTTGCTCTGTTTAAGGAGGCCCTATATAGGCCTGTGATTACACACAAGAATAACTTTTTTTTTTTTCCTCTCCAACAAAGCTATAATGACAACTCCGCATAGATCTCAGATGTCACCCCAGAAGTCATCGAAAAGGCGCTCCCTAGCAACGAAAGGTCTTAAACGGAAACCGTACACCGTCACACGCCGAGGGAGAAGTGATGCGTCTTATACATTTACGTACGCAGCTGGGTATGTTATTTTTGGGGAGGAAACTATGTCTATAGCGAGTTGGTTCCATTTCAGGACTCACTCCAACGCTATAAATACGGCTATGGTTAAAAATGTAGAGTATAGACATTTTTGGAGAGAGGATAATAAGGGTGATTACGAGCTAGTGGTTACGAATGATCCTGCAGACGTAAAAACAAGGGTCTTGTGCAAATTAAATTACATAATTACGCTGAATGTGTTACATCGGGTGCCTTACCCAAAAAACAGGTGAATATTGTTTCTGTACAGTACAAGGATTGGCCTGAAGTATCTAGAATATTTAGCAAAATTGATAAAGCAATTCAGAAAGATTACTTTTACATGGAGTTGGAAACTGTTAAAAAAAGACTGCGATATCTGGAAGCTGAGACTGAAACAGCTAATATGCGGTTCCCTCTGAATACAACAACAACAAGAGATTATGGTAAGTATTACTAACGTATTTATTGTATTTTCTATACAACGTAATAATGTTTATATTCCACAGGAGGGCGACCAATGGATGCGGCCCCAGAGGGTGATGAAAACACACAGTCAACAGGTATGGTTATTTAAAGATATTCAGTATATTTTTAATTAATACCCCTCTATGTTCTTTAAAAGATGGAAGTGAAACAGATGCGACTGAGGATGAATTGGAAATCTCACTACTACCACAATCCCCGGTCCTTAATGATGACAATGCTGTCGCTTATGGTGTGTATAAGTGATTATTATTATTTTAACACTATATTGTTACTAACAGAATGTTTTTTTTTAGTGACACCCGAGAATGCAGAGAAGGAACCAGAACCCCCCGCGGAGAAGGAGCCTGAATCCCCCACGGAGAAGGAGCCAGAGCCCACAGAGGGTTTCACAGATGAATCAGAGCATTTCATATTGAATTTGCGGAAGATCCTTTTATACCTAATTGATGCTCAAATGATAAAGAGTTGGAAGGCTGAGTGTTATGGTTGCGAGGTTGACCACCCGAGTCAGATCCAGCACAGCTGTTTGGAGAGATACCCCGAATATTTCTACCATACTCTGGGTAAAAAACGACTTCCTGAATTGTGGAATGTACGTTTCATACCAGCTGTCGAAGCTTACCTAGCAACACAAGGCGTGGTGTTGCCTAGACAACGTCTGAAGGGGGCGGTAGACGCGCTGTTGTACGTGTTCACGCAAGACGATTTGAATGCTGTAATACAAGATATGACGGATTCACTAACTGACGAGAAAAGTTTTCTTGATGAGGCATTGTCTGTGTGGGAAGGGAATAACGCATGATGAGACACTGTATGTGCGTGTGTTGTTTATTTTTTTTATTTTTAAAGCTAATAAAGCATCTTTTATAACTCAGTGTCTCAAAGTTCTTCAACATGGAAGGTACTCTTAGTAAAATATACAATGACCCTAAGCACCCAGGGGGTCTAGGTGGTTTTAATAAGTTGTACAAGGTGGTTAACGAATTGGAAGGGGTTAATATTACGAGACCTCAAGTCCAAAATTATCTACTTAAACAAGACGTTTATACGCTCCATACGTCACCTAGGATAAATTTTCCAACTAACAGAGTGCTAGTAAATGGTATAGACAATCAATTTCAGGCTGATTTAGTAGATATGACAGAATATGTCAATGAAAATGATAATATTCGGTATTTGCTAACTTGTATAGATGTATTTTCAAAATATGCGTGGGTGAAGTGTCTCATCATGCGTTATTCCCTTCCCACACAGACAATGCCTCATCAAGAAAACTTTTCTCGTCAGTTAGTGAATCCGTCATATCTTGTATTACAGCATTCAAATCGTCTTGCGTGAACACGTACAACAGCGCGTCTACCGCCCCCTTCAGACGTTGTCTAGGCAACACCACGCCTTGTGTTGCTAGGTAAGCTTCGACAGCTGGTATGAAACGTACATTCCACAATTCAGGAAGTCGTTTTTTACCCAGAGTATGGTAGAAATATTCGAGGTATCTCTCCAAACAGCTGTGCTGGATCTGACTCGGGTGGTCAACCTCGCAACCATAACACTCAGCCTTCCAACTCTTTATCATTTGAGCATCAATTAGGTATAAAAGGATCTTCCGCAAATTCAATATGAAATGCTCTGATTCATCTGTGAAACCCTCTGTGGGCTCTGGCTCCTTCTCCGTGGGGGATTCAGGCTCCTTCTCCGCGGGGGGTTCTGGTTCCTTCTCCGCGGGGGGTTCTGGTTCCTTCTCTGCATTCTCGGGTGTCACTAAAAAAAAAAAAAAAAAAAAAAACATTCTGTTAGTAACAATATAGTGTTAAAATAATATTAATCACTTATACACACCATAAGCGACAGCATTGTCATCATTAAGGACCGGGGATTGTGGTAGTAGTGAGATTTCCAATTCATCCTCAGTCGCATCTGTTTCACTTCCATCTTTTAAAGAACATAGAGGGGTATTAATTAAAAATATACTGAATATCTTTAAATAACCATACCTGTTGACTGTGTGTTTTCATCACCCTCTGGGGCCGCATCCATTGGTCGCCCTCCTGTGGAATATAAACATTATTACGTTGTATAGAAAATACAATAAATACGTTAGTAATACTTACCATAATCTCTTGTTGTTGTTGTATTCAGAGGGAACCGCATATTAGCTGTTTCAGTCTCAGCTTCCAGATATCGCAGTCTTTTTTTAACAGTTTCCAACTCCATGTAAAAGTAATCTTTCTGAATTGCTTTATCAATTTTGCTAAATATTCTAGATACTTCAGGCCAATCCTTGTACTGTACAGAAACAATATTCACCTGTTTTTTGGGTAAGGCACCCGATGTAACACATTCAGCGTAATTATGTAATTTAATTTGCACAAGACCCTTGTTTTCTACGTCTGCAGGGTCATTCGTAACCACTAGCTCGTAATCACCCTTATTATCCTCTCTCTCCAAAAATGTCTATACTCTACATTTTTAACCATAGCCGTATTTATAGCGTTGGAGTGAGTCCTGAAATGGAACCAACTCGCTATAGACATAGTTTCCTCCCCAAAAATAACATACCCAGCTGCGTACGTATATGTATAAGACGCATCACTTCTCCCTCGGCGTGTGACGGTGTACGGTTTCCGTTTAAGACCTTTCGTTGCTAGGGAGCGCCTTTTCGATGACTTCTGGGGTGACATCTGAGATCTATGCGGAGTTGTCATTATAGCTTTGTTGGAGAGGAAAAAAAAAAAAGTTATTCTTGTGTGTAATCACAGGCCTATATAGGGCCTCCTTAAACAGAGCAACCTATCACAAAACCTCCTCAGTCTAATAGGTTGGTGCAAATAGACCTCCCACCCATTCTGATTTGCTGTTAGTACGACCTCCCAACCGGTCATCACTATCACACACACACACGTGTCGTTAACAGGGAGGACCTGTAGATTAATTAGTTTATTGACCTAACTGCTTGTTTTAGAATACACATGTACTATGGTCATAAATAACTTTAGACAACTGTGAAACATTATCACACACACACAGGCCAACAGAAGCTAACTCATTAAAACTCTTTGAAAAACAAAGTGCAGTAACACCTTTCACCACTTGCTCAAGAGCGCCGTCCCCTTTCTGGGGAGTTTTTAGGGTGCAGTACCACCTTTTCACCACTTGCTCAATACTGGTGTCAATACTATCTACTATGGTCCCCCGGACTCGTTTCAAAACCAGAGGAGACAGATCCTTCCAGGCAGTTGCTCCTCGCCTTTGGAATGAGCTTCCTCAGTCCCTGCGTATCGTAGAGACTGTTGATGATTTTAAGTCCCAACTAAAGACACATTTGTTTGGACAGGCTTTCTCGCACCATTGTTCATAGGCCTCTGTGAATGTAAATTGTGTTTTCTGTGTTTGTTTTATCTGACTTGTATGTGTATTTTGTATTTTAATGTGTGAAGCGCTTTGTGACCCTGGTCTGTGAAAGGCGCTATACAAATAAACTTTACTTACTTACTTAAGATCATAGACTGTAAGTGAAGCTTATCTCCGCCGTTGAAACTTATTTGTCATCACTTTTTACTCCTGTTGTTTTTTTTTTTTAAAGGGCAGCAAGTGGCTCCTCCCTCAGGAAAATGTGAAAAAACTTATTTGCGCATGCATTAGCCAGCACAAGCCCCAAGTCCACGGCTAAACTAAGCTGGTCCAAAAAAATTACTCCCCTCAGCAGAGCACAGCGTAACGTAGCATTGAGCCTCGAGCAGACAAGCTGTAAAGCCGTTTTCGAGAGGAAAAAAGTTGTGATAAAAATACATTGGATAATTCTGTTTCTGAGTACAACACCACCAGCAAGGAGATGTCAGCGCACATACTCATCGACCCTATTGAGCCGAGACTCGCCCCCACTGATAAGGATGGACAGTACTAACCCCTAGCTCAATGAAGCCCAATAGGGAAGTGCTCATGGACAAAGTTTTACTCCAACTCGCTCTGGCTCACATTGACCATTGATCAGTAAACTCCTCTAGCTCAGTAACCACATGTGTCACCCTAAGTATTTTGGGTTACAACAATACATGATTTGGTGCTCTCTATAATGATTGACCAATAAGATATCCAGATTTTCAGGGGAAACTCCAGTTTGCCTTAGCAACACTTCTGCCTCTGTTACAGCATGAAGCTAACGCCATCGGAAGCACCCCCAGGTCTAAGATGTCTGCCCATTCATATCCATGGCCTGGGCTCGTTGGCTCATACTTGCACCACGGACGTTCCAGCTCTGGTTCTCCTGGTCTTGTGCAGTAAAACCCTCTCCACAAAATATAATCCACCCATAACTGGAACAATGCCCATGAGGAAATTGGCTCATCTCGCTCATGGTCAAATCGGCTTCTTCCACTTTCCGCGAACACAATGGATGACGTCAGACCGCGGCCCGTCCACTCCTAATGTATACAACGAACTATGGGGACTAAAAAACCCCGTCGACCAGACCTCACATGTCGTGCACCTGTGCAATAAACTGAACTAATGTCAGAATGTGCAATATGGAACCACATGTGTCACTGTCACTTTACTTTACTCATCTGTGCAATAATAACTTAATAATGTCAGAATGTGCGATATAGAACCACATCACTTTGTCCCAGACCCACATGCTGCTAACATGTACAGATACACACAGTAAACACACAACTATACTGTATTACGTTCACTAGAATATACAGTATTTTACACATTCTTCTTTATAATGCTAAAGTTTGAGATTTTAGACGTCTTTCCTTATTATATTAAAGATTTTACACTGTTTCAGTTTTATTTTGTTTTATTTTAGTACGGAACTAGTATTCATTTATCTTATGTTGTGTGCTCCTGATTCCCACTGCTGTAACTTGTGATGCAACACACTGTGGGACAAAAAAGGATCTCTTAATCTTAATCTTAATGTACAATACGATCTCTGGTCCATACTGCATTTTGAGTCTCTCAGTGTGAAGTCGGTGCTCCATGTGAGTCAGTCGGATTATGACTCATTCTACAGCGATATGTGAAACTTTCTCATATAACGGCAGCAGCTCCGGAGCAGCCCGTCTCACACGGGGACAATGACCGAGAGACGTAACACATCTGACTGTGTGCGAGGAGCAGAAGCAGCACTAAAGGAAGCGAACAGTAGCACTTTGATCATAAACACGATGGGAATGTGGAGCTATGTCATAATCGTGGTTAAAGGAGACGTATTCTACAAGATTTGTTATTTTTAAAAACGCTTTAATCATGCAAAATGGTTCAAAAACAAAGCTGGAGTTGTTTTTGGATCCATCCACGCCAATATCAGGGATTTGGAAACATGTAACTTTGCCACCCTTGCTTTAATGCTGCAAGGGAGATTTTTAGGCCGACATTTTTGTTTGTTCAAAGTTGGGGTTTGAACTCAAAAACTTTCGGCAGAATGCAAATGTGAACATGCAAAGAAAATAAAAATAATCTCTGAAGGTGTCAAAGCAACTTCTAACTTTTGAGCGTGGTTCAAATGCACACAGTGGTGTAGAAAGGAGAAGGAGTCAACCTGTAAAATACAAGGATATTTAAAGATTATATATATATTTTTTTTGGGTTGGCCTCAGCTCATTACACTGCAGTTTTCCACAGAGCGCTCACAGGACTTGAGCAAGTGAGCGTGTCCAAGCAGCTGCCTCTTGCTCATAAATTTGGACCATAATAGAGGGATAATAGTGGTACTTTGATCCCCCGCATCAGTCTGTCATCAGGGGACCACAGAGCACACTCACACTGCCACTCAGGTCCAGTCTGTGTGACAGCTCACTCCACATCATCAGTGTGAGACGATGCAGTTTACTGATTAATGCATTTAGAACAAGTACAATACATTATTTATGTTCCTGTTACCCTCAAGCATGATCTCTGGCACTTCATGCTTTGGAATGTGATACATTTTTAAGGAGAAATTATACTCTGGATCAGTGCAGTGCATGCAGGTTGTTTGTATTGTTAGTGGAGACGCTTGGGGAGTGCATGTGAGTGTGCTGATTACACAAAATAATAGTTATCAAAATTAACCACAAAAAAGACGCACCATTGTACCATGTTTAAGCCGTATCCGAAAGCTTAGGTCCATCTGACACATGAGCCGCGTTTCCACCGCAGGTACTTCGGGGTAATTTTCCAGGGCCAGCCCCGTCGGTGCAGGAACTTCACCCTCAGGAGCCATTTACAGGAACTTTTACAGGGCCGAACGGAGTCCGTCCTCCATGCTAGGTACTCTGTTGGGCCCTGGTGGGACTTGAGGTTAACCCGGCGCTGATTGGCTAAAGCTAGCGCAGGCTCAGAAACCAGCCGAAAGCACCAAAATAACCTGCATTCAGCAGCATTGGCCCAACAACATTAGCCTATCAGCATTAGCCCAGCAGCATTAGCACAGCAGCATTAGCCTAGCAGACACCACTGGAAACAGCGAACAACAGCACGGCATTGATTCAGACGGGGTTTGAGGCATCGCTGCAAAATGAAAAGCTATATTAAAGGAATAGTTCACCGTTTTTACATACTGACAAATGTTCTTACCTTACCTTAGACTAGTTAATACGTACCTGTCTGGTCTTAGTCCGTGCGCTCTGTCATGCAAACGGAGCAAAAACGGGAGCACAACCGCAGCCTCCTCTGTATATTTTGTAGCACCAAAAGGTAGCTCCCGCTAGAAGCTACCAAACTCTTCCAAGTGTTCCCTATTAAATGTATATAGTTACGTGACGTGTTACACTGCAAAGTATAGTAACACAGAAATGTAACAGTCGATTTTCTCAGCGGATAAAACGGGTACTATATACTGTGAGGCGTAGTAATCTGAGGAGCGCTACGTCCGCGCACTAACTTCTCTCCGGAGACTTCTCTCTCGCTGCTACTGTGTGTATTACAAGTCACGCTGCTTCTATTGACGGAAGTGAGCGAGAGAGAAGTCTCCGGAGAGAAGTTAGTGCGCGGACGTAGCGCTCCTCAGATTACTACGCCTCACAGTATATAGTACCCGTTTTATCCGCTGAGAAAATCGACTGTTACATTTCTGTGTTACTATACTTTGCAGTGTAACACGTCACGTAACTATATACATTTAATAGGGAACACTTGGAAGAGTTTGGTAGCTTCTAGCGGGAGCTACCTTTTGGTGCTACAAAATATATAGAGGAGGCTGCGGTTGTGCTCCCGTTTTTGCTCCGTTTGCATGACAGAGCGCACGGACTAAGACCAGACAGGTACGTATTAACTAGTCTAAGGTAAGGTAAGAACATATGTCAGTATGTAAAAACGGTGAACTATTCACTATTCACTATTCAAATAACAATTGTAAACCGCTTTGAGACTCCGATGTGCAGTGAAAAGGCGGTATATAAATAAAGATTACTACTACTACTACTACTATTCCTTTAAGACATATCAGCTTCACCTCGAAGCACTGGGGATTCATCACACTCCAAAACAAGCCCTGAAAAGTTTTTAAAAACTCACACAGGACTATAAAAAGACTCAAAGACCACAACAAACGAAGCAGTTACGGCCGTAAAATAAACAAATGGTTTGGCGTAATGAGTTTCGCTTATGCGGCAATCAAAACTAATCGTCGCCGATTGGTCCTACACTGCAGTGGGGACACGGACACTGAGAGGACCGAGAGGAAGGTTCCTGTAAAAGTTCCACCCCGCTCCTTTTACCAGGAACTCCTGCGGTAGAAACGCAGCTACGGTTGGAAATATACAGTACCAGCCACAGACAGACACACAGACGCTGCATGCTTCAAAGATATTAGTGCAGTGCTGTGTGTGTATTCCTGTAGTGGGAGCTTATTAAAGTTTTCAAAGCAAACATTTCCTAATAATATGATATACTGTATTATATTAGTATGAAAGTAGGTTGCAGTGTAAGTAAGTAAGTTAGTCAAGTTTTTTTGCATAGCGCCAGATCAGGATCAAAAAACATTCATCCATCCATCCATTTTCTTCCCCTTAATCCATTTCTGGGTCGGGGGGTGGCAGTCAGAGCTGCACACAGTACACATAGCACCAGCCCCTCACTGATCTTAAAAAACAGTGAGGGGCCAGTGCTATTTTCTTTTGTATAAAAACATACAAAGAAAAACAATACATATACAAGTATACAACAACACATACAGGTCTATGTACGGTGAGGCGAGACAGCTGCCTTAGCAGATGGGTCTGGGGAGAGACTGGGGAAGCTCATCCCAAAGGTGAGCATGCAGCAACAGCCTGGAAGGCTGTGTGGAAGACCACAACAGGTTCTGTGTGGACAACCTCAGGCTCCTGTTGGAGACATAAGGCCGGATCAGGCCTGTGATGTATTCAGGCGCCTGACCATTAAGAGCCCTGAATATCAGCACCAGAATTTTAAAATGTTGTAATTGGTACTTGCCAAATGTAAATGAATAGTAAGCGTGTGGAAATGGGCCCAGCTCTCCCCAACAGAGTCATGTCTCCAATGTGAAGATAATTGCTTACTGCTGTTTTAACGTTGTCTGTTTTGACTTGCAACTAAAGCTACCTACCAAGTCATATCCCAGAGGAGACAAAGTATTGGTCTCCAGAAGAATGCAGCAAACCTTTTCACAGCTAAATGGTGTTTAGTGTAGTCTGAAGTGGAGCTAAGCAACACAAAAGACTGTATTGACATAAACTTGAGATTTTAGAATATTTTCTTCAAGAACTCAGCTGAGGAGATGACACAAATTTGTATAACCTATACAACTTCACTGGACTCCTGATCTGACATGGAACAAAGCGTCCAGACTGTAACATGGAGTTTTGACTCAAGGAGCGAGGTCTCAGTTCTGGTGTCAGTACTGGTCCAATGGGTTCACTGCACTGTCCCTTCCTCACGGTCCGCCTCCTCGCGGCCTAACATTGTGTCAACGCATGGCCCTGTCCAGCTCAAGGTCCTATCCTGGAGCCTCCTGAAGCATGGGGCACCATGTTTGTTGGTTTTGAGAGCGTACCTTTGTCACCCTTGTCTTTTGTATGATTTATTTAAGTATTTAAAGCATTTATTTCCCTACAGATGGTCACGATGATTTTATAATTTCACATAAAAAAAACAAAAAACAATGTAATATAAATGAAGGTACACGAGAACGTATTTGAGAACCTCTAAAATACATAAAAACTGAGGCAATACTTTTTTTTGTAATGTCATATTCTAAGGCTATGTAATAGCGTTATTAATTTGAAAATCAGCATTTGGACAAAAGGTGTTGGGTGCTTATTCCAATGGGTTTTTTGTGTGGGTTTTTTTCAGAATATGGAGCAACAACAAAAATTCAGGCCAGTTTCTTTTGAACACTTTCAATAGAAATCTCCAGCCCTGGTCTTGTATTGGAAAGATGTCCTCTTAAACCCACTATTGTTAGATTCTCTGCCGTCACAAATCTACAATTCAAACGTTGTCTTCTAAATTGACTAATAATAGTTTATCGTGGGTTTTGTCTCCATAGTCTCTGCGTCCAGCCTCCTTCCCTTCCCCCTCTCTCTTCTGCGTGGACCTGATCTACTGTGGCATGTATTGTTTAGTAAAATAAATCAGTTGACTCCTTCCACTTCATGCACACCCTTGACATCATTTGTATCCCCTCTTAACTCAATTATTGTCACTTAGTTCATGTGTGGGACAATGACCTGTAGCCATAGTCCACACAGAGCCCGGCCCATAAGAAACCCAGCCTCTCTGTCCAAGTTAAACACGCATTATTCCAGCTTTATTTCTCTGTCACAGGCGCCTTTCTTACTTGAAGGTAATTGTGTGGTTGTGTCATAAAGCCGAGGGAAAACGCTAATCCATTAAATTGTCTTGGAAGCTTTTGTCAAGGTTGAGACACGCTGGGGTTTTGGATAGGTGAATTATGAGCAATTGCTTTGGAAGGGCCTGACAAGTAATGACCTTTAATGCTATGGCCGGTCAATAAAACAGGCTGCATGTCAGACAATGGATCAGTTTGGGACGATTCTTGTATTGTGTATTTTTGAGGATGAAAGTTGGGTTTGCAGGAGTGCTGTGACTATAGACCAGAGGTGTCCAAACTTACACACACAAGGCATGTCCAGGGGCTGACAACTCAGATTGTAAGACTGTTTTGAATGGATTTTAGATGATCTGAGTTTTAAAATAAGCTCTGACAGAGCTGATGTTGGTTGCATGTACAAGCCAGATCCAAATGGACCCCTGGGTCTAATTAGAGAAGGCCCTGGCTATTTCTGTGATGGGAGACTTCTGCGAACATAAGGTGCCACAGTGGATGAGTCCAAAACACTTCATCCACATTGCCTAGAAGGAGTCTGGTGTGTATGTGAATAGTTGGTGGTGATCGGAGGAGCCAATGGCAAATACTGTTTGTCTCGCTCCTGTCGGCTGTTCACCACAGGGAAGAAGGGAACATTGATTAAACAATCTGGTGTTGAGGAATCAAGAACATTGTAAAGTCCTCCAATGCTGTTGGGATTTAGGTTTATGCAAAAATAAATTGAATTGAATTGAACGTGTCAAAATGAAAGGAAACTTCCGACTTTCAAAATAAGTCTTCTAAAGTCACAGTGCACATTTTCAAACATATATTTACAAGGACAATTTTATAAAAGAAAAAGAAGTGCATGTTACAGTGCTCGTTACGTTGTCATTATCCAAAGTATTGTCACTCGTGTGACTTGAGTGTAGTTTTATAACCTTCTTCACCTGACCCCTGGGTTTTGGTCAAAATTTGCATGTTTTTGTGGAAAGTGAATACGGCTATTGACGAAAGTTATTTGGTTATTCTACAGACATTTGTATAGAATTGTTACAGTAGATAAAGTGGTTTAGCAACTCTTACCAAATAACTTCATCTCCCAAGAAGACAAGATGTCGGCAAGCGACTGTACTGTTTTTGCAACCAAGTAGTACTTGGAGAGGTCTGTCAAAAAACATTTTTATTTATTTATTCAGAGGTCCATGAGGGAAGTTTTCAGCTTGACCACACAAAGGTACAAGTAAGTGTGTCAAAATGGGGGACCTTCTCTTGCTTCCCCTGCTCCAGCTTCTGCTACAGCTTGTTGAGTGACTCGTTCAGGAATTGGTTGGCGTCTTCTTCCGCTTGGACTTGGCCCAGTTTCAGCTTGATCTTCTGGTCCTTGGACTTGTTGATCATGTCTCTCATCATGTCCAGCTCCATGTCTTTTCCTGGATTCCCTGGAGCAACAGGATCGTCTCCTGAACCTCGTCTTGCAGTCGCACATCTAGTTCACCACATCTTTTTGCAAGCTTTTCCAGTCATTCTTAGTGAACTTCCTCTGTTTGTGCGCAGATACAGTATATTGTCTTTCGAAATGCCATTGTTGGTGTTGTCACAGTTGCCACAGTTTTCTCAGCCGTGTCTTTGAGTTCAGCGAAATGGATTGTCAAACTCTCTTTACTTTTAGCGAAGAGAATCCACCACTGTTCAATCAGTCTCAGACTTTCACATCCATGTACTTTTGGCTTCTGTCGTTTTGATCAGCTTTCTTAAACAGAAAAGAAGAAAAAAAGAGGACCACCCTCACTCGGCCAATCAGCTCTCAGCCCAAAACATTATAGAATGACTCCCAAGGATCTTTCATATGCAATAATATGGCATTTATTTTCTAATACGACGAAGATGGCAAGCAATGGTCTGACTTGTTCTCAATATTTTACTTTTCCAAGACTCTTTCTATTGAGACAAACACAATGTATGACAAAAGAAAAGTTATGTACCCCAGCTTTAACAACTCCAAACAGAGGATTTATCCGAACACGTCTCCTCGCCTTTCACCTGTGCTCTCCGATGTGCTCGTGAGTGTCCACCTGAAAGATTCATCAGTGGACATGGGCGCAGCAGCTGTTCTGGAAGGCACACATCCACACGGGTCTTTGTCGTGTCAATTAGCTGATTAAGTATCGTCCCCTCCCGAAATCGGATCTGTTTTTAAACGGATCCGCATTATGAGGGCCGCGGAGGCTAAGGGAAAGGCCACATTTTCAATTACATGTCAGCGTATTTGACTGACAGTACAGGCCACCATTTGATCAGGCTTTTACTCTAATTGCTTGCCTTTCATTAAGTGTAGAATCATTTATGGGGGAATTCAATCAGAGGGGGATCGCGAGGCAGAGAGAGAACAGCGCAAACAGACATTAAAATAGGTTTAATTAAAAGCGCAGAGGAGTTGGTTAAACGTGGCGTATACTACAGCTTCAATAGACTTCTGCTGCAGAATACATTCATTACATTTAATAAGGTGCATGGACTAGAATATGAATAACTTGGCTTTTTTCATTCAAAACTACTTTCCAACAAAAATGCAATATTGGAATTGACTCTAGACATTAATTTAGATGTTATAAGTCTTCTTGTTAAAGCTGGGTTTTAAAGTTTGGTTCTATCTTGCGTGGTCTTACCAAACCATCGTACTAATTTCATTTCATAACGATTGGATCTGAGTTTGTTGAGGTGTGAGGCATTTAGCTTAGCTTTAGCCATCTCCTTTGCTACTAACGAAGCATTGACCTTTGCTAAACATTCCTCTTGGGCGGCACGGTGGCTGAGTGGATAGCACTCTCATTTCTCAGCAAGAAGGTCCTGAGTTCGAATCCCGGTCAGAACAGGGCCTTTCTGATTGGAGTTTGCATGTTCCCCACATGTCTGCGTAGGTTTTCTCGGGGTGCTCCGGGTTCCGCTACCACTAAAAACATGTACAATAGGTAGGAATGTAAATGAGAGAGTGAATGGATGGTGTTGATTGGGAGCTGATGTGCCAGTGTGTTCGGCGACTCGCTTCCGTCCTCACCGTGTGTGGAATGATTGGAACAATATCTGAACTCTGAACATTGTAAAACGCTTTGGGTGACCTTGGTCTGTAAAATGCACTATATAAATATATTACTACTACTCTTGCTCCGGCTTCAATTTCTTGATAGAGTATTTGGGAGCCAAACCAGAACGGATTACTTTATTATGACATTCACCACCATTGCCAAACTACAACCAGAAAATTTGGCGCAAACTCTTGACATCACCGACACCTACCTACAACACCTGCCTCCTCCGCTCGCTGAATGGTCGGAGGGAATACAACCGAGGAAACTGCAGCCACTAGGGTCAGACCCAGACGTACATGTAGGGAAATGATTATTGACCAGAGTTCACGGATGGCTAAGGCCAGGCTTGGTTCTATCGCTAGTTATGTATTTTTACCCTCTGACCTGTCACAGCTTTATAATAGCTCTTTCAGACAGAAAGGAGAAAAAGAGAGCACCACCCTCCCTCAGCCAATCAGCTCTCAGCCCAAAGGGGTTTTGACTTTTACAAGACTCTTTCTGTTCTGTTACAGTACTGGCATCAGGTAAAACAGATTGGGATCGGTTTTATATCTGTCAGGCAATATCTTGAGGTTGCCT
Organism: Knipowitschia caucasica; assembly: GCA_964034765.1. Classification (NCBI taxonomy): domain Eukaryota; kingdom Metazoa; phylum Chordata; class Actinopteri; order Gobiiformes; family Gobiidae; genus Knipowitschia; species Knipowitschia caucasica. Next base: position 36,226,915 of record OZ035827.1, on the reverse strand, counting down.
TTATTTTGATGTAATATACAAGTTTGCTGACTGATATAACCCCTGGATGTCTACAGTGGTCCCTTATTTATTTTGCGGGGGTACGTTCTAAAAATAACTCACAATAACTGAAATCCTTGAAGTAGCAGCTGTGTGTTTTAAGTTTGTGAACCCCATCACCCCCACACACTCTATACACAGCACTATACACAGAGATGAGGTGAAACATTGCTAAATCCAGCCCTTTCACTAGTATTGATTCATATATACTGCTAAAGTTGATAGAATATTGAGTATTAGCCAGTCACAGACAGTCAATATTCACGTCATCCCTCATTTAAAGAATTCAATCTCAGCCATTTCATTCAGACCTTTTTTTGTCCTGAATGACTCTTTCCTCTTCTCCCAGTTCAGACAATTCACTCCAGTCTCTTCACAATTCACAAATCACTGCTCGATAAAACTAAAAGCCAAAAAAAAAGCAACCAGTCGTGTGATATTGCTTCCCTTTTTGGTCTGTCATTTGTTTTGCCTAAACGCAGCGTGTTTTGTGGTGCTTTCGGCAGCAGCCTCTGGGGCCTGTCTGTTCGCTGTCAGTCTGATGTGATGAAGAGGAGAGAGGAAGAGCAGTGTTTTTCATTCCCTGACATCACATACAGCTGTCACTTTACGTCGGCTGTCAAAACACACCAGCCTCTGACCCAAATCTTCACCAATTTACACCTGTCAAATGTGAAGAAAGCATGGGGTCATTAGTGGGGCTCCAAAACTACTACTGCGAATGCTTTGTCAGCGTGTTTGACAGCTGCGGGGGAATTGTTTAGGCATCGCGGAGCACGGCGCAAGATGAAGTCAGTTTGTCATTTACTTGTAGCTCAGATTTGCAACAGTTTTATTCGGAGACCAGAAGGAATGAAACGAGAACCACATTCTTATAGCGCTGCTGGTGAAGTCTCTGCTATAGTTACTGCAAACATGGGTAAGCCTCATTCCTACTGTCTGTAACTTATGATACAACACTGAAAATTCCCCACTGTGGGTCTTACTCTTACTATTAATCTCTAAATCTTTAACGTATTGCAATATGTAAGGGCACAATTCTGACGTATTACGAAACACACATATGAAGGATATTATGCCTATGAAGTTTTATTATGCCTTATTTTTTGACCAAGAACCAAAGCAGTTTCCGAGTCTGTGAATTCCTGTTACTTACATGGCAATAAAAAATGATTCTGATTCTGATATTGTACTTATCATATGTACTGTATATAGATAGTATTATTGGGCGGCGCAGTGGCTGGGTGGATAGCACTCTTGCTTCTCAGTAGGAAGGTCCTGGGTTCGAATCCCGGTTGGAACAGGGCCTTTCTGAGTGGAGTTTGCATGTTCTCCCTGTGTCTGCGTAGGTTTCCTCCAGGTGCTCCGGTTTCCCCTACCTCTAATAACATGCACGATAGGTATGAAAGTGAATGGATGGTGTTGATTGGGGGCTGATGCGCCAGTGTGTTCACTCATTTCCGTCGTCACCGTGTGTGGAATGGTTGGAACAATATCTGAACTCTTAACATTGTAAAGCGCTTTGGGGGACCTTGGTCTGTAAAATGCACTATATAAATAAACATTACTTATTTATATTGCACAGTTCATTTGAATGCACCGGAAACAGAAGCAAGTCCTAAGTATCTCTGAAACAGTTGTTGTTTTGTACTTATTTATAGCTGTAAATCTTCCTGCAGTACAGTGTTCATGGTTTTACACTGATCCAGACCCGAGCAGAGAGGATTCAGATCAGATCAGATTCATTTATTTGCCATTTGCAGTAAAACCACATTGGAAAAACTGTGCAAGACTGTGCAAGACTACCCCAGTGTGCAGGATTCACGGTCCGAACAAAGCAGATCAAGCGTAAATCCAATGGAGATATGCTATGTATTTTTTTAAATGCTAATAAAGCATTCAGAATTTCACTCTGGACCAGAGCAGAGAATATGGTCCGAACCAAGCAGACTCTGCATACAGCACCAAGAGGAAGCAGCTCATCACCAGCAGGAAAAATATCAGAACTCTCAACATTTGTAAAGCTCTTTGGCGTGACCTTGGTCTGTAAAATGTGCTGTAATACAGATTACTTACTAACTTACTTACATCACCTCTGCTGCTGGGATCCTGTCCTGCTCCTGCTGTTGCATTACTATTGTTAATAACTTTTGCAATTATGTATTTATTTGTCTGTATGGATGTGTGTCTTTCTGCTGCTGGACACTTGAATTTCTGTTTTGGGGGATCAATTAAGTATCTCTATCCATCTATCTATCTATCTGTCTATTTATCTATCTATCCGTCATACACAGGGCAACTCAAAGTGCTTAACAAAACAAGATAGAAACAACCATAGAAGGCATTCAAATCATAAATAATCACAGTTCTAGTTTCTCCTTTAACAAACCCCATAGACACTCAATGGATTTAAATGTTCCCACTTTTTAAACACATGCTGGCGACAACACACTGAACGCATGTTGTTTAAAAAAAGTCGGACTTGCAAATTGAAGCCCGTTTTTCCACTTTTTTTCCTCCTCGCTGCTGTTCTTACGCTTTTGTATTGTAATGGCAATATTTCCACAATGTTTTCCGCCATCTGTGAGAATGTGATACCTTTCTATAGCGGAGACAGAGGAAGGCGGGGGGAGAACCGTTCTGTAATCCCACAATCCCTCACATCGAATCATGCAAATTTGGTGCACTTTGAAGCGAATCCAGCTCCTACCATATGCACAGTAAAAAACAACAATCTATTATGCATGCGTTGCACCGAGCTTATGGTAATGTTATTTCCACCGCTCTTTCTATAAAGTCAAATTTGCAGAGCCACAACATATCTGAAGTTTCTTTTAAATAATATTTGTCTCCTCGCAGGTTGTGTTTGAGAGGAGGGCTCTCAGGATGTTGCTCTGTCTGGAGCCGTTAAAGTGAGAAGTGAAATGGATGTTCTATTCTTATAATATTCAACCCACCGCAGAGAGAGAGCGCTGCTGCTCAGAGAGATGTGGAGATTTGTGTTTCAAAGACAACACTTGTTTGAATACTCACTCACGATACACTCTGTTGCATTCCCCAAAGTATCATAGGGCACTGTGTCGTTTTCTATTTAGGATTGGACACGTTTAAAGCTGCATTTTGTTTTCATAAATACATCTTTTTTTTATTCTGACAGAACAAACAACATTTAATAAATATGTGTGAAATGAAATCAGGCCACAACATGCTGTTTTTTTTTTTATCCTAATAGAAAATATGTTACTCTTATACATACTGAGAGCTGATTGGCTGAGAATACATGTGATGGAACCAAACTGTTTTGAGAACAAGGATTAAGTGACATAGATTTTTAGTACATTGTTCATATTTTGTGGTTTCAAAATTGGGTACTTTTGGTGCTTTAACTCATATATAACACAAAAAATATGATGAAAATGATAAAATATGATAAATGCTTGGATCGAATGTTTTTTATCTTAATTTAAGTACATTCTGATGTTAAACAAGATTTCCCAATGAGACAAAGCCATTTATTCTTAATTAAAGATCATTCTAAGGAAGACATTTCTTTTCTCTTTTTAAAACAAGATCAGATTTTGCTTTCCCATTGGCAAATCTTGTTTTAAGGCAGTCTGAATGTGCTCAAACCGAGATACATTTAGCTAATTTTGAGCAATTTTCTGACTTACTTTTCATTCATTTTTTCAGTGTAGTTTGCCATGACAAGGTATTGGGCTGCTTTTATGCACAAACATAACTTCAACTTCATTAAAACAAGTAAAACTAAAATTTGAACAATAGAATACATACATAGATAGAACAAGGCAACGTTCTCCAGCCTTACAGATGATTGACACTGCAGCCAATAATGACCAATAACATGATATTTTGAAGAAGTATAACAGCGATTACCCAAAACTATCTCTTTTTACTCTTGTAATCATGGTAAAACATTGTTCCCTCATTAAATCAGAACTGTAGTCGTCTTTATCTCCATCCAGGTTACATCTGGCACTCGCTATGCTAAGACTAATCCTCAGACTGTGACATCATGGACAGAGCTGCTTTCTGCCTCCAGGAGGGCTGCAAAATAAATGAAAAAAAAGGTTATCGCAATAATGGCAAGTGCAATATCAATATCGCAAAGATCACTCTACGCAGAGATAAATCAAGTGGGTTCTTTCATTAATACGTTTTTTCATTTGCAGCTCGAGCGATATAGTCCTGAGAGAGAGGCTGGAAAGAACAAAACACAACATGGAGATGAGCCGAGCAAACGTCGCAGTTCCAACATGTTTTTCTTTGGGGATGGAAAATATCGCTATCACAGTCCTTCACACAACAAGCACATAAGCTTTGTTCAAAGTTAAAGGTGCACTTTATTAATCCCCGTACGGCAATTCATCCTCTGCATTTGACCCATCCTGATGCCGCAAAGGCGTACGTCAGGAGCAGTGGTCGCCGTGGTACAGAGCCTGAGAACCCATCTCCAGATGTAGATGCTTGGCTTGGTAAGGACCGGAGCTGGAGGATTTATTCTAGTGTGCATGATTTTAGTGGTGGGAGAAACTGGAGTACCTGGAGGAAACCTACGCCGGCACAGGGAGAACATGCAAACTCCACTCAGAAAGACCCTGTTCCGACCGGATTCAAACCCAGGACCTTCTTGCTGAGAGGCGAGAGTGCTATCCACTCAGCCACCATGCCGCCCTTTCATTAACTCAGAAAACAAAATCTCAATGACAATTTCCTTACATTGAATTTTGGTATTCGTTGACCTTTTCCTTTTTGGAACTGTCCACAGCCCGAGTACACGGCTCTCTGGAGAGTAACACTGCTGTGAGGGTCAGCTCTAAGTCAACTGATATGATTCCGATAATTAGATGTTAGCCAAAAAACATGTATTTTTTCGGCCTCTATTCATTTGCAGTAAAAGTCAAAATGTGGTTTGTAAAAGTGTTACGAATAACACCACCTGAAGCATACATTTATCGAACAAAATAAATGACAAATAGACACAGATGATCAGTCTATCAGCAGGATTGGAGAGAGAGATCTTCCAGGTAACAGATGCCAAGGTGATTTTCTCCAATTGAACTGTTTGATTCTCTGATCTGTGTTGGCGAATGAAAGGGTTGTGTAAAATTCTCTCAGATAACTACTTTTGATTCAGGACGATACAAGAATACATTGAATTGAAGTTAATGTAAATAAACCAAATGAATAGACTAATACATGTGATTGTGTCTGAGTTGTATCATTGTTGTATAAACCAGTAGGCTGGACTAGACTACTCACTTTACAAGTAAAAATAAAACTGTAAATATAAAAAAAGAAAAAAAATTGTCCAACTTCTATTTTTATTGATGTTGAGCATTTCCATAGAGTAGACCAATGGAAGGTCTATGGAAATGTCAACGTCTATTTGAGGTTTGTATCTTTGATTTGTACAGTTATTCATGTTAGAGTGTGGGCCCGAATGTAAGTGTGTGTGTGTAAGTGTGTGTGTGTGTGTGTGTGTGTGTGTGCATGTAAGTGTGTGTATGTGTGTGTGTGTGTGTGTTTACTTTTGAACCAAAATGACTACAATACAATCAATGATAACTGCTGTTTTGTCTGTCTATGTTGATTCTGTTCCTTGTTTTCCGATCATGTGACATCTCCCTCTCTCCCTCTCTCCATCTCGCTCGTCACACCCACATTTTTTAATAACCAGAGACACGTGCGGCGTCTCAATCAGACATAACTGGATCTCGTTCAGGAGCCAAACATGTGCCAGTGCGCCTTTTTGTTTCCCGTTTACCGCGCTCAAATGAAGAACACGGCATCAATGATATTTCCATTTGTACGAGGCATAATTAGGGAACGCGACATGCCAGGAAGCGCTTTGCGTCTTGGCTCGTGTTAATTTGGGGGAGGACTGGTGCAAAGTGTGGCGTCTGTCTCCCCAGCGATCTTTGGAACAACACTAATGAAGAGACAGCTGATTATGTTGTGCTACAATAGAAAACATCAGTGTTTGACGGGAGCTGTTACCTGATGGGTGTATTAGGGTTTCTTTGTTGGTGAAATGTTGTTAAAGCTGGGGCACATCAATTGCAATCCATGAAAAGTTATAGAAAAGTGAACGCATTTTCAGACAGAAAAGTGAGAACGAGAGAATCCAGCCTCGATGAGTCAACTCAGCCCAAAGGGGTAAGGGCCACAGGTGTGATTTTGGATTCAGGGTTGGTGGGGACTTATTGTTTCGCCTCTGTTTGGACAAGGCCTTACAGTTTGTCCCTGTGTCTGCATAGGTTTCCTCTGGGTGCTCCGGTTTCCAATACTGCTTAAAACATGAAGAATAGGTATGAATGTAATGAGTGAGTGAATGGACGAAGTTGGTCGGAGGGTGGTGTTCGCTGTTTGTCTTCCGTCATCACCGTGTGTGGAGAGAACCGAAAAATATTGGTGCTCCAAAAGCATTGTAAAGCGTTTGGACTGTGAAATGCACTATTTGAATAAAGATTACTTACTCACAGCAACACTTTTTTCAGATTTGACGTGAATCTTGCTTGGACTCGTTCTTCAAACAGATTGGAATCAGATTTTATTTGTTTTCTTTGTGACACGTGTGGCAGCAGTCTATGAGCGTCCATAAAAGCACTATATAGGTATATGATACATTATTGTTATTATTATAAATAATCATAGAATATTTTGAATTCAATCATAAATTGACTATGTGGGGACCCTTCCATTGTCCCTGACTTGTGTAGCTGCGCCCCTGTTCTGGCGCACAGCCTCATTCTGCTGCAGAGACAGATCACAGGCCACACCACAATTATCTCTGCAGACTGTCATCAGTGTTTTTCCTTGTTCACTGACACTGCGCTTGTTCAACACTGTGTGTTTTATCAACAGCTCATCGTTTGGACAAAGCAAAGTTAAAGCACTGTCTGGATAGTCACTGTCCTCCTTTCTATTTTACATCAGACTTTTAAAATGTTGGTATGAATCAACACTGGCTTTGTATTTAACAATTACTTTGAAAATTGTTTAATTGGAAAACTATTATTTTTATTTTAGTGGTTTAGATCCTGAGAGCTCAGTAAAAGATTCTCTACATTCGACATAGTTCAAAGTTTAAGTGAGAGAACATCTCCATAGACATGACTTTTTACACACAATGAAAAATACTTTGTAAACACATTTTCCTTTTATTTTGCAGTCATTGTAGAATTACCTCAAGGTACACTTTATTGATCCCCTTAGGGCAATTCATCCTCTGCATTTGACCCACCCTGATGCCGCTGAGGCTTACCTCAGGAGCAGCGGTTGCTGTAGTAACAGCGCCCGGGAACCCATCTCCAGATGTTGATGCTCGGCTTGGTCAGGACCAGAGCTGGAGGATTTAACCTATTGTGCATTGTTTTCTCTCTGTCATGAAACCTATTCTCAGTTCATTTAAGTCCATAGGGAAGGATCAAAAAAACGATTACGTATTTCCGAAATTAGCTATTTCAATAATGGATTAACTCATTACAGCCCTAATCATCCCTGAAATGCAAATGCTAAAACAAAATTCCTTCATATGATGGCAATAACAGTGGCCTCTATATACAGTACATGTACACACTGCACTACACCATAAACCAGACTACACTACACCATGGTACAATGAACCAGATTAGTATATTCCCTTACTTTTCCATATTTGTATTTAGTTTTCATTGTATTGTATGAATGATGTAGACTTTGCCTCATTCCAATGTATTGTATAAATGCACTTGATGCTTCCAAAAATATATACAGAATATGTGTGTCTATACTGTATTATGTAGATGCCAGTGTTGTACTGATATTGCCTTTGTGTTTTTACCTGCCATTCAGTCACCATTATTTATCCTCAGTTCAATTACAGCTGGAGAATATATGAGGTCACGCCGCGGGCTGTGTCTGGACCTGACCCGTCCAAACACATGGACCCTACATGGGCGGTCGTGTACAGTGAGTCGGTCCTCGCTCACCTGGCCTTGTTTGCATGCACCGGAGCCGCCGCTGTGATGTTCCCGTGGGCGTGCGGCCTCCATGTGTGCACTGCTACACTGTGTTTGTGCGTAGGAGTGGAGGAAGGCGCGCACACACTTTACCTGTGACAGTGGTCTAGAGCAGTGACAGCTTCTGGGTTGATTATGAAGCCTATTTCACACACGGCAGCTCTGGGTCTGGGCCACGCTCCTCCACAAGCAAATAAATAAGCAGAAATAAGTCCAGCCCCGGAGAGATTCTACCGATTCATATCACGGCACATTCTGATGAGAACACTTCCTGATCAAAAGGCAGTGTGTTCTATCTGCTTGTTTAGTCTTATGATACACAGTGTGTAGTGTTTGTGAGATAATTAGCAATGATTCTGAATGATTCTAAAGCAATGATTCTAAAATGATTCTGAATTGTATAAAGCAGTAATTTATGACACTTGTGATCAGGGCTGTGCTGAGAAATTTATAGATATTTGGACAAATATGACTTTATTTAGTTTTTGAATTAGATACAAGATTGATTTTGACAAAGTATTATTGATTTATTCTACAGTTTTTCTTTTTATTGTACACATATAATTCCAAAATGTAAATACTGACTTCATGTTTTGAAACAGGACATTAGATAAGAGATGAAAAGGCTTTATATTTTCACCGAACTATATTTAGAAATAGATTGTATAATGTTTAAAGTACTTTGGGATCAGTCACAAACCATCAAATCAGCTCCAAAAACTGTGTGAAAGCAGGTTTTGGAGGAACGTGTTACAAAAGTGATTTAATTAAATGTAATTACTGTAATGTATTGCTTTTTTAAGGGATAAAAAAAAAAACATGGGTAATTATTTCCTCGATACAAGTCAGTGATGTGGGATACTGTACATTGCATATTAACCCCATATTAAATCTGTTTTTTTTTTTTTCATATTGTGCCAGCCTGACATCAGCAGAGGAGAAAAATCTGTGTTTTTATTTTCAGGTGTGAGATGGCAGAAGCTGAAGCACGCATTAAGTCAAACAGTACATTTTACAGATGGACAGACTATTAATAATGATATTATTTAGAGTTTATTGGCGACAAAGATGTGTGGATCATAACAGTTTTGTGCATTGTATGTGCAAAACCAAAAGCTCGATCAAGCACTCTGAGCAAGTCCGAGTCCAAACCTGTAGATAGTTCATTTGTATCGCTCATCATTTTGTTCCTCGGCCTTGGCACAGATTCTCTCCCAGTTGATCTTGAGCTCTAAACTAGAATAGCCTGATGTCTGAGTGTAAAAGACTTTGACCTGCAGTTAGAAGCAGGTCCTTGTGGTCAGAGGGACATAACCCCTGTGCCCCCTCAGCCCACTCCTCTGCCAGCCTGCACACTGCACTCACTTATTCGGTGCCAGCGGAGCATCGATTTTCCACACGGTTAGCTCACATTATGCCTCTTTTCCTCGCGGGAAAATTGCCGGGATGAAAAAAAGAGTGGAGTCTTGGTGATCGATTGGTCCACTGCGACTGAATTCAGGTTACAAGCTGAGCAGAGGAGAGGAAGGGGAGGAGGGGGAGGAGGGGGAGGGGAAGCACGAGCATGGAAAAATATTTCAATGCATTGACAATTTTTGATTTCCGATTTTGTGTTGAAAAATGTGATTTTCTGTCCGGAATAAAAACATCCCAAACTAAAATATGAAATGTGAGCTTGAAAACTAAAGCTGTAGTTTGTGTCTATAGCTATTAGTTTCATGAAAATATGAATGAAAATATTCTATTTTATTTTTCACATGCATTTAGTTTCAACCTCTGTCACATCTTTAGATCAGCTTTTTGTGAAAGAAAAGAGGACGTCCCATCAACGAATAGTGACTCACAGGTTTGCAAAAGGTTTATTATAATAGGTTATGACAGCATGTTGTGGTCTGGTTTGTTCACAACATTTTACTTTTTACAAGACTCCTTCTATTGACAAATGGTATGTCTTAATTAGGAGGAAAAAAACTCGGGCTACTTCATCTTTAAAACTTAATCTATAACTAGTATAAGAGATAAAATACCGTAATCTCAAGATTCTATTATTTGATTGTTTATTTATTTTTTGGTCCAGATGTAATAGACCCGTGTTGTATGAGATATGAGTCACTAAAATCAGAGCTGATGGGAGGAGCCTTGCACAAGAGGCGGGACTTGCTCAACGGAGAGAAAGTGGCTTTAGAGTTAGAGACTACTAAAAAATGGCTGAATAAAACTGCAAACAATTTTCGGAAGGATTTTAACAAATTAATAACGTGACAATTTGTAATTATTCAATATTGAATACAATCTATAAATCAGTCAAAAATACACAGCACTCTTCTATGTTCTGTTTTAATCCAAGCACAACAGAAGAACAATAAAACAAATAATGTTCATGAAAAGTAGTAATTAGTTCAAAGAAATATCCATAAAGTAAAAGTGAACAAACAAACCACATCATTATATATCGTTGACAATTACATGAGCAATATATCGATAATCGCAGTATTGCCGTAATGTGAGCCATGTATCGTACAGAACATATCGTGAAGGACCAGAGATTCCCAGAGCTCTTTGATGCTGACTCTTATTGCTCTACTTTGGGGGAAAAACATGATAAAAAGGAAAACAGAAGTTAAAAATAGTCTTTGTCCAGTCACTTAATTTTCCATGAATAAATAATACTTTCTGTTCTGCTCCGGTTGCATCTCACTTTAAAATCTTGACATTTCCATAAGCCTGCATATTGTTACGTTTTAGTGTTTTTGAAACTCTGAAAAATTGCGACTAAATCATAGACCTCTGTTATAAGAAATCTTAAAACGTGCCCCATCAAGAATTTCCCCCATTCATCAATTGGTGGACAAAAAAGTGGGCGTGGCAGTTAAAATATGGCCTTATCTGACCCAAAATGCACACATGTCACTACAACTGCACTGACGTTGATGCAAAATAAATCTAAAGGTTTCCTCCAGGTGCTCCTGTTCAATAGGTATATAAATGTAATGGGTGAGAGAAGGGACGGTGATGGTTGGAGAGTTCAGTGTTTCGCTTCTGTCAACACCGTGTGTGGAGGGAATGGAAAAATATCGGTACTCCAAAACATTGTTAAGGCCCTTTGTCTGACCTTGCTCTCTGAAATACAGATTACTCTCTTGTATAAGTAACTACACCCATTGTGAGTAACTACATCGTTTTCCTTTCCCAATTAACCATATTTAATTCTTGGGACTAGAGTTAAATTTGCCTTGACTGTTGATCTTCAGATTGCTCATAAAACCGTCTCATTCCTGCTTTTGTTTGATATAAAGGACTGTATTTCCAATATTAAAGTGGGTCTATTAAACATCATAATTATCATATATTTAAATCCTTGACAATGCCTAGAGCTGAAAATAGAAGAAGCAGCTTTCTCCCATTATACTCTTTTTACATGGAACAGTCCAATGACATTGAATGACAAAAATGAACACATGTGACATTGAACTGGGCTGTAATAATATAATCACATTCTAAATCTAATTGTTTAAACTAATTGTTATCGATGCATCCGTTTCTGAACTCTACATAGACTGAAACAAGCTGAGAAGAGGTTTAATGACTCTGATAATTATGTAATGACGGCAAAATTAAATGGGAATTAGGTATTTTTCATCAAACAACCCAATGTTGTTTTGATGTAATTATTCTTTTTCAATATTTAACCAGGTAGGTCAATTGAGAACAAATGCTCTTATACAATGACAGAGTTTCTAAATAAGGCGCAGATGACCAATGTCCATAAGTGTTAAATGTTAAATAAATGATAAATGAGTGTTGCAATAAATGTTGTTGAAAGTTGAGTGTCCTGCATCATCCCCACAGTCCTCTAGTTAGACCCTCACATCACATGACCTTTGATCTGTATTAGATTTGCCTGTTTGGTGCAACGATGGTATTCTGCGGTGAAGCTCTAGTTTTGTCTTTCCTGGCACCGGGGTGTGAGCTGAGATCTGAAACTGGGTCGTGGTTCTTAGTGGGTCACACTGGTGTAAGTGGCATTGTAATATGGAAACGAAACTCTGTGGCCCACATACAGCCACATGTATGAAGGAAGCAATGATTCTTGCAGCGTGGCACCGTCAATAACTGAACGATAGTAGAGATAAGAGGTTTTACATGATTGGTTCCATGTTGTCTGATGATCTGCTCAAAGCTCAGGTCCCTTGGCTCACACGACCGTTTGATGTTCAGGTTCTGTGTTGCTCTGAGTAAATCAATGTCCAGGTGTGAGCTCTGCACCGATCACAGCCTCAGTGCGCGGTCACAAGGTTAGGGTTAGTAATAGTTGAATTAATGATTTTACAATTCCAACGAGCAACATAATTTCTCACATTTGTAATTTTAAAAGACACACTTTCTGTAGAATCATCTCTGTTGTGCTTTTACCACTTGTTGGGAAAGATACTCCAAAAAAGCGTAATTTTGATACTAATAATATGTTGGTTTTGATTGGTGCTTTTTTCACACTCAAAGATGCAGCACATGACTTTTCTTTCCATTCCATACACAGGGGTAATAAACTACTACTGTAGCCACAGCTGCCCTAGGGCACACTGGCAGAAGTGAGGCAACCAGTGTGTGCCCTCTGCCGCTCCGACCAACACCTGGTTCCAGGATCAAGCTTTCACATCCAGGTTATATACCATAATATCATCTCATTAACTAGTAATATATATATTACAATTTTACTGAGTACAAAATAGAAGTAGTAGTAGAAGAGTAGTGAGAAGTAGTCACTCAGAGCAGTAGTAGAGTCTCGGCCTCTGACCGAACGATTATGTCCCACTTAAGTTCTATTTAACTATAACAATTGTGTTTTCTTTCTCAAATATGTGTGTAACCTGAGGTACTTTGATTGTAAGTAGTCATATACAGTATTACCAATGTAATAGTTACATATATTTCATATATCTTTATATGAAATAACCTCGTTAACAATAGTTAATTATCAAAAACGGCCTCAATCTAATACAACATCAGGGACTTCTTACACAAACCGGCACAGGTGTGATTATTCATGATTTTATTGTCCGTGTGATTTTAATGTTTCTTTTCTTGTTCAACACTTTGAGTCGCCTTGTGTCTGAACTGTGCCATACAAATAAACACGCCCTTCCTTGCCTTATGCACATCTGGACCATCTCATATTCAAATTGTCATGGGTTTTCATGGGCAAAGACTATAAATGCTAGTTTTTAATTGTATTTTTAGTCCAAAGAACTCATTCTTTTCACTTCTCAAGCTGAAGTGAACTTGAGTGTCCTTTTTCTTTGTTCTGCGACAAACATGTTTGGAGAGGAATAAAACCAAGAGCAGTGCACTTGTGCTCATGACAAATGCCCAACACAAGGCTCATAAATCTTCACATTAATCATGTTCCCATGCTCCGACTGCTATAACATTACACCAAATCATACACATCACTCCTATAGCTCCACGCCGCGTACCCATGGAAACCGCATTTATTATCTGAAATATTATTCACAAGTTTGATATATCCAGCGCGAGCCGATATCACCGTTTCTCCGTCATACATATGGATTCTCATAATGAAGCCATTGAGTTGATTGGATAAATATTGTCATTTTAATTACATGTTTTCATTCGGCCCGGATCAGATGCTGTGGTCGGCGGCGCGCTCTTGTAAATGTGATTTTATCTGCGGCGCGGCTCATTACTGTCCACGCTGCGTTCAGGGAAAGCCCAGCGGACCCTAATTAAGTGCGCTGGACTGTGACTAAACATTGGTGACGTTTTTGCTCGTCTGAAATGAAGTGTCAGAGAGGAGGCTGCAAACCGTTGTGTCACTACGGGTTTGTGTGAGAGGAGTGAGTCTGCACATTCACAGGAAGACGGGAAAGAGGTTTAAAGCAGAGAAAAGTCTTTGATGGAATGGGCCCAGTCAAAGTGCAGACCGCAATCTGACTGAGAGTCTGTGGCAAGATCTAAAAACCGCTGTGTCTAAGCGCTCTCCATCTAAAGTGATGGAGTTTGAGCTGTTTTGCAAAAAGGAATGGACAAAAAGTCTGATGTATGGTAAGATTCTACCGCAAGAGACGTTAAGCCGGAATGTAGCAAAAGAAGATTCCACACTGTTTTTAATCGAGGAGGCTTCGTACTTTTAAAAGCCACATTTTTCTCTGATTTGAATTAGTTTAAAAAAAATGTATTACAAGTCTAAAGGTGCACTTTATTGACCCCCGTAGGGCAATTTATCCTCTGCATTTGACCCATCCTGATGCTGCTAAGGCTTACGTCAGGAGCAGTGGTCGCCGTAGTAACAGCGCCTGGTAACCCATCTCTAGATGTTGATGCTCGGCTTGGTCAGGACTACCGCAGCTGGAGGATTTAACCTAGTGTGCATATTTTTAGTGGTAGGGGAAACCGGAGTACCCGGAGGAAACCAACACAAGCACAACAAGAAAATGAAAAGAGTGCAATCTGCCCAGCCACCGTCCCACCCAAATGATTTTATATTGATTTCACTTTTGGTTTGTAGCTCCCCAAGAAATACAGTACTTATGAAATATCTTGACGTTTATTTTCATAAAGAGACAAAATGTGTAAATGTTACTGAATGTTTGGTCGGGAGGAAGTTTGAGGGGAAACTGGAATATAGCAACAACATCATAGACACACAAATAACAATAAGTTTTGCGCCAAAATATGGACATGGTATTCTCATTTACAATATGTGTGTCGGTATTTCATTTGATAAAATGCCATCATTAACGGTTCAAGTTATACACTTAACTACAGTGATTATGTCTAATATTAGAATGGGGAGGTTTTCACGTGTTAGGGTTAGTAGTTAGGGTGTGCCAGTCTTTAAGTCCTGATTTAGACCTACTTCAGTCCTGTCTCAGTCCTGCTTTACACCTGCCCTAGTCCTGGTTCTATCCTGCTTCAGACCCGCTTTAGTCAGAGTGCAGTATTGGTTCAATCCTGCAGTTTAGTCTGCTTTAGGCCTGCTTTAATCCCGCTTTATACCTTTGACCTACCTTAGAGATGCTTAAACCTGTTCCAGTCCTGTTTCCTGCTTTAGTGTGATATACAAGCAGTGTATTGATAAGCAATATCATGCAATTACAGTGTTGCCATATTGTGAAAAATATTGATTTTCAAAAACCTGCAGATTGTGACCAGACTAGAACCATCACATTAGTCCAGTTCTCAGGTCTCTGCTCCGTCTTCCTGTGGCTCAGGGAATAGACTTTAAAGCAGCTTTGTTTGTGTACAAGTCTCTCCATGGCCTCCTGCTGGGACTCTGAGGAGCACAGGGACTGGCCTCCTGCTGGTGCCCAGAGTCATCACCAAACAAATGTATGTAGAGACAGGCTTCTTTTCTGACAATGTTCAGATTAAAAACATTTGTCTGTCTGTGCTAACTGAAGGATTGTATCTTCACTCTTTTTAATGTACTGTGATTATTTAGAAATGTATTGCCTCATGTGATTGTTTATTTTTGTTTTGTCAAGAACTTTGTGTCTGAACTGTGCACTACAAAAAAACGTACCTTGCCTTTTGTGATTAGCTCTGTATCGTGAGGGATGCAGTGATTCCAGGCCCTAACGACGGTGCACTTTTCAAACCTGCACCAAAATAGAAATCACTCTAAAAATCTCATACAAAAGTGCCATAAGCAAACCTCTCTCAAACCCTAACGCTCAAACAAAATGACCATGAACCCGATTCTTCCATCCATCCATTTTCTTCCCCTTAATCCATTTCTGGGTCAGGGGGGTGGCAGTCAGAGCTGAACCCGATTCTTACTGGAACCTATTTACCTTCCGCGGAGTTGGGCTGTGGGTGCACTGGCCTCCAACACTGTACAAACGTCATCTCCAGAATGGCTTGTCTTTTTCTCGCTCTGATAATGCGCAGAAAAGTAGGCCACGTTTGAGTCCTCGCCGCATCACGCGTTTGCTGATGGATCAAAGCCGTCATAGCCCACTTTCTCTCTCTCCGCTGCTCTGATTGGCTCCGTTTCGGCTCCCATCCATCCATTTGCTCGGACTCAGGTGCGCTGTGTCTTTAAGCGCTCTCATTAAAAGACAGCGGGGTCGGTATCAACAAAGTAACTGAAGAATAGTGGTACGTTTTGCATCTCATTTGGAGCGGGGGGAGCCACGACGCCGCTGATATAATGAGTTACAGTGGCATCACGGTGCAAATCCGCTCATAACAAGGTGACTTTGAACTTGGCCTGTGAAAAGATATTCCGTTGGCATTCTCCAGAAGAAGCAAACAAGCAAAGCCCTAATAGCCAATACGAGCCTTCCATCAACTTTGGTATGTTTGAGTAAATAGAATACCCCTGCTTTGCCTTTTGTTCTAGAAAATGCATCAAATTGATTGAAAGAAGCAATTACGGAACCAGGGAGGGCTATTGATTTTATGAAAGTGTGCAATCACTTTAATTGGAATAAGCGTGTCTCGATTAGATGTTCCTATTAGACGAAGTAGAGAGAAAAAAGAAGAAAAGAGGTTTGTGCGTTTTACATAGTTGTTTTTGATTTGGAGCAAAAGCAGTTTCCAGTGCGGCCCAAGCTTTGTACCTGATTAGGATGTTTATTTTTTTCCTCTTTCCAATCTGCCAGAGTTAATGGGCAGCATTAGAGCAAATTTTGTTCAATGTCGAATGTATCTGGTCATTTTGTGCGAGCGATCAAATCAAATCTCGCAAATTGTTTTGGTAAGACTCGCCCGCGCACTGTAAAAAACAAAATAAAATGAAAAGTAGTTTGGTCCATCCAGGCAAATAGATTTCTAATACGTGTATTTTTGCAAGGTTTCAGGGAACGTACGAGTGTGTAGGCTCAAAGAATGTCATTATGCAAAAATGTTCTGTTCTTTTTCGCTTGATATTTTTCCTGTATTAAAAACAGACCTTGAAAATTATTATCTGGACAAACCAGCACACGCCCCCTGGCCCTTCTGTCTGAATACTCTGCTTTTTGTTATTATGACTATGACAATTATGACAATGGCTTTTTTCTGCTGTTTCATTATAAGATTTCATTTTGGGGGGGATTTTCTCAGAGTCAAAGGACATTCTTAAATGAACGGTGGCATGTTGGTTAGCGCTCGTGTTTTTCAGCAAGAAGGTCTTGGAGACTTTACCATATAACTTCAGATTACCTCAGATCTCTTGCTTCACTCACCATCACAGTCTGTATTTAGCTTTGTGATTTCAAAACCTGTACTACTAAACTCTACGGACGTAAAACCAGAAAAACACCGTTTTGAAAAAGGGGGTGGGATGAAGCAACTTCCAAACCCCCTTCAGCCACTCAATACAGAGACAAGAGGAGTGACAATGGTAAAACAAAGAACAAGATAAAATACAGACTAATACAAAAGAATAGTAACACAAAACACATACAGTATGGTATCATTTTGTATAGTCTTATCACAACAGCCGTCGATTCACCAACAACAAATCACAGAATCAAACCGTTCAAACGCGGAAAATGGAATAATAAAATTTTTTATAAATATGAATCAATGCATAAGTGTTCATAAATGTTCTGGATCATCACTGTCCTTAGACCTCCTGCATCAGCAAGAAACAAGAAACAAGAAAACACACAAACACACACAGGTCCACACCATAGACTGTATATATGACGGACGTAGTCACGCCTATTTCCGCCGTTCTAACTAATGGGCCACTAATTGGGCTTTCATGGAGTGATTCAAAATGGCTGGAAAATGTGAAAAAACGCATCTGCGCATGCGTCAGCCGGTACGAGCCCCATTCATTTGAATGAGTGACTTCACAGCGAGTAAACTAGACTGCTCCAAAAAAATCCACCCCCCTCAGCATTGACACACATGTGGAACGGAACTTTGGGCCAAGAGCCAACTTTTGGACCATCCTGTAAAGGTATTTTCGAGAGGTAAGAAGATGCTATATGTTAGCATTGGGTAATTCTTATTCTGGGTCTACCCCCATCGGCCCGGGGTGGTATTGCAAGCATGTCAGCGAACGTCATTTTGGCCACTTTTGAGCCGGGACCCGCCCCCACTGGTCCACACACTCTCTGATCCTACACCCTTCACACAGTTTCTGGTTCCAAGAAACTCGGTGCTATCACTCGTTTTCACATCCATGTATCTAATCGGATCAGCTTTTTCAGACTGAAAAAAGAAAACGAGAAGACCACCCTCATTCAACCCAAAGAGTCAAACGGTGATGAGACTAGTAAAACTAGTAAAACTAATAATAGTAGTATTTCTGTCTGTTTTCTAGTCAGATGAATACAGCTTGTTGTGGCCTGGTTTGTTCACAACAGTTTACTTTGACAAGACTTTTTCTGTTGGGACAGAAAAAAAAAGTTAGGTCCTCCAGCTCTGAGTGACATTTTGAGATAAAGTCCCGTTCTGTATTGGTCCCTGTGTTCAGTTTTCACAATGGCTTTTCTTCTGTGGTGCGTGTCGGGATGGGTTGCACTTGGCACTGTCTGCTACTGTTTGTTCTGCTGAATGTAAGTGACGTATCGGCATAAAAACAGAGTGCCCTGAGTGCAAAGGATACGCTGCAGCATCTCACAGGGCACTGGTTGCCAGGTACAATTTAAATACTTCTGTTCTGGCAACGATCGCAGAGCAAAAAGGGGAAAATGAAAAGCGTGAATCTGGCAATGGACCAGAAAGTGAGAGAAAGTGAGAGAAAGAGAGAGAGAGGGTGGAAGAGAAAGGAGGAGGAAAACAGTTCCTCTTGTTACAGGTTCAACTGCTAACACTGTGAAAGCGGAGTGCACAAGTGGCAAGTAAAGTATGTCTATTTAAACACAGCACTAAAGTATAATTCTTTTCTAAGTATCAGTACTTAAATACTTTTCACTTCTACTCTTCACATTTACACCCACATACTGTATCTACTATTGAGAGAGTAGTATCAAGAATGTCATCTCTCCAATCCTTTCTGAGTGGAGTCTCCATGTGTCTGCATAGGTTTCCTCCAGGTGCTCCGGTTTCCCCTACCACTTAAAAATGTACAATAAGTGATATCTTTCAGCTCTGATGCCGATCAAGCCGAGCATCAAGTGGAGATGGATCCCCGAGCGCTGCAGGGACCACCATTCCTGACACAGATTCTAGTGTCGTAGAGAAGGATGGGTCAAATGCCAAGGGAAAAATACTGGGACAATTATGTATTTAATTTACATATATGTTAGTGGAGTTATGATTGTCATGCCAGAATCAAACATTTCTACAACACTATAATGTTGAGTGTTTCCAAGAAAATGCTTAAAAAGTCATAACATTTTTAACAATTATTCAACAACAAAAAGTATATGTATTTATCTGTTGTGTACGATAAATGTGGTGTAAAGCATGTGAGCTCCTGTCCCAAGACAAATTTCTCCTTTGGGAGAGAATGAAGGAGTATCTTATCTTCTCTTAAATGTAAACATTTCTGCTGGAACAAAAGGATGAGTAAAAACATGTATTATTATCAAACAGGAATACAATTGAAATCACCTTTACATATAACATTTAATTTGTTTTTAGTTTATAAAGAGGTCATTTTGAAAGCACATTTACATCATACACAGTCCATGAGACAATTACAGCAGATGTGACACAAATTCCCAACCAGTAATAACTCTGCAATAGCCCTGCAACCCTTGGTGGTATGACGGGGTATTACAGGGGGTACATGACAACAATTTTCAAAACATTGATAGTAACATGTTGACATGGGTTTACTTTGCTAATTAGAATTAAAGCTAATTCTCTCAAGAAAACAACAATATAAGTGAATATATTCCCAACATTGAATTCAAATCCTTTTTTTTTAAATTCATATATATTTGTTTTGATGTAAACGATAGGGAATCCGTACATACAGTGGTTCAGAGAAAGAAGGTCCTGGGTTCAATTCCACCTCCAGACCTTTCTGTGTTTGGGGTTTTCCTACCAATAACACCATGTAGAATATACATACCCTCGCCGACTCCATTCTCAGCCCCTCTTTCTGGGGCCAGGACTCCCTTGAAAAGATATTCTGAAACCTCAGAGGGACTTAATTGGTTAAATAAAGGTAGATATTAATACAAGGTTAACATGGGCTAATACGCTACGCTATACATATTTTTAAAGCTAATTCTCACAAGAAATCAGCCATATATTTGATTGTGTTCAAAACATTCAACCCAAAACACAATTCATGACACTAACATTTGGTCTCCCAGTCTGCCAACAGCACATCTTCAATTGCATAATGAGCTTTTTATAAGAAGAAGTCCTTTTGAAACCACATTTACATCATACGTCGTCCATACAGTGTCATGCAAATGCAAATATACACCGTTCGCAGCGAGTCAAGGCTCTAATGGAGGAGCGCAGAGAGGGGAGAGGAGCGCCGTATAAAAGCATCTCTGCTTCAGTTCAAATAGGTCCCATCATCTCCATGACAACAGCCGTAATGGTAACATGGAAATATATTAATGTAAAACCATGGCAACGTTCTCCAATTGAATTAAGCAGCACCTGTGCACATTACAGGAGCACATAAAAGACAAAGAGAGAAGCCCGCCTGAGAGCCGAGCAGCTGCAGCTCTCAGACCAGCTATCATCGCACATGTTTGCTTTTATTGCTTTTATTCTTTACCCAAAATGTCTTATTTCAGCACAAATGGAAAACAGGATAATTGCGTTTTCTGTTCCAGTAGGAGAATGTGTGTTTTAGTATGAAATCACGTAATGGAGGGGCAATCATTGTGGAAGGTAACAGGGCGTGAAGAGACGTTTCTGCTCTGGTTCTGTGGAAGAGGAACGGGGAGTGTCTGCCGTCCAAACAGAGAGTGTGAAATATCATCTGCATCGCCATGACATCAACCCCCCCCCCCCCCCCACCCCCACACAACCCACAACCCACCCCTCATCTACCTTTATGTAATGGAACAACAGTTTTCTTTAGGGTGTGTGGAAATGTAACTTTAAATGTAATTGTACATAATATATCTAATTAAACAAGACCTTTCCACATTTCCTGTCTTTTATCTTCCCTGAGTGATACTATTTTTGCCAAATGAAGTTAGTGAATTTCTCCGTTGTGGAATCAACTAAGTTTTTTTTTTATCTTAAATGTTTTGAATTGTATAATAACCAATGAAGGTCATGTCTTTGGAAAATGCAGAATGGACTCTTTGTGTTTTCTTTTCCTTATGAAATGAACTGTGTGTATTGTTGTATGTTTTTCTATCTATGAACCTTTAGGATATTAATAATGATGAAAATAAATAATATATAATAATATTTGATGGTCAAACCCTGTTACTCTGTCCACACAGGCAGAGAAAAGACACATATATAGAGATGCATATTTATGTTTACTTTTCGTTTCTCTTTGTGCTTTTGTTTTTTATAGCTATGCAATTTGAATTATTTCCAAAACAAAACGCACACACACAGACAGGTCCAGGACAAAGACAGCATATTATACAGAAGACTGAGGAAGTGACAACAACAAAGAAATGGCAGATGAAAAAATAACGAGCCGAAGAACCAACAAAAGACAGAAAATACAAACACAACTGAAAAAGATTTTACACAGTATATCATGGAAATAGATTTTGTTTGGATGACCATCATGTGGGAATTTTAGAAACCATTTTAGATAGCAAACAGGAAAATTAAAACATTATGATTAAAAATATGGAAAAATACCCAAACATAGGAAAACGTACGGAATAAAAGAATGTTCTGACAAGTCTGAAAAGGTGAACATGGTGAAGTGGAGGGCCTGGTCACGTCTGTGTGTCAGAAAACTAATCAGCAAATTGGTCTGACACACTCAAAGTTCAACTCTGCGGGACGAATAGAGGACATCCTTAAATTAATCTTAATATTGAGAAAGGAGAGGTTCTTACTGAATCAGATTTAGACCAATTTGTGAACTTTTGTTTGGCTGAAGACCTGTGTGGGATCAAAAACCTATCCACATGCCTCAGTCCGTACCTCCGACCAGTCCAATCCTGCAGATTTGTGAACAATATCATACAGAAACAGGACTATAGAGCATTGCTTTAAGTGTAACTACTGTATTTGAGCAGTATTTCACATTTCTGATCCAGCACTTGGTATGTGTCGGTGTTCTTATTAACCACTTCTCCAATCTTGATTGAGGTCAGATTCCACTCTCTGTGAAGTCGACTGCTCACTCATTGGAAAGTGTCCTTGTCAGAAAATTTCCACACGTTTATTGTACTCAATCCCTGACACTTGGCTCGTACCACCAATATAATTTATGCGGTATCTTTGTGCCATGGTTCGTGTTGGAATCTACACTTTGTCTGTGGTTAAAAAACACCGCATACAAAGCAGTAACGTATTAAGAAGATTTCAATCCTCTTGAGACATGTGTTATAAAGTTAAATGAGTGTGGCGTTTTCACCCGTTTACACAGAGACGAGAGCTGAATGTTTTCAAATTTTACACTTTGAAGCAGGTCTCAGATTTTTGCATTTGATCATGAGCTTTGGCTGGTGACCGTATGGAGGAGATCACAGATACAAGTGGTCAAATTGAGTGTCCTCCGCAGAGTCTCAGGACGCTCCCTCATCTATGGACATTTATCAACATTTATGGACATTGGTCATCTGCCCCTGATGGACCATTGGCTCTATGTGTTTTATATTATTGCATTTCTTGTGTTTGAATGGTTTGATTCTCTGATCTATGTTGGTGAATTCAACGGTTTTGTGAAGTCCTCTGAGATACTATTGTGATTTAGGGATATACAAGAATACATTGAATTGAGTTGAGGTGGCTCGGGCATCCCTTGAGAGGTGTTTAGGGCATGTCCCACCAGGAGGAGACCAGGGGAAGACCAAGGACATGATGGAGGGATTCCTCGGATGAGCTGGAGAAGATGTGTTGCAATTTTGTGTTTTTTTTTAAAGGAGGCTCAGAAGATTATTTATTAAATCAAATTGAGAGTTCCTTGCATAAAGTTACATATTGGCTCCTGACTCCTGCTCCGCCTACGCCCCATTAACACCATATTCTAGCCACCACCAGGTCTTGACCCCGGGGGATCTGAGATCTTCAGTTGCAATCGTTCTCATCGCTGCAAGTGTCACTGCCGGGGTCAATGCGCCAAATAAATAAATATTTTTAATGCATTAATTGTGTCTTTGGTCTCTTCAGATTGAAATACTTATTGTTAGACGTGGACTTAAGAAACATTTCTCACAATACCCAACCTTATACTTACTATAAGCATAGTTAAAAACCTGTGAATATTTCAGGTTTGTCAACCATTGGGAAATTTGTCATAATAGGAATGATAATGCATTGGTTTTATACAGCGCTTACTCAGACACTCTGACCAAGACCAATAATTTGCACTCACACAAAACTCAAACTCATTCTCTACAATGTGGGTGAAGTGTCTTGCCTTAGGACACAACAACATTTTGGTACGAAGCCCCACAGCGGCACCCGGTGTTCCCAACGGTTTCCCATCACAGTACTAACCAGACCCTGCCCTGCTTAGGTCTGAGGTCTGACGGATTCTGGCTTCACATTCAGTGAGAGACATTCTAAAACATTAAATACCTAACAGACAAAATAGGTCAAAATTCTTTAGGTAAACTTAGTAGTAATTATAAGAAATGTTATATAGTTTTTATTTTATGCTTGCCTCAAACGATTCTCTAATAATTTGTACTTTTTGACAAAGCCAAAGCAATTTCCTAGTTTGTGGCTTCTTGTAACTCACATGGCAATATAATCATTCTTTTTCTGATTCTAAATATTAACAAGATCAGTCAAAATATTAATTTCAATTCAGCGTACTTCTGTATTGCCCTAAATCCCAACAGCAGTCGTCTCGGAGGACTTTGCAATTCGATTCGCTAACATCACATCAGAGAATCAAACAGTTAGAACGGCAGGAAATGCAATAATAACAAACACATAAAGGCGTCAGTCCATAGGGGGCGGGACGACCAGGATCCATGTCAATAACTGCCCCTAAATGTCCCGGATCATCACTGTCCTTAGACCCTTCTGCATCTGCAAGAAAACTACACAACACAGACGTCATATTTTTGCAAACACCACTTTCCGAAAAATAAATATTTTCAGTGGAACATTAATATTTGACCACATGCTTCCCTGAATGTGTGCAATGTTTCCCCTGAATGAGACTTGAGGATGGTGGTTATAACTGTCATAAAGACGCCTGAATTCAAATCAGCCTCATTTCTCCCTTTTCTCTTTGATGTTTCCAGTTGGATAAAAAAAAAAAACATCTATAATTTCAGCTCATCAAAAAGAATCCTAATTGCTTGTGTGAAAAGAGCCTGATTGGATGCTTGAATTTCTTTATATAGGGATGAGTCACAATCCCTGCGACTGAACGGCAAACTGTTTTCACTGGAGATGATGCCATGTAGAGCCCTGCACGGGCCTATTATCTGGGCCCGAGCCCGGCCCTGGCCCGAGGGGGTGGCGCCCCAGCCCGGCCCGGCCCGATATGGTTTCTGAATTTTCAAGCCCGAAACCCGCATCAAGCCCGCCTTTTTTTTTTTTTTGTAACCTCCCATAACAATGTTTTAGCGTAGTATATAGTGCCGCGCACTGATATGAACGCAGACTTAGCTAGAGGGCGGAGTTATACATGGTAGTGATGTGTTGCAATGAGTTCTGTGTGTGCGGAGTGGTGCAGAGTGAACGGCCGCATCTGTATGATGCCCCCGATGCTGCAACACATCTGCACATTACATAAGTAATGCTATGTGCCGTCAATGACAACACTACACAGAACAACAAACACTACAGCGTGATAGAACGCTATATTCAGTGGGTGCGCTCGTAAATCTATTCTGCCGCTCTGAAAATGAAGAGCCCGAGCCCGGCCCGTGTCCGAGGTCATTATGCGGTCATCGGCCCGAAGCCCGGCCCTCGGGCTGTCGGGCCGTCGGGGCCCTCGGGCCAAGGGCTCAAGTGCAGGGCTCTAATGCCATGTGTGAATAGTCTGCTGCACGGACAAAAAGAGGCCAAGCTCAATGAGGAAATGTCACCATGTTTTTTTATTATGGCAACAAAATACAGCATCCTCCCACGGTTATTTGAAAGAGGATGAGGTGTAGATACTTTTCTGTATCTACACCTGGTTATTGATAGAAATCTGGATATTTCTCACCCATTTCAACGCCCTTGGACTAAGTTAAGTCTTTTGATTAGTTGCAAGCATTCATGCATGTTGTAGAGTGGTAACTTGTTTATCACGGGGGTTACCTTATAAAAATAACATGCAATTAGCAAAGTCAAAGTAGCAGATACTGTATATGTTTTAAAGTAGGAATATGAAAGATTTTCATATACAAGTTATCATGAAACGGCCCTAATACGTCACAAGGCATTAAAAAACCATGATCTTTTCCAATACTTCTTTAACTGATAAAAGTAGTTCAGCCCCTAAATCTACCGTTTTACCAATCAGAAAGTCCGTGATCCGTGTCGCCAGAATTCACTGCATCGAGCTGATCTCACTGGTAAAGTAACATGTGGCCGCTGTACGACGCAAGCTCCCTCCCCCTTCCTTTCTGATTGGTCTACGCCTACGTTTCCGTAACACATTTAAATGTTAATCAGAGAACACATTATACATATACATTATTAATACACATGCACTGAGGTTTTAATTGTTAACGTTTTAATGAAAGAAATAGTGTTTTAATGCACAAAAAAAGCGATCGTGGCAAACCCGGAAGTTGCATTAATTGCACATTATAGGACACATCTGCAGAGGATCTGATTATGGATATAGGTTCAGTATATAAATGATTATGGATATAGGTTCAGTATATAAATGATTATGGATATAGGTTCAGTATATAAATGATTATGGATATAGGTTCAGTATGTAAATGATTATGGCTTTAGGTTCAGTATATACATAAGTACCTCAGCGCGGATGTTCAGAATTCTTTGTTCAGTTTTCATGTACTTCCAGAGCCTAATAGAGGCTTGATTCAGAGGCTCCGTGAAAACAAACAACTGAGCATGCGCGCAGCTGCGAGCATCAGCGCCGATGATTGATAGCCCTTGGCATGACTCGATTGGTTAACCTTGACGGCATCGTGGATTCTGAGCTATAGCCAAGAGAAGGGAAGGCGGGACTTACCTGTAATATTAGAATGAATAAAATGACTTATTTTATATCAACATTTAAGGCCAGGAGGTCAATTTAATACAATTCGTAAAAATTGTAATTCATTTAGAGTTTCAGACTATCACTTTAACAACAAAACAAGGAATAAAACAAGGGTTTCTATCTTTATGAAAAAGGTGTTGGTTATAGATTTATTGATGACTAAACGCTGGTCTATTCAGCTATCAGGGTCCCAACTGGATTCGTCTGCATATCTGGCAACCTGAGTCAGAGAGAGTGGAAGAGGTTGCAGAACCACTTTTGGCCAGATGTTTATGTGGCAATACGTAGGGGACATCTATAACCAGCAACGCCAGGGCATATGATACCCAAAAATGTCCTTATGTGGTTCTCTGATCTAAGGTAAGTTTAAATTGACTGGACAGAGGCAGAAGTTCAACAATACTCGTTTAGTTTTAAATAGAGCAGCTTTGGTTTAAATAAATAGGTTCTGTACATCAGTCCTTGTTCAGGTTTCTTGACTTCACAGGGCGCACTTCTGCGCACTGACCACAGTCTCTCGGTCATTGTCCATTGTTAAGCAGCATAGTCCTTAAAAACAGATAGTGACTCATCTGCAGTCTTTCTCCAAACAAGAAGGGAAGGCGGGCACGCCGACAGCACCCTACAACATTAAACATTGACACTGAAATAAAACGACATTTACTACATTGAAACATAAGACATACACAAGATTAAAACAAAACATACCGGAAAGCAAAGTGTAGCGCTCCCCGCACCATACCGAGACCCCGAGCCTCTGACCACGCTCAGCTATGCGGTGGCCAGGCCAGCGCACACAATGCTAAAAACAATAGTTATGTTTAGTGACGCAGCCAACCAGCGGCGCAATTAAAAACTACGAGCGGAGCTTACCAGCGACGCAGTAAAGCTGGGCACCACCCAGTTGCTGGCCTTAAGCCTCAGCCGCCGGCTTGACGCCCCGACACGACCCCTAGCAACATCCCAATTAGCCTGCCTCGCTCCGAGCCCCATACAGCGGATGTGACGTTGGATAGAGGAGAGGCAAGGTAGAGCAATTGACAGGCTTTTATACTGCACCCCCTACTTTCAATAGGGAGCTCACGCCAGCTCACTACATTTACATATATTGCTCCTGTAAGCTATACAACTCCTCACCGCACATACACTTTATACACTTTTCTACCACCTGAACCCGCAACTGCTGAAGTGCGATTGTATCTCAAAAACCTGCTTGTTTTAGGTTTGAACGCTGCTGCAGCTTTCAAAAGCCGTGCATTTACTGTCCATTACAGCCGCAGAGGACACCGTGCTGATGGACAGAAGAAGGACTGAGGACCAGGGGAATACTGCGGTCGTCCTCTGAACTCATCTCAGCAGTGCACACAGGCCACACAAGTTTGATTTAGACTTTAAATAACGATAAAACTGTCATGTTATAATCTCAGTAGTAGATTACTACCACCGTGTACGGAGTGGTAAACGTGTGAAGCATCCAAGAGTCCAAAAAATACTTTTTTGGACACTTGAAAATTCCTTTTCAAGTGTCCAGTTGACACTTGAAAATAACAAATGTTTGGACACTTGGGGAAACAGTTACAAAACAGTAGGAATGAGGAGCACACAGCAAAAGATAAGGGAACATTATCTTACTCATAACTACATAATAAAGAAGCAAGTATAAAATCTCTATCTTTAAGAAGCAAGAATAAAGTTTCAAATCTCTGATAATATTTATATAAAACTGACACATTGTTATTGTGTTGTAAAGCCTTTTTTATTGTATCCATTTGTTTTGATCATGGAACAGTCTGTATGGGACGCTAATGTTACTGGCAAGACAGTAAACATTTGTCATTTAGCCAACTTCAGCTCCATCAAAGGGGTCACTTGATGTGATACCTCATTTTAAAGCTCTGAACAGCCTGAATCCACCGCAGTCTTATAATCCGGATCGTCGCTTCAAGTCTGGTGAACTAAGTCTGGTCCGCTTACCAAAAAGTTTGGGCACCTCTAGCCCAAACTTGATAGATCATTTTGTGCCTACAGCATTAAGTTTCTGATATTGACAAACTCTATGTTTTTTATTAACCAAAAAAACAGTTTAGTTTGTGTTTTTAGTTGGGTCTACATTGCAGATCAAGAGCAGGAGAGGTTGAAAGATCAAGATTAAGATAAATGAAAAAAACATGACATAAATTTGAACAAATTTTAACAGCACTATCAAGACTATTTCACAGCCAATATTAAAATTGATTTAATGCATGTTTATTTGGTTGGGACAATATATGTTAATGAACACCCTTTTCCAATTTGTAGTTGCATCCATTGTCCGACAGTCCCACTCAGGGAGACACCCATTCACCCTGAACAATCCTACATGTTTTTAGTGGTAGGGGAAACCTGAGCACCTGGAGGAAACCTACGCAGACACAAGGAGAACATGCAAACTCCACCCAGAAAGGCCCCGTCCGGAGATGGAATCCAACCCAGGACCTTCTTGCTATGACGCCACCGCAACAATTCAATTGAATTCAAATCAAAGTTTTCTTGTAAATCTTAACAAAACCGTTGAATTCAATCAAACAGTTAAAACAAGAAATCAAACAGAAAACATTTAGGTATTGGTCCATGGGGGGCAGATGTTCATAAGTGTTGATAAACGTCCATACATGTTGTTGAAGGAAAGTTAAAGGAGGATTTTCTACTTCCGGGTGGATCGCAAAGACTATTGGTCCTCCTAATCGGCAATCATTCTGGTGATACGTGCTCATTAAGGAAAAACCAGAGTTTTATTCAAAGTGTGAACGTGTAGAGGGCGGTTCTTTCCTAAAATTTTGGAAAATCCTCATATACCTTGATAAGATAAGATGTGCTTTATTTATCTCACATAGGAGAAATTTACATGTCACATTTAGCATGGATAGAGACACTCAGATTGTGCAAAAGGAGGAAATGTGCAAACATGTTACATGTAGGATATATGTACAATAAAAGTGACAATAATTATGTACAACAAAAGTGACAAGTGTCAATTGGAAACAGTGTCAATAGTAGTGCAGGTTTTCACACAGTGATCATTTAAAGTGACTTATTGTACAGTCTGACAGCGGTGGGGATAAAGGCCCTGCGGTAGCGCTCCTTCCTACACTGAGGGTGCCTCAGTCTTCCACTGAAGGAGCTCCTCAGCTCCTCTACAGTCCTGTGCAGTGGGTGGGAGGTATTGTTCATGATGGAGGTGGCTTTGGCTAGCACCCTCCTGTCCCTCACCTCCTCCACAGAGTCCAGGGGGCAGTCCAGAGTGGAGCTGGCCCTCCTGACCAGCTTGTTCAGTCTGTTTCTGTCCCGCTCTGTGCTGCCCGGGGCCCAACACACGGCAGCGTTGTAAATGGCAGAAGCTGCCACAGAGTCATAAAAAGTCCTGAGCAGAGGCCTGCTCACTCCGAAGGACCTCAGCCTCCTCAGAAGGAAGAGGCGACTTTGGCCCTTGTTGTGCAGGGCGTTTGTATTATGGGACCAGTCCAGTTTATTGTTAATGTGAACACCCAGGTACTTGAAGCTGTCCACCAGCTCAATGTCCTCCCCCCTGGATGTTCAGCAGCGTGTGGGAAAGTGGTTTTCTCCTGAAGTCGATGATCATCTCCTTGGTCTTACTGGTGTTCAAGCACAAGTGGTTGCGCTCACACCAGTCGACAAAGTCCTTGATAACCGACCGATATTCCAGTTCGTTCCCCTCAGACACACAGCCCACGATGGCGGAGTCGTCGGAGAACTTCTGCAGGTGACAGCTGTGTGTGTCGTATGTGAAGTCTGAGGTGTAGATGGTGAAGAGAAACAGTGAGAGGACAGTGCCCTGAGGGGCCCCAGTGCTGCAGACTACCACCTCAGACTCACAGCTGCGCAGCCGCACGTACTGTGGTCGGTCTGAGAGGTAGTTGATGGTCCATGCAGTGAGGCTACTGTCCACTCCCGCGTCCTCCATCTTCCCCTGCAGCAGTGCCGGCCTGATGGTATTGAAAGCAATACAATACAATGTAATTGTATTGTAAAAATTGTATTGTGTATTGAAAGCGCTGGAGAAGTCGAAAAACATGACCCTCACAGCGCTCCCGGCGGGCTCCAGGTGGGAGAGCGTCCACTGCAGGAAGTAGATGACGGCGTCCTCT
Source organism: Knipowitschia caucasica (assembly GCA_964034765.1). NCBI lineage: Eukaryota > Metazoa > Chordata > Actinopteri > Gobiiformes > Gobiidae > Knipowitschia > Knipowitschia caucasica. The sequence goes on along the minus strand of OZ035827.1, from coordinate 36,196,505 downwards.
ACTCCGATGTTGGGTCTGTAGGCGAACTGCAGCGGGTCCAGGGTGGGGCTGACCACGGAGAGGAGATGGGTGAGGATGAGCCGCTCCATGGTCTTCATCAGGTGAATGAGCCGCTCCATGGTCTTCATCAGGTGATAGATCATTACAAACTTGTCTAATTGTAGTATTCTGTATTCTGTAGTATTCTGTCATTTACTGTATATTCAAACCTTTTCCTTTCACCCAGTTCCTAAAATACTGTTCTGTATCGGCTCCACTTAAGCGCTGCATGAATGTAATCTCCTGCGCTGGTTCAAAAGTCAGCGGCTTAAAGAGCAGGAGACTGACCTCTGCAGAAATGAGGCCGTGGCATCTGCCCATCCGGGACAACATAGGATCAGGGCATTTACTTCCACTTATATATGCTTTATATTTCAGAGCTCAGAAAAAGTTATGTTTATCTCCGAGTATAAGTGAGTAATCCCAAAGAGCTCTGCTGACATGTGCCACTCAGCGCTGGTTCACATGCCCTGTTCTCGTGCACGGGGTCAAACTGGCCAAAGGTGAAAACTCTATAATGTTTCCCAGACCATGCAGGCAAAGGCGAGTTTATTTGTAGAGCACAGTTTATACACAAGGCAACTGCAAGTGCTTCACAAAACTAGAAACGAAACATAAAGAGAAGCGAAACAGAGCTGTTTTTAATCTGGATTTGAACTTTGTCTGAGTAGAAGCCTGTCTCACATGTTTAAGGAAGACTGTTCAAGATGTTAGCTGCATGAATCAGAAATGCTGCCTCCACATATTTAGTCCAGACTCTGGGCATCAGCAGGAGGCCAGTCGCTGTGCCCCTAGAGTCCACCGATGTTTAGGAAATATTTCTCAAATATGCTCAAAACTTGATATTTTGCTGTAAGACCACAACTTTATTAACTCTAGTTTTGTTGTCATTAGGAAAAAAATAGACTCCAAACGCAGATCCAAGGAGTAACAAGTGAATTTAATAAAACTACAATCACTGGAGAACAAAAAGGGTCCAAAACAAGCTCCAGGAAATAGCACAGGGAGAGCTGGTCCTTCACCTGAGGAAAATACAAAAATACCATGTTAAAACAAATCCAAAAATAGTCTCTCAAAAAGTCAGACAAAATGCTTTGCTTCAGCGCAGACAAGGGACGAACTGACAGTGGCTGAGTGGATTTCCAGCAAACAAATACTCTCCCCAATTGGCCTGATGGGAGACAGGTGGGCCCTCACAGCAGGCACCTGCAATGGGTGAGGAGACTCACACACACAAGGGGAGGGGAGAGAAAGACAAGAGGAAGGAGGAGCACCAAAAAACTGCCCTCAAGACAAGTTTTCAGCCTTTTCAGATAGAAAATAGAAAAAAGAGAGGACCACACTCATTCAACCAATCAGCTCTTTGCCCAAACAGACAAATAGTGACAAAGAAGGTGTTGATGCAAGTGTGCAAAAGATAAGGTATTTTGCATATAGATGAAGACCAGATATTTTTTTTGTGTAAATACAAGCCAGCTCCTTTATCAACTAAACACATTCATTCATATGGTTTCTACTTTTTCAACTAGATTTTTCAACCTATAATAATAAAATACAAAGTCAGTATTCTCACAATCACTTTTAAGGGACACAACACAAATAATGCATCATATTTGTCCTTTAAAGACAAATGAATAAGTCACTTCCGTCACTCTCTGTATCTCAGGACGCTCAGGCTATTGTCATATCCTCTGCAGAATTTATCAATCCCAGCTTTAGTTAAACATTTGGCTCATGACATTTAAATGAGTGATGCTTTGATGTCCAAATGTTGTTACGCAGAGAACAAATAGCACTGATATTATGTCAGCAAAGATAGCTTTTATATGGGTACACATAAAGTCACCTGGAACCTTGAAGATTATCGTTTCACATTTAGACAGAATAACAATTAGATGAAGTTTAATTGTGCTGTTGGGGCGGCACGATGGCACAAGAAGGTGCTTCATACCTCCAGGCCTTTCTATGTGGAGTTTTTATGTTTTCCCTGTCTCCTCCAGGTGTTCCAGGTTCCTCTACAACTAATAACATGTACATTAGGACTGAATGTAATGAGAGAGTGAACCGTTGGTGATGGTCGGAGGCTTCAATGCACCAGAGTGTTCAGCGTCTCATGTCAGTCGTCGTGTGTGAAGTGAATGGAGAATGTTAGTATTCCAAAACAAATGCTTTTTGTGACCTTGGTCTGTGAAATGCGCTGTACAAATAATGATTACTTACTATGTTGTTATTATAGGTTGGTGGACGAACAGTCTTTTAAACTATGGATCATGTCCTGCAATATTTTTTTCTTATATAGAGATTCAGATTCAGATTCGGATTCATTCATTTGCAATTTGCAGTAAAACCACATTGGAAAAACTGTGCAAGACTACCCCAGTGTGCACCAGACAGAGAGGATGGCACACACCATAGCTCTTGCCATACAGTATTGTGTTGAAATACAAATATGTAGTTGGACTCTGGATTTGAATTCCTCGTGTGAAGGACTTGCCGTGTCCATGAATTATGCTATACAAAAAAACTTGCCTTGCCTGTAAAGTCCACACAGGTAAGACCAAAGTGCCTGTGGGGACTCAAACCTGAAGCCGTGGTTTTCATGGACACATCTGATCACCGCACATCTACATCACTTGTCTCAGTCATTTCTGGAGGTTAAATTCAGTATTGAAAGGGTGAATTCTCGTAATGAAAGGTAAAAAATAAATAAAATAAGGAGTTCTAATGCAGAGTGCTGTATTTTGTCTTCTTGGTGTTTAGCTTCTTTACACTTTGTCAAAGGAAGTGTCCCTGAACATGTGTTTGAACAGAAAGCCTATAACAACATGAGTGTATTCAAGGTCTGACTCCATCAAGCAAAAACACATTTGCATTTTGACACACACATCTATCGGAATTCATTTGAATACGGCACAGTCTACAGGATAAATAGTAAACTATTTAGTGCAGAAATGTCCAAGCTGAGGCCCGCGCACCAATCGTGGCCCTCAATACTGTGATTATTTAGCTCCCTTGTGAACTGTGCTATAATGTTAAAGTACCATTATGAACATCAGTTCACAGTATCATCCAGCCGACTATAGCGTTACCAATACAGGCATGCTGTACCTTGTCATTAAGCCAGTCAGTTTGTATTGGTTTTTGATCGTGTCACAAAATTCAGCTCTCAGCGCTCAGAACTGCCTGACTTCACATAAAACAGTGTTACAATCGTACACATACAACAAAAACAAAAATATATTTTGTGTGCATTGACCTATGGACTGGAAGGTCGTAGGTTCGAGCCCCCCTCGGGACCTACTCCAACTGCTCCAACTACTCCACTAATGTTTGCTGTTGTTGTGTCCTTGGGCACCACTGATGGAGCAGCCATCTTCCTGTGGACTCACCACCTACAGAGGATCATCGAGGAACTGGTGCTATGAGCAAAGGGTGGTAGCTCTCATTGTCACCCCCCGACCCAGAAACGGACCAATAAAGGGGTGGAAAATGAATGAATGAATAACGCATTCAGAATTTCACTCTGAACCAGAGCAGGGAAAATGTTCCGCATGAAGCAGACCCTGCATGAATCAATGAGAAGATAGGGAGCCCGCCAGGTGTCACCAGCAGTTACATCACCTCTGCCGCTCCAACCTAAAGCGCTGCTGCCTTACTATTGTTAGAAACTCTTTGAATTATGTAATAATTTGTTTGAATGGATAAGTTTCTCCTACAAGGGCTCAATGAAATATCTATGTATTTTCCAACCGTATCCAAACCAACCCAAACGATCCCGTCTGCCCGTTCATCTTCCACATCTCTCCGTCACTTTTTATTTGCGATGAAAGTAAAACTGTGTCTTTCTGCGACGCTAATTGCCATCGAGCCGCAGTAATTAAAGGACAATAAAGCCTTAGTAGTAATTAGTTTCTCTTGTTCGGTTGCTCGCCCATCAATTGTGCTTCAATAATACTGATCATTAGCATGCGCCTGGGACACAGCTCTCCACATTCCATTCCCATGAAGCCAGGGCAGCGAGCCACGTGTTAACCCCGGGAGTGCCAGAAAGGACCGACAATGACGAGAGAGACAGAGATGGATGATAGAATATTTTGAGGGTATTTTTCCCCCCAGTATTATAAGAACCACACACACGTTCGTAAAATATTGATAATAATACATTGGTTTCATAAAGCATGTTTCCGGACCCTCAAATGCGCTCCACTTGGTTTTACACTTTCAGTTCATACAGGCTGGCTGGATATGCTAATGCTATAGCCACAGCTGCCCTGGAACTGACTGACTGAAGCAAGGAAACATATATGTGCCATTTCCCTCCAACCACCACCAATCATTTAAGCACACACTAGACTCACGGCCAATGTGGGTGGCGTGCCGTGTTTTGCCTGAGAACACAAGTTTAGCAATTCCCAGCCATAGCCGCTGTCTGTGGCACCTAGTGTTCCCCGTGGTCTCCCATCACTGTCCTAACCACGGCCTGCCCTGCTTATCTTCAGAGGTCTGATGTCTATACAAAATCAACAGTGCTTTACAGTACATAGACCAACACAGAATAAGCCGAAATTGAAGTTTTGCAGTGTATTTAAGCGCCGCCAAGAAAATCTTTTGAGGGTTCTCCTGGCAGCACTCGTGACCAGGGGAGTGCAGGGGACCAGGGGAGAGCAGGGTACCAGGGGAGAACAGGGGACCAAGCACAATACAAACAAAGAACAGAGCACCAAAACTGTGCGACCCCTGACACTCTCTAAACATGTGGAATTATTTCAAACAGAAGGTCAGATCTGCCGCACGCTTCAAGAAGTAAAGTCTATGCGGGTTTAAGTAAGTCCTCTGTTGGTGGCTCAGGTTTTTGGGAATGGAACAGTGTCCCAGTCAAAGCCCACAGGTAGATTTGTAATGTCTGTCCTCCATATCGCCTCTAAAATAATGATACCTGTCTGTCCCAAAGTACAGTTTAATAATGACACCATTTAATGTAGGGCTGCAAATATTGTTACTGTGATATTGCTGCGTGCGATATCGATATCAAAAAGATCTGCGATAAAAAATTAAAGAAATTCAACAAGAACAAACAAAAAGGTATATAAATATATGCATTTGCATGCCATTAATGTTGTGCTCACTTTTTTTTATTTGTCTCTTGTTTCAATGCAGATTAGATTTAGGTGAAAGACAAAATTATCATTATCGAAATACTAAACACTATCGCATTCATTTCCAATATCGTGCAGCCCTAATTTAATGTACAGATTTCAACAAGCGGTGTGACTGTAAAAAGGACATAATGGTTTTCCAGCTTCTACACATAGACCTTATATTAGGAGTGGACTGACCAAGTGTGACATCACCATAGTGCTAGGCCTAATGTGCAAGAGGCCAGTTTGAACATTAGCTAGTTGAAGCCAATTTCCTTGTATATGTTTTTTTTCCAGCGACATTAGCTTTGTGCTTTAACAGGGGCAGACGTGTTACTAAGAAGTTTTCTAAGGCAAGCAGGAGTTTCCCAGCGAAGGAAGGCATCTGATTGGTCAATCTTGATAAGGCTCATATCTGGATTTACAAAGACATGAAAGCACCAGGATCATAGAGAGCAATAAACTTATGTCGCCACTTTTTTTTTTTTGTGTGTGTGTGTACATAATTATATCCTGCACAAACTATATTTCTAAACTTTAACATGTTTGCACACTTCTGTCTTTTTGCTCAATCTGAGTGACTCTCTCTCTGCTAAATGTGACATGTACATTTCTCCAGTGTGAGATCAATTAATAATTTTATCTTATCATTAACAATGGATAAGATTTTAAGGGCAAAATGGTGTAACGCAAACGTTTACTGACTGAGCTGAGCAACAGGAGCCAGAGAGAGTGTCCAGGAGCACTTCCCCCTTGGGCATTATTGAGCTAGCGGGTTAGCAAAGTGTATTTAAACACAGTCTACATGTATGCTATACCTTACTGTTGTTTGTGAAGAACTTGCAGCCTTTGTGATTTGCAAATGTAAATGATTTTGATTTGATTGCCACTAGTTTTGACAGATACATATTTGGGATCTTCACCTTTTCACCTTTTGCAAGTATGAAATCATTTGCATATTTGTGGTTAAAGCAAACAGCAGCAGAAGTATCAGCCCTGCAGCTTGTGTCATATACTTAGTGTGGAACAATTGCGTCTTCCTCCAGCTAACAGTCCCCTTTATTCCTCTAATGAAAGCCTGTCTCCTGCGCTGTTAAAGAGCGATAACAAGGAAATATCAGCTCTGTTGAGAGCCATAGGGCGTCCTGCAAACAGGATCAAATTAAAAATAAGAGCAGCACCATTTGAATAAACGCCAGCATGGACACAGGGCTATGGATGCGCAGTAAACTGTAAGTGTTCTCTCTGCTGTATACTTTTGCTTGACATGATGGAAAGACAATGGTGCTGTGGATAGGCCGTTTGGACATCACAGGGCCGGCCAGGGCCATCCATCACATTCAAAGGGCTGTCAGGGAGGCTCTCTGTACATGCATGGGATGGGGCGCCAGATTAAAAGTGCATATTACCCCATGGCTCTCGGCCTCACCTCTGTATACTCTTATTTAAGCTTGTCTCGCTTTAATCTCAGTACAGCACTTTTGGATTTGCCTTTACTCAGCAGCTAGCATGTATTTCAATGACGAGAGAAAGGGGAGTGAAGTAGATGCATGTTGACAAACACAGTAGGGGAAATAATAATATATCTATATCTATAATAATCTTTGAGTGTCCAAAACAGCGCTATATAAAACCGATGCATTATTATTATTATTATTGTAAGTATTTGGCAGATAGGGAGACAGTAGCTCAGTTGGTAGAGCATTGGCCTTTGAGCCTGAAGGTTGTGGGTTCAAGCCCACCGTAAGACCTACTTCACGACTCCCACTGATGACTGCTGTCGTTGTGTCCTTAGGCAAGACACTTAACCCCACTTTGCCTGAAGCCCCCACTGAAAGATCTCAGCTCCTGTGGACTCACCACCTGCAGGAGGATCAGTGAGGGGCTGGTGCTCTGTGGACTGGGTGGCATCTCTGGCCACCCCCCCAACCCAGAAATGGATTAAGGGGAAGAAAATGGATGGATGGATGGATGGATGGATGGATGTATTTGGCAGATGCCGATCGTGCAAGTTCTCCGACTTAAAAAAGTGAAATGGGTCCTTAATTTTCATCATAGGTTTACGTCGACTGTGAGTAAGTACTGTCAAAAGTTAAAATCAATATTTTGTGATGCAACCTTTTTTTTGGGTATGATCGAGGTCAAAGTGTCCCGTAGGTCTTCATCAGGTTTGAACACACTAGCTGGTATTTTGGCCCATTCTTTTATGCAGATCTTCACTAGCGAATGTGAATGTATTGGAGATGTTGCTGGGCAACAGATGATCTATAGAGGTGAGTTCTAGGGAGACTAGCTTGGCCCTTGCAAATACTTCCTACAAAGCCACTCTTTCGTTGCCCGGGCGGTGTGTTTTGGATCATTGTTCTGCTGAAAGACCCAGCCACGTTTCAGTTGTGAATGGTGTAACTGACGGAGGAAAATGTCACAATACAAGGCCCCATTCTTCCATTCCTTAATACACATCTGTCCTATCCCCTTTGTAGAAAAGCATCCACCAGATCAGATATTTTTTCCCTCCTCATTCACAGACTTGTTGTTTTTAGAGTGATTCGTACATGTTTGAGTCATCGTAGACCTGTGTTTTTACCCCTGTTGAAATGCAGTGATGAAATAAAAAGGTCAAATCAAATTTCAGACTTGCACCTGAGACCAGAGAGAATCACATTGTGTCCGTCAACTGAGACTGTGCAAGGCAGGGCCTGGTTTGCACTGTGATGGCAGACCTCTGGGAACACCATGTGCCACAGTGGGGCAACTGCGGCAGGAGAGGGTTAACCTTTTGTTGTGTCCTTAGGCAAAACACTTCACCCACATTGCCAAGTGTCTGATGGGTGTGTGAATGGTTGGTGGTGCTCAGAGAGGCCAATGGCACATACAGTACTGGTTGAATTGCTTCTTTCATCAGTAGTTCATCACCGCTGTGTATGAAGTGAATGAATAAGGCCACATCTTTGAGTGCAAAAAATAAAAACTTTATAAAACTGATGCATTATCATTATTATTACGGATTAAAGCAAATGTATCATCCTTGTGGAGCAATGTAAACATTTTCAAACATGTTTTTCACATTTAGGGGTATTTTTTTTATCTAAAATACCCCTCAATGTGATCGGAGTCCTCACACTGAACACGCAATTAGTAAGGTGGGTTCAATGGCGAGTCGTTCTGATTGACCAATGTTGTTAAATATGTCTTCATTGAAACAATTTGAAGATACATGACAAATATAATAATAGTCAGTCTTAATAAGGTCAGTATAGGCCAAACACGCCGGAGTCGTGGGTAAAAGTGTGACAATAAATTCTCCTGGAAAATTGGAAAGATATTGTTAACTTCTTCCAATGTAACTGTTGTGTACATATCAAATAAATAAAAATAAATAAAAATATAAACTTGTAATGCTTACATGAAAGACTAGTTCGCAAGGCGGGGTGTTGTTTTGACACACCAGCCTGTGTCCTTCAGTGAAGAGGTCAAAGCATCCTGGGAAATATCTTTGATTTTGCTCAGTGGGAATGAGGCTTTATTTTCTCTTAGAACTGACACTCCACCTGGCTGCCTTCTTCTCTGCATCTGCGGTACTATTAGGAAACCCCTTATGGCCCTAGAATAGAGCGAGACTGAATTTGGACACATTGTGGACACATTCCCATTACAAGGAAACGTCTACAAAAAATCATTATCGGACAAGGCATTAAAATCATAATTCAGTGCATTAATTGTCATAGATAATCACTGTACATCTTATTTCAGAATGTGTTCATGAATCCAACTTTTCATGAATCCATTCTTTTGGCAAGAGGTTCTGGTCAGGATGGCCTGTAGTCTCCTGCCTGAAGGTAGCGGTTGGAATAGTCCATGTGCAGGGTGAGAGGGGTCAGCAGTGATACATGCAGCCCGCCCTCGAGCTTGGGCGACATTCAGGTCCTGCAGCGATGGAAGGCTATGTCCAATCACCTTCTCAGCAGAGCGCACAGAGCACTGTAGTCTCTGCTTGTCCCTGACAGTGGCTCCAGCGCATCAAGAACAAAAAAGAATTCAGGAAAATTCCATCCTTCCATCAATTTTCTTCCAGGGTTATTCCAGGGACCAGCGGGACATGCCCGGAATGCCTCCCCTCGTCATGGAGAAGCACTGGCTCTACTCTAAGCTCCACATCTTAGCTCAAAGGGAGCGTTCAGCCACAACACTTACCTGGAGAGGGCAAGACACCTTTTTCAAGTCAAGTATCATGACCTCAGATTTGGATGAGCTGATCCTCATCCCAGCCACTTCACCCAGCTCCAAACTGTCCCAGGGTTAAAGGTCCTGGCTTGTTGGAGCCAGTGTGTGATCCCATGATTTCCCATGATATTTGGAACACACCCTTCGATCCCCCTTCTTGAAGATCACCAAGGCACTGTCCCGGATGTAGTAACATATAAAAAGTTATTCTTTAATAAAAACAGGCTCATGGTGTAAACTGAAACTAGAGATAACTCCTGACAAGAGTTTGACAAGATGAACCTTCCTAAAACCAGATTAAGGAAGGTGTGTCACTTTTTCACTTCAATTATACAGCAGAAAGAGTTGATACAATAACTTTGTGAATACATTTACTAAATACTTTTTTATCAAATAGAAAATATAGGTATGAACTAAATTATGCTTTGAGCTGAGTGGTCCTCCCTTATGTCTGTCTAAGCTGCTCTAAAGCTGTAATGGGGCCCAATGATTGCCGAGAAATAGACCATTTAGATTTAGATTTTAAACACAGTATGTCGCTGCATGTTCTTTCAGATTTAAAATCAGTTTTATTGAGTGTTTGAACATATGACATCCCTCTGGCACCGTACTCATTTGACTGAACTTACTCCTCAGTAAAGTGGCGAGTGTGCGGGGGACAGTGGAGGTGTCAGGGCCGAGCACAAACAGCATTACAAACATTCACCGGTCACCCACATGCTGTCAGCCTAAACTGACCACATGCAGTCAGTTTAACTCATGCGGATCACGCCGTATAGTTGCATGTATTTCTCTGCTGTTTTACTGGGTCATTACATTAGAAACTTCCTGAATGTAAAGCAGGTAGGGTGTAGCAGCTTGGCCTACATGTTCTCTCAGGGATCCTGTGTCCTCTGCAGATTTTATTTTTCCATAAATGTTATTTTTAATGGAAAAAAAAATGTTCATACAGTATAATCAGTTCCACCAGATTATAAGGTACATTTAGATGGTTTACCTGTAAACAAAGGCACAATGCAGTACCAATGTCTATGTCCCCAATTTGAAATGAAACGAAACACCTGACACTCAGGTCAATCAAACTGAGAAAATGTGCAATAACTGCAACCATTTTTCAGTGTAACATTCATCAGCTTTATGTTTATGTTCATCAGATTTATGACAACATTATAAATCAATTTAATTCATGTGTATTACTGAATTTAGCTAATTGTATCATAAACTGAAACTGAAAAAAAAAAAGAAAAGGCGGGGAAAAAAGACTTCATGTGTGTATTTAAACCCTGTGCTCCTCTCCTCTCTTTGTCGGTCCATTGTGTTACGTGTTCATACAGTAGTTTGATTTTGGATTTAGAATTTCTGTTACATCCTGAATTTAATTTTTTTTAATCTTGTGTATTTTACAGTTCTGCCTTTGAGTTCTCAATATATTCTGTAATTGTCACATCTTTTTGTTTTATTTAAACAGTAATTTCCCTTCATCATAACACACTGAGATATGAAACAAAAGGCAAATGAACACTAACACAGTACAGCAGAATGAATTGGCACATCCTGCAGGTTAAAGCCAGATCTCGTCTGACCTTTGAAGCTAAGCAGGGCAGAGTTTGGTTAGTATTGTGATGGCCTAGAAAGAGTCTGGTCTGGAGAAATGTTATGCAATGTATGAATTGATGTTTTGGGTTCTTTTATGGGACATCTTTGAGAATATATTCTTGTGTTTTAACATTCCCATAGTGACTATTAAAAAGGTCCATTTGACCAGGGCAAGACCCAGTTACATGTTAAGATAAAATAAGATAAACTTTATGTTGGAGGCAACGCATAAAGCGGAAGAAAATGCATGGATGGATAATCAAAGAGGAACGACAAACAGTTTCCAGGACATGTGTCCGCTCATGTCTCGTGGAGTATGTGAGATGGTTCCATTGTGGACAATGTTAAAGCAGTCATCACGACAAGGTAACAAAGCCAATGAGCCATCTCCTTGTAATACTCTTCTTCACTGCAGACAATAGGGTACAATACATATTTTCCAACGTCCTTTAGTTTTTTTATTTATCAAGGTAAATAACTCTTGGAGCATAATTATCAGTCGGTAACTTTTCATGGAGCGGGATAGTTAAGCAAGACTCAGCCGAGGTTTACGCCATTGTTTCCTGTGCATTTGACCTGTCCTTATAACGCCACTGAGAACGTTTCAGCAGCTTTCCTTCGTCAGGCATCGTCACTGTCAATACATTTAAATGTAATAGATTTGTTTCTATTATTATTGGAGCCTTTTGAATGCATTCTCTTATGCAGCGGTCTGATATATCAAAGTGGAAACATTCCTTTCAGATAGTTAAAATAGACTACAATACATCATTCTGAAAACTTGTTTGTAGAAAAGATAAACTGCCGACAGTATTTAAGTGTATTTGTTGGGTAAGGAAAAGATCTAACTTTCAAGGTTATATTTTGACCTATTACAGAGTAAAACAAAAACAGTTGCAGCAGAAATGGAACAACAAACAAAGGACTAACGTAGTATTTGAAATTGGTCATTCAGCTGGATAACAACAGCTTCCCTTGGTTTCATTGACAACATTTTAACTTACTGTACATGTATATTCAGACTTCTCAAGATGAGACAGAGCAGAAACATGACACTTTGTCATCTCATATTCTCAATAATAATAATAATAATAATAATAAAAATGATGCATCGGTTATTCAGTTATTTATAGCGTTTTTTTGGACACTCAAAGACTCAATATTCTCACTTTGGAGTTATGGGTTATCCCTGTACATAGAGCAGAGTGGTCAAGAGTGCAGTTCCGGTCAGGACCTTCGATGGTGTTGCATTTCAAAAAGGAGGAACAACATCTTACATACTTAAAAAAAAAAAAAAAAAATAGTTTCCAAAAACTAAACTCAACTGAACGTAAAACTGGGGACAAAGAAAAGAACCAACAAACACACAATGGACTGACAACAAGAAGGAATGAGCACAGGGACTCTAACTGGGAGACACAGGTGACACATCAGGCAATCAACAGAACAGGAAGTAAAACTCAAAAAGACAGGAGAAGATACTACAAAATAGAAAAGAAACAAAAAATGACAACCATGACAGCTGGAAAGTTAACCTTATGTTTCATGGTGACACTTGTTTTATAATACACATAATTTTACGTTTAATTAAAAGTAAAATGTTTGAGTCACCGACATCACCACATAGAATTTGAAGGTTATATAAAATGCATGTCCTCTGCACAAAACATAGATTTATATTATTTTGATCTTTGAATAATGTTTTGACTAAAAGTACTGTAAGTATCTGATGCAAGTTACAGAACAGTATGAGGAGCACACAACAGTGAAAATGAAGTATAGCACAACTCCATATAAAATCTCTTTATTGAGCTACATAATCAGGCTGTAGATGGAGATGTACAAGTATATAAAAAGTATTCACATAAGGTATAAACCTGAAGACTGAGCTCTGTACTTGGCGAGCCCACGGCCGCATCACATCCAGGTATACCAAGCCATGCCAACGCACACACGCCGACTGTACACGCGTCTCCCCCTGTCCCTCCTGCCTCAAACACAGCCCTCTTATTGCTCTGCTGGTACACGGCGCACTCACAATGCGCAGCCGTGCACACCGCTAATCAGGGGCGCGCAGTTGCAGAAAGGAGCGCGGTTGCCAAGGCAGCCAACCAATCTCCCCTCCCCCTTTTCTGCCTCCGCTCCTCTCTTTCCCGTTCAATATCGCCAGAGGTCGCATGGCAAGAGAGGCAAGTCCGTGCGCAGCTGTCCTGGATCCACAACGAGAGAGTCCTGCGCGCACAGACGAAACTAAACCCCAAAACGCACGGATATCACAGCTGGTTTTGTTTGGGCCGGTTTGGAGACTTTTGCCAACACGTGCTTAAGTGAGTGTCTGTCTGCGTGCTGACCCGGGGGACATCCTCGCGTTGCATCTCTTGACTTGTGGAAGTTGTTTTTGGATGCGGAGGAAAGTGCGCGTAGAGTTTTTAAGCTGTCCGTTTTGAGTCCACGCGCAGAGCTGGTTTCATGCCTTCAGTGTCGCTGCGCCTGAGATGGACGTGAGGTTTTACCCTGCTCCCCCAGCGAATGTGGGTTCATGCACTCTACCGACTGAGCCGAGCTGTCTGAGCCCCTTGGAATATTACCGTGGAACTGATTATAACAAGGTAAGAGTTTGCCCCCGCGCGCTCACCTGTCATGTCCAAGCTTTTACGCGCGGTGCGTGGTCCGTTTACCCCAAAAGCAACACTTTGGAGAGAACGAAAGTTAATGACTTTAATTAGAGATGTTTTGGTAACGCTTTGGGGTTGTACACGTTCTCTTTAAAAAGCTGCGTTTGTGTTGGTAAAGGGAGAATTGGATTTGGATTGGTTTTACGCACGCACTTAAGCCTTAATTGCCTGCATTTTGCGTTATTCCTGTCAACGTTGGTTGATTTGTTCATCCCTTTCCCTCTAATATTTGTTTTAACTTTGTCATATTCTAATACACACTGTTGTGAAGACTAGTGTAATGATCTGGAGCTTTAGAAAACAAGAATGATTGAATATTGTAGGATATTACGCGTAAAAAATCGTTTGGCTTAAAGGTGAAGTCTTCGGGGATGTGTTGTATAGTTAAAAGCGACGTCCGTAATGTAAACAGCGTCTCGAGTCAAACGCAAGTTCATTAACGTGGGGGTCTTGTGACGAAGGACAACAATACTGCAACCTTGACAACAGCTCATTAGCAATTAAGCAGCAGTTAAGTCAGACGTCTTCTGTATCATATGCTCGAGGTATAAAGAGTTTCTAGGGAGTGAGGAGCGCTGAACAGAGAAGCTGCTCCAACAGAATATATCTAACATTAGTGCCTATGGCTTTGTATAGATGCATAGATGTGCGTTATATTGATTTCCTTGAGAATGCACACTGCCCAGTCCAGCTTTGAACAACAAAATATGATGCATCAGCCCAATTTGTGTTCATTCTATTCAGCTATTTTGGAATTTCACCTTTTAGATTGTTTAATAATTAATATATTAAATGAAAAATATATGTTTAAAGCAGTAGAGATGGCCAGAATGAGTAGCACTCCCGCCTAGTGGTAGAAGTCGGAATTTACATTAATTTTCCTTTTTTTATGAGAAAAAGTTACTGTGCCAATCAGGGCAATGGTTTATTCGTCTTTTAAGGCAGAAAAGGGCTCGTATGGCATCACAGTCTGAGGTCATAGCGTTAGTGATATGAAAACAGTGCACTCAGTCAGAAGACGGGGGTGTGTCTGTGCCGATTTGTGCCAAAAGTCTCTTATACTAGTGTGGTTGGAGTTAAAAAACAGGACTCGAAGGTCACTTTTTGGTGAGGAACTATGTTTGTAACATGATTTAAAACTCAAACAATTTGCATATGATGTGCCCTTTAATCTCAAAGCTCTGTACAATTACTGTCCATGTGTTTGCTTTAGCATTTTTTCCTTATTCCCCAAATCTTGACTTTCCCCTTGAACCTCATACATGCTGTCATTATTCCCCACGTGATTGTGCACAGTTGTGTTTTGCACAAAGCTGGCATTAAGTGTCCCGCCCGATGTGGAATACCAGGGGCCGTATAGAATCCATAGTGGCCCTCTGCTCTCTCTGCTCTGCTCTGCTCTCTCTGCTCTGCTCTCTCTGCTAACATTATCCCTCCTCTCAATGATTTCTTATGGCTTACACGGCTCGTCCTGGGGGAGTTCACCCATTAAACGCCTCTGTGTCAGTAATGTAGCGTTAATTACTTTGTAAGAAGAAACCGCACACGCCGCTTGGCACCGGTTTCCCTCCTTTTGCTTTTTAACTTGTATACCTCCAAGGCGTTTGGCTGGAGCTGGTCCCGTTTGAGGTGGTATTTACAACTCCATTGAAAGTGAATGGCTGTCCAATTATTCTAGTAAGAGGCATAGAACGAAGGACTGTAGTCCCACAACACGGGCGGCACGGTGGCTGAGTGGATAGCACTCTTGCCTCTCAGCAAGAAGGTTCTGGGTTCGAATCCCGGCCGGACCAGGGCCTTTCTGAGTGGAGTTTGCATGTTCTACCCGTGTCTGCGTAGGTTTCCTCCGGGTACTCCGGTTTCCCCTACCACTAAAAATATGTACAATAGGTCTGGCATGCGCCTCCTGTTCGGCGACCCCGCTCCCATCTCTGTGTGGAGTGAGAGGACAAGTGCCCAAAAAATAACAATTGTAAACCGCTTTGTGACTCTGGTCTGTGAAAGACGGTATATAAATAAAGCTTACTTACTTACAAAGACCGATAGGTTCCATCCAGCCGCTGTGCTGCCATGGCATGTTATACCTCATTTTAAAGGAAACAACCACATCATATATTTATAAACAAAGAACCCAAAATGTAATTACTAAAAAGAAACACATCTGTAAATCAGTCTACAGTACTCAGACATGTTTTTCTTTCTGCCACACATTCATTTTGATGTTTTGATTTCATCTGGTTTGTTCTTCCAAAGACTAGCTCCTAAATGAGACACACATTAATATTAAAATAGTTCTATTTTCAGCCACATACAACTTTTTACTTTCTCTTAGTCAGTAATTATGGTAAGCATCTCCATCATGTTATGCATATATTTTGTACCTTAAGTGACAGAATAACATTTTACACAGAAAGATCAATGGAATAAAAGTGAATCCATCAAATCGAATTTTCCCCACTGTGGGCACAATTAAAAGTTCTCACATCTTCTCAAATGTCATTGGGCGATTAGTGCACTCTCTTAATTATTCTTTTAGGCCTCACAAAGCTGTGTTGTAAAAATATAAGTGTAAATGCGTCCCAGCCTACTCACACCTGCTAACGGTTATTTCTGTAACAACACATTGATTTCTATCTGTTTGTGTCAGAAATGTGTCAGAATCTTGTGTATTTGTATTAACAACAAAAAACCATATAGATCCTCTTTTGAATGCATTTGAGTGTCTGGACGATTTTGACTATTTACTATTTATGTACTGTATTTTAAATTCAATGTATTTTTTTATTGTATTGTGGTGTAGTTTAAAAGCGCGTCTTTTTACTGCCTCTTTTTTACTTGGGTGAGTCCATATATGAGGGGCGCTCTATAAATAAAGGTTTCTCACTTCTAACTTTCAAATGTATAGCTTCTGATCAGTCAAACTTATATGGCTCATTTCTGGATTGGTGAGCGTTACTGAGCTAGAGGAGCTTAATTTTCAACGTAAGTCGATTGGAGCCGGAGCAAAACGTCGTCCATGAGCACTCCCCATTGGGCTTCATTGCGTTAAGGGGTCAGCATTGTCCGTTTATATACAGTCCATGTACGAAACCGGAAAAGGTAATGTTTGCAAAGGAAGAATTCAAACTTTGATTCATTCTGAGGAAAATACAATATGTTCCAGGCCTTTTCTGTGCAGAGACCAGACGAGGTCACGTTCTCCTCGCCGTGACTCACCTGTACAAGAGCGGGGCGACTGCGGCTGTTCTGTGGATGAAATGCGGCGGAGTGCTTTGGCTGCGCGCTCTTTGCTCGTATCTACAAAAACATGAGAGAAATAAGCTTTGGGGATGTTTTCCTCTCGTTTGTGTGGGCACTGGAAACTCTCTGCAACTGAACCAAATCAGTCCACAAAACCTCAAAAGCATCGACCGTATAGACTTTGACATGTTTTATAATATTAAATTCTATCTTAATATATGGGTTTACTATTTTATTATGAGACACTGTGGTATAAGTGCAGACAATGCATTGCTTTCATCTAACATTAGTCGATGTAATTGGATGGACGCAAAACACACACAAGAAAAAGAAAAAAACAGGTCTTTCCATTATGTTATTGATTCAAATTAAATGTATTTGCCATTTGCAGTAAAACCACATTGGAAAAGCTGTGCAAGACTACCCCAGTGTGCACCAGTCTTGTCCACACTATGCCTTGAGTTTGTAAAAGGAGATATTTGACAGAAGGGGTGGGGGGAACATGTTTGTGCCAGAAGTTCTTTATAATGGCTTTTCCTTTGAACCATTGTGGTATACGTGATTGTGGTCATTACGTATCCCTGTAAATGACTATTGCCATGTCAGTGTAGGGCCTTCTCTGAGGGAGGGGCCAGCCCTGGGGACCAGAGGTATACCATTAACTTAAAGCAGCACTAGAATTGCAAATGAAGAGGGTTGCATCTCCGTGGGATTGGGTCAGCTGCTGTCAAGTTTAACCCCTGGAGAGTCTATTTACTATAACATTTAGGCATATGCTTATCTGGCAACAAGGATTCCACATATGAATAATCAAAACGTGCCCGATAAATAAATGGTCATGATGCAATATGTACTGTATGTCTGTTTTGTCCCTTAAAATAATTTTCTTATCTAATTATCTTATCTCTTTTGGAATTTCATGTTTTAGAATGTGGATTAATTTTGACAGTAGAAAATATAAGGATGGAATAAGATGTATTACAGGTGAGAAAAATACTTCTAGTGGTGGATGTGCGCAATTACATCATGTTTTTTATGGTTTTAATACCAATATAAATCGTACTTTTGTTATAGAAGGCTTAAAATGGCTCCAACATTATAGGATTTGTCAAAAGGGAATGAGTTAGAAAACAGGGCATTTAAACAGAAGGGATGGGGGTTTGAAGTTGCCATCAAATTGAATGGAGCTAAAAACAGGTCTCGGTCTGTCATTTGTCACGGCACATTCTTGATAGTTACCTAATGTAACTCAAGTTCTACGAATGGTGCGTAGCCCCTTAGGCTTCGCTATGGGTATACTCCTGAAGCATCTTGCTTCCCGCCAGAGAGAGAACAAAATGCTCCAATCACCTGCCAGTCCCATCTATAAAAAGCCCTCTAACGGCCCGTACCAACCACTTTGAACTCAGCCAAAGCCAGCTGGACTGATGGGCCCGTAGCTAAGGGGCTACGCACCATTCGTATTGAGTTAAGGCTATCAATTCTACATCATGGTGCTAACGCCCCTTAGGCGGGGTAACCACGCGTAAGCCGTCGGAGAATGTACTCCCATAGGCCAGAAGAGTGATTGGAGCCCTGCCCGAGTTCCCGCCGCACTATCGAGGCCATGCTCGGGGCAGGAATAAGACCAAGGACGCCCAAGGAGTGACACTGACAAGCTCCAGAGGAGCAAGAACACCGAGCAAGGGCCGCTCCTATCAAGGACGCCCACACTCAGGCAGGACTCCCGTTAAAATGTAGGAGCCAACAGTGAACATACCTAGGACGCCTCTACCAAGAGCTCCTGAGGTATGAGAAGAGTGAAAGGCCATACCCCGGACGCCTCTATCAAGAGCTCCTGGAGTATGGCAACCAATAAACGGAAAGAGCGGGTCTGTCACGGTGAGTCAGACCCCTGCGTTCAGAATGGAATGGGCAACCGACCGTTCTGCCACGTCCACTAAATAAGACCGGGCAAAGGTAGAGGACGAAGCCCAAGACGCGGCTTGGCAAACGTCCTCCACAGAGGCACCCCGGAGCAGAGCTGTGGAGGCCGCGACTCCTCGTGTGGAGTGCGCCCTGAACCCCACCGGGGGAACCAACTCCTGAGCCTGGTACGCCAGGCGAATCGCCCGCGACACCCAGTGGGACAGCCTCTGGGGTGTCAATGGTGCGCCTCTGTTCTTAGGGCCTGTGCACACAAATAGCTGATCCGACCGTCTGAAGGAAGCTGTAACCGCCAGGTAGGATCTCAGCATCCTGACTGGGCACAACAGATGCAGCCGCTCCTCCTCCTCGGAGGCATGAGGCGGCGGGTGAAAGGGTCGGACCCTGATGACCCTTGACCTAAAAGCCGAAGTAACAACCTTAGGCAGAAAGGCTGGGTTCGGCCAAAGCACAGCCACACCGTCCTCAGCACCGAATGCTAGACATTCTGGGCGAACGGAGAGTGCGCATAGCTCCCCTGCCCTCTTGGTTGAGACCAACGCCAGCAAAAGGGCAGTCTTGAGAGCCACACACTCAGGGCTGGCCTGGGCCACAGGTTCGAAGGGAGATCCCGATAACCCCTTCAAAACCACTTTAAGGTCCCAGAGTGGGGGGGTCCTTTGAGGAACCTGCCTTTTCCGTTGGGCCCCCCGAAGGAAACGCTTGACCAGTGGGTGGGAACGAGCCGAAAAGGTTCCGAACCCTTCATGTCCAGAGGCAATGGCTGCCGCGAACACCGCCAGGGTGCCGGCAGCCCTCCCTTTCTCTAAAAGCTCTTGTAAAAAGCCCAGCACTCCCTCCAGAGGGCATGACATGGGGTCCCAGGACCGGGCCGCGCACCAGTCACTGAAAACCTTCCACCTACATCCGTAGGCCCTGATGGTGGAAGGGGCCCTAGCGCCCTGAATGGTCTCCACCACCGACTGGGGGAGACCCAGACCTACGAGAGTCCGCCTCTCAGCCTCCAGACCCAGAGTCTGCGGCCCAGTACCGGACGCGAGTGAAGCGTCCCCCCTCCCTGGACCAGAGCCCCGGGCTCGTCCGGGAGAGGCCAGGGGTCGCACACCGCCATGCCCCTCAAGAACGGGAACCAGAGGGCATGCGGGCTGTCCGGGGCGACGAGGATCACTTCCCGACCCTCCTGCTCGATTCTCCTCAGAAGAACCGGCAAGAGGCGAGTCGGGGGAAACGCATACAGAAGACCCCCCGGCCACGGGTAATGCGCCAGGGCATCCACCCCCAGAGGTGGATTGTCTGTGGGCCGCAGCGCGAACCAGAGTGGACACAGAGCGTTGCCTGCACTGGCGAATAGGTCGACCCGAGGTCGACCCGAACCTCTGCCATACCTGCGCTGCTATCTGCGGGGCCAGGCCCCACTCCTCCCTGAGTGGGCCCCCCCTGGACATCAGGTCCGCCCCTGTG
Source organism: Knipowitschia caucasica (assembly GCA_964034765.1). Lineage (NCBI taxonomy): Eukaryota > Metazoa > Chordata > Actinopteri > Gobiiformes > Gobiidae > Knipowitschia > Knipowitschia caucasica. Next base: position 36,176,206 of record OZ035827.1, on the reverse strand, counting down.
TTCCTGTCTCCGGGAACGTGGCGTGCCCTGAGAGACAGCAGATTCGCATCGGCCCAGATCAGGATGAGGGCCGCCAGGCGATGGAGAGCGGGGGATCTCGTGCCCCCCTGCCTGTTTATGTAGGCCACCACGGTGGTGTTGTCTGAACGCACCATCACGTGTCTTCCCTGTAACCGTGGTGCAAAGTGCAGTAGCACCCTGCGCACTGCCTCCATCTCCAGTATATTGATGTGCGGAGATGGATCTGACCAGAGCCCTCCCACGGAGCTCTGACCCAGAACCCCTCCCCACCCCTCGAGAGAGGCGTCCGTAAACACTTCCACGTGTGATACGGCGCTTTTGAGGGGAACCCCGTCCCTCATCACGCTCTGGGTGAGCCAGAAGCTGATGTCTGACCTCACCCTGGGGGGAACTACGAGCATGGTCGCTGCGTCCCGGGAGGGGTGAATCCTGAGACCGGAGAACCATCTCTGAAACCCTCTCATGTGGAGAAGACCCAGGCGTATAACTGCATGGGCCGCTGCCCTCATCCCCAGGAGTGATCTGAGGCAACGAGCAGACACGCTGGGGGCAGTCAGCGCCCTGGTGGCCAGCTGTGAGAGGCTCTCCTGTCTGTCCCTGGACAAAGCTGCTCGGAACTCCACCGAGTCCAGCTGCAGACCGAGGTAGAGTGCGCGCTGGGTAGGCTGTAATCTGCTCTTCTCTCTGTTCACCACAAAGCCCAGCTGTTGTATGTGAGACAGAACCCGGAGCGTGTGTTCCAGGGCTACCTCCCTGGACTGAGCCAGGATTAACCAATCGTCGATGTAGGTTAAGATCCTGACCCCTGCTTGTCTGAGTGGCATCAGGGCTGCCTCCACGCATTTTGAGAAAGTGCGAGGAGCCAGAGCGTACCCGAACGGGAGGCGGCAGTACTCGTAGCACCTTTCTCCCACAGCGAAGCGCAGAAAGCGTCTGTGCTCTGGCACTATCGCAACGTGGAAATAAGCGTCTGTCAGATCGATGGAGGTCATCCAGTCTCCGGGTCTGACGCATTCCAGCAGCTGCTTCGTAGTGAGCATGCGGAACGGCCGTCTGGAGATGCACTGGTTGAGTGCGCGCAGATCCAGAATAGGGCGCACCCCCCCTGTCTTTTTGGGGACCAGAAAGTAAGGGGAGTACAGCCCTCTGTGAGCGTCCTGCGGGTCGACCTGGATCGCAGCACCTCTTAGTAATAGAGAGGCTACCTCCTTTTGGAGAGCCTCTTCTGTCCCATGTCGCCTGGAGTTTGCCGCTCGAACGCCCTGGAACGGCGGTGGTCTCCTCGCGAACTGTAGGGCATAACCTCTGCGTAACGTCCTGTCCAGCCACGCGTCTGAGAGGAGCCCCTGCTCTCTCCAGACCTGGTAAAAGAACGTGAGAGGGGGCACCGGGCCCGTGAGACCTGATCTTAATTCCCCCCACACTCCTGGTGCCTTCACAGAGGAGGGGGGAACCACGAAAGGGCCGAGGAAGTCTGTGTTGCCCCGTTGCCTTGGTAACCACAGCTTGTCTCTGTCCCTTTGCCCCGCTGCGCGCTGCGGAGGAGACCCTACTCCTTGCTCCGCTTACAGCAGCGTGCTCTGCCTCCGTGCAGTGTGAGGCAGACGGACCCTGACCCGTTGCCACGGCAACCACGGCTTGTCTCATTTCCCTGCTGCGCGAAACAGGGGAGTCCTTGTCCCTTGCTCCGCTTACAGCAGCGTGCTTTGCCTCTCTGCAGTGCGGGGCAGACGGACCCTGACCCGTTGCCTCGGTAACCACAGCTCTCCTCTTTGTCTTGCTGCGCGAAACATAGGAGTCCTTGCCCCTTGTTCCACTTATAGCAGCGAGCTTTGCTTCTCTGCAGTGCGGGGCAGACGGACCCTGATCCGTTGCCTCGGTAACCACAGCCTGCCTCTTACGCTTCAGACCCCTGCTAATTGGAGAAGTGTGAGGGACAGTGGAGCTAGAAGGGACCGTAAATCCCCTGTTATAGGGACCCTCGCGTTTCAACACTCCCTGTAGATATGAAACACTAGATCTGTTACTCTGAGCGGTGGTCTGAGACATTCCTATCAAACCACCCTCTGTACCGTGTGTATGCTCTGTGTGTAAGACCACACTGCCCTCTACCTGTGACGGCATGTGGTGCAAGGGAACAGAGGACTGAGACAGTGGATAAACTTGATTCTTTCTTTTATTGAAAAAAGCTTTTCCCCCGCGTCTCCCACCACCGAAAGGGGGAGGACGCTGGAGAGATCTGTCTCTTGGGCCTCCGGAGGTCCAATCCTGGCCCCTGGATCTCGCTGGAGCAGGCCGCGCCGAGCGTGCAGTGGTCTGGGGGAAGGCAGGGCGACGTAGCGGGGACCGGTCCCTGTCTCTCCCTCTCTCTCTGCTCTCGAAGAAGCGGCGTTGTTGACGCGGCGCCAGATGAGGAGCCAACTTGGCGGAGTCCTTCGCCGCTCCGTCGAGTCTCTCCATCAGACCTCTCATATCTGGGCCGAAGAGGGACTCTGTGGAGATGGGGAGGTCCAGAAGCTGCTTCCTTTCCGCTTCTCGGACATCAGCAAGCCCCAGCCATAGGTGACGGGCACCGACCTGCGCCGCTGCCATCGTCCGACCACCATCAATTGCGAGCGCCTGGATCATGCGGAGGGTCGCTGCCGTGGTGGTCCTGGCTCTGGTAAGGTCCTCGCCGCTCAGCGCCTCGCCAGCGGCGAGTGACCTGTCCAAGGCGCCTGTGATGAGCGCCATGTTGCTCGCCAACGCAACGACCTGTGCCGCGTTGGCGTAGCACCGGTCCAGTACCGACATGGACACCCGGTCCTTGTCGGTGGGGAGGAGCGGTTTGCTGCTCGGCCACAGGGAGGATTTGGGGAGGAGCGCCAGCCTCACCGCATCCTCGACCTCCGGTACGCCTTTGGACCAGGACCAGTCCTGGACCTCACAGTAAGGACCGTACCCCAGGGCAGGCTTCTTAGCTGTGGAGGGCTTGGTCCAGTCACGTGTGGCGTAGTGGAACACCGGCTCCATACGCGGACACAGCGTGGGCGCCTGCCTCTTCCTCCCTCTCTGAGAAGACCCCACCGAGGTGAAGTCTTCCCTGGGTTGCGCGGGTTGCGGGGGGAATGGAGTCTCCATGGTCCTCGCCGCAGCCATGAAGAGGCGGGGCATGTGATCGAGCGGGAACCGGTCCGGCTCGCACAAGGAGGAAGCTTCGTCTAGCGTGATGAAGGAAGCCTGATCCTCCTCACGCTCCTCCTCCTCCACGACGCAGTCTCCCCACTCCCTGGGTGCGGGAGGCAGGTCTAGCGGCACATACTCCACCTCGAGTTCGTCCTCCTGGGAGGAACCCGGGTGAGCCACCGCGGAGTCCACAAACGTCATGCGGCGCTCTCTCTCCTCCCTGGGGAGAGAGAGGCACGCTTCGCAGCCAGCCTCGTCTCCCTGGTAGTGGGACACGCCCAGGCAAAGGAAGCACAGGCTGTGCTGGTCCTTGCGGGAGATCCTGGTCCTGCAGCTCCTGCACCGTCTTCGTCCGACGCCGGAGGGCGACGGGGTTCTCGGACGCGACGGGGAAGGAGACGACATCTTCAAGTAGTGAGTAGTTCTTCTCTCAGTGGCGCCAGAGTGAAAAGTGGTTGGTACGGGCCGTAGAGGGCTATTTATAGATGGGACTGGCAGGTGATTGGAGCATTTTGTTCTCTCTGGCGGGAAGCAAGATGCTTCAGGAGTATACCCATAGCGAAGCCTAAGGGGCGTTAGCACCATGATGTAGAACAGTTTTAACAGAGTAATAAACAGTTTGTACAGTACTGTCTTATTTTCCTCTGCAATTATAATCTTACAAAAGTAAAGCCTCAATGAACACAGAAGACACACAACACTGAGCTGCAACCTTCTATAATTTCTCAACAAAAATGCAAATATACGACTTAATTTCACAAAATGCATTTAGAGCCTGTTTATTTGCAACTGTCTTTTTTGTGGCAGTCTGAGTCACTGCCACCAACCACAAGCATTCTTACTGCGGACTGACTGACTGATCTGCTCGAGTGTGCTTGTTATAGTCTACGGCTGCATCCAAATTCATTCACTGTATCTCCTTCATGCCCTTCCTTTCCGGTCAAATGGACTAACTCAACGACAGAGCAGCACCAGGTTATAAGGGAAATTCAGAAGACATTTTAGTTGCCAATAAGGGTCAAATTTAACACCATAAAAATCAGAAATGGAGAACAATAGACATAACAAGAGATATTGTTTTTCATTAACAAAAAAGGCTTATTTTGTGTCAGAATTGATCAAATTGCAAACACAGAAAGCTGTCACATGCTCCATCAGCGCCACAGGCTGATCCACTTGGAGGATCTGAGGCTGTGTATGAACGCGCCAATCTGGATCTTAGCGCAGTCACACTAGGACCTGGAGGGAGCATCTCCGGGTCAGAGAACGGTGTCTGTGCACAAACAGTCTATGGTACAAACAGTCTATGGTACAAACAGTCTATGGTACAAACAGTCTATGGTACAAACAGTCTATGGTACAAACAGTCAATGGTACAAACAGTCTATGGTACAAACAGTCTATGGTACAAACAGTCTATGGTACAAACAGCCAGCGCTCTGGAGTTTGGAGCCTCTTTATTTTAGACCTTCACAACATGTTGTAATATGCATGTTGTGGAAGCCAAGAGAAGCAGGGCAGACAAAAAACAAATAAAAACAAATACAGTAAGCGGAAAAAAAAATATCTCAGATTCTTTAACTCCTTGCCTTGTTTATAAAAAGTCCAATTATTGAAGGATAAAGATGATGCAAAATTGCTTTTAACTATGTTACAACATTGTTCCTCATCAAAAACAGAATAGGAATTGTGTTTAGATCCATCCATGCTGCCACAAACATGTAACTCCGCCCATTTCTGTCTAAAAGTCCAAGAGCTCCTGTCTCTCTTCTCTAATAGTATCACACTCAGAGCTGATTTCAGAATCAATGGAATTCAAATCGATTAGGATTTCTGCCTAATAAAACAAAAGCATTGCCTCTTTACAATAATGTGGCTGTGTTTGCAGCCTGTTTTTTTTTTCAAATTTAGAAAAAAACAAAAAAACTTGCACCTCCCTCTGTTGTTAGCATTATGTACCCTATATTTTCAACTTTGGATATTATTTCCTATCCTCAAACATGAGTAAACAGCTTTATTATCGTATTCAATGACCGATAATCACACATGTATCTTCTATAAGGCATGAATCACAATCACAATGTTTTTAATATATATTCTTGGCGAAATCGTTCAGACCTAATTCAGACATCCACCCTCCTTTCATTTGCACAAGTTCTTTCATTCGTATTCACTGACTTCTTTATACACACTCGCCCAAGCATCATGACCTTTACGGCAGACTGCTGCAGTAATGCTCCGTGAATCACAGAGAAACAGTTTAAAAGCAACACTTGAAATAAGCTGCACATGCACTGGAAGGAACAGACAGACCTGAAGACTGTACGCTGCGTTCAATGCTCCTTTTATTTCTCTTTTATTACGGAGTCGAGGTGCAGCCAGAGAGAAGATAACGTGAGATGATAATGATATAACAATGGCTTTGTCCTGTCGGCGAGCTGGATATTAGAATAACAAGAAATAACCACCACTGACATTGGGATGGTGTTATTGGTGATAGGTTGATACGCGGTGTTTATTTTTTGGTTTTAATGTTCAATTTGATTTTTAGCAATGATACAAGTTTGGAAAGTCAAACTGAAATGCACAATGAAAATGAAATCTATCGAAAAACCGAGCAACATTACTACAACACTGTTTTCAGTTAGAACCATAACTGGGTGAGGTCTTACTAGCTTAATCCCGGGAAACCATCCACAGAGTTTAATGCTCGGCTTGGTCAGGACGACCGGAGCTGGAGGATTTTACCTATTGTGCATGTTTTTAGTGGTAGGGCAAACCGGAGCACCTGGAGGAAACTTACACAGACACGGGGAGAACATGCAAACTCCACTCAGAAAGGCTCTGCTGCAACTGGGATGCGAACCCAGGAGTGCTATCCACTCAGCCACCGTACTGCACTTGTTTTGACCATATATACCATAAATATATTATTATTATTATATTATTTTTGATTATTTTTGATTTTTTTTAAGGAAACAATCACAAGTCACTAGCTTTCTACTGCATGTATTTTTGTCCTCTGTCTCATCTTTAGATCATCTTTTTCAGAGAGAAAAGTGCAAAAAGAAGGACCACCCTCACTCCAGCCAATCAGCTCTCGGCCCAAAGCATCAAATAATGACTCACAGGGCTATTTATTACAAGCATGCAAAAGATGACATGTTTTCTAATAAGAACATTGTGGTCTGATTCGTTCACAATATTTTACCTTAACAAGACTCTTCCTGTCGGGACCAGCTCAACGTATTGTTTATGAAGCAAAAATGGTACCCCAGCTTTAATATCCGGATTCATTTTCACAACAGAAAAAGCCCAGTCGGTGCACCTCAAAGCACCTTAAAACCCGCACATTCTTTTGACGAGAAAAACATCCAAGTTCAAACCGGGTCTAAACTTGTATAATAATAATGAGTTTCTCTCTCTATATCCACATGAAAACATTTCCATTGTGGCCTCGTCCTTCCCTGACAGTGTATCAGTCCAGGTTGTATTTAAAGCGCTCCCTGGCCCATAATGCAGCGGTGTAATTGCACTATGTCCGGGCCTCTCCGTGGGTTTGCTCTGTGAAATAGGAACACCGTCAGCCTCCTTTATTTGAATGCCTTCATCAAACAGACACACTGCTGCAGCAATAGCACAGAGCAGTCCCGTGTTTACCCAGCTCGCCCCACCCAGCTCATATATCCAGCCCCTGTCCGATATGAGAGCAGATCGGCCCGGCTCCACGCTGCACTGCAAAAAAATACTGGAGGGACGGCTTCAGATAGATATGAAGATGAGTCAGTTTTTATAGTGATAAATGGATTGTTTTAGAGAAGAGGTATTACACATTATTTTTGGCCAATACAATTTTGAGACTTTTTACTCTGACTGTGATGTCATAGTGTTACAGGGCTAAGGCTGGAGCTTTTAGACAGAAGGGGCGGAGTTACATGTTTGTGCCAGAAGTTCCTGATGTGCGTGGATTAATCTAAAAACAACTCCAGGTTTTGAGACCGATGAGGGTTAAAAACTCAGTAAATTTAGCACATGTCTCCTTGTGTTCATTTTGGCATTTTAATAATCTAGAGAATATTTACTTTGATTCACTATTTGGAATATATTTTACAAATACATTGTTAAACTGCACAACGTCTGCAGGAATAGAGCAGATATTATGAAAGTGGAATCCTCTATGGGTCTGAAGCAACAAAAAGTGTCCCGCTGTGAGGTGGGGATGGGGAGGAGGAGGGTTGCTGCTCATGCTGAAAGAAATGTGAAGCACTGTTTAAATGCAGCAGGTGAAGCAGACAAGTGTAGAAGTGGGATACGTAGACATTCTCTGGCCACGGAGACATTCAGTCGTCCTTCTTTCCATTTGACCGGAAAAAATCCCAAAATAAATTTGAAGGCAATACTTTTTTTTTAAATCCAGAAAACGGCTTTGCTTGCAACTTCATTGTTTAAGCATTTGATTGACAAAAATGTTTTGCCAGAAGAAAAAAAACAACCCCAGATCTGTTTGGGAGGATGAACAAAGTTGTAGAATTTCTAAAACTGAGAACTGAGAAAGTTGTTGAATCACAACAAAATATATCAAGATTGAACCGTCTTATTTCAAGTTTTGTATTTATTTTCGGTTTTCAGCGTAGTCTTGCTCTGCAGATAAGTGAAAATGAGGCGCTCCATTTGAGTCCCTTACTGTCTCTTTGGCACTTTTATTACACTGCATTTTCCTGAGCAGGACAAAGGCTTTATTATTCCATATGGACATGGAGACAGTGTTCTCCTGTCAACAAACTGTGGCCACTGTGTGCTGCCACTATAGTTTTCTAAAGGATGCATCTTTTGGCAAAACCTTTCGATCTTTTGACCATGTTACAGAATTGTTAAGATAAACCTTTACTTTATAGATGGACATTGTCATCCCCTTAACTCAATAAAGCCCAGAACGAAAGCGCTCATGGCCAAAGCTTTTCTCTAACTTTCTCTGGAACCTAAACCCCTCTATCTCAGTATTACCATTTTGGGCTTAGAAAATCTGTGGTTTCGTGCTCTTTGTGATCCTTCTTGATATCGTCTTTGTAAATCCAGACATGAGCCATATAAGGATTGACCAATCAGAGGCCTTCATTTGCAGGGGACACTCCAGCAACACAATTGGCTCCAGCCCAGCTTAAGGTCTATGATCGCACCATTCTACATTAAAATAGCAAGATGTACCAGTAGATGGGTGTGTTTCTGTCTATACACTTTGGACAAATGCATGTATTTGTAATGTATGTATTGAGTGTATCTGTTTTTATAAGACTTCTGGGGCAAATCTGGGGCAAAATCTATTCGCAGCACAGCACTAGCATCAGATCGCAATGCTGTGTTTGAGGAAGATAAATGGTACGGTTTAGTTGTCAATAGTGGAAGACGCTGGAAATGTCGTTCTAATGTTATGATTTTACATTTCATATTCGATTTTGATACTAGGGAAAATAAATGATACTCGATACAAATTGCAATACCACAATGATTATACTCAAAATATGTTTTTGGTCATCAAACTGTAAATTGAACATAAAGTGACACTAATTTTAATCAATACAGTTTAACATTATCAAAAAATGTGACAATTCTCAGTTTAGTATCTAGTTTTGACGCTAGTGCGGATTAATATATGATTTCAATGTGTCTGACGGGATGAGATGAGAATGACCAGCACTCATTTAGTGGTAAAAAATTGATAATACATTCTCCTGGATTTCAAAGTAAATCTGACATGGCTGGTTCTAAAAAGTCGCACATCTGTAATTGAGTCGAGAATTCACAAAAGCTGTATTTAATTTATAAACAAATGTATTTTTCTAACCATGGAACACTGTACTAGTAAGTACGGTAAGAGTTTTTCACAATAAAACTGTTAATATAGTTACAGTTACCCTCAGTAAGATTATCTGGAGAACGGTTCAACCAATGACGAGCCTCAAAGATTAAAATTATTTTTTGACCAATCACATTAAATGCAAATCTCAACTTTTCAGATTCAGAAAACTGTATTGCTTCCAAAGGGCATTATCTCAAAGCAGAACACACAGACTCTACACATACACACAGTGAGTCAGGCCTCACAGTTCACACAGCAGCAGGTTACACAATATAAGTTAAAAACCCCTGCTCCCATTTCTGTGTGGAGTGAGAGGACAAGTGCCCAAAAAATAACAATTGTAAACCGCTTTGTGACTCTGGTCTGTGAAAGGCGGTATATAAATAAAAGCTTACTTACTTACTTACTTAAAACAACAATGAACAACACAATTCCCAAAAGTCAAACACAGAGTTCAACAGTTTTATGGCAGAGGGCACAAAAGAATAGGAAAAACGGTTTGTTTTCCGTGCTGGAGCATAAAAACAACGCCCTGAAGGCATCATTTCAAAGTCAGCGATCAGAGGATGTTTGGGCTGGGCCAGAATACGTTTTGCTTTATTCAGCACCTGTTCCTCCCACAACGAGTGAAGGTCTCTGAGTTTTCCTCCAGTGATTTTGCACAGCCAATAAATATTAAGACAAAAATGAAATAGTTTCAGCCACTGTTATGGATTGGTGAGTGTGTGCAGCAATCATCATGCCTTAAATACGTTGAGATGAGTCCGTGTCGCAGAGTTGTGTGTCCGTCCCGAGTCAGAAAAGGAGCAGAGGTTGTGTGCTTGTGAACCGGCTCATTCAGGCGTTCTGCTGACTCTCCATCCACGCTCACAATAGCTTTCATAGACCTGTGCACGCAGGGGAGGGCCGTGAATACCATCGAGAGACCCAGGACACGTGGGGGAGAGAGAGGAGAGAGAGGGGACCACCCTACCCCAGCAGCAGCAGCAGCAGCAGCAGCAGCAGCAGTAATGGGGCTATAGTATGACCCATTCCAATCAACTCAATATAAGCCAGCCTCCCCATATGTACTGTACAAGACACATGCTTTTGACAACTGTAATGTGTTCTCCAAAAAGCAAATTGTATCAGTTTCTCAAGTTTTTCTAATGAGGAATTTAATTTAAAGGTGCTAGAAATGCTGCGACGGATTAACAATGCAGTGTTGTTGTTTTTCTCTCATCAAAGACTGTTCATTTGACTGTTCTTTTGTCTGATGTTATCTGTATATGAGCAGGAATAGAGGAATAGTGATAGAACCTGAGAAGTGCCCACCTCCAGGCTCCAGAAGTAAAACAAAAATCATGAGTTTTTCTCATGGGGATTTGGAACAAAAAAAGAAAAACTTAAAGGCGGATCCGCTAATTTTTCAATGAGGGATCAGTCATTTTTATTAGCCAACAATACAAATTGTTTTGAGATTCCGTTTTTTCTTCAGTGTAAGAGAAAACAGACAAAACGTGGGTACTATAAAATTCCTGTTCTCAAAGGTGAATGAGCTTCTCCCAAAATAATATATCAACGCATTATGAATGTTTTTAGACGACCATTTTTTCATCGCTCTCAGGCCAATCGAAGGCCAATCATATTTGTCTATATGTTGTCACTGAAAGGAGAAATATGATGAAAATTGACCTTTTCCCTCCTCAAAAACAAACTTGGAGTTGTTTGCAGTTCCATCCATGCTAATAATAATAACTTACAAACATGTAACTCTTCTCCTTTCGTCTCAAAGCTCCTGTCTCAGCCCTGTAAATTAGTTTTGGAAATTTCACAGGTGAAATGACATCCTCTACAATCCCATGGCGGTGTTTGCTGCTGGTTATTTTCAAATTTGGAGAAAAATTGTATTCAACCCCTCCCTCTGGTGGTAGCATAGGGAGTTACAGCCAGAATTATTATTGTTTATTTTTTTTACCCTTCATACTTGCTTCACCATATGTTTTCTTCTTGAGATACTATTTCACATTCTAAAACAAGAAATGACAAAGTAAATCTCGTCATTATCATATTTATTGAGAAAAATAAATGTATATACACTGGATCTAAAACTATGTAGAGTTACAAGCTCAAAAGAAGATATTTTTGCATAATTAGCCTCCTTTTAACAGGACTGCTACCACATCCTTTCAAGTTATCTGCCTTTCTGATTGTTTAGTCTGCCATGCGTTTTCAATTGACTTCCAGACAGTATGGGCCGCAGCAGTCCCGGGACGCTGGGACTATACGGTGGGCTCCAGTGTCCCCCCTCTCTCCCCCAACCTTTTATTTTTTTGCCTCTGCTCCGTAATTAAGACCATCCTCAGTCCCAGTGCAGCACGGCCATTATTCTGCCCCTCTCCCCTCATGGGACTCAGCGGTGGCATTTTCACTCTCCAGGAAACAGCCGCAGAGACGCCCGGAGCACCTGCTGAAGCGACTGGAGGGGCCCCTGGGTGCTGCTAAATGTTGATTATGTTTGTTAATAGCTGGGAACTCTCAGAAGGGGGCCCAGGAAGTAACAAGTAAAGCAGTTAATAATAGGAGGGTTTGGGGAGGGCCCGGTTATGAATGCATGGGGATAATGCGGACGAGGCAAGTTTTAATAAAGTAAAACTAGTGTTCAATAGCACAAAATAATGTCTTTTTTATTTTGTAGTGTGTTGGTGTTGTTTTTGCCCTTTGTTAAATTCTAAAAAAGAGATACATATAAGACAATACATAACAATAAACAACGCAGATACAGAAGATGCAGCGAAGGCCGGAGAGTAAACAAGAAACAAAATGGGGCTAATGAAATGTGTGTGTGTGTTTGGTGTGTATGTGTGTTTGGTGTGTGTGTGTGTGTGTGGGTGTTAAATGAGTGTGTGAACGCAAAATATTGTTATGCTAATGCAAACAAAGTAGTTGCCATTCCAAAGTTGGCTATGGATGGATGTGGCCTTAAAGCAGATTTCTATCATTTTTGAATGATTGCAAGCACCAGTTAGTAGGGGTGCAACGGTTTGAAAAAATCACGGTTCGGTTCGTACCTCGGTTCAGAGGCCACGGTTCGGTTCATTTTTCGGTTCATTTTTCTAAAAAAAAGTGTTGTCTTTTTAATAAACACGGCTCATGTGGACTCGGCACCTGCTCTGACTGCCCCCCCTGACCTAGAAATGAATTAAGGGGAAGGAAATGGATGGATGGATGGAAGGCATATTCCATCCATCCAATTATGTCTATTTAACATAATTAATGAAAAACGACACAAAGTGCAACATAAGAAGGCCCTTTATGAGGATATTTACCCTCATATATTAAACCACCTTCCTGATTCTCCCAAGGAGGGGGTCCATTCTGGGCCCAGCCTCATTCACTGCATTTATTAAATCTTTGGCATTATCAGTTGTGACTGGGATATTAGTACTGGGCCTTTGTCTTCCATTCCTCCGCTGCTTGTGTCAGTACCTGCGCTGTGTGACTGTGTGACTGTTGTAGAGGGGGCGTGTCTTCAGCGCCAGACTTTTCATCTCCCAGTCTGCGGTGATGAAGTGAGCGGTTCCGCTCATGGATCTATTATAGGTTCCGCTGGACGTCCAAGCGTCAGTCGTGAGCGCAGCTGTGATGCGCGGGAGAGTTGACTTTAGCCTGGTCTGACTGTGCGTAAAGGAGCTGCTTAAATGCCGCGACAATAAGCGGTCATTGAGACGCTTTTTTCACTCATGTCTTTCTTGTGCCACAGTGCTTACACATCGTGACAGTTTTGTCAAATATTAATTATCAGTGTAGTTACAGTGAAGCCAAAATGCTCTCATACTGGGGATTTAAATGACGCAGGGCTTTCAAGCATCTCCGTTCCTCCGCTCGCAATGACCGCGCTGTGTGTGGACTGAACAACGTGCGCACAACTTTTTTTTCATAAATCAAACCGCGGATCACGTCTGTACCGAACCGAAGACGTTGAACCGAACGGATCAGTGATGAACCGTTGCACCTCTACCAGTTAGACCCGCCCTTTTCCCTGATTGGAAAAAAAAAATAGTTATAAGAGATGGATAGAGATATAGTTTATTGTCCTCTGCATTTGACTCCGGGAGCAAGAGTTGCCATAGATCCATCTCCGGATATCGATGCTCCACTTGGTCAGGACCAGAGCTTCACAATTTTACCAATTTTATTTTTAGTGGTCGGGAGCGCCTGGAGAAAACCAATGTAGAGAAAACCTGCGTGGAGAAAACCAACCACTCACCACCGCTCAGAAAGGCCCTGTTCTGACTGAGATTTGAACACAGGACCTTCTTGCTAACCACTCAGCCACGGCACCCTCTGATTGACAGGCAACCCTCTCCCCGTTAGTGATTTTGAACTACGAAAACAAGAGTGCCTCGCATATTGGAAAATATTTCTCTGAAACAAATCCCAAGAAGCAATTGTACTACATTGGTGCCAAATCAGTTAAAGTTGCAGCTGGGATTCTCACTTGCAGTTGCACAGAGTAACAAGAACAGTCTTCCTGAAAATGTGAGACAGGCTTCTACACAATGTTCAAATCCAGGTTACAACAGTTCTGTTTACAGTAGCTGTGCATATGGATTGTATCTTCACTCTTTTTAATAGAATGTAATTATTTTTTGTGTCATTGCCTTGTGTGACTTGTTTTTCTTGTTTTGTTGAGCACTTTGAGTTGCATTGTGTATTCAGATAAAATTGCCTTGTTTTGTCTAAATAATACATGTAGTTTGTCCCAACAAGACAGGTCTATTACAAGTCAAATGTTGAACAAAGCAGACCACACCATGCCTTATATGATCAGGACGCATGTTGTCTGGTGCATACTTGTGAGAAGAGCCCTGTGAGTCACTTTTTGCCTCTTTGGGCTGAGAGCTGAGCATCATCGTTTCTTTTTCACTTTTCTGTCTGAAAAATCTGATCTAAAGGTGTGACAGACATCAAAAAGACATGCACGTGAAAACTAGTGATAGAAGCAAAGTTTGAAAGGGAAGTCACCCAGCTCTAAATGCTGTATTAAAATGAGCATCAACAAAGAAAAGCAAGATATAGAGGTTTAAAAATAATACAGTCCAAGAGGCAAAGTGCTAAAGAAAACAAGTGCCTGACCAAGCACTCACAGTCCACAATGAGAGCGGCTCCTGGGGAACGATAAAATAATGCTAGTGCTTTCTTGCAGTAAAGTCCACAGAACAAAGCTGCATTTGTTCAGCATTTGTGAAGACTATAATTAAAGCTGGGGTATCTAATTTTCAAACCTCTAAAAATGGAACCCTATAATTAAATCATCTAACTATAGTTCCTGGCTCTAAAGCACTTTGGTTTATGTAACGGTGCATGTAATTTTTGGCCTCTGTCACATCTTTAGATCTGGTTTTTCAAGTTAAAGATAGAGGACGACTCTCACTAAACCAATCAGTGCTCGACCCAAAGCATCAAATAGTGACTCATTCTTACAAATAAAGGCAACCTGATTTGTCCTTGTTGTTTGTTCTGCGTTTTGGGATCCCGTATATTAAAGATCAAACGAATGTCCTGAGCAGTGATACGAGGCGTCGTGGATAACGCACAGTGGATGTTGTGGGCCGGTTTTCAAATGTTCATGGTCTTGCTTTACATGAAGTTCTTCCACAACAACACAACTTTGTGGCGTGTCTGGGCCCTGAGATCTCCCAGAGACGTCAGATTACAGGGAGAGTACCACCGTTTGCGCCAGGAGCTGCGCCAGCATAAGCACCGGCACTTTCTTCTCTGCACTTGTTTAATCCAGTCATAGTACAGAATGTGAACTTAGTCCTGGTTTAGCTCTGGCTTGTGGCTCCGGCACTGGGCTGCTCTCTGATTGGTTGTCGCATACATCAACCAAGAAGCTGGGTATTGTCTAACTCGTACGGCTAAAACCAGGGGGATGGTCAACACGCCTCCCGCACTGTGAAAACACACCCGCCGTGCCGCAATAATGTGGCAGCGGCCTTGGTGTTTTTCAAAATAGAACGCAGCTTTATGGTAAAAAGTGAGGGATCCTCTAACTCTATGCTCTAATGTCATGTGTGATACTTCTGTCGTTGACCACATACCGCTGCCTGAACTTGTCAATCCAGCTCAACCCTAACACGGCCACCTCATATTCCATTCATACTGTTGCCTTGTAAATCCAACCCTTGTCGTTGTGAGATATGCGTCTATTTACAGTGCTGCATCCGCGTCTCTATAGAGCGTGCATGTACTTTTGTGTGTGTGTGTGCATGTATGTGTGTGTGTGTGTGCATGTATGTGTGCGCGAATGGAAGGGCTGGGAGCTGCACAAACATTCCCAGTTGTCGGAGCTTCCTGAGGTATGTCCTGTGCAAACACTATGGGCCGTGCTGGAGCTCCTTACCCAGAGATGCAGGGCGCCCGCCACCCCCTGGTTCTCTCTGTATATCCTTTACAAACATGACGGGGCTGCTATAGTGTCAGTGCCATGTTTGAGCAGAAGCCTGAGGGGACTGCAGCCAAATAAGCGCTCAATTAATGTGCTAAAGCGAAGGATGTGAGGAGGGACCGCGATGGCCGCACTAAGCAGCCGCAACAGCTCATTTACAAGGCTGTACAGACGCAGACTGTCAGAGATTATGAGTTTGTGTTTTGTTGTAAATCTGCAGGAGAGTGGCTGTACATTGACCTAAATTTAGTTTTTAGATTACAGCCAGAGAGTTTAATTCAAGTTCAATTCAGAGTCAGTTGGTGCTTTAGTGATATGTTGAAAATGAGAGAAATGAATAAGAAAAGTGAAAAATCAAACGCTACAAGATTGCAGATGTATACGTATTTAAATGTTTAGGGTTATTATGCCAGTTTAGTGAAAGCTGTTCATTACTACTTGTGGCTATACTTGTGATTATTATATTGGGTCAACAACACATACTGTAATTGGTCAAAGGACAGTGATAATTTAAAGACCTTTATGGAGATCATTATCATTTATGGACAGTGGTACTCCTGCTACTTTTGGAAATGATTGTATTTCCTGTTTTCAAACCGTTTGATTCTCTGATCTGTTGTTGGCGAACAGACTACATTGTAAAGTCCTCAGAGACGAACGCTTTTGTGATTTAGGGACATACAGAAGCAAATTGAATTGAATTGAATAATTCATTTTTTCATCTTTTATTCAATTTGAAAACATTGTTGACACTCAGTATTGAAAGCCACTTCACTTTTCTGTCATAGAGGTCCAAAACAATCACCAGCTTTGAAAGTGCACCTCTAAATGCAGAGCTACTATCTTGTCATACGTCTCCTTTATTTACAGTGTAGCAGTATCAGAGTTCACATCACAACAGTTTGTTCAGTCTTAACCTGAGAAGTGAAAATGCTTTGATAGTCACTTACACACATACAGACATGAAATCAATCCTTCTCTCCACATCAAACCAAACAACGGCCCTGGGACCACACGTGCCTTCGCCGTCTTCACCTTCGTCCTGTCTGCACTCCGCCTCCCACACCTCTCCTCATCTGTCAGCGTGCTGTTTATTACCTGAGACATATGTAGCGGCAGATATAATTGCCCGAGTGCGTCCGTAATGGGCTGGTGTCGGCGTGGGAGCTGTCAGACTGAGGCCAGTTCAGGTCCGTGCGAGGGCTGATGATGGGACGGCTAACAGCGCGCAGGGCGGCGGAATATGAAAACAAACACTGCTTATACCGAGGTGTTACTCTGTTAAAAGACTGATTGATTTGAACTGGAAAGACTTTTTACGGTTGAGATATTTTTCCTTTCATTTTTTGAGGCTGGTTGTAGCAATATAATGCAGTGCAGTGTTTCAGTTATGTATTTTGATTGAAAGGTGTATACACTACGGACATCTGTACGACGTTGATGCCTGTGGTCAGGACCAGAGCTGGAGGATTTTACCTTTTGTACATGTTTTAATGGTTGAGGAGATGTGAGGCCAGGGGAAACATATGCAAAGAACATGCAAACTCTGCTCAAAACGACCTTGTCTTGTTGAAGATCCACGTTGTTTGCTGTATGTATAAACTACTGTGCTATATTTATTATTTCTGCCATATTTTTGAAGCAGTTTTTCTGTTGTTGTTGTTGGGGAATCTCGAGGTGTTCCCAGGCCAGCTAAGAGTTGCCTTGTGTATGAATTGTGCTATACAAATAAACTTGCCTTGCCTTGCCTAAGAGACATAGTCCCTCCAATGAATCCTGGGTCTTCTCTGGGTTCCAGAACACAGTATATTTGTTATTTAAATATTGTTCTTAAAATGCCAGTTTACTGTAAAGTCTGGACCTTGAGTTTTTCTCCTATCGTCACAATGATTATTATCCACTTACATTTTTCACACAGCACAAATGAACACAACATAAGAAGAATAGAATAATCTGTGATTAGATTAACAAAAGTGAAAAAGACAGCCCACTGTTTGCATTTAGCTCTGGACACGAGCCCTGCCGATGACTGATGCCGCTAACAATAACAAACACGGGAAAGAAAAGTGGCTTTTTGGAAAGAATGACAAAGGGCCCACTGCTCTGTGCTATCGAGAGACGCACCACAATTACATAGGAAAGAAAACTGGAGTCCATCTTTTTATAGATCTGTTAATAACATAGTGAACAACCATAGCCCAAAGCTGCATTTACTGCACGGCCCACACTAACCCAAGAGAGCATGCTTTCGAGTCAGGATCTGAGAAGTAGCAGCGCTGTTTGGACCAATCAGAAGGAAAGACTGTGCACAGGATAAGAGCAGGACAATGTGCACGCTATTTAGACTTGCACAAGATCTACTTTTCACGGCTTTAAAATCATATTTCAGTTGTTTTCATTTGTCATTTACTCTCGCACAAATGTTTTTACAGTGATTAAGTCATTTATATTCTCTTAAGCTGGTTACTGGACCACAGGATCTTTAGCCCAAATTCAGCGTGGCCCAAGTAAGGATTCTTGTTTGTAATGTTTAGTCGTTGGTTTGTCGCTGTGTGACGACTGGTAGTACACTCCACTGATGCTACAGTTCCAGATGACAAAAACACCCTATATCTACAATATCTTTCATTTCTATTAGGGCTGCACGATGTTGGAAATTAGTGCAATATTCGATATGAGTGCTTGGGATTACGATAACGATATTATTGCGTCATTTTTCTTCTATCGCTTAAAATTGCAATCTGCATTGAAACGCAAGAGACAAACAACATTAATGACATTCAAATATTTATATTTTTTTATAGCAGATATTTTTGATATGGATATTGCATGCACTAATATTGCGATAACGATACTTTTTCGATATATTGTCTATCTATCACAGCAGACATTTTCCGTCAGTTGTTACCACTCTGCACAACGTCTATAGCGACATTTGCCTCTCTAAAACAGCAAAGTTTGATATTCCCCAAGAAGAGCCATGTTTAAGTGAAACTGCCCCTAAAAAATTTGAACCGGTCGGTCGTTTGTTTGATCGGACAAAAAAATCTGGCGATCTGTAACTTGATCGGATGGGCCTTTAACTGCATATACATGGCTTCGGTTCTTTCATAACAATAATTTTAGCTTAGACTAGACTAAGATTGGACTAGAGTAAATATTGTATTATAATGATATCATATTATTTCACCAGTCCGCATGTACTGAATGTTTCCTGTTCTACCATATACCAGAGAACATGTGCAAAATGTCTCATGTAGAAAAAGAGATTTACTTCCAAGTGGTCTTATAATAAAAAAGGTTAAGAACAAGACATCTGGACACTTCAAAGATAGGTCAATCCTGGATCAGAGCCTCGTGTCCTGTACCTTTGGAGCCCTTTGTCCAGATGTCATTTCATTATAAAGACGTGTGCGTTGAGTTTTAATGTGTAGAGCCAAAGCTTAATAAAAGGCTTTTATCCGTGAAGCTATGAGATTATTTTTTGTTATAATGTGTTTGTTTTATTTATTTACACAGAATACACACATGTACAAACACACAAGCCAGGCACGCAAAAGAACACACAATAAACACACACAATAATTCAGGAGAAGGACCAGTGGAGAGAATAAGAGATCCTTTATTCATCCCACAGTGGGGAATTTTCAGTGTTGCATCACAAGTTACAGAACAGCAGGAATGAATAAGTGAATATCTAGTATGACAAATATTTTGGTTTGTATTTAGCTTAATATAAAAATCATACATCTATAACATGCTTTAGTATAGATATATAGTTGTATGTATAAGTAATACATCTCTAAAATAGCTCAATCTCTATCCAGAGCAGGGAACTTGGCACAATACGAGCATGGAAAGATCATCAGCAACTATCTCCCAAAACCGAGCGACCCCTGGACCCTCCCAGACCATGTGAAAACAGGTCCAAACAGCGGCACCATGGCACAAAGTACAAGCTGGGTCCTGCTTACACTTCATGGGGGAAAGTCGATGTGGTGCAGATGAATATGTTGGTGGTCCGGGTGAAACAGTGTCCCACTAAATCTGGAATCTCTGTCCTCTGTCTTGACTATAAAAGCAATGGTGCATGTGTCTGGACCAAACTATTTGAATACATTTTAAAGATCACTGATTGATCCAGGGATGTCAAACTGGATCCAGAAAGGACCTGCAGGATTTCAGGCCAACCAACCATGAGCACACCAGACTCCACCCATTTCCTCAAGTCTTCTGGTTCAGACTGGACTCACTTGAGGAAATGGGTGGAGTCTGGTGTGCTCCTGCTTGGTTGAAATAAAATCGTCGGAATGGTTGGTTGGAATGAAATCGTCAGAAATGAATATATGTTTTAGATTAGATACATGGACAATTCGCACAAGACATGACACTATTTCTTAACTCAACTTACTTCAGGTCCATAGGAAAAACGAATCCGGTTCAAATAACGCAAAATTATCCAGCCGTATAAACCGTTGCACAATAATCTCACTCTGATTAAAACAAATTGCGATGCTATTAATACCATTGTGAAGAATCCTCGACAGCTGTTTGTATTGTTCGCCTCTTGACGCGATAAGACAACCTCAAGTGCGTAGGTACAGGGCGAGCGAGAAGCTATGTCCGTGGGCAGTTCTCCGCCTGTCCCTTGTGAGCCTAATTACCCAGAGATCTATGGGGCTTTACCTGTCACGCAGCGCTCGTCCACTTGCAGAGAGATCACCGTTTTGTGTATGTGTGTGAGTGTGTGAGTGTGTGTGTGTGTGTGAGTGTGTGTGTGTGTGTGTAAGTGTCGGCTGCGTGCAACAGTTGCAGAAGAGAAAGGAGTGAAACTGAGAGACGCTCATGTTTTATTAAGCCTCATAATGCAGCCTAATCTGTGGCTAGGGTTACACTCGGCATTGTGGGTAATTAGAGATCATGTCAGAGGCCTGGCCCTGTTGAAAAATTGCTCTCCGCCCTAATCCCCCCTCCGCCCTCCCCCTTTTTGCTCCATGCGAACTCACCGACGAGGAGAGAGGAGCCGGTGTATACTTGTGGGAGAATATGAGCATGCTGTATTTTATAGATCGGTCGATATTTTTATTTTGATTACAAACATGTAGTAGACATTTCAGGCCCTTTTTGACAAGACACAACATTACATAAGGACTGATAAAGGAATTGGCAGAAGCTAATGCTCATAACAAATAACCTTTATTATTCAAATTAAACAGCTGCCACACACACATTAAAATAAGACATTTATTCCATGTTGATATATTTCTGTATTTTTGAATAATATTCCTCTTGATATAAGTCTTAAACTGTCTGAACATTAGATAGAAATACACCTGTAATTAACATGGTATATTGTAGATAGATAGAAGATCATAGAAGTTTAATGGATTGGATCATATAGAACAGAGCAACATGGTGACAGCTGTTGCCATTCTATCATTTTGTCCACACTTTTTTACATGAATGTTGAAGTTGTGGTCCTGAATTAAACTGAAGCATCGCACGTGGCTGGTCTGTAAGAAATAAGATGGACAGAGTTGCATCAGCAAAGAATCAATGATGCAAAGAATATCTGACCGGAGACTTAGGTGAAGGAATGTGTGGATCGACAAAGTGTGGACATACATAATACAATCACACATTCAAGATTTGTTTTGCCATTTGCAGAAAAACCACATTAGAAAAATTGTCCAAGACTTCCCCAATGTACACAACACGGTTTAAATAGCGTCTTGTCACGCTAGGACTTAGACTGCTTCACTATGATCTGGAAAGACTCCAGACAAAGACTGCATTAGAATTAAATCTATTGGCGTGTTTGCATGAATATATTGTAGCTGCGTACTTAGACCCGGCAGACGCATGATGAGATGCTAATATATAATTATTGCACTGCACATATTCATTAAGACTTGCAGAATAGACCACTGCCGAAATGATGCATTACCTTTTGCAATGTATGCAGGAGGGAATTTGATGGAGATGATGAGCTCTTGGGCCTAAACCATGTTGAGGATGGAAGACAAGCCAATGACATGACCATTCTCTACTGAAAGAGCCAGTGATGGGGAGGAGGCGGGTTGCTGCATGACACCAGCTTATTGCAACCACTGAGAGGCTCTGTTTTTAAATGCAGCTGTGAAGAAACGCTGATGTGCACAGGTGTGTGTGTCTGTACAGCTGTGGCTTGATGAGCTCGGTGCAGGGGTGTAGCAGTGGGAAGACACAGAGCGGAGGTGAGAGAGTCAGCCCTGAGAACCTTGTCCCCCAGTCGGAATTACCGGCTTTAGGATGCATCTCGGTAGCCAGACATTCGCAGTAAATAAGTCCGCTTTTCCCGTGGTCAGTCTTGCATTCTTTGGCCTAAGTGTGTACAAGTGTTGACATTGTATTGACTTACTGGGTAATGACTCTTAAAATGCAGCCAGTTAGTGTAGACCTCAATTCTTGTATAGCCCTAAATCACAGTAGTCAGTAGTCAACTCGGAGGACTTAACAAAACAATTGAATTCGCCAGCACAGATCAGATGATCAACCAATTCAAATACGAAAATGCAATTACCAAAAACACATAGAGCCATTGGTCCGTAAGGGGCAGATGACCAATGTCCATAAATGTTGATAAATGTCCGTAAATAAACCTCACATATTTTGTGCTCTTACATATTCAGCAAAGACAGAGTAAGACCTCCCTCTGCCTCCGGCTCTAGCTCCCGTCTCGTAGGTCAGACACAAATATAGGCCTCATACATTGTTGTGGGTTTATTTGCGTGGCGGTGGATGGCTTCTGTCCTGGCGAGTGCGGCCGGTTTTCAGTTACACTCCAACAATGGCACTTGATCCGCACAGTTTGTCTGCGGAGGCTTGAACAGCGGCCATTCACAACACACCAGAAAGGACAACGCTCCCATCTGACACCTCGCACTTGTGGCTCTTTCATGCCTCATTGTGCGGCGCTTTGGTCCATATTGATCCGTATTGTTAAGGGCTGTAACATGTTATTTGCAACTAATTGATTATTGGGAATAGTTTTTGTTCTGATTTAGTATCCGATAATGGGTTTTTGAACTTCATATAGACTTAAACTTAAACATAGACTTAGAGGAGGTTAATGATTATTTTAGAGTGACTGAAGAATGAGAAGGAATAAATCTAGAATTAAAATAAATTATACATAGGAGTTTTTGTGGCTATTATTTTATATTCAAATATCCATTGTTTTGTTTGTGGAAAGTTTCTTTTTAGTTAGTGTTATTTTTTGATATTTATGTACAGCATATTTTGAGTTAATCTACATTTTTGAGATACAGTCTACTGTGGCTGGATCCGTATACAAGAAACAACCTCACATCTGACATATATACAGGTAAAACTCTGAAAATTCGAATCTCATTCAAAACTTTGGAATTTTTTTTTATTATAAATTGTTCTACATAATTAAAGTGGATTGGAATGATTATGTAACAAAGCTTTAACCATTGCGACACTGTTGGTAATAAGCAAAAAGTACGCTAGTTGTAGTCATGGTAGTAGATAAACCCCTATTTGAATTTTTATATATATATACTGTAGCGCCTTTCACAGACCAGAGTCACAAAGCGCTTTACTCACTCCACACAGAGATGGGAGCGGGATTGCCATACACTAGTAGACAAATGCAAGAATTATTTACATGGTAGGGGAAACGGGAGCTCCCGGAGCACCTGGAGGAAACTTACGCAGACACTGGAAGAACATATGAACTCCACTCAGAAAAGCCCTCTTCCCACCGGGATTCGAACCCAGGACCTTGTTGTAGAGAAGCGATCCACATAGCCACAGTGATGCCCGCTAGTTGTATAGTTGTATCGCAGTGATATTGTGCGTCTGCAGTGGGAGGATCGTCCAGCTCTAACATTCTTCATTAACCTTTGTGCCCAGAGCTTCTTCTCCTCCGGTCTGAGAAAACCTTATTTACTGCATCCTGGCGTAGTGCTGCAGAGGACTGGACTCTGTGGCTGCTTTCATGTCGAGCAGAGAAAGCTCATTTACGTCAGCTTCGGGATTTGCATAAAACATATCAAAATGCAAAAGTGTCCCGTCCTGTTGCGCGGTAATTGCAGAGAGCATGTACTTGGTGTGTATTGGAACGACAATGTTCAGGACTTCTGTTTCTTGAGTTCCAGCCCCCCAGTTTGGTAGTTTTTGTTTGATTTTTGAGTCTTGAGAATAAAAGTAAACCATGAAAAATGTCTGTGTGAACTTTCAAATCAGTGTGTATCTCAGAGCTACTGAGTTACAGCTTATTATTATTTTATTATTTTAAACAACAAAACACAATGGGCCTCATTCACGAATAACTTCGTAAGAAACTACTCAACTTTCTTCTCAAGTTGTCCTTAAGTAGATTTCTAAGAAGTCCCCACGTGGGATTCATCAACGCACTCGTAAGGCGCTGAATTGTTCGCAGCTGTTCTCTCAGATTGATGAATCCCATTTCCTCGTAAGTACAGCGCGCCTGCCAGGTGCTTCATTAGCATAGGTACTTAGCATAAGTAACCGCCCACTAATGCCCATATAAGGGACTGCAGGGCCGTGTGCAGACGGCAGAGGAAACAGCAACAGGCCTAAAGCAACAGGCCACGGCGCAGAAGATTCACCCTTTTTTCTTCTTTTACCAGACTGAGAATAAAGTTATAAAATGTTGACTTAAAAGTCGAAATATTATGATAATAAAGTAGAACTAGCAAAATTATGAGATTAATCTAAGAATATGATGAGATTAATCTCAAAATGTTATGAGCTTAATTTAAAAATATATTATGTATTATTTTAAAGATGAATCTCAAAATGTTTTGAGATTAATCTCAAAATATTTTGGACCCTGGGAGGAGATCCAGCGCGGACCAGCGCTGAGACCAATGCAGACCCGAGGAGAGACTGGAGTGACCAGCACACAGAAACCAGCGCGGACCTATAGGAGAGACCGCATAGACTGGAGTGACCTGACTGGAGAGACCGGTGCGCAGAGACCAGCGCGGACCGAAGATAGACCGCATAGACCAGACTTGAGAGGCCAGCGCGGACCCGTATGGATCCAGGAGCATGCAGCACGGACCCGTATGAAGAGAGACCAGTGCAGACCCGTATATGGGAGAGACCAGTGCAGACCCGTATAGATCCATGGGAGAGACCAGTGCAGACCCGTATAGATCCATGGGAGAGACCAGTGCAGACCCGTATAGATCCATAGGAGAGACCAGTGCAGACCCGTATAGATCCATAGGAGAGACCAGCGCAGAGACTCAGCGCGGACCCAGTAACCTCCTGCAGCAGCAGTATATATGCCGTTGTTCTGTGGCCCGTGGATAAAGAAATGCCCCCTATAAATAGGAAGGGGTCACTAATACACGGCAAGATTTCCAATGTATTTGATAAAGCGTTGGCACATTTCATTTCAAAATGAATTAAAAAGTAGGCCAGATCTGCAGTGAAAAAGGCGGTATATAAATAAAGATTACTAATAAAGATTACTACAAATAAATAAATACATACATCGATATGACGGACATATCACTGGAATGTTGTATTTTTATTCAACTTCACCAAAGAGGACAACCCCGGCGTGTGAACATGTCGGCACTGAATGCGTACGAGTGCTCCTGAGGACTCGTAGGATTTGTACTTGCCCAAGAGAAATTCTGGTTACGAGAAATATTCGTGAATGCCACTTTCTTCGTAAAAACCGCGTAAGTAGGATTTACGTACACATCTGTTCCTAAGAACCGTTCGTGAATGAGGCCCAATGTATTTAAAACCATCCAACCAGTTATTTGCTCTTAAAACTGTTTGGTTCTGTCACAACTTCTCACAAGCATGTATTTTTGGCCTCTGCCTTTGGATCTGCTTTATTGGTGAAAAAGTACTAGCCCTGACACGGCCAATCAGCTCTCAGAGTGTGAAAGATCATGAAAATAAATCATGTTTTCTAACAAGACAAAGACAGCTGTAGGGACAAAAGAAATGTATTCATGGAACAAACAAGTTTAAAAACACATTCAAACCTGAGTACATTAAACACATGACAGAAGTACCACAGAAGTGGATGGAGAGTGATGCCTTCAGCTCAGAGCGTGTGGCGGGGGAGGGGCGTGGTCATGTTATTGTTACAAATACATCGTTCGCACTGGGAAGAATAACGCTCTCCTCAGCGATCAGGTTCTTCCTAGGACTTTTTAAAAAATTCAGCATATTTAGTAGTGTGTCTATATCTTCCCTTTGAATGGAAAATCAGTGGTTGCTCTATCGATGTTACTCAACAATTAGAGCTCAGTTTTAGGGCTACACACATTTAACAAGAGCCAGATTAATAAAGTTGGGTAGTTTTGAATAGTTTCCCAGCTATTTCTATCATGATTGTTTGGCCATCCACTTCTTGTGCCCATATTTTTGGATGAATGTTAAACTTGTGTGATGTCATTGTAAGATTTCCTGGTATTATAAAAAAAAAAAAAAAAAAAATCCCTTTACGCTTCACCAACCACTTCCTGATTGGTAGAAAACAAAGTTTTGCATGGATGTATTTTTCTCCCCAACAAAGTCCAAACTTGTGAAAGTACAGCTCTGAGCGGTGCATCGAGTGTCTTTTGTATTTGACTTTGAGACTCGCACTAATATCCCTGAGAGAGGATTCCAAGTCGTCCTGGAGGTGTGCCTCAGGCGAGCCATCTTCTCAATTAAACAGGACTGCGCGGTGTGCGCTGTTAGATTTGGTGTTCAAATAACATTTATATCTCTGGTTAATAAAATGTGACACTGAGCTTCAGAAATGGCTCATTCTTCCTGTTCTAAAATATGCAATGCTGACATTCAAGCTGAATGAATAATCGTTGGCACAAAAAACCTCCCCAAAACCAGTGTCAATTTTTGAAAGAAAGTGTTAAATCTCAAATGTTTTCAATATACTTTCTCCTTTTTGCTGTTGTGGATACGTCACATGTGGCATTTATTGTTTTAGAAGTCTAACATTTATACATGATGTATGAGTGCTAACATAAATAATAACTGATTCTAAGATACACTCTCATAAGTAATATATAAGAATGTATTACTTTTTTGTTGTAATTATATTTTTCCCTTGAAAAGTCATACATAACTGTATATTGTATTTTTGTATTTTGACTATAAAAAAAAAAATCATGTTTGACCTTTTTACTGAACACAATCAAATCGTTTGGAAATACATTGCATAGAATCCCTTGTACAGTATCTAGATTCTTATCGTGTCATGTATTTGCAGGCTCCGAAATATATGCAGCCAAATGATGAGTGGTCGAGTACTGGTCCCACTGGTATTTTATCTAACATTTGATCAATCAAATCTAACTTTTTCTTAAAACAACACAATACAATGCAATACTCTTGTTACAAAGGAAACATGCTGCAGTCATAATGAGTTTGAAAGCAGAGCGTTTCGACAGAAAGGGTGAAGGAGCGTGCCTTTTCCTGAAGTTCCTAATATTAGCGTGGATGGAACTCCAAATGTTGTTAGCGACGATGGATCAATATTGAAATGTGGTTAAAAGCTCAAAAAACAGAGACCATTTTGCTTCATGTCTCCTGCATACATCCACACCGTGTCTATAGGTTTACCTCCCGATACTGAAGAATCCGGAATCAAGTGTAAAAGCCTCTAGATTCTGGCTCCATTAGTAGTATGTGATCCATTGAATTCCTGTGTAACAAGCCTGCCTTTTACACCTCTCATACCTCGGCCTCCCCGCCCCCTCCTCACAGAGCACATAGCTGCCAGCCATTTCATTTCCTCTCCTCCTATGACAACATCACAGTATAATGGGACGGGGATCACATGACCACAGCAGTACACAGGCCGATCAGATGTGTGTGTGTGTGTGTGTGTGTGTGTGCATGAAGGGCACAGCGGTCACTCGTTACATTTATTCCACTCATACAATCACAGACAGTATATCTGTTTGTGAAGCCTTTGTTAGGAGGAGCTGATGGAGGAGGACTATAGTGGGGCTTTGGCTCCAGTCCAAATATACTTTTTTTTACATTTGGAACATATTTTTATTGCATTTTATTGTGCATGAGGCACTTTTTTGGTTGTGGCGATCAGCTGCTTGTATTGAAGAAAATAACAAAACATGCAGAGGTCTGGGATTTCAGTTTTATTGTTTGTACACAGCATAAGCGACCATATAGTTTTCAGATGGCGATATGAAAAAAAGCACAGTTCCCCTCAGCACCTGCCACGTCGCCAATAGATAAGTTTGATTTGACCTTCAGATAACCAAAACAAGTGGAAAATGACTGATTTCATTCTGTTTTAATGACTAGCTTAGTTTTCACATAATGGCACAAAAAGTCTCAAAAAATACACTCCAATGGGCGTTTGGATAAATATTCAAATCATGCTATTCATTTATTGCATCAAGTCATTGCCGTAGAGTAGACTGTACATAAGGAGTGGACTGACAGAGTGTGACATCACCATAGTGTGAGCCTTAATGCTTAAGATTCCAATTCAAACATAAGCTAGCTGGAGCCAATTTCCTTATATGGGCATTTTTTCCACGGCATTATCCTTGCAGTTGTGTTGCTAAGACGGTTGCTAAGGAAAGATACATTTTTCCCCATCAATGAAGGCATCTGATTGGTTCCCCCTTATATGGCTCGTATCTGGATTTTCAAAGATATTATGAATATTGTGAACACCAGGATCATGGACAGCGCTAAACCACAGATGTCTTTAGCCCAAAATGGTGAGCGTGACCCAAACAGTTACTGAGCCAGAGCCATTCACTTTTCAATGTAAGTCAACGGGAGCCAGAGCGAGTTGGAGCAGAACTTCATCCATGAGCACCTCCCTATAGGGCTTCCTTGAGCTCAGGTCAATGCAATGATTTCATGGACAATACTGTTTTTTACTTGTTTATTGCTGATAAGAACTGATAGTTGTGTTTAGTTGAGTTAAAATAGATGTTTTTTTCTGTCATTACCTATTTCATCCAAGTAAAAGTCAAAGTTGTTGTTGATGTTTTGGGTGCTACAATATTAAATTGTATATAATAACATGTATAAATATAAATAGTTAATGATGAAACACATTTCTTTCATCAAATAAAATAAAAGTCTGTCTCCTCTTTGCAAAAAAGCTAAGCAGTTATTTGTAATTCTGTATGATTCAATTTGAGCCTCACTTTTTGAGCTTTCTTCTGCTGCTTATTTCACGCCAATCCAGGTCTTATTAATGAGGAAATTGTTAGGACATTGCATAGTGGTTAGTGCTTGTGTTTCACAGTAAGAAAGATGTGAGTTTGATTCCACCACCAGGACCTTTCTGTGTGGGTTCCCCTGCCACTAAAAGCATGTACAATGGGTCTGGCTTGTGCCTCCTGTACGGAGAGTGGAGTGAGAGGCAACCATTGTAGAGCGTGTGTGAAAAACGCTATATGAAAAAAGGGACTTACAGTACTTCATTATTATTGTTTTTCTCATTGAATCTGTCTGAATATATCGCGACAGGACTTTGTTGCATTAATTTTGATTTAAAACTGATCTGTCCTCTTCATTGGGACGTATTAATCATTTAAACTTATATTTGCGTTTGTTTGGCCTGATTCTCATAACAAGCAACCACAATGTTTTGTTCTTTGGCCTGTGTCTGTTTCCTTGTACAAACCACACTTTGGTAAGAGTCTATAGACGCACACACTGGGGACAGTCCCTCACTCACTTCGCTTCGGCTCCAAACACTTCCAGCGAAAGAACAAATTTTTTCTGCACAATTTTCTCATATAAATGTTATATTTCAGAATAGGCTGAAAGGTTCTTTCCAAAAAAAAGATGACTATTGCATTGGCTATTCATACGGCTTCTATTTATGATGCAATATTTGTATAGAGAAATGTTCAAGACGAATTAAGGCTAAACAAAATTGGATGACGTCCAGGAGTTTTGGGTTTGTGCAGATAAGATACATTTTCTGATATATTAGTGTAAAAGATAAAAACAATTCAGTGCAATGTTTTGACATGATTCAAAATGCAAAATAGTTAGTTCATAGTGGTAATACTCTGGCTTCTAAGTAATCTTTATTTATATACCGCCATTTCACTGCACATCGGAGTCTCAAAGCGGTTTACAATTGTGATTTTTGGGAGTGGGGAGTAGAGGAGGCACATGCCAGACCTATTGTACATATTTTTAGTGGTAGGGGAAACCGGAGCACCCGGAGGAAACCTACGCAGACACGGGGAGAACATGCAAACTCCACTCAGAAAGGCCCTGGTCCAACCGGGATTCGAACCCAGCACGTTCTTGCTGAGAGGCGAGAGTGCTATCCACTCAGCCACCGTGTCGCCCAGTAAGAAGGTTCTGAGTTTGTATCCCGGTCGGAACAGGACCTTTCGTAGTGAAGTTTGCATGTACTCCCGTGTCTGCCTAGGTTTCCTCCGGGTGCTCCAGTTTCCCCTACCACTAAAAATGTGTATAGAATCCTCCTGCACTGTGGCGGCCACTGCTCCTGAAAGACGCCCCAGTGGCATCAGGATGGGTCAAAAGCAGAGAACACATTTTCCTACAGGGATGAATAAAGTCTACCATAATAACTGTATTCATCCTGATGGCCATTCCTGTGTCAGCGAGAGCCATAAAATCTGTGAGTGCATAAATACATTGCTTCTAACATTGTATCAAATGCAAGTCCATACTTTTCAGTTTCATGTATCATTTGCTTTCACTCGGCAGTCTTTTGTAAACATGGCAAAATGTGCAAATATTTGAATAGTTTTTCAAGCCGCTGTATGTCTCCTCTCAACACTTTTCTTCCTCGAGGCCATTGCCCGGTGGAGATCCCTGCTCTCTTTACACTGTAATTAAGTCACGCTGGATCCTTGAGCGCACAGAGCTGAGACCAATGCGTCGCTAATTGTCGTGGGTTTTAATTTCTAATGGAGCCAGAGGCCGATGGAGCGAGCTGCTAACGAGCTGCGTTTAGTGCGTGAAAGGGAGATCCATGTTTATCGCAATTGGGGAAATACGCGGTGAGACGCTCCAGTCCCTGAAGCACACACTGGCAAATGCAACAGTATTACGGAAGTTCAATATTTGATGTTACATAAAAGCTAGTGACGTAGCTCTAAATAATAGGTCAACGTTGCAACTGTCTTGTCTTTTAGAGGGAATGGTCCTGCTCTGTGATGTCTTACTTACAGAGACAAGGCAAAGAGAAGGGCATGTGCTTTAGGCTAGAGCAGGCGACTACTGCAGTATACATATTTAAAAGTAATTTTATGTGCATTCAATCAAGACTGAGTATTGGTCCGCTTAGTTAGGTCAATGAGCAAAATGTTGATATGATTCTATATCACTGTTTAGAAAAAAAGAGTAAATGCAGCATAGTGTTGAAAGAAAGAAACATACAATTGTTATTCTCACATCAGGTACGTCACTAGACTCTTAGGCCCAGTTTATACGGCGACAATGCAGCAGTTAAACGCTATAGTTGGATGTCGGTTGCTACCCACTGTTCATACGGAGACTGTGTTCCAGGGGGGTGAAACGTAAGTGTTCAGATCCAGCCTGCAGAGTGGGACAACTCAGAAACAGGAGCTTTTTCACACCCGCGAGAGGGAAAAAGGTGTGAAATCCCCCTCTGCTCTGAGCCCCGCCTCAGCGCTGCTCCCCGCACGTAAATTTGGACATGCGCAGTAGCGGAGAACAAACATAAACAACAATGGCGCTGCGCACACTAACTAGCTTCGTGGGCTTCCAGCGCGGCACAGAGGATAATTCTACTCCTTCGTTCGTCCAAACGAGACCACGCGAAGCTCTAGGTTCAGTTTCCATTTTCACAGCTGCTGTTAAAATGCAGAATGATGTTGGTACTTTCTGAGGGTCTGGCACAGGAAGTGAGTATACTGCCGAGAGGGGGGCTGGGCACGGGGCTGGGGGTCGTGTGTCGTGTTGTAAAGTTTCTCTGCCCACTACTGGCCGGGCGCTAGAACTACATCGTTTTTCAACCTCATGTGAACGCTGAGAAATTTGCATTAGGAGCCTGGTCGTTTCTGTTAATAGCCTGGAAACGTCTGCGCAGCGTCTCAGTATAAACAGGGCCTCAGATACGCTGCTCAGCGGGGGCAGACTTTCACACCTGCGTGAGGGAAAAGGTGTGAATTCTCTGCTGCTGATCTGACCCCCACCTCCCGCTGCTCCCCAGAAGTAAATTTGGACATGCGCGGTAGCCGAGGATAAACGTAAAACAACAATGGCGGTGGGTACGCTAACTAGCTACGTGTGCTTCGAGCACTACACAGAGGATAATTCTAATCCTTCGTTCGTCCAAACGAAACCACGCAAAGCTCTAGTTTCAGTTTCCATTTCCGCAGCTGCTGTTAAATGCAGAATGATGTTGGTGCATCTTTCACGTCTTGCAGAGAAAGTGAGTATACCGCTGGGGGGGGGCTGGGGCTAGTATGTGTCGTGTTGTAAAGTTCCTCTGCCCACTACTGTCCGGGCGCTAGAACTACATCGTTTTTTGATCCTCGTATGTACGATGTGAAATTTGCATATGGAGCCTGTCGTTTCTGTTAATAGCTTGGCAACGTCTGTGCAGCGCCTCCCTCTAAACTGGGCCTTAGCTACACTGCTCTGATTCATTCGGCATTTCCACCTTATAATCTGACACAGTGCATTGGGGTCTCGGGGTTCTCTCCCAGGAGACTTCGCACAGACGCAATTAGCTATGGTGTATTTCATCTAACTCACGGACAGAACATTTGTAAACAGACTTCAGGAGATGTTGCTGTGATAGCGTTAGCGGCTCACAAGACTCAGCAGGACACCAACACAAACAACACCGTGCAGCGCCGTAGTTGTTGTCATGTTCTAAGTGTGGTGCATGTGTTCATCAGTAACCCTAACCGTCTGCGCAGAGACAGCAACCATGGAGCGCCGTATGTAATGTTTTGAGCTCTTTCCCTCTGGAACCTGCTTTAAAAAGTTTGCGTTTTCAGACCCCTAAAACACCGGCTTTGTATGGTTGCTACACTGGATCTGGTGACTGTGGCAATATCACAGCCAAAGAAAGAAGAGCTCCAAACTGTTTTGAATCCAGAATTTTAAATCAAGATCTTGAAATAATCCATGACTCTTCTGGAAGCTCCCTGGAAAAGCCATGTTCCAGCTTCTTCCCTCTGGCTGAAGATATCAATGGCTGGGATGCAGGACCTCTCCGCATGCTAACAGCTTCTTCCCTCCTGCTGTTATCAGTTTGAACAAAGCTTTTTAACATTCTTAAACATTTTATTATTATTATAACTGTGTTTTGCATTTTTTAGCTTGTTTTAGCGTCACACTGGGGCACTTTTACATTCCAATGTGGGTCTACTGCAAAAATCAATTAAAATGAATCTGAATCCAAAGTATTTTTCCGTATGTATCCTGAGTGTGACTTAGTGTGGTCTCACTCTCCCCCGTGCACACAGCCCCTCGGTGACTGAGTGTAATCCGCTGCAGCTTATCTGTTTTGAGTGCAGTTTGCTTTTGCAGCCCCTTCCTCTTATTGTTTCAATATGTCAGAGCATTGTTTGAATGAGGTCACCCATTACCCATGTGGCTCGGGGCCAGTTCAACTTCAGCCCGTTTAATTGAATCTACAACATGAGTCAAACCAAACAGACTGCACTGACAGCCTCATTAGTTCACATTAAGAACTCATTCCACAATGCGCTGTGACTTTGACCAAATACTGCTCACAATAACATCAAATAAAGACCACATTTCCACGCGGCGCTCTCGGAAACGCAATAAGAATATATATTATACGCCGAGAGTTCCTATTTTTCTCATTCTGTAAAAAGTTAGTGTCGATGCCTTCGGGTTAAAGCAGGCCTCTGTTGGATGGCTGCTGTAATAGACTGACATTTTCCTTTTTAAATGGGATTTTTGAGAGAGCGTGATGAATTCAACCTGCCTGTCATTCACAACAGACAGAGTGGAGTGCAGCAAATATGCAAGAGAAACCTTTAGCAGAGATTGGACTATAGCGCCGTAAATAATGAGAGCTTTATCAGAATGCAGCGGAACAAACAAAGAGCCCTTTGTGTCGCATACCACACTGTTGATATCAGCGTGGAATATGTTAAAACTCATGCTCAGGGCTGGGACGTGGATCGCACAAGTCTCACTGAGCAAACGGCAAAAAGCACAAGCATAAAAACAAAATCTTTTTCATTTAAGTAGTACTTTAATAGTGCTAATAGGAGCACATATTTTACTTTCACTTTGTCCCAGACCCTCGTGCTGCACGACATATTACTGCACTAAAATTGTTTTATTTTTGCTTTTTGCTAAAGTCATTGAATTTGTATGTCTTGCTTCTTTATAATTCTAAAGTTGGAGATTTTAGACTTTAGACTCTTGCTTAATATAGAGATGTTTTACTGCTTCTTTATCTGCTAGAGTAAAAGATTGTATTTTAGATTTGAGTTTTTATTAGATTTTATATTATCATAGAGTTATTGTTCCTCTATCCTGTGCTGTGTGCTTCTCATTCCTACTGTCTGTAACTTGTGATGCAACTCTGAAATTTCCCCACTGTGGGACGAATAAAGGATCTCTTAATCTTAATCTACGTCTCAGTGTAGACGTAGATTTCTCCTTTGTGAGACCCATGAAGTTTATCTTATCTCATCACTTTTACTGGAAGTGATTCAAAATGGATTTCTCTAAATAGAATCCAAACTTTACCTGTCGAGTAGAAACTTTGTGACTGAAGCATCAGTGAGAAACCAAACCTAAGCTTTCAGCGCTTTTGTGTGTAAGAATCTCCCAAAAACCAAATGGAACTAATCCGGGAGGTGACATGGTTGTATATCTGAGCCTTGAGACTCTGTAATGGCCCGACAGACACATTATTTTTCAATCATTTACTAAGATAAAAAAATATATATTCATGTGTTCGAATGTCCAGGCATAAATGTCCAGGCATAAATTCAATGGAATTTTTTTCGAAAACTGCTCCAACTAATCTGACAGAGCTATTATTGTTTTAGTTAATACAGGCGGGTAAATCTTTCAGTCTCTAGATGTGCAAAGATTGTGTCATACCCCAAAAGATAAAGTTATTGTAAGAAGTAGGACCAAGGGTAACAGTTAATATGACAGGTCAGGAGAGGGGAGAGGTGTGTAAAAGCCACATTCTCTCAGACCTCTGAAGCAAAGCAGGGAAGGGCCTGGTTAGTAGTGTGATGGGAGACGTCTGGGAACATCAGGAGCCACAGTGACATCAGGAGCCACAGTGGGGCGGCTGCAGCTGTAAAGTGCAAAAACGGAGTGAAAGAATAAAGCCTTGTGAAGGGTCTTTAGACATTAGAGACCATAGCTATACCACCTAAAAGTGTGAAACTCATGGGCATTAGTATTAGTTCATAAATGGGTATTTTGTCACATCGTAATGCTACTTTTTCACTTAGCAGTTAATTAGATTCTAACATAACCTGTATAGTACACTCAACAACCAACCGTTTCAAAAAAAATTCTAGCTGTGTTTTTATGCACATATTTCCCCAATTAACACGCTGCATTCTGTGAGCCGTGCCATGATACAAACTGGAGAGGAGGAAATGCACGCTGCTGCTGCTGCTGCTGCTGCTGTAGAGAGGAGATAGGGCTGTTTGCCTAAGGCCAGGTATCAGCACCAAAACAAACATGGCCGACCATAATGAGCCTGTGTCTGCCCGAGGTAAAGACAGCTGCTGAGGCTCTACGCAACATGGCAACCGGCACCTGTCCACGGGCGCCAGTTCAGATACTTATCAAGTCCTTCAAGTGATGACGAGTGTGCTGGACTGGAAATGGGAGGATGAATGGTCATTTATACATCATTTTAACACCACAACTGATAATTAGGGACAAATATCTCTTCTTCTAGCTTAAATTCTTCTTCAATCTTTTGAATTCTTACTAAATGTAATAATTCAAAAAAGCCTCGGGTCTATTTGTTATATATTTGGTGAGTAGTTTTTATTTCATGTTGGTAACATGTCTGTTTTCTGTTTTCTTTCTTGAACACATTTATGAAACAATTATCTTTGAAGAAAAAAATACATTGTATTTCTACTACTGCTTCTTCTTCTGCTCTTCCTGCTACTGCCACTACAACTACTACTGCTCATCACTACTACTCCTACTGCCACTACTACTACTACTGCTACTATTACAACTGCTGCTGCCACTACTTCCACTTCTACTACTACTACTACTGGTATTACTTTTAAAACTATTATACTGCTATGATTATTGCTAGTACAATTATACTTCTACTACTTTACAAAACGTTCAAAATGAGATCGCAAAATGGCATTAGTCGAAGTTTAATAGTGTTGTCTTTTCACCGCAGAAGTCACACAATCTTTAAGTTGACATTTTTAAACAATCTGAATTCACAGGCCTGTTTGTTCTCCGCAGTAATGTGCGACTCCATATGGGCCTCTCATAAGGTCTGTGTGAGAGGATTTCATCTTAAGTGTTAAAAGTGAAATTAAAGAGGTGGGAGTGTGAACCAACTGTGCACAAAGACTGTAACTCATCGCACCATTAAGTGTGGAAAACGTGGGCCTTTGTCTGAGAGCACATGTTGAGGAGAACAGTGGTTTTATCAAGCATCTGTCTCTGGATCTGCACAGTTAATAAGGCTTTGATCTCTTGGGAGCAGGGGGACCAAGGCTGAGGGTGTGGCGGAACCTCAACAGACAGAATATGTTGTATATACAGGACTAGCAAGCGCACCTGTATATAAAGCACACAGGCAAAATTGTAAAAGAAAGTACATTTTGGCCACACTTGAATGTAAGCTGCAGGTTGCCATGTTGTAATGTAACAGTTATGACACAAATTAAGACGTCCTTTAATTTGTCCCACAGTTGGGAAATTTCGGTGTTGCATCGCAAGTTATGGGACAGTAGGAAAGAGGAGCACACAGCACACGTTATGGGAACAATAGCTGTACTAATTAAAATAAAACAAAATCTATAACTCTAGCATCAATAATAAGTATAAAATCTCTATCTTGAAAATTATAATAGATGTAAAAGTTTAACATTTGGCAAAATAAGAGGCAAATATAAAGTACTGTGTATTCTAGTGCAAGCAAAGTGTAGTTATATGTTAGCATCTGTGAATTAGCAGCAGTATGTTAGCATCTGTACATTAGCAGCAGTATGTTAGCATCTGTACATTAGCAGCAGTATGTTAGCATCTGTACATGAGCAATGTTTAAATATATACAGTATATAGCAGTGGTGGGCCAACCCCGGCCCATGGGCCAGATGCGGCCCTATGGACGTTTCTATCAGGCCCCCGAGCCCCCCTTGGTTTATATAGATAAACCAAGGGGTCCACGTGACGTGGAAGCGTCACGTGGCTTATCGTCCAGACGGTCTGCACCCAAATAGATATGGCACCAGCTTGTTGACGGATTACTTACGCCACGTTATTCAGTGTTCCCCGAGGGGGGCGTGACTGTTTACATCGGAGCCCCCACCACCACCACCCTCCTCCTTCTTCTCCTGCTCACCAGCACCGGGTGAGTACTGTGGTGCAAACACTGACCCCTGTCCGTCTGGCAGTGAAATAACAGTCTCGCCTCTGAACCGTGCTGCCTCCTGCTCTGAACAACGAAGCAATGCCGTCCTGAATCCGGGACTTACACAGCAAAAGAGTTCACATGTTAGACAAATAGAAACTGTGTGTGTTCCTCGCATCAGTTTCAAAAAATGTTTTTATTTGAATGGAAAACAAAATCATAACAGAAGGACAGCAGTTAGATGATCAAATCTAATTCCTGCTCCTTGTAAAAATCAATTAACTAAACCCACTGTTACTGATATTAATTTTAAAATTGCTATGCTTAATGTCAGCTCACTGTGCAACAAATCATTTTTAATTAATAATTTTATCCGTTCTTATGATCTTGATTTTATGTTTCTGACTGAAACTTGGCTTGACCAGAGTACAGGTAATGCGGTTTTAATAGAAGCAACGCCACCAAACTTCAAATTTGAATCTGAAATACGAGAAAATAAAAGGGGGGGAGGCATTGCTGCATTATTTAGAGATCGTATTATCTCTCATAGAATTCTCCTTGGAAATTTTCTATCATTTGAGTATATTTCTTTTAAAATAGAACAAAAACAATCTCCTTCTATTCTTATCATTGTCCTGTACAAGCCACCGCAGTCTTGTCACAATTTCTTTGATAATTTCACTGAGTTGCTTTCAGTAGTTTGCACCGATTTTGATAGTTTAGTGATTACAGGTGATTTTAATATTCATGTGGATAATGGCAATGACAAAAATGCAAAAGAGCTGAGTTCTGTACTTGAAACATTTGGTCTCACTCAGCACGTGAGTGGCCCCACCCACAGCAAAGGGCACACTCTAGACCTGCTGGTTATTACAAAGGGGGTTAATATTTTAAATGTAAATGTGGTTGACGTGGCTCTGTCAGATCACTTCTGTGTATTTTTTGACATGTGTTTTGATAGTAAACAACCATATATATCTGAATCTGCAATTGTCAGACACAGACACATAAATGAAAACACAACCGAACTATTCATGGGAATGATAAACTTTGAGAACACATTGTGTTCTACTGTTGACGAATTGT
The DNA here is from genome assembly GCA_964034765.1 of Knipowitschia caucasica. NCBI lineage: Eukaryota > Metazoa > Chordata > Actinopteri > Gobiiformes > Gobiidae > Knipowitschia > Knipowitschia caucasica. The sequence continues at coordinate 36,138,055 of OZ035827.1, read as the reverse complement.
TTAACTCTGTCACCGCCAATGTTATAAATGTTCTGGACATCATCGCTCCTGTGAAGGTTAAAATGATTACAAATAAGCCAAAGGCCCCCTGGACTAAAATGGACTCAGTCATGGTACAGAAGAGAGAGTGCCGTAGGGCCGAGCGGAAGTGGCGAAAATCCAATCTCCAGGTTGATCATGATATCTTCAAAAATGAGTTGTGCAAGTTTAACAGGGTGCTACGTAGAACAAGAGAAATTTATTTTTCTAAAACCATTGATGGCTGCAATAATAATCTACGACTTATGTTTTCAACAGTTAACGGATTAACAAACCCCCCTGTTCAGCTGCCATTCGAATTTGCTTCAGAATCTAAATGTAATGAGTTTGCACAATTTTTCAATGACAAGGTTCAGAGCATCAAAAACGCCATCACCTCCAAGGCAGAAATAACATTACAACAGCCGGTGAGGCTGTTTGAGCTATCGCACTTTGCACCAACAGATAATGAAACTGTCCAAGATGTTGTCTCTAGCCTTAGTTCCTCCACATGTAGCCTGGATGTACTACCCACTAAATTTTTTAAGTCTGTTTTGAGCAGTCTTTTACCTTTGCTCACACAAATAGTGAACATGTCTTTCTCATCTGGAACATTTCCAATGGCCCTGAAAACGGCAGTCATCAGACCCCTCCTAAAAAAGAGGAGTCTAGATGCCACAGTTCTTAAGAATTATCGCCCCATTTCAAATCTGCCGTTTATGGGAAAAATTCTGGAAAAAGTTGCTTACCAACAACTTACAGAATTCTTAGTAACTAATAGTTCCTTTGATGCGCTCCAGTCCGGCTTTAGAGCCAATCACAGCACTGAGACTGCACTAGTGAAGGTTACAAATGACATCCGACTTAACACCGACACAGGAAAAGTCACAGTTTTAGTAATGTTGGATCTGAGTGCTGCGTTCGACACAGTCGACCACGAGATCCTCATGCAGAGACTAGAGCACTGGGTGGGTGTCACTGGGACTGCCCTAAGTTGGTTTAGGTCTTACCTAGAAGACAGGAAATACTTGGTTCAGATAGGAAACTGTGTCTCAGATCATATGGCTCTGACCTGCGGAGTGCCACAGGGATCAATTCTGGGGCCTCTTCTGTTCAATATTTACATGCTGCCGTTAGGTCAGTTAATACGCTCCAACAATGTATCCTACCACAATTACGCTGATGACACTCAAATTTATGTCTCACTTACTGCAGGAGAACATGGACCAGTGGAATCACTCCTTCACTGTACTCAACAGATTAGTGATTGGATGCAAAATAACTTCCTTCAGCTAAACGCAGACAAAACAGAATTGATTGTCTTTGGTCCTCAGAAACAAAGAGAGAGCGTTATTCATCACCTCCAGTCTCTCTCCCTGGAACCTGTAGGCAAGGTCAGAAACCTAGGAGTTATAATGGACTCAGACTTAAATTTTAACAGTCATATCAAATCAGTAACATCAGCAGCATTTTACCATCTGAAAAACATTGCCAAAATTAGAAACATAGTGTCTAAATCAGATCTGGAGATTCTCATCCATGCATTTGTCTCCAGTAGGTTAGACTACTGCAATGGCCTGCTCACAGGTCTCTCCAAACAGGCTGTAAAACAACTGCAGTATGTCCAAAATGCTGCAGCTCGAGTCCTGACCAGGACCAGGAAATATGACCACATTAGTCCAGTTCTCAGGTCTCTGCACTGGCTTCCTGTGGCTCAGAGAATAGACTTCAAAGCAGCACTGCTTGTGTACAAGTCTCTCCATGGCCTCGCACCAGGGTACTTGAGCGACTTGTTAGTCCCATATGAACCGGCCCGGACTCTGAGGAGCACAGGAGGTAGCCTCTTACTGGTTCCAAGAGTCAGAACTAAACATGGGGAGGCAGCGTTTGAGATTTATGGAGCTAAAATCTGGAACAATCTTCCTGAAGATGTGAGGCTAGCATCTACTCTGGCAATTTTTAAATCAGGGCTAAAAACTGTTCTTTTTAGCTGTGCATACGGCTGAAGGATTTTATTGATACATACTCTTTTTTTTAATGCATTGTGGTTATTTATTATTTTAATCCCGTGTGTGCTTTTAATATTTAAAGTTTTTTTTTTTTTTTTTTTTTCATTACTTGTGATTTTATTCTGTTTTTAATGTATTTATTGATGTCTCTGATTTGTGTGATATTATGTGGGTTGTGAGGCGCTTTGAGTGGCCTTGTGTTGGAAAGGCGCCATACAAATAAAGTTGATTGATTGATTGATTGATATAGATGAAAACTTTAACATTGCTTTGTGCTGCCTGCAGATCTCTGGAGCCGCAGTCACGTTCTTCTTTCTGCTGCGATATTTAATGTTTAATATAATGTATAATTTCTTTGTAAAAATGTAAGCCCCAGAAAAACATTGGAAATTAGGTCTGGCCCCCCGCAGCAGACTGACTCCAATGTGGCCCTCAGGAGGAAACGTTTGCCCCTGCCTGGTTTCTAGTCACACAGAACTTGCCTGAAACTATAATGAAACAAACAAAGCTTCATTTTCTCTGTAATGAACAACTCCCTTAACCGTCAGCTTTCACTTCGTTACTCATTCACCAGTCTAGAGCGACAACAAATGTGTGTCCTATCGATACTAAAACTTCAAAATAATAAATCCATAAACTCTCCTCTGACAACACATCCCTAACCTAACCCTATCGTTGACTCCTTGCATTGGATCCCTTTAGCGACGAGAAATGAATCCTACACATTTGAACAATATTATTTCTTGTTTGACATAATTTCCTCTCGACCTGTTGCTTTGACACGAGTTTTGAGACGTGATTACTGGATCTGCGCCAAGTTCTCCCCAGACGAATCAGAGTGCTGCTTTGGGAGAGAGCTTTATGAACACGCCAGTAATAAGATCGAGCGCTCAGTCAGAAACACCAATCCTGTATTTTACATTGTTCTACAGTGGACTCCAAGGGTCTACGTTTTTTCTCAAACATTTACTCTGTTATAGGATCGAGAAAGCTTATTTTGTCAAACACATCTTATATTAGTAGTGCGGTCTGACAGTGTGACATCACCATGGTGTTAGCCTTAGTCTAGAGCCGGGTTGATTTGAGCAAAGCTGGAGCTAATTTTTGTATATGGGCATTTATTCCGTGGCCTTAGCTTTGCGCTGTAACAGGGGCAGTCGTGTTGCAAGGAAAGCTGGAGTTACCCCACCGAATAAAGACATCAGACTGATCAATCCATATATTCAAGATTCGAGATTCAAGAATTTATTTGCCATTTGCAGTAAAACCACATTGGAAAAACTGTGCAAGACTAGATGGTACACACGAGAGCTCTTGCCACGCCGCCATTTTTTAGGCGTCATACAACTTAAATGGCTCATAATTTGATTTACATTTAACACTATCGAAATATAATTACCATGGATCACAGAGAACAATAAACAATATATATTTAAGCCCAAAAACTGTGATATGACACTAACGGTTACTGAGCTAAAGGTGTTCACTTTTCAACTTAAGCCAATAGGAGCCAGAGCGAGTTGGAGCAAAACTTTGTTCATGAGCACTTCCCTGTTGGGCTTCCAAGAAAGTTGTCCATATATATACAGTCTATAGTCACACACAAGTTGAGTGAAACAATTCAGCTTTATTGTCTCTAAGGAACAACTCCCAACTGTTTCCTCGTACAGTAGATGCAGGAACCAAGTCTATAGGAAGCAACATTATTACTCTCATGATAATAATAGAACATGGGCCTGCTCTTTCCGGACTTTGTTTGTCGGCCCAGAAATTCAACAGCCTAGTATTTATTATTCAAGTTTTATTTTAAAGAATACATTTTACACCTTATTTCAGGCCATTCAAAGTTATACTGAGACTATTTACTTTGTCATTTCATGTTTTTGAATGTTAAATAATATACTCCAAAGAAAATATATGGCGAATAAAGTATCAAAGGTTAACAATGCTTCCTGTCTGTCTTTCTGTCTTTCCCTATGCCACCACCAGGGGGAGGAGTAAAATATGTTTGGTTTTGTTTGAAATTGTAAAATTACTGGCTGCCAACACAGGCATATGAAGTGGCACCTGGTGTTCCCAGAGTGCCACATCAGAGGTCTGTCTGGATCTGGCTTTCGCATGCAGGTATGGCCACAAATAGGCAAAGTAGGGTTAAGTGTGTTGCCCAAGGACACAACGACAGCAGACATCAGTGGGAGTCAGTGGATAAAGTCTTGTGGTGGGCTCGAACCCACAACCTTCAGGCTCAAAGGTCAATCCGCCACTGTCGCCCTTTTAGACAGAAGGGGCGGAGTTAAAAAGGTGCTACAAATTTGTGATATAACTTTTGTAATGGCTACAGTCAGTCATGTTTTTCTTTTTTTCCCCTATATAATCATATACAGTGCAATATGGATGAAGTGTCTTTCCCCTCACAATAGAGAGAATTTGCCCGAGAATGAGAGGATATCATTTTTGATACTTTTGAGCTGAACTACAGTCTCACATAGCAATAATAATATAAATCTGTGGAGGAAGTACAGAAAGTGTCAGGGCTGCAAAAGGTCACGGTACCTCAGGTGTTGCACATTTCTAAGAAAAGTTGTGTAACATGTAAAGAGCTGCAGTTTGATGCTAAAAATGTCCTGACCACACGTTTGACACCTCTGAGAGTGAACCGGCTGAAGGAGCAGTCGCCTGTTCACACTTTAGCACCTCCACGTCCCTTCCTGCCCTGCCTCACATCACATTATACATTATATATACTTTACCAATGTGTAAATGTGGTTTTTATTGCATCATTAAAACACACATTATTGAACAAAAAATGTTGTAAGAGCTCTAAAAATAAGTCCATATGTTGTTTTGATAACTCTCTTTTAGTTTGTCGTTGTGGGGCAGCTGCTAGAGTCGAGCCTTCCTCAGACCTGAACAAGAGGAAACTAACACATTGTAACTGCAGATGAGTCATCAGATGAGTCAATCCATAAATCTGTTTTTTGTTTCCATTTTTGACAAGACGGACAAGGTGTGCTGAAAAATAAAAATAATGTTTTAAAAAACTATCAATATTTTACAAATTGTTCAATGTTTCCAGTAATTACTGAGAAATATCGAAATACTCTTTATCCACACATGAGCCTGAGAAGAATTTTCAAATATCAATCTTCATTGAATGGGATGGATCAATTATGGTAATATTTTTGTTTGCATAATACATTTGAAAGAGGAGAATTTAGATAGCAAGGGAAGGGGATCATAATTTGTTCTAGAAGTTTCTGATATTAGAGGAACTCTTGTGAAGAGGGAGCAATGTTGTAAAAAGAGTACATTTTGCATAATTTGTGCGGTGTAATTTTACAAACATAAATATAATAAGACTGATTTTGTTGAATAATATCTCACTTTTCTGTCTGCGCTCCCTTCCTCACTTTGCTCTTCACTCTATCTTCCTGTCCGGGCAATATGACTATTAAAACAACAAGTCCTATATACGACCCCTGAGGGACCCCTACAAAAACGCAGGGAAAATGTCCGCACTCTGGAGACCCATTTGTCTCCTGCGCTGCTCCGGGAAGCATTGCCCCATTCCCATTTCCTCCAACGTAATGTTTGCTTTGCACCCGCTGCCAAAAGTCAACAATAAGCAGTCATTTTTCATTTTTGAGCCATGCCTCAAAAACATGTCATTTTCCACCGTTTTCCTTTTTTCTTTTGTTTTCAATTTTCCAACACGCTTAAGGTTAATAGTGGAAGATTATAGCGTAATAGCCTTTGCGGGTTGTTGATTGTGAAATAAAAAGCCAATTATCTTAATAGGATATTGGAGGTAATGGCGGAATTAAATGAGTGTGACAGACAGCACAATAGACGCGCTGTCGCCTCAGCCCTTGTTATAATTAATCCAGCCTTATTAAAAATGCAAATACTCAAAGTCATTGATGGAGTTTACATGTTTTGACTGATTTAATTACATGGAAAAATGAAATGCAATGGGGGTTTTTTTTTTAGATACTTTATTATTGTCTCTTGCTGGAGTGTAATAATGCGCTTAGCACCCTTTCCGTCGTTTAGCAGAAGGATGTAGTGAGCGAGGCGACCCCAGCCGAGCAGAATTCTATTATTTAGAAGCATTTTCTGTGGAAGTACCTCGCTGTTCTGTGTGGGCTGCAGCTTCATAACGTTTAGAGTTTGTCCTCCTACAGTGGATCAGTGAGATGCAACAGCAGACCCAGCGCTGGCTTCCTCTCCAGGACAAAAGCCTCGTCGTTGTAAATATGTAAAGGCAGTTTTGGTTTCGGGTGGATTTACTTTAACTCAAGAAGTCCCAGAGCAGTCAATTTGACGGCTTTTTGTTTTGGAAGCGTAATTACTCTGGTTTGGGTCTTCATAACTGTATGATATTTTCTGTATCTAAATGTCTAGACTAGAAGTGCTAGTTACCATAGCAACACACTGTTGGGTTAGGGACATGGGCCTCCTGTACTGGCCCCGCTCCCATCTCTGTGTGGAGTGAGAGGACAAATGCCCAAAAATAACAATTGGAAACTGCTTTGTGACTCTGGTCTGTGAAAGGTGCTATATAAAAAAAGATTACTTCCTTACTTACATATTGTGACATTTTTTTTTATGTTCCTCATCAAAAACCTGGGATGTTTTTTAAGCTCAGTCTATGCTAATATCAGGAACACCGTTTTCAAACTTGTATAAGAAATCCTGGGCAGATCTCGTACCCAAATTGTTTGAGTTTCTCCAGTTAAATGAGGTTCTTTACAACTTCCACATTAAGTTAGATTGCACCTTGTTAGACGTTTTATTATAATGGCAGACCAAATTGGAATCCTCATCCTGAAAAATAATGTCTCATATTTTCTGCATATCTCTATATAGTATACATGATTTCACTGTCTCAATCCTCATTAGTTTCTACAAGGGGTTTCTAGACTTCTTTAGGGTCCCCTCATCTTCCAAACCTGACCTGTCACATGGGTCAAATGCTGGCTGCGAAATAGTTTTAACTTTCCGTCTTGATCAGGCTACTCTGACATGTTGTCCATCATTTTGAATAATTCATTGGAGTTTAAGAAAGCATATACACATAATCTTTCAGTCAGAAATACTCAGCTTTTTCCTTATGCCCATGTTTGGTTTAGTACCAACATCCTTCAACTCGTTTTGTTCAGAAATATCTACTAGAAATAAAATGCAATACAATAATAATAAGTGTGGAGAAACTTACTTCGATAGCAAAAAATGTAAATACACCAGATTAAGGACGGAAAGGTTCATTTAAAACCAACGTTCCAAAAGAAACCAATGGATAGCTTGGTACGCAAGTGTAGCAGGTCAACTATAATGTTTTCATTTCAGCCAACAAAAATAACTAACCCTAAACCCTGAAACGCCAAAGTAAACATTCTCAAGATCATGTTTCAGGGCCTACATGAACGCAGACAATGCAGCAAAACAATTGACTGGAACAGAGAGCTGATTGTCCGAATACCTGCCATCGAATGCCTCTATTGAGTTTGTTTTGATCAAATGTGGCAATTAGTGACATTTCTTACTTAGAAAATAACCTCTTCTGACTGACGATAATTTGGCTTGAGATAAGAAATTACATAAGACAAGTCTCTCGCCTCAATGACAGATAATTGGCAGAACAAGCGACAAGGCGGTAGTACATAGAAGTAAATGCAACAGCCAAATAATGTGTTTATTTTTCTAGTTCAATCAATCAACTTTTATCTATAAAGCGCCTTTGCAAACAAGGCACAAAGCACCTCACATCAAGCATAAATCTAAAACGTTAAAATCTATATACATAATAAAAAAAATACAATTGAAATCCCACTGGGCATTAAAAACAAACATTTAAAGGTATATTGGAGGATTTTCTACTTCCGGGTGGATCATCAAGACTATTGGTCCTCCTAATTGTCATTCTGATGATATGTCGTCAAATAAGACCTTGTTCTAAAAGTGGAGAGTGCGGTTCTTTCCTAACATTTGGGGAAATCCTCCTCTATACCTTTAATATCACAAGAAATATCAAAAACATTAGTAATTAACATAAGATGAGTAATTAAGCACTTTAAAACGGTACATATTCTTAATTAATCATAATTTATCTCTGGAAATAGGTCATGTGTCTTTCTCTCAAGTGGAAAACCTGAACTCTTTACATGATCCGCGTCGATAAAGCTGGTAAACGTAGATTGTTTGTGGTTGTGGACGTTGTCAGATGGAGGACATTGATCGGGGCTGTGCAGAAGACAGACAGGCGACATTGTGTTTGTGCGTCTCCTTTGTTCTGCTCATGTACCACTCGTGTGTGTTTGTGTCGATACACACATTGCACATATGAAACCACTCTGTCAATATCGCAGCGTCCTTTTTAAACACTTTTTTAAACATTTTGTGTCTTGCTGACTTCTAGATTGTTAACGATGAACCTGTCTAACATAATATTATCTTACTGCGACGAGGCGTGGCTGAACACAATCTATTTTCTCTATATTTTTCTCGACAATATTTACTTTGGCGTTCCGTGTTTTAGAAGACATCTGTCAAACACAAATCCAGCCCCAAAGATAATTTTGTGTGACCCCTGAACGTTTTCCATTTTTATGACTCACTTGTAGCATTAATTGCATTTTGTACATGTGGCTACCATGGCATGTTGTACCTAATTTTAAAGCTAATGGTTTCAAGAATACAACCATGAAATTGTATGTTTCCCCTAACCCAAAACTTAGTTACATTTAGTTAAAAATATCATTGGGAGCGTCAACAATCACAGCCTTCAACAGCTTTGGTCCAGTTTTGGTTCAATCCAAACAAACAGTGACTGAACTGAAATCTACCAAAAATATCTGAACCTTCATAATGTAAGAAATAAATGCAACATAGCTTTAAAATGAGGTATAACATGCTATTGCAGCTCATCGTAAGTTGCAAACCATCATTCATTTGCCCAGGTCTGGTGAAAAGAGTTTGAAAACAGAGCATTTAGACATTTAGCATTTTGAGGAGGAACCATGTATTGAGTCCTGTAAAAAAAGGGGGAAAAAATACTTGGGGTACCTAACTTTCAAACACAAAATAGATATTTTAGTTCTCGGCCACATTTTTAGACCAACATTTTCAGACAGAAAAGTGAAAAAGAGAAGACCACCCTCACTCAGCCCGATACAGCTCTCATCCCAAAGCATCAAATAGTGACTCAGAAGGCCTCTATGTTACAGATGTGCAATGTTTCTGATGAGGTGAAGACAGCAGGTAGTCTTCTTGTTGGATAGAACACAACTTACTAAAAAATATTAAATTTGAGGTAATAATTGCTTGAATTGCGTGATTTTTTATCTTAATTTAAGCACATTCTGCAATTTAGACCTATTTAAAAAACTGTGGCTTTATTTTCTCATTCCAAGGAAGACATTTCTTGTATATTTTAAAACAAGATAAACTTGCTTGTCCCATTGGCTAATCTTGTCAGAATGTGCTTGAATTTAGATACATTTCACCAAATCTAAGCATTTTTTAAAACTTATTTTTCATCCTTTTTTGGAGCTTTAATGCCACACAATGAAAATAAAATTTGGATTGTTATATGAATTTCTTCAGTTTTTTACTCAAGTCTAATTCCCTCCATACCTTCCTCCCTTTGCACTTGACACCGTTTGGCCGTAAGCTGCTGCGGCTTCTCCCTGACGTTATCTTAATGCAGTCGTGTCAACACTCCCGCTATAAGAAACTCCGATAAAAGGCCTTTTGATTTTTAAAGAGCATTTATTTGGAGGCTACAAAGGAGACGTTAAAGTTAGCGTTGACAGCGGGCGGATCAATGGCGGTGTACATCAGCACGCCGCGTTGAAATGGAGAGCATGCCATCGATCGGCGCGCATTAGTGCTCCGGAGAAATGTACGCGGAACAAAAGCGCGTCTGTTTGAGGGGGGACCGCGCACTCCCGGCAAGTCTATTGGCATGTCATTGTTTATGGTGCCAGCTCCCGATGCGTGTTTTCATAAAGGAATCCCCCGCTCTCAAACACATCTGGAAGAGGTTTGTACAGTAAGTGAGTTTGAGGTTGGATCGAAGCAGACGTGACCGAGTTTAGACTGGAGGTTCACTGAGAAGAGAAAGAAGAAGAGTTGCAATTTACTGCAAAGAATGATACAAAAATAAGAAAAAAACTTTAATTTGAGCACTTTTTGAATGCCAGTGGCCAATCTTGTTATCAGACAAATCTGCAAAATTATCTTGTTTTAAAAAGATATAGGAAACGTCTCCCTTGGAATGAGAACACAATGCAACAGTTCTTGAGATAAGACTAAATGGCTTTGTCCCATTGTCAAACAGTCAGAATGTACTCAAATTACCTGAAAGATATTTTATCATTTTTTGCAGTGAATGCAGTTAGTTGCTGCCTGAACATTTTTTATTAGCTTCTAAAACATTCAGAAGAGTAAAGCAGTTACTATGTATTGCACAATTTGAACCAAATTATAAGATTACCCAAATATTTAAGATCAATTCACTTAATAAGGTTACAGGCTGTGACAGAGGCTTCTACTCTGAAAATGGTCAAATCCAGGTTAAAATCAGTTCTGTTTAGCTGCAGACAACTGAAGGATTGTAGTTTCACTCTTTAGTGATTATTTAAGATTGTAATGCCTTGTGTGATTGTTTTTGAATCTTGTTGTGTTAAGCAGTTTGACTACTGAACTTGCCTTGCCTTACCCATTTGCGGCCTCATGTATTGGTCCCAGGACTCTAGATCTGCTCTGGTGCCTCTTGAAGCCATAAATACTTATACACATCCATATATTTGTGCGTTCAAATCTCACAAACAAAACAACAGTAAAATCTAAACAATACCAACATTGCTCAGTTTCAAAAGTCCATTTACGTTTGACTGAGACAGGAGCTTTAGACAGAAGGAGCGGAGTTACATGTTTGTGCCAGAAGTTACTCTTATCAGTGTGTTTTGGATAAGTAAACTAAACAACGTGTATCATGGCTAAAAGCTCAATAAAGTCTATTTCGCATAATTTATGTCCTTGAAGAAAAAAAAGTTCCCATCTGTCAAACCACTCGCTCTCTTGAATACAAATGGCATGATGAATTGTCAATTTTTCTTACAGTAATATTGATTTCAGTGGGTTTTTTTTTTTATCTTTTGAATGTGACTTACAACACAACACCCAGAGATCGATCCTTCCTGCAATAATAAATGCACTTTGCTGAAATCTCTTCTCTTGCAGCACTTCACAAGCTTTCACATTACAGCTGTGCTTTTCTACTACATCACAGGATACAGAGGCTCATTTACGTGCAAAGGTGGAAACTATGTGCTTCCTCCTCTCATATTTTTTTCCACTCTTTCTCCCTGAAGGGACAAAACACAATTACTCCATTGTGGCCTGTACAGTACAGTAGTATATAACATTGTACGCATTTCACATGGAGAGAGGCATCATTGTTATAGTGATGAATATGCCCATGGACCACAGGGCACGGGCTTGGCTGGGGGGTCGCCAACAGGGCATAAATCCAGCAAACTATAGAGCACGCTGATTGGATTAGGCTCTTGTAAACAATGAGTTATTTCTGTAAATATTCCAATCCCACTGGGCCGGATTAAAGGCAGCGACGGGAGTAACATGAACCAAAAAATGTGTCTGATATTTCAACGCCGTAATTCGGTTTAATGGAATGAACATAAGCAGTGTGGACGAGGTATACCGGGAAGCGGGGAATACTTTTTTGTGTGGGTTGGACCATAGACTGTGTATAGATAGTGCTCGTGGATGAGGTTTTGCTCCAACTCGCTCTGGCTCCTATATTGACTTACATTGAAAAGTAAATTCCTCTCACTCAGTAACTCACTCAATATTTTGGGCTAAAAAAATCTGTGTTTTAGCGCTCTCTCTCATCTCTCTTTTTTTATGATATTTTTGTGAATCCAGATATGAGCCATATAAGGATTGACCAATCAGATGCCTTCGTTCTCGGGGGAGGCTGGTCCCAAGGCTCTAACGCTACATCCACACAAAAAATAACCATCCACACAAAAAATAACCAATAAACATTTTCTGAAAAGTCGGAGTCAGCTTAGTAAACTTTTGCGTTCACATGAATTAAGTCAATACACCCAAAAATGCTGTGAAACTATGCCAGGTCTGTTGGGGGCGCTGTGACAGAATGATATCAAGGCCAGACTTCTGTGAAGGGATGTTTTGCTGTGAAGAAATGTGTAAATAGACCTCAGGAGATGTTGCTGTAATAGCGTTTGCGACTCATAAGCTTCAGCAGGACACAAACAATACTGTACGGCGCGTTGTTGTTACGCAGGTGGTGATGACAAACCCGACTCCGAGTCTCTGCGAAGAGACAGTAACCACGGAGATTCTTTTTATTTGCCATTTGTTGTAAGACCACGTTGGAATACATTTGCAAAAGTCAAATGCAAAAAGTGTGCCCCAGGAATAAAACAAGTATAGAAGTACAGAGTTTGAGATCTTTCAGACCCTCAAAACGCCAGCTTCATTTCAATGATGCACTGAATGGATAAAGTATTTTTTGTTTAACAAACTGGAGTGGCATATACCTACATATAGTGGCATAAAAAAGACTTGGCAATTTTTTTTTTGCAGTAGTAGACAGTAGATAGCAGAGATATAGAAAATATATATTCAGATACATGTTTTTCTCCATATCGCCCAACCATAGTTACGGGTGCAATCGCTCGTCTTGTCTTCATTTCCCGACAGCCTGAATGTGACTTTGTGTGGGCAGGGCCTCAGTCTGCTACGGAGCCCGCCCTCATGGCCCTCACATGCAGCAGGCAGCCGGTCCTTGAGCCGTGATGTACGATGTGTGCTCAGCCGGCCCCTCTTCTGCATATCTGCCCATTCATCTGCTCCGCTCGTTACGGGGTCATTACCTGCAATTAGTGAATCATGTCGCTTTAATGAACACGCTTCCAGAGCCCCGAGTGAGAGATCTGCACAAGTCACCGCAGACAGGTTTCCGATACACACCTCGGCATGTGTGTGTGTGTGTGTGTTGTGCTAATGCTGTAGTGTGTTCAGGTGATTAGAGTATTACTTTGTTAGTGTTTATCATATCGGACAGGTCTTTTGTTTGTGAATATATAACTCCTTATGAAGTCATTATAAACATAATTGTTGCAAAATTTGAAAGAACAAACACGTTGCATTGTATGCGTGTGTATTTCGGACCTTAGACGTGTTGTTTAAATGAATCATACATCTGTTGCATACTTGTGAGAAAGAGCCCTGTGAGTCACTATCATAGACTGTAAATATCAATGGACGAAGTGACGCCTCTTTCCTACTTTGAAATGTGGGCAAATTTCAAAAGTAAGTAAGTAAGTAAGGTTTATTTGTATAGCGCCTTTCACAGACCAGGATCACAAAGTCCACAACGGCTAAACTAGACTGGTCCAAAAAAAAACCTTTGCGAGGAGAGCTGATTGGCTGAGTGATTGTGGTCTTGTCTTTTTCACTGTGTAGAGCCAGGAGCTAGTTATCCACCTGATCAGTTGCAGTCACACCACACAAACTAACTTGCCCTGACAACTGTTCTTGTCTTTTGGCGAGAGAACTGTGTTTATCGCAGTAACGAGATGAAACTCTGGCTTCTCACATCTTTGTAAACGCTCTTGTCTTGTTAGCTGATATCCTCCATTAGTTCTTGCTGTGTCAACACCTAAGTCCCGAGTGCAACAAATCCTAATCGCTTCTCGTGACCGGGATGTGTCTCCTGCCTGTGCCTCTGTGCTACTGTACTCTGTGTGTGTTTATGTGTGTGCCTGTATGCGCGTATGTGTGTGTCTGTGTGTGCGCAATTCTCACACAGTCATGACAAGGCTCTGTCTCCTGCCTTCTGCCTTCGCCTCTGCTCTACTGTACTGTATGTGTGTGTGTGTGTGCGTGTGTGTGCGTGTTTGTGTGTGTGTGAGAGAGAGTATGTGTGTGTGTGCGCAGTTGTAGACGTGTGTGTGTCCCTGGCGGAGGCTGCTGAGTGTTTAATCTGGCCCGGTGGCGCGCCGTTGGCCCGGCTAATCACAGTTGTATCTGTGGGAGAGCGCGCAGCCAAGGGGAGCGCAGCGTCGCTAACAGTGCCTGACAGACTCATTAGAGAGACCTGGCATTGAGCTAGCACTATACCACACTCACTCGCCTTGCACGCACACACACACACACATGCGCACACACACATGTATACGCGCGCCGGCGGTAGGAACAGCGCCCGTATGTAGCAGTGGAAGGCAGACAGCGGCTTGGATAAAAATGGCACGTTCCCCCCGGTTTAATCGCAGGGGGATCCTCGTGTGAGAACAAGCGAGGCGGTGACCCCTCGCAGTCGCGGCCCGAGCGCTGACAAGAGCCCGAGGAGAGACGGGGATGGGGAGGGGAGGGGAGGGGGAGAGGAAGGGGGAGGCATGCCAAGTGTTCGGTATTACAGTGCAGGCCGAGACAGTGGTTACAGTTGGGGATAGGGAAGTCCAATGTATTATTTGTATAGGCCTGTCGCAAACAGCAAATATGATGCATTATTTGTGTCCAATGGGTACATGATTTTTAGCATGAATGCATTTTGTTTTGTCACAACAGAAAGGGTCTGATAACAGTAAAAAAAAAAAAAAAAGTGAAGAAATCAGACACAACATGCGTTCTTCATCATTATAAAATGTGTTATCTTGTGCATACCTAGAGAGAGCCCTGCGAGTCTCTTTTTGATGTGATTGGTCGAGTGAGGTTGGTCTAAAGAAATGACAGAAGCCAACAATACTGTACATGTGACAATTAGTGATGGAGTATTACAGTGTTCTATTGTTGTGGTTTGAAAGTTAGGTACCCCAGCTTTAGCATGATCCTGAGAATTTACACTTTTGGCTTTTCATCTTTTAGCTTGTTAAATTTGCAGGAGAAATAATGAAATGGGAAGTGGGCCACGGAGACTGACACAGGACGGGATTCTCACTCTCACTGTCTCCTTGCGACCAGCAACAAACATCCATCCCACTTCAATCCGCTGCTGTACATTATTTTAAAACTGAAAAAGAGATGGAAATTGAACATTTCGACAAATTATGTTTTGCCTTTGATTAAAACAGTTCATTTCAAATTGATGTTAAAATGAATTATTTAAGCCAATCGTTTTTTGAACCAGAAAGTTTAAATAATTCATTTACAGTTGTTTTAATGAATCCATGTTTTTCCAACTCCCAAACTTAAAATGTAAAAGTAAAATGGTCAGGGTGAGCGAAACCCTCCCATCTAGTGGTAGAAGTGGGGCATTACATTCTGCTTTTATATCGATACATTTAACATGGAGTGTTTTAACGCAAAGTACACTGCGAGGTAAAAAGCATTTGAGACATTTTTCAATTTTTAATTTTTCAATTTTTCATTTTTTTTTATGTCATCATGGTTTTAGATTTCATCATATCGAGACGAGTTTGAGAGCAGCATTTAAAGAGAAGGGGCGGGCGGACATTGCTATAAAGCTAAAAATGTACGGTCTGTTCTTTGTATACGTGTGAAGTAGGAATTCTCCAGGTGACATTTATCCACGTTTGCCACACTCTGTGACAAATGGCCTGGTAGCTGCGCACTTGGCACAGCGGTCGGGTTAATTGGCGCTCGGCTGCAGAGGGGGCACTAGGCTGCGCTGGAGAACAGGTGAATGTAAAACAGGTCATGCAGGAGTCAGTGCGCTGTGCCAGATGCTGCTTCGCACTGGGGACACATACATCAACACTATGGGCCCACAGGAGACAACTGTAAACAAACCTTCCACTGCCGTTGCTGGCATCACACCACGGGCACTTCACACATGAGGCTGGAATAATGGGCCAGCTTTAAATACAGTCCTACCTGTCACAGTTCTATCTGAGGGTTACCAAAAATGCCCTCCAGCAGCACAATAGGCCTGCTATTGGGAAACAAATACATCGAGTTCAATCACCCAGCGCCTAAAATCTGAAGTTTTTTGTGTTCTCTGTTTTCTCACGATTTGTAAATGTACCCAGCAACTGAATCAAACTTGAGTGAATCAAACTTGAACACACAATCTGTGTCTTAACCCGTCAGGATCTGCATCACGGTGGGGCAGCAAGATTAGGATTAGGATTAAAATTGAGATCCTTTACTTGTCCCACAGTGGGGAAATTTTAGTATCTGTAACTGTTGAGGACCAGTTTCAGAACAGTAGGAATGAGGAGAACGCAACACAAGAGAAATGAACAATAAAAAATAAAATTTTAGCATGATTAAGAAGTAAGTATAAAATCTCTAACTTAGCATACTATTGAAGCAAGTATAACATTTCTGTATATCTTAGCATGTGGCTCTATATTGCACATTTGGACATTATTCAATTTATTAATGCACAGATGAGTAAAGGAAAGTAAAGATCCAGTCTCAAAATGCAGCCTTTCCGTGTGGAGGTTTCATTCTCTCTGGGTCTGTACAAACACAAACTATAGATAACATCCTCCAGCTATGATTCTGACCAACAGCCCCAACATCTGGAGATCGGCCTCGGGCGCTGCACTTTAGTGACCGCTGGTCCTGACCGAGGCTCTGTAGTGGCGTCCAGTGAAGGAAGGGTCAAATGCAGAGGACAAGGTTTGACGTGGTCTAGAAAAGAAGTGCACATAGACTGGTTATATCAATCAATCAATCAATCTTTATTTATAGGGCGCTTTTCCTGCACAGGGCAACACAAAGCGCCTCACAGTCCACACCACACAATGCACAAATCATCACCATTAAAAACACATATGTAATTAAAAAGCATTAAAATCACATAAGTAATTTAAAAACATAAGAATCACACAAGTAATTAAAAACAATAAAATAGTTAAAAACACAAAAGTTACAACAATAAATAACAAGGTGTGTTAAAAAGATAAAATTCTCTAGTTGTATGCACAGGAAAAAAGAAAAGTCTTTAACATGGATTTGAACATTGACAGAGAGGCAGCCAGTCTCACATCCTCAGGAAGACTGTTCCAGACTTTAGCTGCATAAATCTGAAAAGCAGCCTCCCCCTGTCTAGTCCTGACTCTGGGCACTAACAGAAGTCCCGTCCCTGCGCTCCTCAGAGTCCGGGCTGGTTCATATGGGACTAGCATATCATGGATGTACTTTGGTGCAAGGCCATGGAGAGACTTGTACACCAGGAGAGCTGCTTTAAAGTCTATCCTCTGGGCCACGGGAAGCCAGTGCAGAGACCTGAGGACCGGACTAATGTGGTCGTACTTCCTGGTTCTAGTCAGGACTCGGGCTGCAGCATTTTGAATATACTGCAGCTGTTTTACTGCATGTTTGGAGATACCTGTGAGCAGGCCATTGCAGTAATCCAGCCTACTGGAAACAAAAGAATGGATAAGAATCTCCAAGTCTGCCCTGGACACAATATTTTTAATTTTGGCAATATTTTTCAGATGATAAAAAGCTGCTGATGTTACCGATCCAATGTGGCTATTGAAGTTTAAGTCAGAGTCCATTATTACTCCCAGATTTCTGACCTTATTTAAAGGCCTTAGGGAGAGAGACTGAAGGTGACAAATGACGGTCTCTCTTTGTTTCTCGGGACCAAAGACAATCATTTCAGTTTTGTCCGCATTTAGCTGGAGAAAATTGCATTGCATCCACTCACTGATCCGCTGGATACAGCGAAGGAGTGAGTCCACCGGTCCATGCTCTCCTGCAGTCAGTGAGACATAGATCTGAGTGTCATCAGCGTAATTGTGGTAGGACACTTTCATACTTTGAATTAACTGACCTAATGGCAGCATGTAAATATTGAACAGGAGAGGTCCCAGAATCGACCCCTGTGGCACTCCGCAGGTCAGGGCCATATTATCTGAGACATAGTCTCCAATCTCCACACAATACTTCCTTTCTTCTAGATAGGACCTAAACCAGCTTAGGGCGGTACCAGCAACACCAACCCAGTCCTCCAGTCTCTGCATGAGAATCTCATGGTCAACGGTGTCGAAAGCGGCACTCAGATCTAACATGACTAAAACAGAGACTTTTCCTGCATCAGTGTTAAGCCGAATATCATTTGTTACCTTGACTAGAGCGGTCTCAGTACTGTGGTGTGGTCTAAAGCCAGACTGGAACATGTCAAATGAGTCATTAGATATTAAAAATTCAGTAAGTTGTTGGTAGGCAACTTTTTCAAGAATTTTTCCCATGAAAGGCAGATTTGAGATGGGACGGTAATTTTCAAGTACCGCAGCATCCAAACTGCTCTTTTTTAGGAGGGGCCTGATGACTGCCTTTTTCAGGGCCATTGGAAATGTTCCAGATAAAAAAGACATGTTTACTATTTGTGTCAATGAGGGTAATAGACTACACATAACAGACTTCAGAAATCTAGGAGGTAGTACATCCAGACTGCAGGTAGAGGAACTAAGACCTGTGATTATCTTTTTAACAGTTTCATCATTGACAGGTGCAAATTGAGCTAGCTCACAAAGCCTCACTGGATGTATTATAAGGTTTTTCAAACAGCAAACATGGATTTTTTGTGGTGACTTAAACATTAACCGGCACAGTCCACATAAACACATGGTTATAGATTATTTTGACGCTATACTGTATATTATCTGAACTTTTGTACAAAAATAACGGCACAATCGGTAACGCTATGTCGATACTGCGAGCCAGAGTGTAAGCAGTACGCTCATGAATGAACCGCTGCTCATCTGGAGATGCTTATACAGGATGAATTAATTTGCTTTTACTGCATAGAAAAGGGGGGGTGGGATAAGTACATTTTTCCCTCACTTGTTCGTCTATGCAGTGTTTTGTTTACATAATGCTTTCAACATTAACTATTCAAATGCAGGTCCATTCTAATCTAACTATGTAAACTATAACATTACAATCAGGGCTGTCACAGTTGAATAATGGATGGACAATATATAGATACAGGAATATGTTTTTTTATACATCCCAAAAGCTGTGAAATGTGTCTTTATCATTAAAAGTAATCAGCGAAAACATGTAAACAACACATTTGAAGCATGATTAGCCGTAGAAGTGAGAATTAGCTTTTTTATTATCATAATTTGGCTCAAGTTTGATCACCATACTGAGAAAATCGCAACTATCTTTTCACTATTGCAAAGAAAATGTACAGACGATGAATATTGAGCCCAAAATATATTCTTCCATTCATTAGATATTGAACGACACATCAGTATAGTAATAGTAA
Source organism: Knipowitschia caucasica (assembly GCA_964034765.1). Classification (NCBI taxonomy): domain Eukaryota; kingdom Metazoa; phylum Chordata; class Actinopteri; order Gobiiformes; family Gobiidae; genus Knipowitschia; species Knipowitschia caucasica. The sequence continues at coordinate 36,118,780 of OZ035827.1, read as the reverse complement.
TCATCGTGGCCGGGGTTATTATTATACATTCATAATAAAATTATAATGGACAGAACAACAGCACAAAACCAAAATGATCTCTATAGACTTTTCAGAACACATCCTAGTCTTCCTATTGCAAAAATACTTGTCTTTTGTTGCATACATCCTGTCAACACTTGAACTAATTATTTTCAAACGCAGACTGCAAAAACAGAGCTATTAAAAGCTACAGCATACGCCCTCCATTCATTTCATTCCTTTGCCATTTTTAATCCACTTTTTTTCTGTTACCGTGCCAACTTTACTTCACCTGAAAGCCAGGAAGAGCCCCCAATTTGATTCCACCCCCCACCCCTTCTCGTTCTTTCCTTTACTCCCCACAACACGACAATGGCTTTAGTTTGGTCTGCGGAGAGCGGCTTTGACATTGAGGGGATGTGATGCGATGAATTGTAGTGAATAATGTATTCTGTGGAAAGAGGAGAGCAGCAGATGGTAGCAGGTTGATCGTGTGTGTGTCCTCGAATGTGTGTGCGCGCTTGCAGTGTAATGATCATGTGTGGAAGTGGGTGACGTCCGAAGCAGCGGGGGGAGGGGCGTTTGAATACATGTCTCTCTTTGTCAGATAAAACATGCAAATTGTGGATTATTTTAATGCATTTTTTTTTCTTCTCCGCAGACCTAAGACTTAATCCGTAAAGCAGGGGAAATGAAAACAGTGTACAGTATGACGCGTCCCTTCAAACTCCACAATTTCTATGTTTTTCATAAAGGAATGCGCTGCCAGCTGTCTAGAAATGGCTTTAATTTGGCTTTGCGGTAGTTATGGCTGAGCACGCGTGATTGCATCCTCGGCAGTGTAATGGAGAAGAGCCGGCCGTTTCCCAAGATGATCGCCTCCACTTTTGGAAAATAATTGGGAATTTTAGTAAAAGGGTTTAAACATTTGGAACGGGAAGAAACAAAATGAGTACATTTTTCCAAGAGGCTGTTGATTTTTCGTTCAAAATATCTACAAAGAGGTCTTTTGTGGGTGACACGCTCCTGTTGAAAAGAACAAATATGATGCATTTTAGTGATTGTAAAAAGATTTTGACGATATTTACCTTGGCATATTGTTGAGAAAAGAATAAGGAATGGTCAGTGTAGTGGGGGGGGTTTCTTCGGGAGGGGTCTTTTCCCTGTCCAAGTTTTTTTGCCCAAAATGCTCCGAGGTCGCCTCTTCCTCACACCGAGCAACACGGGCTGGGGTGTCTAAACGACTCAGCATTCAACCCACTTTGCGAAATTGTCTTTTTGGCCAAACTAAGCAATTATTTAGAGAGCGGTAAAACCAATCTTCTGTATTGGCTGTTGTTTACATGTGGGTCAGGTGAAGAAGGTTCTAAAACGACACTTAAGTCACACAAGGAACAATATTTTGATAATAATAACGACAGCGTATCAAGCCGTGTAACCAGAGTGAATTTTTTACCGTCAGAGTTTGGGTTGTTGCACGTGCTGCTCTTTCCTTTATGAAGTTGTCCTTGTTAAACATGTTTGCAAATGTTTACATTGCTCCGTGCGGATGCGGATGATGAACTTGCCATAGTCCGTTATAATCTGATTCCCTCTGGTTCAGGAAGCAGGACCTGGTTCTGTGACTTTAGAAAATGTAATGTGAAAGTGGGAAGTTTGTTTTTACCCTCTTATAACAACACCTTTCTTGCTCCCCATAGTGAACATCTGTTGCGGGTCTAGACAACACGCTACATGGCATTTCAACACAGGTCTGCAGGATGGAAGCCCCAATGTATTTTTTTAAGTGGAACCATTGCCTTATCAAAAATAGACCTGAAATTGTTTTTGTCTCCCCCTTTCTGTCAAAGTTCTTGTGTCAGGCCTGTAATAGTATGATGTCATTTTACCTCTATGACATCATGCTCAGAGCAGTTTACTGTCTTTTAAAACAAAAGTATCCCCCATTAATTCGTTTTTTTCAGGTGAAACCATGGCTCGGTTTGCAGCCAATCATTTTCCCATTGGCAGAAAGCATTATTTACCCTTCATGTGTGGCGTGGAGACAGTTTAGTGCAAATTTGTGCCTAAAATTCTTGAAGTTTTCGATGAGGACGTAATATTGGTTGAATTTGAAAAAGAGGATTTAGCAGAATATGTCTCTTTTAAAACAAATTGTGTCTCTTTTAAAATAATAAACATTGCTCAGAGGCTTGGCTGACTGGGCTGATAATTGCTTGGGGCCCCTGACCGCAGTGGGCCCTCAGGAGACCGTCTGGCTGCTACAGCTTATTATGGACCAATTGAATTTCATTGACACGTTTTTGTTTTGACTGCAGGTCTAGTCTTCAACCACAATATTTGAGTAGCAGCAGTGAGAAATGTTTCTTAATCAAGGCTTCAGCGATCTCCGATGACTTGGAACAGATCGTAACAAGCTCAACACGGTTTCAAAGCGAAAACAAAAAAGCGCATCTTTGTTCTTTGTATTTTTATTTCCAAGAATAAGATAGTTCTCAACAAAAAGGAGAGTTCTGTTTGTGAGGTTTCGCTTCAGGCCCCAAAAGGAAACACTACAAAATCAAATGAATTGTTGGTCGAGCTGCGTTTGTGATGTCGAAGGACAAACATTTGCCATGGTATTATGAGATTTTTGACATTTCTGTTTTGATTGTAGAGGAATCTTGTTTAGGGTAAGTGTATAGTGTCGTTATTATCCACAGTTATTAAAACAAGAAAAGGAATATTAAAATCACACATGGAAAAAAAAATCATAAATAATCACAGTGAAGATTATGATCATTGGGTTCGATTCCACCTACAGGCCTTTCTGTGTGGAGTCTGCATGTTCTTCCCTTGTCTGTGTAGGTTTCCTCCGGGTGCTCCGGTTTCCCCTGCCACTGTACAATAGGTCTGAATGTAATGAGTGAGTGAATGGATGGTGTTGGTTGCGGGCTTCTATGCACCGTGTGTGGAGAGAATGGAAATATATCTGAACTCTCAACATTTGTAAAGCACTTTGGGTGACCATGGGCTGTAAAATGTGTTATATAAATAAAGATGACTTACTTAATAACCAGTGTTGTGCCAGTTCACAACTTTTCTGAACTAGTTCAAGTTCAGTTCATACATGCTCAAAGTGAACAGTTCACGTTCAAAGTTCACATTTTTAATTCTGAACTAGTTCAAAGTTCAGTTCATTTTACTTTTTTTGTGAGATACTTAAATACATATTTTTTTCACACTACGAGCTATATATATATATATATATATATATATATATATATATATATATATGTATATATATTATATAAAACAAAACAGACCAGATTTATATGGTTTTCAATGGGAGCCAAACGGAGTTGTTCCATCTCTGCTCATAAACTACAGACAGTAATGCGCTGCAGTGCTGTGTCTATACTTTATGTCAAATGTAAACTGTGCAAACTTTGTCGCTAACTCACCCTGTGTTTTCATCACGACTCGGGCACATGTGAAAAGCACCAGCTCACAGCGCCGCACCGCAACACGGAGTCGGGGTGCGTTCACAGACGGTGGAAACCGTAGGAATTTTTAGATTTTGCCGAAAAAGTGCGAGAATACAGGAGGGAGGAACTTTCTCTCGTTGCGTTTCAAAAGAGAAAACAGATTCCAACGTTCATAGTGATGTCTGCCGTTCATGACACATAAAATTAACTAATTCACGTTCAAGTTCTTTTTTTAAAAATGTGTTGCGTTCAGTTCAACGTTCACGAAAAAATGAGCGTGTTCAATGAACGCGTTCTTTTGAACTCGTTCACGCACAACACTGTTAATAACTTAATCTTAAGGTGTATACACAGCGAAACAGAACCTGAATTTAAACATTGTCAGAATAGAAGCAGGACTTATGCACATATTAAATTAGGGCTTACACAAACATATTAAATTATCTCAATGCATTTCCTGTTCGTAAAGCTGCACTAAGTGACTTTGGGATTTTGAAGCCGCAGACTCGCTGGCCTCGCTCTTTCTGCTCCCCTCCCCGCACTCATGACGTTATCGCCCCCCCCACCCATCCACTGTTGTTGACGGAGCTAGCGTCTCCCAATATGGATATTATGGATATATGGATTTTCACGTGGATGGCGTGACCATAGAACGATAGAACCAGGAAGCGCGGAGGAACGAGACTTTCTTTTGGATGGCTGTTTCACTGTGTAAGCAGTAGCTGGTGACGAAGACACAGAGGCTTCAGGTTAGCTCCACAGCTTGTTGTGCTAACTCAGCCGTCTGTGCTAACGGACCTGTAGATTTCTCACAAAAGTGGGGGCTAGTGGTCCGCTGTGATTGGTCACAATCTGCGACCCGAAACACATCTCTTCCTCTTACATGGACATGGATAACATTTTCGTAATGAATACAAAAATAAAGTCAGTTAGTGCAGCTTTAAACCAGCCTGAAAACCCCCAAAAAGTCAGTGGTAGAAAGAGAAACCTTAAACTTTAGGGAGAACCACAGTGAAGGGTATATTTGTTGTTTCCTTTATGAAAAAAACACTATTCACGATGAGTCAAGACAATGTGATGTTTGTGAAGGATTGCTTCTGCTCAAACGGTGATCTCTGGCAGCCCTATGGACTGGAATACAACACAGTATTAAAGTGAAGGACTTTTGGTGTGCCTGAATGGAAGCAGTGAAAGGCAGATCTAATGTCTCAGTGAACAGTTCCGTCTCAGAGCCCAGAGTAAAGATGTCTCCTATAGATCCATACGCACAGATGGTGGAATGTATTTACATTCACTTAGGTGATGAGTTTATACTGCCAAGGTTACGCTGCTACTCTCCTCCTCTCTCTCCTTTTTCACTGATTGGGGACTTGAAGCACCTTGTCTATTCTTGTCTTGTCTCAACTGCCGGTTATCCACTACACTTCAGAAGCTTATTTTATATACAGGTGAAACTTGGAAAACTACAATACCGTTCAAACATTCATTTATTTCTGGAATTCAACTTAAAATGTTGGCAAGTTCCTGAGATATAATACAATACAATACAATTTATTCTTGTATAGCCCTAAAATAAAACAACGTCATCTCAGACTTAACAAAACCATTGAAATCACCAACACAGATCAGAAAATCAACAGTTAAGACAAAGAATATAGAACACATATCTACAGTATTGGTCCATATAGGGAGAGACCAATGTCCATGAATGTTGATAAATATCCATACATGTTGATGATGGTGTTATAATGTTAAACACAACATTATGACAAATAAAGGTTTGATATTTCTCACTTTTCTTGAAATGAGTCTGAGCTGATTGTACAAGTCTCTCCATGGCCTCGCACCAAAGTACATACAGTAAGTGACATGTGAGTGAACCAACTCAGACTCTAAGGAGCACAGGGACTGACCTTTTCCCGGTGCCCGGAGCGAGAACTAAACATTTGGAGATTGCATTTCAGATGTATGCAGCTAAAATCTGTAATAATGTTCCTTAAAATGTCAGACAGGCAGGCTTCTTTACTGAAAATGTGCAAACCAGGTTAAAAACATCTCTGTTTAGCTGTGCCTACAAGGGAGGGATTTTATTTAATGCACTGTGATTATTGCACTTTGAGTTGACGTGTGTATGAATTGTGCCATAAAAGTAAACTTGCCTTGTCTTGCCTATAGCTACAGTTACTTCCAGCACTGATACCTGTTGCCCTGCCATGTCCACACAAACACACAGTCAAACAGGCCACTTCCAGGCAGACTGGAAGTGGCCTGTTTTGACGGCAGAGTACAAATGCAGGTGGATGCTTGGCAACTGGCCCACTGCACACAACAGCTTTATTATATCCACTCAGGCTTGTGGAAATACACTTAAGAAGCCTATTTCTACTTTTCCAATGAGAGCAGTTAGAACATCTCTAATGTTGAAGGAGACAGTAAACTATTCCAAGCGGGTTCAGTCAGAGTGATACATGCAGCGGGGGCTAAGGACAGGGATGATCCAGGACATTTATTAACATTTATGGACGTTGATCATCGCACTCTCTAAGGACCATTGTCTTCTATGTATTTATTATTATTGCATTTCCTGTGTTTGAACGGTTCAATACGCTGATCTGTTGTTGGCGAATCGACACATTAGTAAAGCCCTATGAGACCGCTGTTGTTGTCATTTAGGGCTGTACAAAAATAAATTTTATTGAAACAAAAATACATTTTATGGAATTGCCCTCAAAAAAATATATACATATTCACCTTACAACATGGCTTCGTCCACTCATCCAAAAATATCTTAAGGCCTGAGCTAAAATTGTGAGTGAGATGCTTGCAATGTTAGCTCAACGCTGCAGGCATCTCACCGTAGCTCGGTGAGTTCCCTACAGACGCCCAATTTGATTGATTTGCAGTATAATTACATTGGAATACATTTGCAAAAGTCCCCAGTGTGCACAAGACAAGTACATGAATAAAACAAGGTGAAAATGACAGAAATTAAAATCAATCAATACATTTGTAGATTATTAAAGTGATAGCAGCTTGTGGAAAGAAGCTGTCAGCAAAACAAGATGTCCTGCATCTTAGCGGACAATATCTTCTGCCAGAGGTAAGAAGCTGGAACATGGCTTTTCCAGGGGCTCGGTTTAAGAGTCTGGGTTCATAAAGAACCTCTAGAACAGGAGCTCACAGTCCTCTTTCTAAGCAGACCTCATTTAGAGCTCTCCTTTCTTTGTCTGTGATGTCACCAAACTACAGCCACAGAACCAACAAGCAAACTCTCAATGGTGCAGCGATAAAAGTTAAGCAGAATTTTAGAGTTAATTTCTCTAAGTTGCCGCACACAAAGTAGAGACGCCGACAAGCTCTCTTAAAACCCTGGTTAGTGTTTTTGTCCCATTTCAGGTCGTTAGACAGAGTATAGTGATTATTATGGTTATTATGCGACATGTTTCGATGTATACTTCTGTCTTCCTCTGAAGTATGCCGTCAAAACATGTCAAGGTAATAACATCGCTATCATACTGTAGCTGGTGCTGGTTTAAATACAAAAGCAGCTTAATAGTCCGGCAATTACTGTCATTGTTTTTGCGTATATTGAAAGAATGGAGACGGCCATATCCAGGTTGAATCTCGGAACAGAGGAAGACTGCATGTCCTCGTATGAACCAGCGAAGTGGACACGGAGCTTAATTGGGCAAAAGTATTTAAGTACGTGCGCTGTACAGTACGGGAGAGTCTCACCCGCAGCCATTCATTAGCGATAAATAATTGAGAGGTTGAGATAGAGCGAAGGTGGGACGCTCTTATTATTTTATAGAGTTTGCGTTCTTGGGGCTCTTCAGTTTAAGAATATTAAAAATGCACAAGGCTCCTTCCCACAAATGACTCACTCCTCAGATTCACAATGGCCCTAATGACGAAGCATCCATCTCCCATTCTTTCCAAGTGCAGCTCTACGCGCACCATTATCCAGACTATTTCAGCCCCACATAATGTTCAAAGCATTCATAAAGGATGTGCTCTTATGTATTCACAGATACACTTTTTGTGTGGAGTAGACATTGCATATAGGTGATACTACTGACATGTAGTACATTTAAAGGAGACGGGAGATAAAGTGGTAATTTTCAGTTGTTACAAACATGTCACATCATCAATGGAGTGGTCTTTTTGCTTCATTCATGCTAGAAATTGTGGCACAGTCACCTTTGCCCTTTCTGGATGAATTCTCTTTTATTTCAAACTTTTCACAGAAGGACAAATCCTCATGGACAGAGCTGTTTTTTCTGCCTTCAAATCAGACTATCAATAATAATAGTATTCATTATGAAAATTCGAACATTAAATATAAAAAAAGTCCCTACACTACACCTCACCACACTACAAAACACTATAAAATGCATTACAACAGACAGGGCCTTTTTGTATGAGTTTGCATGTTCTCCCCTTACACAACAAATATTCACACAATTTCCCTCATCAGGTTGTTTCAGAAATACATGACTTATCCTTCATCTCCTTCATCAAGCTGAAGCTAAATATGAAACAAATATAGTTCACATTTTACATTATTTTTCCGTCATGCTCCGCCATTTCTTCTCAAAAGGAATCAATTTAACCAAAACATGTTCTCAAGATCATTTTTAAGGGCCAGAATTACACAATAACAGGCTTGATAATTGGACTTTTTTCAAGCAAAGTGCCCATATTGTTTGATTATATATCTACATTAATAAAATCTCTATCTCAAAACAAATGTATTTAACTTATTTTGTATTGTATACATTTTTCTCATAGCATTTCTGAATGCATTTTCAGATCAGCTTCGTCCAATGTTTTCTGGCAGTAAAAACCCCTAATCATTGTCTTCATCTATAACATGGTTTGCTGAATGCATTTCTTTTCTCAGCCGTTACAGAGGCCACATCCCGAGTCCACGTGCAGCACTCTGAGGTCTGGGGCCCGTGCGCACACATGACCTCACGAGACTGTCAGGAAGCAGATGCATTCTCTCTGCTTTCATCTGCATCTCACACCTTTGGTCTGTGGCTTTGGCTCAGAAACATTTGACCTTCACTAGTGGCTTTTATTATGAGAAGTGAATACATTGAGCAGTTATATATGTGGTAAAAGCAGCCTGTTGCTCCTATATGAATGAATATAAGTGAAAAGGAGGTGTTAAAGGAGACATAAGCAACTATATTTTAATTTTCATTCATTTATTTATTTCAGTTTCAGTTTAGTTTATTTCAAAGGGGGCAAGGCAATTTAATAAAACACATGATTAAACATGAGTTAAAAAAAGCCAGAATTAGCCAAGGAGGCTATCCCCTGTCACTATTTGAATTTGGACAGTGTATATTAATCAATGTGTCAGCAAACAACTTCAGCATGAGCATAATGAGACAAGATAATCCTTATTTTGTCCCACAGTGGGGAAATAATGCTGAAATTAGCACATATGGCGAGCTAGCCAGGAGCTTTTGCATGTGAATATCATTTGTTCGTGTTCTCAAAGTCAATCACACTTTGTTGTGTACTCAGGTGAACACATTGACACACAGTTATATCTGAAGAAACAAATTCCAGTTCAGATCAATTAATTTTGGCTACATTTAATTTATTGTCCTAAAGCAATGAGAGTTTAAAGAGAGAGACAGCAAGGATAATTATTTGTACGTATTGGAGTATTTTTTATGGACCATTGTTCAGTAAGTTTGTGTGTTCGCCTTTGTACCCTACAGTCTCTACTGTTTTTATGTCGTTTTTGTTTCCGATCCGAATGGAGCAAGCGACGCAAACCCCTATTGTTGCACTTTCTCATAAACGTATTGTTGACTAAAGCATTATGCTTGTTCTCCATGTGCTGTTTATAAAGGACAACATTCTGCAATAATGCCAAAGGTGCTCCATTAGAGATAGAATGAGGAGCTTCTTCAAACAAATGGAGCTCAGAGTAGAGCCACTGCTTCTCCTCATTGAGAAGACGCCCCGGGAAAACACCCAGGACACCTTGGAGGGAATACGTCTCTCAGCTGACCTGGGTGTCCCTGCTTAGACGCTGCCCTTGCGACCCGGCAATGGATAAAGTAGAAGAAAATCTATATATGTATATTATTCATCTCTCTTGAGCCAGTGGTGAACGTCATGCACAAAAAATATCTGAAAAGTTATGTTTTTGTTTTTCTGTTTTTAATGCGCTCTTGTTTTTTTTTTCCACTTCACATTGATATTCAGGTTAAATGGATATTATCTTATCATTATCGTCTTCCTCCCACACACCCGCTGCCCGGTGTGCTCTGCTCGCCGCCCAGTGTAAACAGTGTTACGGCTACAGTTAACAGGTCATGGTGTTTTCATAATAAGTAGATTAAAGTGTCGATGGGGGCTCTGATAGCTGCACTTTGGCTGAGCTTGTCCGCGAGCCGTGATCTCAGTGTGCAGTCAGTAAATCTGGTCATGATCCCGGCTCGGCTCTGGCTCAGCTCCAGGTTCCTCGTGTGAGCAGTAAATAAATGGAGCCGTAGAAAAGGGTTGATTTAAGCTTTGTTCACTAGTCTTGATTGCTTGGATTGGTTTGGTGCGGTCTGTGCTGAGTTTTGTCTGACAGAAAGTACAAGGAAGTATGATTGAGGTACAAGGTGAGCTTTTTAATATACATGTAGTTAATTCTGAAATATTAGTTGTTTTGATAATGATTTTTTAACGGAATCTAGTACTACGTTTATTTAGAAAACTGGAAAATAAATAGAAACATTGAAACCAAGCCTATAGGACAAAACCAGCGTCTGCCTTCTTCCCCTTACTCCAGTTCGGGGTTTGGGGGGGTGGCAGTCTCTGAGAGCATAACCTTGATCTTTCAGCAGAGGCTTCAGGCAAAGTGGGGTTAAGTGTCTTGCCCAAGGACACAACCGCAGCAGACATCAGTGGGAGTCAGTGGAGAAGGTCTCGTGGTGGACTCGAACCCACGACCTTCAGGCTCAAAGGCCAATGCTCTACCAACTGAGCCATTGTTATAACATCTTGGAAAATGTTTATGCAGAAACTTGCCTTAGTCCGTAATTACAGTAAGCAGTCCCCTCTGGTCCTGACTGTACTGCGCTGTGACTTGTTTTAAAAGTGGGAAGTTTGATTTGACCCTTTTTAATTTGACACATTGCCGTCTTTCATATGGTGAAAACACAGCAACCTGTCCCGGGTCATCACGCAAAACACAGGGTCACAGTGGGAAAGAGCTTAAAGATGTTGTTTCTTGCACATGGATGATGGCCAGTGGGCAGTTTTCATGGCTGGAGCAAGTTGGTCTGGTGTAAATGTCAAGTTGATCCAAAGCATTGTACCTCCCCTTTAAAGTTATGATTCTATGATTAGATTATTGCAAGACACATACAATAGAGGGAAATGTGCAGAGATTAAGAAGCTTTCAAAACAAAACTAGACCATAAAACAAGCATAGACCCGGAGCAACCAACTGATGGATTATGTTTTTACTCTTTTGAATGTTTCTTTTATCGGTTTGTTACGCACTTTGAGTGGCCTTGTTTATGAAAAGTGCTAATAAACGTGCCTTGCCAGTGAGTTTAACATCTAAATTAAGCAGTCCTGAATGCACCCCTGTATGTGTGTGTGTGTGTGTGTGTGTGTGTGTGTGTGTGTGTGTGTGTGTGTGTGTGTGTGTGTGTGTGTGTGTGTGTGTGTGTGTGTGTGTGTGTGTGTGTGTGTGTGTGTGTGTGTGTGTGTGTGTGTGTGTGTTGGGACGGAGATGAAGGCGGATGGGGGAGGAGGGGGGTCGCTGCACGAGGCGGGGGCGTGTCAGGGGTAGAGGCCCCTGTCAGCTCATTAGCCTCCTCTCTCCTCAGTCACAATGTGTGGTTCCCCCGCCCAGCTGCATCATGGGAGAACAGGCTGTGCAGAATGAATGGGAGGGGAAGGCACCTCTGACAGGCTGTGTTACAACCTCTGTGCTTGTTTTACTGCGCGCTAAAGACCCCTGTGTGTGGAGCGCGGCCCGGGACGCCACACGATCAAAGTGACACGATGACGGGCTGCAGCGTTTAGATCGTTAAAGGGGGTTTTAATTATTAACAAAACGCAGAGAGAATTTAAAAAGTTGTGACAATATGTGTAGAGATCCAATTGATACAACAAATGTAATCTGCCATTTACTTATTCTACAAAAAAATATAGTCAGGATGTACACAAGAAATATTCCAGGCTGTTAAATAGAATGTTTTCTTAATATTAAAATAGAAAATATATATATTATGGTAATTTTAGGAGAATCCATCTATAAAGAACACATATTCAGCAAATAATAAATTCATTCACAGGTCATTTTGGCTTTTAAAGAATACATATGATTTGCATTCTTTTTATCCATTAAAAAGACTAACGTAACTATTTTTATTTACTTTGCTATTGCATGATTTAGAATGTGAAAGAATATATAAAGTATAGACAATATTTGGTGATACAAGTATGATGGATTCAAAATGCGTTCTGTCTGTAACTCTCTATGCTGCCACCAGAGGGAGGGGTTGAATTTCTCTTCTTCATTTCTACATTTAGAGCTGAGACAGAAGAGGAAGAGTTACAGTACACGTTTGTGCCAGAAGTTCTCGATATTAGCGTGGACGGATCTACAAACGACTCCAATTCTGTCTTCTTTAGACATACTATTTCATATTTGAGAAAGTGAAATAACTATTCCTTAAATGGATATGCTAATTCTGAGCCAATGATGGTGTTTTAAAAGGCAGAAAAACAGTCGGTGAAGGAGCTGATGAGTAAATTATTTTGGAGCATGGCTATAGTATTGCATGTACTGTATGTTACAAATGTCCTGCTTTTCTCCCAGTGCACTAACCGTCTCCCCCTTTGTCTCCCCCCTGTCTCTCTGAACACAGGCCCGGTACACCGCAAGGCTCCACTCTGACCCTCCCTCTGCCATCAGCCCCGTGAGGAAAAGACTGCCCGCTGCCCTGGTGAGAAGCAATCAGCATTCTCCACTCTCTCACTCTCTCACTCACTCACTCACTCTCTCACTCACTCTCACTCAATCACTCACTCCCTCTATCACCCACTCACTCTATCTCACTCACTCACTCTCTCTCTCTCACTCACTCTCACTCACTCACTCACTCAATCACTCACTCCCTCATCACCCACTCACTCTATCTCACTCACTCTCTCACTCACTCTCACTCACTCACTCACTCACTCAATCACTCACTCCCTCTATCACCAACTCACTCTATCTCACTCTCTCTCTCTCACTCACTCACTCACTCACTCACTCACTCACTCACTCACTCACACACACTCTCTCTCTCTCTCTCTCTCTCTCTCTCTCTCTCACTCTCTCACTCTCTCTCTCTCACTCACTCTCTCACTCACTCTCTCACTCACTCTCTCTCACTCACTCTCTCTCACTCACTCACTCACTCAATCACTCACTCATTCAATCACTCACTCACTCTTTCTCACTCACTATATCACCCACTCTCTCACTCACTCTCTCACTCTCTCACTCACTCTCACTCACTCACTCACTCACTCACTCTATCACCCACTCACTCTATCACCCACCCACTCACTCACTCACTCACTCTCACTCTCTCACTCACTCTCTCACTCACTCTCTCACTCACTCACTCTCACTCACTCACTCACTCAATCACTCACTCATTCAATCACTCACTCACTCACTCACTCTCTCACCCACCCACTCTCTCACTAACTCACTCTATCATTCACCCACTTACTTGCTCACTCACTTACTCACTCTCTCATTCACTCCCTCTCTCACTCACTCCCTCTCTCATCCCCCCCTCACTCACTCACTCACCCACCCACTCCCTCTCTCACTCACTCACCCACCCACCCACTCACTCACTCTCTTACCCACCCACTCACTCACTCTCTCACCCACCCACTCACACACTCTCTCACCCACCCACTCACACACTCCCTCTCTCATCCACCCATTCACTCTCTCTTCCACTCTCTAACTCACTCACTTCTTTTCTATTTCTCTATGTGTGTCTCTCTCTCACTCACTTCCTCACTCACTCTCTCACTCTCCCACTCTCCCACTCTCTCACTCCCTCACCCCCTCACTCTCTCACGACAGACCACAGCACTCACACCATGTCATTGGGAACAGCTCACTTCAAAGGCCTGAACTGGGAGCAAAGAAAATTGGGATTTTTTTTTTGCTTTTAAATAGTTTGGTGCTGATTGCGAGGCCAGGGAGGTCTCAGCTGCGGCTTTGAAGTGTGAATGGTGTATTATTTGTGTTATAGGAGTTTGAAAAATGCATTTAAAACCTAAATTAGTTTTGGAAAAAATTTTAAATGTGAAAATACTTTTGCGTTTCAAAGCTGGAGAACGTATGATTACAAACTTAAAAAGGAAAAATAAAAAAACGTATAAATCTATCTAACTAGTTCCCAGCTCTGAAAACAGTTTGCTTCTATCTCTAACTTTTTGGCCTCTGTCACATGTTTAAATTAGCGTTTTTAGATTGATATGAACCCAAACCCAAACAAATAGTGACTTGCAAGGATCTTTCTTACAAGCATGCAAAATATAACATTTCCAAATATAACTATAAATTGGATAAACAAGTATAAATATGTGAAAATATGACATTCTTGTATTGAAAAAGCCCATCCATGCTCTTTTTATAGAGAATAATCCAATAGATTTGTACACTTTCACCATAAGTTACATGGGCAACCTCAAATGTTTGAAGTTTTTTCAGCGGCAAACCAAGGTTTCTCACTTCTTTCCCCATTGTTTTTGTTGTTGTTATTGTCTCTTGCTGATGCAGGAGGGTCTAAGGACAGTGATGCTAAAGATGGAGATTGTTTACTGCTTCTTTTTATGCCAGAGTTAGAGACTATATTTTATTTTAGTATATATTTATCATTAATGTATCTTGTGCTGTGTGCTCGTCATTCTTCCAGTCTGTAACTTGTGATGCAACAGTAAAATTTCCCCACTGGGACGAATAAAGGGTCTCTTAATCTTGATATTAATCCTAATCTAAATCTTAATCCTATTCTTAATAATCCAGCACATATATGGACAGTGGTCATCCTGTTCCCTGTATGGACCAATGGCTTCTTTGTCTTTCTCATATTGGGCTTGTTCACACTAAAGGTGTGACAAAAGGCCAAAAGTTTGATTTTAATAATCAGAAGATATTTTATGTTTTTCATGTTTCCAAACACCTCTCTGTCCATTAGAAGTATCTAGAACATAACTGTTTTATACATCAGACAAGTTTCCTATAGCGGCCCTGTTTGTTTTATGTAACGGACGCGATGATTTGACAGAATGAGCTGTATTTTCAGATGTCCACATTTGATTAAGAGATTCTATTTTTTTTTACACGGAGTAGAAACAAAGTGATACTTTCATATAGTCAACCAATTAAATGTGAAACCAGACCAGATTTTTTTTTGTCAAGTTTAACTGTTAGAGAACAATGGACGGAAACCATCACATCAAGGGTCATTTAATTTTATTTATTTTTTTACAATTCCTTTTTAAATCAAGTGATTTACTTATGTTGAGTTAACTATGTAAATCTTGTGGGATTTCATCAGCCGCCTTTTCAGACTGAGGACATTTTATTTTCTATGTTTCTGGCGTCACAGTAGAATGGTCAAATCAGAGGCTGATTTGGTCGTTTAAAATGTCGCCAAAAATATATTTGTCAATCTTTCCTTTTGATTTTATCCACACTATCTCTTTCGATGTGTCTGTGTTTGAAATCTTTTTTACAATCTATGATAGTAATTTTTGTTTTTGAGTTATAACCTTTTAAAGTGCAGATACTTTAATTGACACTTTTCTGTGAACACACTCATTTCCTGTTTGATTCTCTGATCTGTTGTTGAGGAATTGACAGCTTCATAAAGTCCTATATTCAGGATGTGAGCGGGAGAGCGAGCAGCAGACTGTCACATTTGTTAGACATTTTTTAGGTAATTATTATTCTGAAATGCACTTTTTTCATCATAAATGCTCTCTCCTATCCCTGACTGTCTAGTTAAATTTAGAATGGCTTTTTTAACTTGTCCTCTGTGGTTTCTCATCCTAATTACGAACTTCCCTGAATGCTACAAAGCTGGTGCTATAGCTAATCATTCACACTTGGCTCTATTACGGTCCGTGCACAATGTAAGTGTTGCTTTTAATTGCGTTTAACACGAAACGTTTAGTGGAACTCACAGAGGACGTCATTTGAGCTCCAAAGTGTGAAGACTTCAAAAAATGTGCAAAAAACGCCTTTGTGGCTTCTGTGGCCTGTGGCTCTTTTGCAAATCTGCCTGAAGGTAATTTGGAAGTAATAATCAGACGGCATAATATTTGAAAACACTTTATTCATCTCACGGGAGGAATAGAGGTTTGTTGGCCGCCCTTATTGCACCATGGATCCATTCAGGTGTGCCAAAATGTCCCTACGAACACGTAAATATTAATATTACTTACTTACTGAAAGGAGAAACTTTAGCATTTTCTCCTTTCAGTAAGTAAGTAAGTAATATTAATTCTTATAGAGCATTTTACAGCCCAAGCTCACCCAAAGTGATTTACACATTTCAGAGTTCAGATGTTTTTTGGTTTCATATGTTATACTGCTTCTTTTTATGCTTAAATTAGAGATTTTATTTGGTTTAGTATAGAGTTCATTCATCTTAGCTCCTCATGCCCACTGTGGTCTGTGATGACTTGTGATGCAACACAGGAATTTCCCCTCTGTAGGACAAATAAAGAATCTCTTCATCTTAACAATCAGAACCATTTGTTATAACGCAAAAAATATTTGCACTCACACAAAAACAATAAATTAAGATTAAGAGACGGTGGGAAATGTTTTGTGTTACATCCCCGGTTACAGACAGTAGGAATGAGAAGCACACAGCACAAGATAATAATAATAATCACTCTGTACTAAATAAAATCAAATCAAATCTCCAACTTTAGCATAAAAAGAAGCAAGTATAAAATCTCCGGCTTTAGCATAATTAAAAAGTAAGAATTCAGAACAAAATCTGTAGCTTTTGCGTAGTAGTTTTCACAAGAACACGTTTTTTCACTTGCGATAAAACTTGGATACAGTGATTTTGTGCCAACATAGAATTATACCAAAGACTTAAAATACTTTGAGAATGGGTTTTGTATTGAGACGTGTAACTGTTTGAAGAATGATGTTGCAACATCATTCTTATTATTATTATTAGGCTTTATCAAAAACTCACAGTGGTCCATAGCTATTAAAAAGACAGAAAGAGTATTAGTCTAGACAGAGGCTGCAATAATGAAAATAACATCTCTAGTAATGATCAGATCAACAGATTGCATTTTACTGTAAAACACACGACTGCCGTAATATATGCAATTACCGATAACATAATGAACTCCCCCGGCTTCTAAATTTATACCCGTTCTTCTCACAAACACTCCATTTCTTTTTATGGCCTGGTTTGTTCTGCAGGAGGAGCGGCTGCAGCAGATCGCTCACAGATAGACAATTATATGCAAGAGGAAGCAGCTTTTTTCAGCCTTCCTGTACTTGTTGCAGAGGGCGGGGGGAGGGGGGGAGGAGGGAGGGGGGGGGGGGGGGGGGGGGGGGGGGGGGGGGGGGGCTATAGAGGGGGGTAGTGTCATGTTTTACCACTCACCTGCACTGACCTATGATAAATGTGTTTTGGTTGAATGACATGAATAAATAAACTTTTGACAATTATCAGTCAAATTATTGTAATTATCAGATGGTATATAAACTCTTGAATTAAGACATTTCTGAGCAGACTTGACTTGAGCCCATTTTTGACAGTTTATGTAAATGATGATATAGACAAGACCAAATTCATAAGATTTCTTTTCTTTATCTTTGGTCCCTTTTTTGCTTTACATAGAAATTACTAAAAGTCTTTGCCATTTCATAATTTGGATCAGCCACCCACACAATCAGCAATTTCCATTCGATTGTCATTAATGCATGATTTTATATCTATTTTTTTTCTATTTTGTTTGCACCATATAAAAAATCTAAGTTTGTGAGTTTCCGTTATTTACATATTTAACGGATTTAAATAATTCTGATTCTTATTCTGATAGCCCTCAGCTGCGAAAAGTTATGTTATGTTATGGCCACATTCAAATATCCTTCTGTAAATAATTCCTGCATATATTTTTTCAAAAAAGTCTTAAGACCACTTTACAATAGTACAACATTGGGATGAATAAAGGATCTCCTAATCTTAACTGTGCTATACAAATATACTTGCCTTGCCTAAGCGCACACCACTGGTATAGTGAAACTGCGAATGGCTGTGTTCAAAGATTATTAGACTTTTTTTTCTACACTCCAGACTTTGTTTTCTGTTTATTCTTATCCTCTTATCTCTCTAAACATCTCCAAATAAAAAACTGTATCCATTCCAGATCCGTCCGTGTGGTTGCTGCTCAGGCTGGAGTGTATAGATGGCTGTCCTGTGGTGAGGGGGCAGTGCGTAGCCTCATGTGGCCCCGTGTGGCCCCGTGTGGCCCCTGTGCACCTGGGGACAGTTGGCCCTTCTTGTGGCTTTGGTGCAACAGACATGCACACTTGCAGGCGTGAGGTGTGAGGTTTTTCATACTTGAAAAAGTATGTAACTGGCGCTGCTGTGGAGGTGCAGAGCCGGAAGCAGTTAGACCTTATCTCTGGTCACAATGAGTGCGTTTAGATATGGCCCAATCCCACACATGAAAACAGTACAGTGTGTGGTGCCTCTGCAGACCACTGACAATCTATGTGTGTGTGTAAATGTGTGTATGTATCATATCTGATTGAAATTCTACAAACATGCCTAAACCCAATGACCCCTTTAAGGTAAAATTTCATGCAAAAATTGTCTTTTTTGAGTATTAACAATGTTTCAGCTGCAGTATATTCAAAACGCAGCAGCTCCAGTCCTGACTAGAACCAGGAAGTACCATCATCATAGTCCAATTCACAGGTCTCTGCTCCGTCTTCCTGTGGCTCAGAGAATAGACTTGAAAGCTGCTCTTTTTGTGTATAAGTCTCTCCATGGCCTCGCACCAAAGTCCATCTGTGACACGTTATCTATAGTTCTTAATGAAAGCTAGGGTACATTACTTTTTTTTGTTAGGACAAAAAACCATGGATTATTTCTGAGACAAAAATAGTCTTGCAAAAGTAAAATGTTGTGAGCAAATCAGACCACAACATTCTGTCTCCAACTTATTAGGAGACACCCACACAAATAAATGTGTTTTGTTAGAAAGAGCCTAGTCTGGTCTTAGCCAGGCTAGGCACACTCCGCTCAGTCATCATTTCACTGCATGTAACGTCTGGGTCTGGTTCCTGTGTTTGCGATTACATCGGTTGAATTCCATCCGACCAATCAGCGAGTGTGGGAGGCGGCTGTTGTAGTTGGTTGTGGGTGACGTCAAGAGTTGGCTCCGGACGGGAAGGTCGTAGTTTGGCAATGGCGAAGAATGTGATAGTAAAGTATTCCGGTCTGGTTCTATCAAGAAATTGAAGCCGGAGCAAGAGGAATGTTTAGCAAATGTAATCGCTGGCAAAGATTGTGGCGCTACTCTCCACGGGCTCCGTTAGCGGCAAAGGAGATGGCGCGGCTAAATGCTAAAGGCTAACGACTCACACGGGCGCATTACATACGTCACGGTCAGTGATGGGAATAACGGCGTTACTAGTAACGGCGTTACTAACGCCGTTACTTTTTTCAGTAACGAGTAATCTAACTAATTACTTTGACAGTAACTATAACGCCGTTATCATTTCCGACATCCCGTTACTGCGCGTTACTCAAGACGCACAATGAACGTGTTGTCATGAGAGAAGGGAGGATGAGAAAACCTCTCAGCAATTATTGGCTGATGTAAATCATATTTCCTTTACAATCTACATGTCTACAGTTGAGAGGATGGCTCATAAATTGTGTTTTTGAAAGAAATATGGGTCTTAATCGCGCTCAACAACTACGGCTTGTATCACCGTGAGGCCAGCCTCAGAGGAGCGCATGTGAGCGCAGAAGTCGGCTGCATACAATTCCATCGATAAGCTCCTTGCTCTTCCTGGTTTATCTGCTAAGGACAGCAACAGGTTTGGCTAACATACATATAACACATTTTTACATAATCTAAAATGCACATAGGGTAATTTTTCAATTACTATAGGAATGATAAGAAAGAGAGGTGAAGTGTAAGACGGTTGATTTTAGAAATTGGATGCAGCCGGCTGCAGCAAAACAGAGGAGTTTACGGAGGACACACGCGTTTTGTTTTACTTTTTAAAACTCATTGGACTCATTTCCAAACGGAGGATTACATATCTACGCTCAAACCATTCACTGGATTTAAACAAGGAACTGGTCTGAACCGAAGTGGACTGTGCAGGTCATTTATAAGGTATAGCTATAAGGTAAGACCTATAACTCATAGTTTTGCGTTTTGTATGAACAAACAATGCGGGCATAAAACATATTTTGCTGTAGCCAAACAAATTGTCCACTTGATTTATATGATGTATATGTTCATCTGATTGGACTGAAGTCAGTGCTTCACCAGCCTCACCGCTCGTCACCGGTGTTTAGTGCTTTACAGCACAGAGAGAGATGAAGAGTGAACAGGACTTCAGCAGCAAAACAGCCTTTTCTAGATGGAAATATTGGCACTATTAAAGGTAAAAATGCGCACGTCGGGTGCACATTATGTTCCAGAACAAAACGAAAAAGTAACGCAATAGTTACTTTTACTGGTAACTAGTTACTTTTATAGTGGAGTAACTCCGTTAGTAACTCAGTTACTTTTTGGGAGAAGTAACTAGTAACTATAACTAATTACTTTTTCAAAGTAACGTGCCCAACACTGGTCACGGTAAACTCAGATCCAATCGTTTCAATCTGCAAAAGGAGTTAACCCCTCCCACCTGTTAACAGAGCTTAATGGAGCAAATCCAGACCTTAGTACGAAATGTAATTTGTACTATGGTGTGGTACGACCAGGCTAGAAAGAGCCCTGTGAGTCACTATTTGTCTGTTTGGGCTGAGAGCTGGTGGTCCTCTCTTTATCACTTTTCTGTCTGAGGAACTAGTAAGATTTTGTTTGTGGTTTGAAAGATAGGTACCCCAGCTTTAAGGATCTTTTGTCGTTCTCTTCCATTGTACTCATAGAACAGTGTCTATTATACTTGGTACAGTAGTGACGATAGGAACAGGCCTCATCCCCTTACAACAACCAACACTGGGGCTGTGTCGTCTTGGCCACTGGCTGCTTATTATGGGATGTGTGTAAGAGAGTTTATTGTTTCCCGGTTCATTGTTTGCTCGGGGCGTGGTACAACTTCACAACAATGAGTTATGCTTCACACTTACAGCTTTATATCCACTTTTATTCCAGGCTTTGTACTGGAAAATAATTGGGGGTGGTTGATAAGACCCTATGCCTGAAAACCACTCTTCTTCACCCCAACCCGGAATAATATAATATGAAAACCCATAAAGTAGTAAATATTCATCACGACTTTGTAACTTAATGCAAGAAATGCCTGAAAGCAATGCGTCTCAAACAGCGGGACTTGAACTGCCGAAGAGTGTGTGTGTACCACCTGAAAGAGCTCTGTTATTTGATTTAGCCATCTTTAAATGTGTAAGAAAGTAAAGAACTTTCTTATGCGGCGCCATAGACCATAACATTAATTTGCCGCAGATGAAAAATGTATAAATTACATATAATATCCTGAATGTTTAACATCTTAGTAGACGGTTAATACCCATAAAACAATCCAGACTATGTCACCGTTTTACACCAGCGACAATAATCAATTAAAAAACATCAGGTTCTTGCAGAAGTGGAGCGACTTTTATGGTTGATTTAATAAAGTATTCAGGTTGAGACTGGATTTTCTTGAGGATGGGTGTAATCTGGTGTGCTTCTGCTTGGTTGGAATGAAAACCTGTGACCACAAAGGCCTTTTGAGGACGAGTTTGAAGACCAACCGGCTGCGAGCCTGGAGGAGACAAATGTCGGGACACATTTTTCAGCATCTCTGGATAAACACTGCTGCTGATTATAACTACATTTACTAATTAAGAACTAATTATTTCCTGCTGTTCTGCTAGTGTTATTGTGTTGTGTCTCTTTGAGTCTAGTGCACCTTTTGCTCTGGTGTTCGGGCCCATCGCTCTGTCTCGTCTCGTCTCTTTGAACCAGCGCTGACGCCCCCTCCCCGACTCGGCCTTAGTTAGGCCGCTCCTGCAGCTTAATTGAACAGAGATGTAGAAAGGGGAATGGTATACATATTACATGAGCCCCCCTCAGCCCCCCCTCAGCTGTGTACCAAGCAGCCTTATTAAGTCTGCCTGCTGAAAGAATTATTTTTAGAGACTGGTGCACCGGCAACGGCTTTTAAAGTCACTTGTGTTACAGTGCTGCTTATGGATTCTCTTTTATGATATGAAAAGTCCAAAAAGTTCAGGGGAAGTTGTTTTTTAACAGGCTCACAATTTAAATTTGTCTCATGAATGTGTTCTGTGCGTCTGGATCCGCAGTGACTTCATGGTGAACGATATTATAGACTGAGGCGATAAGTAGGAGCTAAAGGAGAACAGAACATTTCACAAATATGCAATCAGAATCAGAACCTTTTTTTTTCATAGATTGTTGCCAGTAATTACAACATCTTAAAGGAGACATATGTAGAGAGAGTAGAGCTGCGTTTAAGAACTGATCACAAGGGGAAGATTCACAGTTCATTAATGAATATTTTATGATATAATATATACATAAAGTTTGTTTATACGTGAAAACTAATGGCACTAAACTAATTCAAAGTATATTCTTGTCATTTAGTTTAGTATCACAATCTATCTCTTGTTGCAATTGTGGAGTGTTGGCCCAGTGGATGGCATGGTTTCTGGGTAACATGTAAAACCCACAAGTAAAATTATCAACCAAATTTTAAATAATTTGATTCAATTTAACATATTGAATGTTGCTCATTCAATATATATCAGACATTCAAACAGTTTGAATAAAGAAATACATACATGACAAGTCTCGCCTGTTATAATCACTTTGAACAGGAGGAGAACTTCTTGTTTGTTTGTTTCTTTCTGTTCCAACCACATTGTCCATAATGTTGCATTCTCCAAAACTTTTCTCACAATGGCAGTATTTACGTATAGTGACAGTGACAAATCGGAATACTCATATATGAAACAACAGTGGCCTTCTCTGCCTCTATGACAGCTATAGAATGGAACAAAGCAGTATTTTGGTTCATTTATTCCACTGAAAACACATTTATTTAGATGACAGTTTGAGGCTGTGAAAAATATCTTTAAATACGCAGCTTTGTAATGGCTCGCGTCAATCAGAGCCTGTCTTTGTTCCTCCGTCGACGGCCGGATGGTTGCGCTGGTGATAATTGCCGTCTCAAAATGTTTATTAGCAGTGAGTTTTGTTCTGGGATTGTGTTTTTTTTCCACAGAAAGGTGATTTTTCTCTTTAATTACGGGACATTTACACCGTCGCACTCATGCCCTCTGCTCCTGTAACAGATGTTGCCTTCTGTTGGGAATCGTCCATCAATCAGGAACTATTGTCTGTGTGTGAGTCCACCTCCGTCCTGCTTCAGTCTCTCTCCCACTAAAGCGTATGTTTTAGATGTTTGTATTGGATGGTTCACTAAATATGGTTGTTGTGGTTTTCTTGATGCTGATTTTCCAGCGAGAACACGGCAATCTGTTACAAGAGTGATCATTATTGAAAATGTTGTATTATTACTAGTTATTCGCAGTAAATTTAAAATAATTTTCTCAGGAAAGGGTGAAACTTAATTTTCATGGCTCTGAAACATATGGCTTTTTAAAAAAACTGTGTGGTAAAAGGCAAATTGTACGTCTTTCAACTAATTTCGAATGGCCCTACTCCTGAGCGGCCACCGGGGGAGGTGTAGATTTGATCTTATTTTTGCTAAATGAGAAAATTACCGCCTGCAAACCCAGCCATGTGTTTGTAAATAACTTATTTTCATCTGAGAAATTGATAAACCTAATAATGATAATAATGATATGTCTCTTTCAAAATATGGTTCTAAATTAGTTTGTTGAGCTTCAAAATTCATCCGTTCAGTGGTTTCATCTTTTTAGTTGGTTTTGCCCACCGTTATTTACTGGATGCCAGGAGATCCCAATGTTCAGATATTTATACACCGACATGTGGAACTAGTTAACATAAAATAACCTAACCCAACATGGGAATTTGACATGTTGTTTGTCCCAACATAAACATAATGGTTTATACCCGTGTTTTTAACCCAGTGGGCCGCATGGTTTGTTTACGCACCTTGAGATTTTGTCTGTTGTGCCTTCTGAAAATGATCCAATATCACCTGATTACTCAAAATAATGTAGATTACAAATGAGAAGGTTGGTGAAGTCTGACTTATACCATATGTTCATACAGTTATAGATAAGATAGAGATTTTATTGTAATTTTATTGAGTCATGCTATACTTAATATTCACTTTGTGTTGAGTGCTCCTCATTCTTAATGCTCTGTAACTTGTGATGCAACAGTGAAATTTCCCCACTGTGGGACGAACAATTGAATATTGTAAACAAAAGATGTTGTAAACAAGTCAGACCACCACCTGCTGTCTTCATCTGGTTAGTAAACATGAACTTTAATACTTGTAAGAAAGAGCCCTGTGAGTCACTATTTTACTATTTAGGCTGAGAGAGGATTTGCCTTTTTCCCTTTTCTGTCTGAAAAAAACTCATCCAAAGACGTGACAGAAGCCAAAACATACATGTGAAAATGAATAATAGAATAAACTGTGGAGCGAGGAGGTCACGTGGATGCTAAACATTTTGCTGCGTGAAAGCTCGGTACCCCAGCTTTAATTCGCCGCTTGCCATCCCTGCAGTCTACATATTTCACAGCAGTCTCTCAGCATTGGCATCTGAGTCTCATCGCTCGTCTAATTGGGCATTCTGCCGGAGACAAGGGCCTCATTAGGCTGTAATTACACACATGTTGTTTTGGGCAAACATCTCCATTTGGATTGCTTTGCATAGTAATTGTTCAGCAGGGACCAGCGCTCACAAAGCTTTCCTCTGTGACGCCACATGCAGCGGAGGAGAGGGGGAAAGGGGAGAGAGTACCGCTGTAGAGAGATACTGGAGGAGTTCACCACGTCTAAGATCGGACACCACGATAAACAGTTGGACTAGAAACACGTGGGACAGTAAATAGTTATGGCATTTCTTGTGTTTAAACTGTTTGATTCCATGAAGTTTTCACATTCATGTAATCTCTGCTTCTGTCACATATTTTTCAGACTCAAAAAGTGAGAGAAATAGGACTACTTTCACTCAGTATGCAAAATATTAAATGTTTTCTTTCAAGACGAAGAAGGCATGTTTTGGTCTGATTTGTTCACAACTTTTTACCTCTACAAGACTCTTAATTAAATGTTGGGAAAAACAAAATGTATTATTTATGAAAAAAGACCCCAGCTTTAAAGTGTCACAATCATCTCTACATCACACAGATGCACACAAGACTTTCTGTTGGGACAAACAAAGCTTCTGTAGGTACCTTCAGTGACTTTTGTTAATATCAATTTAAAATCCTAATCAACAAAGGGGGCAATTAAATGAAGATATAACTTGTCATCCATATCGCCCTGCCCTATTACTGCTACAGGATCCAGAGAATATTGGGCTTTCATTTATACTGAAGTACAAGCAGGCTTTGATAGACCAACCAATACTCTCAGGGCTAGACTTCGTACAGCAAAAAATAACGGGAAAATGTATTCATATTTGCTTGAGCTTGACCAAATGCACATGGTTCTTTATACAGTATTTCCCACTGGGTTTTGGTTTTGAGTTGTGCCATGGCGATGCAGGAGGTTCTAAGGAGAGTTAAAGACATTTGATTGAATGATAACCCATATATTTCGTCTGCATGATTTTAACTTTCTACTTTAAACACAAGAACAACATTCTTAGGCCATTTTTTTTTTGTTATTCTATGTGAGAATAGCTCTGAATGGATGTAAACCAATACATTTCATTCTTGCATTCCCATTTAGTAATTCTCAAATATTATCTTCACAGCATTGGTGAAACATTGGAATAAGTAGATTTTCTTCTGTCATCCAACTTACTGATGTATTACACACACATTGAGACACGTCAATGCTTTATTTGTTATATTGTTGATAATTGGCTCACAGCTTGTAAACAAACCCAAATACATAAAATGATCTTAGAAAATGTGTATAATTGAAGCCTCAACGTGGTAAGTAATGCATCAAGATCAGGGGTCTCCAACCTTTTTCAATTGGAGAGCTACTTTTATAAGCAGAGAGCTACTTCTTTTTGCAGTCCTACATAAAAATCTATTTATTGATTACGACAAATCATGGAGAACACATGCAAAATATACCACATATTGTAAAACCCTATATATTTACTATAATATATATGTAATACCTCAAAATGTATTCATTCAAGATCATTTGTTGAATTCTAAATCCTTTGGGGAGCTACCTGAAAGGGACTGGCGAGCTACTGGTATCTCCCGAGCCACATGTTTGGCGACCCCTGATCTAGATCATTATATTGGTTTCATTTTTCAAGTTGAATCACAGAAATAAATACACTTTTGAGCGGGATTCTAATTTCCTGAGTTTCACCTGCAAATACTCAAATCAGACTAAAAAAGGTGCACTGTCTGAAGAATGGAGGAATGCAAAAATGTGTGCGTTTCAAAAAGAGGGAATCCCGGCGAATAGCAAAAAGAGGTGATTTTGTGCCGTAAAGGTGGCGTAATGGGAGAGCTGATAGTATTGAGCGCGCTGCAAATTGGCATTTTAAGTGGAAGAGTGTGGCGCTGAGAAGACGACGAGGGCCATCGAGAGGACAGAGCCGAACACCGCTTTACATTGAGAAATATGACGGGCGGCCATGTTGGAGTACAAAATGGCCGAGCTACTCAATTGTCTCTGGCGTTTCGAGGCCGCGGGTGTAGTCAGGGGCGACGCTAATGTGAAGCCTATATGCTGTGCTTGTTTTGGAAATGTGTGGCGCTAGTGAGAAGGATGGATGGGTTTAGGTAATGTTGTTTCTGTGTGATTTTGGCTCTTTCCGCCTGAAAGCCTCTTCAGTCCTGCACCGCACAGGCTCAGTCCTCGTTCTACAGCCTGAGTCCTGGATCTACAGCCTGTCCATCCATGAGAGCAGAGCCTTCTCTTGATGTGGGCCTCCTCCTTTCTTCACTCTGGGGTTTTGAGTTGTTTCTTGCCGATGCAGGAGGGACTAAGGACAGTGATGATCCGGGACATTTATTGACATTTGAGAATATTCATGGACATTTATTAACATTTATGGACAGTGATCATCCGTATGGACCAATGGCTCTTACGTGTTTGTTATTACTTTTATTATTAGCTCCTGTGTTCGAACTGTTTGATTCTCTGATCTCTGGTGAATCGACAACTTCCTTCGAGGCGACAGCTTTTATGATTTAGGGCTAGACATTAATAAATCCAATTGAATCGAGTTGAATAAAATGGTAAATAATTGGATTTGGAAGCTCTTACCACCTGTAACAGGGAGGCACGAGCGGGCGGCGGTGGGCACACAAACACCAGGGAGGCAGTCTTGAGGGTCCACTTGTCAAATTTATTTTCTTTTTGTTTTTTGTGAAAAAAATGCAAAGTTCACCATAATACAGGACTCAATCAGTGTAGCTCATCCAGCAGCCCAACCCAGAGTGAGAGCATGAGACTCTTTAAATACCCTCCCTCTAAATTGGATAAAACCACTCTAGATAAGCAGGTGTCCACATGTCACATTTGCTCTCACAACCTCTACAACCCTCACATATAAACCCCAACCAAAATACAAAGACATAGAAAAAACCCCACTATACACAATCCCAACCCAAACCACTCAACAAAATAAACCAAGACCTAAAACCCGTTACAACCCTGCAGTCCTCCCCCCCGCCTATTCTGCCCCTTGGTTCAGCCCGGAACGGGTTTTAGCGGCGTCCGTTCCCCCCCGGACCCTTTTCGTCAGACACGCTATCCTGGACACAAGAGACAAGGTAAACAAACTGCGCTCACACACACATTCACGCACCCAGACACCCGACCATTCACAGCATGCACAAAACCCTAAAACATTACCACTTCTTAAGCTACACATATTGCACTATGCCCAATTCTAATTACATGTTGCCTCCGCAGGACCGGCACCCTACCCGGAACGCACCACACTGGACCCACGGACAACCACAGCCCTCTCAATAAACCTTCTTACATGAATATATGTGCAATGTCTTTATATGTGCAATCTAGCCATGTTCAAAAGTGCAGTGTGGGTTATGTAACGAACGGCCGGTTTGTTACACTTCCCCCTCCTTCTTCATGGCGAAGCCTCTGTCTTCTGCGCTTCTAGAGAGCCAGTCAGCAACAACGTTAGACTTGCCCGGGCGATACTGTACTGTAAAATTGTAGGGCTGCAGTGAGAGATACCATCCAGTGATGCGGTTGTTGGCATCCTTCATCCGGTGCAACCACTGGAGCGCGCGATGATCGGTCTCTAGCACAAAGTGACGTCCAAGCAGGTAGTACCTGAGAGAGTCAACAGCCCATTTCACTGCCAGGCACTCCTTTTCAACTGTCGAGTACCTGGTCTCACGGTCCAACAGCTTCCGACTAAGAAAAACAACTGTTCTCCTCTCCCCCTCCTTCTCCTGGATCAGGACAGCTCCCAGCCCACACTGCGAGGCGTCCGTCTGGAGGATGAAGGGCTGACTAAAATCCGGGCTGTGTAGGACCGGTTCTCTGCAAATGGCCTCCTTCAAGTCTTTAAAGGCGCGCTCACATTCCTCTGTCCAGCGCACTTTATTCGGGGCTGCATTCTTAGTCAGATCAGTTAAAACAGCAGATCGCTCAGAAAAGTTTGGCACAAACTTTCTGTACCAGCCGACTAGTCCAATAAATCCCCTCACCTTTCTTTTTGTGGTGGGGATTGGGAAGGAGCGGACGGCGTCCATTTTGCCCACCTGTGGCTTGATCCTCCCGAAACCAATAGTAAATCCCAGATACTGCACTTCCCGGTGGGCCACTGCACACTTCCGGGGGTTGATGGTGAGACCCGCCGCTCTGATCCTCTGCAAGACCTCCCGGAGGTGGTGCAAATGTTCCTCCCAGGAGCTACTGTACACCACAACGTCGTCTAAGTAGGCTGCTGAGAAGTCAGCCACGTCCCGCAGTATGTCGTCCATCAGGCGCTGGAAAGTCGCTGGCGCCCCCTGCAGACCAAATGGCATTACTTTAAACTGGTACATACCAAATGGTGTCTTGAATGCAGTGAGCTCTTTTGCTTCTGGGGCCAGCGCCAGTTGCCAGTAGCCTTTACTGAGGTCCAAGGTGGTGATGTACAATGCTCCGCCCACTCGCTCCAAAAGATCGTCAATCCGTGGCATTGGGTATGGGTCGAAGTTGGAAATTGTGTTCAGGTATCTAAAATCAATGCAAAAACGCAAAGAGCTGTCCTTCTTTGGTACCAGAACGATGGGGCTACACCACTCGCTGCTGGACACTTCAATGATGCCAAGCTCCAGCATTAGCCTTATTTCTTTTTGTAGAACAGGCACCAACCGCTCTGGTATCCTGTAGCTCCTTTGACGGACTGGGGCATTCTGTTTCAGCCGTATCTTATGCTGCACCAACGAGGTGAAGCCAGGAGTCTCCTTGAAAAGAGATGGGTCAAGCAGTGACTGAAGGGATTCCTGCTGGGAGGGAGAGAGGTGGGAGAGGTCAATGGACACAGTGTCCTCACTACAGGTGGGAAAATATTTCTCTGAGACTTCTTCATCCTGCACAACCCGGACCAACAACTGTTGTGCAGGCTCCTGACGTGTGTGAAACTCTTTGAGGAGGTTAACATGAAAAATTTGGTGCTTCTTCTGTCTTTCTGGCATAAAGAGTTCATACGTTACATTTCCCACCTTCTTTGTGATGTCATAAGGACCGTGCCATTTAGCAAGCAGCTTATTGTCACTAGTTGGTAGGAGCAACAGTACCTTTTGGCCTGGGCTGAAGACTCTCCGTTTAGCTTTTTGGTCAAACCACGTCTTTTGACGCTGTTGCGCCTCCCTCAGGTTCTCCTGCGCCAGTGCCGACATAGTCTCTAGTCGCTCCCTCATGTTAATAACATAAGAGATGACGTTGTCCCCTTCCTTCCCCGTCTGCTCCCAGTAGTCCCTCAGGAGATCCAGTGGCCCCCGCACCTGGCGTCCATACAACAGTTCGAAGGGCGAGAAGCCGGTGGACGCTTGTGGAACCTCCCGGTAGGCGAACAGCAGATAAGGCAACCACTGGTCCCAGTCAGTGCCTGTGGAGGAAACAAACTTGCGCAGCATGTGTTTCAGAGTCTTATTGTAGCGCTCTACCAATCCGTCCGTTTGGGGGTGATAAGGTGTGGTCCTGATCCCCTTAATCCCCAACAACTGATAGACTTGTTTTAACAACTTTGACATGAAATTGGTACCACAATCTGTCAGAATTTCTTTGGAGACACCCACTCTAGAAAATAGCTGCAATAAACAATTAGCAACTTGTTTTGCCTTGATTGAGCGCAGCGGAAAGGCTTCAGGGTAGCGCGTAGCATAATCACAAATAACCAAAATGAAACGGTTTCCAGCAGAACTTTTCTCAAGTGGGCCCACAATGTCCATGCCAATTCTCTCAAATGGGGTACCAATTATAGGTAGCGGCTGTAACTGGGCCTGAGCAACTCCCTTCCCTGCTGTCAACTGACACTTTTCACAAGATTTACAGAACTGCATAATTTGGGTATACATACCCGGCCATGCAAAGCGACTGCCAATTCGGCGCATGGTTTTTTGGAAAGCCATATGGCCGGCCCAGGGAATGGAGTGGCCCAGTTCCATAACCTGTCGTCTGAACTGGTGTGGTAACGCAAGGGCTTCAGTTCTCTCATTAACTTGATACAAAATGCCCTCTTTAATAACGTATTGTGCCCCATCTAAGATTTTTGTTTCCTTCTGATTGGTCACATTTCCAAACCATGCTTTGAGAGATGGGTCTTGCTTTTGAAGTGCACCAATATCTGATGGGATCTCAAACGCAACTGGACTGAGGGGTTTAGCCAAATCACAGTTTTCTTTAGGGGAGCCCACGAACTTCTCTTGTCTTTTCTGGGCTCTTGTCTTCCTGCTCTTCCCTGGCTGAGCCTCCAAATCTTCCTCCCAAAAAGGCAGCTCTTCTAGCAAAGCCTTTTCTTTTTGGGCCCTGGTGAGGAAATTTACAGAGTTAACCGGTTCAGCACTTTCAAAATCTGTATTGACCTTTCCTTTTAGGTTACTTTGAGCTATAAGATCACGTAAGGTGGGAAGATCATTACCGAGAATGGCCGCAAAAGGCAAGTTCCCTGCCAGGGCCACATTTAACAAATAGGTTTGCCCTCCGACTGTCAAATAGACCTCAGCTGTGGGGTACAGATGTCCATCTCCATGAATACAGATAAGTTGTGTTCTGTCTCTAGACCACCTCTCCTCTGGAACCAAACTGAACAGAACTACAGACTGGAAGCAACCAGAGTCCAACAGCGCCTCTACTTTTTGGCCATTGATAAGCGCAGGCGTTGTGCGCCCCCCTTTGTTTGCACTTGGTACTGTAGCTGGTCTTGGTACCGCACACAACAACGACTGCTTAGATTTTAGGGCTGGACAGAAATGCTGTGTATGACCCAAGTTATTACAGTTGTAGCACCTAACCTCCCTACGCTGTGGCCAATTCGAGGATTTTGATGGACCCGAGTGAGACTGGTAAGGTGGAGATGGCTCACTGATATTACCCCCCGGGACAGGACCAGACCTATCACCCCCAAAGGACTTACTTGGCTGGGTGAAGCGGGGCTCCCGTCCGGAAAAGCCAGCTCTGGTCCCTTGGCGTGCAGATAGGAAGGCCTCTGCCAGCCGAGCGGCTTCTTCTGCACTGTGTGGGTCACGCTCCCGGATCCACACCTCCAGCTCCGGACTGACCATTTGCAGAAACTGCTCCAGAATAAGGTTCTCCAACATGTCCGTTTTAGTCACCTTCTCTGGTTGGAGCCATCGGTTTAACAAGTCCCTTAAACGCACGTAAAGCTCCTGCGGAGTCTCATCAGGCTCAATTTTAAGTGACCTGAAGCGACGTCGGTAAGTTTCTTTCGTTATTTCATATTTGGCCAAAATGGCTTCCTTCACCTTTTCGTAGTTGTCAGAGTAACGAATGTCCATCAGCACGAAAGCGCTCCGTGCCTTCCCAGTTAACAAGGGAACCAGACGGACCGCCCACTCTTCTTCTGGCCAGTGACAGACCTGAGCCATTCTTTCAAACGTGATTAAAAAATGTTCAATGTTGTCTTCCGGTGTCAAAACCGGGAGTTTGGGCTCCCTCCGCGGCCTGTAGCCATCGCTGCCAGGGTCTGGCCCGTCATCTTCAAAGTCCTCTTCATAGTCACGAGACGGCTGTATACCGATCGTACGTCTTCGCACATTTAGCTCGGAGTGCTCAGACTGCTGACCTTGCTGCTGCTGGATCTGCTGAAACTGCTGCTGCATAGCCTTCCAGCGTTGCTCCTGTAGACACATTTCTTTCTCCAGTCGTTTGTCTCTGGCACTCTGGTCTAAGAGCAAGGATTTCACCAGGGCCGTCAATTCCTCCACTTCATTGTTTGGACCACCACAAGACGTTGCAGAGCCAGACAGTATAGCACCCCCGTCATCTGGCTCCTCTGCCTTTTTCCCTCCTCTAGTGTTCATGTTGGGTTCTTGTACTCACAGCGTTGAGTAGGACTTCTGACACCAAATGTAACAGGGAGGCACGAGCGGGCGGCGGTGGGCACACAAACACCAGGGAGGCAGTCTTGAGGGTCCACTTGTCAAATTTATTTTCTTTTTGTTTTTTGTGAAAAAAATGCAAAGTTCACCATAATACAGGACTCAATCAGTGTAGCTCATCCAGCAGCCCAACCCAGAGTGAGAGCATGAGACTCTTTAAATACCCTCCCTCTAAATTGGATAAAACCACTCTAGATAAGCAGGTGTCCACATGTCACATTTGCTCTCACAACCTCTACAACCCTCACATATAAACCCCAACCAAAATACAAAGACATAGAAAAAACCCCACTATACACAATCCCAACCCAAACCACTCAACAAAATAAACCAAGACCTAAAACCCGTTACAACCCTGCAGTCCTCCCCCCCGCCTATTCTGCCCCTTGGTTCAGCCCGGAACGGGTTTTAGCGGCGTCCGTTCCCCCCCGGACCCTTTTCGTCAGACACGCTATCCTGGACACAAGAGACAAGGTAAACAAACTGCGCTCACACACACATTCACGCACCCAGACACCCG
This sequence comes from Knipowitschia caucasica, assembly GCA_964034765.1. Lineage (NCBI taxonomy): Eukaryota > Metazoa > Chordata > Actinopteri > Gobiiformes > Gobiidae > Knipowitschia > Knipowitschia caucasica. The sequence goes on along the minus strand of OZ035827.1, from coordinate 36,085,822 downwards.
ACCATTCACAGCATGCACAAAACACTAAAACATTACCACTTCTTAAGCTACACATATTGCACTATGCCCAATTCTAATTACATGTTGCCTCCGCAGGACCGGCACCCTACCCGGAACACACCACACTGGACCCACGGACAACCACAGCCCTCTCAATAAACCTTCTTACATGAATATATGTGCAATGGTTTATATGTGCAATCTAGCCATGTTCAAAAGTGCAGTGTGGGTTATGTAACGAACGGCCGGTTTGTTACACCACCCTACATTTAATATACGTTGGATAAATTAATCAAGATTCAATTTACTGTCATTGTCACATACTGAAGAAGATGACATAGTCTGGGATCGCGTCTTAAATTCAGACAGAAGACATGTTTTATTGTCGATGGTAGAGACAGCACGAACACGATCACAGATACAACAGAATGCAAGTGTATTATACAGAGCGGAGGCATGGAGACCTCCAATCAGCAGCTGCCACGGTGCCATGTAGCTTGGCCTTCAGATAGACAAAACAAGGGAAAAGTACTGGCTTCTGCACATTGATAGAATGATGAGTTTAACTTTAACAAAAGTTGCTTAAAAGTGTTATGAAATCTCACATTCCCCCCTCTGGTCATACATTCACGTGTGACCATCAGGATCGATAAACAGCAACATAATATCATAACTCAATACTTCAAAAACTCATAAACTCGGTACTTCACTCGGTACCTCAAAAAACTCAGAACTCGGAATACTTCAAAAACTCAGAAAACTCACTCAACTTCATCAGTCGATGGTGGTTCCAGATATTGCTTTGAAAACAGTCTCTCCCACTTCTCCGTGTTGATTTCTTCAGGCTGCATTTGTGTCGAACCATGAATTCTTCTGTGACGTGTCTTTCAATCACACGTTTCAGCTTTAGTGTCCAGATTCAGAAATCCAGATTGTTCCAAATTATGTCCAAATTGTGTAATCCAATTTTTCCAAATGGTGTCCATGCAAAAGAGGACGATGGTATTGTCCATGTCTCAGCAGCTCACAGCCTGACTGGAATCAGGGGCTGTGCAGATTGTCCATGTGCTGGTCCAGACGCATTCTCTTGAGGTTTTTCAGTTTTGGCTTAAAAAAAAACACTTTTTGTGTAAAAAAAAAGTCTTCTGTTCTCTAGATGTTACAGACAAGGCCCGCATCCTTCCACCACCTGAAGAAGATGAGCCAAGTCTGGGATCGTGTCATAAATTCCGACAGAAGACATGTTTTATTGTCAATGGTAGAGACAGCACGAACAAAGCACACAAACACAGATACAATAGAATGCAAGTGTATTATACAGAGCGGAGGCATGGAGACCTCCAATCAGCAGCTTCCACGGTGCCATGTAGCTTGGCCTTCAGATAGACAAAACAAGGGAAAAGTACAGGCTTCTGCACATTGATAGAATGATGAGTTTAACTTTAACAAAAGTTGCTTAAAAGTGTTTTGAAATCTCACAATACGTTTGGGGCATTGTTTTTTATTTTTTTCAAAAATAGGAAATTTAATTAAATACATTAAATGGATTAGGGGCAAGGTACGTTTTTTTGTATTGCACAGATCCTACACAAGGCAACTCAAAATGCTTAACAACACAAAGACACAGTAAAGTCACAAAAAAGCAGTAAAATCACACCTAGTAGATAAACATACATACAGTCCTTAAACAACGGATGAAAAAACCCCATGGACAGTTGTGGGCAGTTGTGGACAGATGTGGACATGGACAGTTGTAAATGCTGAATACACGTTGTTACACATGTTTGTTGTGCGCTCCAGTTTGTAATCATTAGAACAGCTCAGATCGCTGATGTAATAAAAAACACTTATCTGGCCGGCGTTCTACCTCGATCATGTGCAGTCGTTTCTCTTTCAGCATCATTTAGCCACTCGGACTTTTGCACTGGACAGATTCTGTTACACCCAGAGGACTTCCAACCATTTCCGTCCATTAGTTCACCTCATGCAGTAATGTTTGGAGAAAGCTCATTTGTTTGGTGTACTCTTGATCATTCCACGGTATCAACGGGATCTGTGGAGAAGCGAGAAGCCGTCACCTCTTATTGCGGCTTCCGGTGAGTGACCCGGGACTGGCGAATTTAGAGAGGAAGAGTTTTAAAAGACGAGAAAGAAAGTCGATGGGTTACAATGTCATTAGACCTGTAGGAGGCCCATGCCAGACCCAGCAAACCGGAGCACCTGGAGGAAAGCTGAGCAGATACAGGAGGAATATGCAAACTCCGCACAGAAAGGCCAGGCGGAGACCTTCTCGTTGCGAAACACACTCCCTTACCACTGCGCCACCATGCCGCCCTGTGAGTGTGTGTGTGTACATGTGTGTGTTTGTGTGTGTGTGTCTGTACATGAACGCTCAGATTTTGGGAAGTCTCAAGATTACATAGAGTTTCCGAAAACCCCTGGAAGCTGAGAGAGACTGGAGTTTGTAGATTGAAGGAACGGAACTAAATGTTTGTGCCTGAACTTTCTGATATCAGCGTGGAAGAATCTCAAAACAAAGTCTGTTTTTGATAAGGAACAATGTTATAAACATGGTTAAAAGCCTAAAATACATAAGGTGCACCTATATACAAGCAGCACCACCTACATTTGAAAAGAAAGCACATTTTGTCCATATATAGGACCCACTGGAATAGAAGCCGCAGGTTTTCAGATAGACGACGTTTTTAAACTGGTCCCAACATGATTTTTAACAGCTTAACCGTTAGCTTCTATCACTCATTCAACAGTCTTCAGTATTTTGGTAATAAACAAGTGTCTTATAGCTACTAAAACTGGATGGAGTCAAAATAATAAGTCCATAAACTCTGCTCTGACAACTCTACCACAACAAAAAAACACATATTAGCCGCATTGATGTATAAGCCACAGGGTTGAAAGAACTAGAAAACCGTTGCGGCTTATTATAGTCCAGAAGTTACGGTAGTCACTTTAGCATTGAGTCAATTTCAATCAGTTAAAGTTTTAGCGAAACAGCTCTATATTGCGTCTCCTCTTTGTCTCATTCATAACAACACACTCGCGGCTCCGCACTCATAAAAAGGCCACGTGTATCTTTATATCTGAGGAATCTGCGCTGGAATGCTGTCCGGTTTGATCATGTTACTGTCTCTGCGCTTTCTCACAAATGACCTCAAACAGAAACTCTCCTCGTTATTTGACATGTTGAAATTTTTTTTTTTCCACGTGCTTCTCTCAATAGCGTTATTATCCGTACTCTCCGCAAGTTCTCTTCGACAAAAGCTGATTCTCCACAATTCCAAGGGCGTTTCATTATACAGCCCTCTCCGCTCCTCAGTCACCTTGACACTGGACAGGTTCAGTTACCGAGTGGTTTGTGCAGCCGAATCTCATTTTCTCCATAGAAATCACCCATATAAAGCTTGAATTGACATGTGAGGCTATAGACTGGCTTTATAGAGTTTGAAGCTATTACAGGGCCTGACCAAAATCTGAAAATGCTAAGAATTACTAGGTCTTTTTATGATCGCTTTTTATGGCTGGATATTTCTGTCTTTTACGTGGCTTACCTCATTATAAACGACGCGGTGGTGGCGTAAGATGTATGAAGTAGTGATATTTTGTATTCATAAAACGTGACACAGACGTGGTTTGCAGAAGTTTATAGTTTTGCCATGTTCTGGTAAAAAATCCAAACGGTTTCCACCCTCTGATGAGATATGAAAATCTGCTTTGAAACGGGACACAAAGGAGCGCAGAATAGACCAGCTGCTTCTCCACGATGAGAGGAGCCAGTTGAGGTGGCTCGGGCATCTGTTTGGGATGCCTCCTGGACGCCTCACTGCGGTGGGGTTCTGGGTATGTCCCAGCGAGAGGAGACGCTGGAGAGACTCTATCTCAGCTGGCCTTCTGCTTGTCTCTGATAAGACTGTTGGGCCATTGACTCAACCCTGGATAAAGCTGAAGAAAACAGAGTAGAGCTTTTGATGAATTGAGTTTGTCTGAACAGAATCAAATAAAAGTAAAATGTTTCGAACAAATCAGACCTGCCTGATGTAATCTCTCGCAAACTGTGCCTTATGTGGCTTTTGAGCCTGAGACATGATTGGCCGAGTGAGCGTGATCTTACTTGTCACTTTTCTTTCTGAAAATTAAGATCCAAAGATGTGATAGAGGCAAAAAATACATGCATGTGAAAACTAGAGATGAAACCATAGAATGTAGGTGTGCACAAACCAAGTGTTTGCTCCATGGGCGGGAATCTGGAGACGGCCTGGTCTGGTCCCCCTCCCACTATTCAATAGCCGAAGTCAAATTCAGCTTTAGAAGAGGAGGCCCCTGATTGGTCAGTTGCTTTGGATCATATGACGATACAAATGTTCCACCTTTATCTGCTCTGGTTATCTCTAGGTGCTCCGGTTTCCCCTACCATTAAAAACATGTGCATTAGTCCAGGGTGAATGAGTGTGTGTGTGACTGTGTGAGACAGCGAATGGAAATATACCAATAAATATCCAACATCCAAAAGCCAACTTTGAGTGGCTCCTCCATAACAAACACTGAGCCGGAGCTGTCGGTCGTGTGGTCATCCTGGAGCCTGTGTTTCGGTCGGTGTTCTGCGCCTGATTAAACCTCCGCTCTGAGGCTGGATGTGTTCGCTCTGAGCCCACAGGGGAAGCCCGTCTTTCAGCCATGTATCACCTAATTACCAGCCCACTGACGAACTGTAATTACCCTGCCGCCGTGCCACACCGCCAGGCGTGTAACCAAAGTGACAAAATCATTAGTCTCACACTTCGCCTCACTGTGCGCTCATTTTTTTCTATTTGTGTTTGTTGTGTGTTTGCAGTTTGATGGTGACAACATGTACATGAATGACAATAACCACGAGTTCCGGACACCGAACCAGGTAAGGCTCCTCTGTATATATATATAAAGTATATTTAAGTCAGCCAAGGCCCACACAGGCTTACAATAACAAACACACACGAGCTGGCAGTCGTATTATTAGCAGCAATATCCGAGGTGTCAGCGAAAAGTCGTTTATTAGGAGGACGTGTCAAGCTAATGCCGGGAAATATTGAACGCACTGTATATATTCTGGAGTAGATTTTCCATAGACGGTGCTCATTAGAGGAGGGAGGAGCCCCTAGTAAATGATTGAGTCGAAAGTGAGTTTGGAAAAGGCTCCGTTTTTAGATTTATGGAAGTGGAAAACATATGGCGAAGAGGTCTGAGCGGCCGACGGCTGTTATTAATTGTTGTGGGTTATTCTGAAACATGTTTGTGTTGGTAATTTGAACATATGGGTATGTTTAATGGTTAGGCTTGTGCTGCTATATTTAATATGGACTTTGTTTATTGCGTTTACAATAATTTTGACAGTGTGTGTAAATAAGCCAGTTAAAAATAGATTGCACAAGTTTTACAAGACAGGAAATACCATTTTTCTATCGCTTGTACATTTGAGGAGAGTTTAAACCATGCTACAGATCACTAGATATACTGTACAGTAAACATGCAGACTACTGTTGTCTCAGTATACATCAGGGGTGTCCAAACATTTTAGTAAGAGGGCCACTTTACTTCACCAGACCAGTCCAGGGGCCAACGTCACAGACTGAAAAACTATCATGACTGGTATCGGGCTCTTCTGAGCTTCAAAATGACCCATAACAGAGTTGAAGTTGGCTGAATGACAAATGTTTACCAACTGAACAGCACAATCAAAGACCACGTAAGTACAGTATGTGCAAAATATAGCCAACGACTGAAATCCAGACGTACTGGGCTTTAGAAAGAGGTCTATATTGGCTGAGCTTAAGTTGGATGGATGACACAGTTAACTTGTGTTTAGGATCTATGAGACTACTTTGGGTTAGCAAGGCAGAGGGCCACATACAATGACACTGAGGGCCGCACTTGGCCCCCGAGCCTGAGTTTGGACATGCCTGGTATACATGCAGACCTCTCTTGTATGTACATGTATGCTACACTGAATAGTTTGTGGTTTTTAAAGGATTTTTAAAAATACAGTCTTTTTTTCTTATTGTGAAAAGTCAAATTGAAATGGAAAATTATTTCTTTGAATGCCATCACTACTCAAAATACATAAATCATGGATCAGTGTTTATCAGACCTGTCGTGTCAACTATACTTTGTACTCGTTCATCTTATCAGCTCTTTCGCTCATTTGTTATTTCTCTTTCTCCCTCGTGTTTATCAGACCACTCTCGCCCCGACAGATCAGAGCCGATATCCTTAAAAAGTGATCTAAGAGAGCATTAGCGAGTCTCTTTCACACAAAATAGGGAACATATCTAATTCCTCTTAAGCTCAGCGATCCTTTTAACCCAGCAAAACACCAGCGGTTTGATTTTTCAATCCACACCAATATCCCATATCTGTGACAGCCGGGATTATAGAGCATTAGCCGGCAGCATGAGAGCGCATGTGAACCGGGCAGGGCGCAGCCGGGCCGTCCCACACAGGGATAGGCTCACGATACATTCATTGTCACCTTACCTGCTTTACTTTATTTTATTTTTTATCTTATTACTTTAGTATTTTATTTAATTATATTATCTTTTATCTTAAATAATAGTTGGTCCTGTGCAAAATCTCCCCATAGTGGGACGAAAAAAAGTCTGTCTTATTAATTCAATGTTACTTTTAGTGAGATACAAATATGTATTAGTTATTATTATTTTTAAATGTATATATGTTTGTATGTATTTACGTATGTATTGATTCAATGTTGTATTCATATAGTTTTGAATGTATGCATTTGTTTATTTATTTATGTGTTTTCTATATTTATTCATTACATCATTGCATTTACCAGAATATGGAAAAATCACAAAACATATTGATGGAAAGCGATCCCATCTCTCTCTGAAAGTACGAAAAGAAACAGATCCAGCGTAAATGTGAAGGAACTAATGAATAATGAATACAACATCACTCAGACTGATGTGTTTAAACACATGGGAAATCTGGAAAGGCAACATAATGTGACAAAATATCAAAATGTTGATGTGATATTTCTATTCAAGTGCAAGACATGACCTGTGTTAACCATGGCAACACACTTTGGCAACACACTTTGGCAACACACTTTTCTACTGGTTGTATTCATCATTCTCTGTATTACTCATGGGCAAATAAAAGCTGTATTTAGTTAGAGTACATAAAATACATTGACACGGTGGCTGGCAAGTGGTCAGACACAAGATCCTGAGTTCAGATCGGACCTTTCAGAGTGAAGTTTGCATGTTCGTATGCATAAGTTTCCTCCGGGTGCTCCGGTTTCCCCTATCACTATAAACATCTCTCAGGGGCCAGGACTCTCCTGAAAAATAGCAAATCAACAACCTCCTCTGAGATGACTTCTGTTCTGGTTTAGGACTGTACACAAATGAATTGAATTGATATTGAATGAAAGATCCAACAGGTGTGTCTCGTCTGCAGCACAGGTGAAGCCAGACACTTTCTATACAAAGACCTGGCTGTAAAATTGGCCCCTACATGTTTTTTGTTTTGTTTTGTTTCTGTTATTAATTTCAGTAGTGCTCGATCTTCTGTCTGTTTCACATCACATTTCTGGAAAACTCTGGTGCCTAAAGCATTAATATTTCATGTTTTTAGAAGAAGAGGAAGGATAGGGAGGATGGTTGTTGAATTTGGATGCAACCATCTAATTTTCCTTGAAAACGTGAGTGAAGAGTGTGGTGTCTGCGACTGAGACGTTTATTTTTTCAGATCGTCTTCATGCCTGTGGTCTCACGACTGTGTGTCACGACTTTAAATCTCAAAATAATAAAACTTTAGTCAGTATCCAGCTTTACTCAGTTCTAACTCAGCTCATTCCAGAACCACTGTTTCTGTCGATTGGACCAAAGAGAAAACCATCTCAGTCTCTGCTTCTATAAATACCTCCTGCACATGTTTTAATACAGCATGTAAAATACATGGGCCTGAATGCTCTGCACACGTGACTGTGGCTTAGGCCTGTACACACACACACACACACACATGTTTCTACACACACACACACACACACACACACACACATATTTGAAGTCAGATTAGAGAGGTTCAGGTTAAAGTCGGACTGGTTTCTGCAGCGTTTGAAATTGGGCTTAATGAATATGCAGCGCTGCCTTAATGTATTCAGTGTGTGCAAAATATTGAAGAATATTCCAACAGTTTCACTTCTCCAGCTGTGATTACGAGGAGCGCAGAGCAGACGCTACAGGAGCGAGCTGCATGCATTTAACAAAGTCAATTATGTTTAATTAAGACCATACTGAGCTACAAACAACATGTTAAAGTCAGCATAAATACTATAACACTTGAAAAGGTGGCAACGTTGAGAGCTAGTCACCTGAATAATAATAATAATACTAATGCTACTACTAATAATGATAATAATAGATAATACTAATAATGATACAAATAATAATAACAATAATAATAGTTTCTTTAAAAATAGTGTTATTAATTAAAAACAGATTGAATCATCTACTTGAAAGTCATTAGCATAAATATTATGGGCATAATCCATTTCAATTTCTCAGTTTATCTTTTTTTACAGAAAAGGCCAAATATGATTTGTACATACCTCTTATCTGGGAACACTAAATACAAAAGACATATTTGTAATTAAAAATGAAAATCAGTGTCGTGCGTGAACGAGTTCAAAAGAACGCGTTCATTGAACACGCTCATTTTTTTGTGAACGTTGAACTGAACGCAACACATTTTTTAATAAAGAACTTGAACGTGAATTAGTTCATTTTATGTGTCATGAACGGCAGACATCACTATGAACGTTGGAATTTGTTTTCTCTTTTGAAACACAACGAGAGAAAGTTCCTCCCTCTTGTATTCTCGCACTTTTTCCGCCGAAAACTAAAAATTCCTACGGTGTTCACCGTCTGTGAACGCACCCCAACTCCGTGTTGAGCCAGCCGGTGCGGCGCTGTGAGCAAGTGCTTTTCTTTGGTTGTTGGACTCACATGTGCCCGAGTTGTGATGATAACAAAGGGTGAGTCAGCTACACAGGACCACCCGTTTACATTTGACATAAAGTATAGACACACGCACTGCAGCGCATTACTGTTTGTAGCACTTATGAGCAGTGGCAACTCAGTTTTTTCCTCCCAATTAGATCTTGTCTGTTTTAGAGTAAGGTTCTCATCCTGTGCGGTGTACAGGATATATACTTATATATATAATGTGATTTCTAGCTGGTAGTGTGAAAAAAATATTTATTTGAATATCTCACAAAAACAGTAAAATGAACTGAACTTTGAACTAGTTCAGAATTAAAAATGTGAACTTTGAACGTGAACTGTTCACTTTGAGCATGTATGAACTGAACTTGAACTAGTTCAGAAAAGCTGTGAACTGGCACAACACTGATGAAAATACTATACACGGGCCCCTATCATACCAGGCCATGATGAAAATGAAGCAAAATGTTATCTGCCAGTTTATAGTCATCTCAGACACCATTTAATTGTCTTTTTTCTTTGGATGGAACAATGTGTATTAATACAGTAGGATTTGTGAATACACCAGATTCTGTTTTTGCCCGCTGTTCCACAGTCGCACACACAAACACACACTCGTCCAACTGTTTGGATAAGACATTTCAGATCAATCATAACGGTAACAAATATTTGAGAATTGAAATTAAGGTTGTATCATTCACAGAAAGACGGCAAGAATCATTTAAACCAAATTAGACATGTGCATAAATGTAGGCCCCAGAAAAGAAATATCCACGCAGAATTTTGTACGTCCTTCTTTGGCAGAAATAGGGGTTCCCAAAGTTTTGCACACCGCTGTTTTATTACGTCAATATCGAGGCCGACGCAACAACTGCCCTGAAACCTGTGATTTTACGGGTCAATTTACAGATGTACAATATTCCTTTTTCACGGCCCCCAGCCCGGTCGTAACACGGCGGCAGTAGCTAACCTCCGCAGCGGTGTGAAGAGCCACGTCTGCGAATAGAAGGCTCTTTGTGTGGACGCTCGAGGTCTCGACTCTGGCAGATTACATTACACATAACATCTCTGCGCGTTTCAAAAAAATAAAAAAAAATAAGGAGAGAACCGCTAATCAGAAGCAGCTTGACGGGAGCGTCTGACCGGTCTGTCAGAGTTCAAACCTCTGTGGTCATGACATCATTTGTGTCGTATAGTTTTGCATTCAACGCATAGAGTTTATAGATGCAACTGCTATGATTGATCTCTCTTGTCTCAGTATACATGCAGACTCAGACCACTCTTGTCTCAGTATACATGCAGACTCAGACCTCTCTTGTCTCAGTATACATGCAGACTCAGACTCTCTAGTCTCAGTATACATGCAGACTCAGACCTCTCTAGTCTCAGTATACATGCAGACTCAGACCGCTATTGTCTCAGTATATATACAGGCTCAGACCACTCTTGTCTCAGTATACATGCAGACTCAGACCTCTCTTGTCTCAGTATACATGCAGACTCAGACCACTCTTGTCTCAGTATACATGCAGACTCAGACCTCTCTAGTCTCAGTATACATGCAGACTCAGACCTCTCTAGTCTCAGTATACATGCAGACCTCTCCTGTCTCAGTATACATGCAGACTCAGACCTCTCTTGTCTCAGTATACATGCAGACTCAGACCTCTCTAGTCTCAGTATACATGCAGACCTCTCCTGTCTCAGTATACATGCAGACTCAGACCTCTCTTGTCTCAGTATACATGCAGGCTCAGACCACTCTTGTCTCAGTATATATACAGGCTCAGACCTCTCTTGTCTCAGTATACATGCAGACCTCTCTTGTCTCAGTATACATGCAGACCTCTCTTGTCTCAGTATACATGCAGACTCAGACCTCTCTTGTCTCAGTATACATGCAGACCTCTCTTGTCTCAGTATACATATAGGCTCAGACCTCTCTTGTCTCTTGTTTTATTGATTTCTATAGAGGTCCATTGTGAAGCATCGGTGACCGTTTCTGATGAAATGGCCAGAGTCTGTTTTGAGCAGAGCTTTTCTGGACTTGTTTTCAGCTGCAGGTGTCGTGCTGTGACCAAGTGTCTTTATTGATCTTTCCAACTGTGGGATAAGAAAAGCAACATGTCAACTTGTTTTTACCGGACACAGGCTGTTTATCTGGTCTCCTCCTCTGGTTCAGTCACTTTCCTTTCACATCATTCTTCATTCTTGGAGTTCTTCTTGAGATTTCACGTGGAGCTGACTTCATAAGCTCCTATTAATAATAAAACCACACTTTTGTGCCACACGATTAGGTTAATGACCAATGAGTGACATTCGTAGAACCAAACAAATGGCTGTGGACAATCGTAAAGCACACTTTTCCTATGAGAAAATGAATGGGTGGTGTCTGCTGTTAGACAGGTGTTTTCTATGAATAGCATAAGGCAAAGTAAGGCAAGTTTAATTGTATAGCACAGTTCATACACAAGAGAACAAAAGCAATGCAATGGGTGGCACGGTGGCTGAGTGGATAGCACTCTCGCCTCTCAGCAAGAAGGTCCTGGGTTCCAATCCCGGTCGGAACCACAAATCCCGGTTTCCCCTACCACTAAAAACATGCACAATGTTTGGATGTGAATGGATGGTGTTGATTGGGGCTGATGGTCCAGTGTGTTCGGCGACTCACTTCCATCTCCACCGTGTGTGGAATGATTGGAACAATATCTGAACTCTGAACATTGTAAAGCGCTTTGGGTGACCTTGGTCTGTAAAATGCGCTATATAAATAAACACTACTTACTAGTCACACTAGATACAAGAGTGAAGACACAATCCTTCAGTTGTATGCACAGCTAAACAGAATTATTTTAACTTGGATTTGAACATGTCAGAGCCTGTCTCACCTTATCAGAAAGACTGTTCCAGATTTTAGCTGAATAAATCTGAAATGCTGCCTCCCCATGCATAATGTCTCTCATGCAACTAAATTACAAATAAAGCCACACAGTCCACATTTAAAACGCTTAAGTTAGACATTACTTTTCACAAAAAGTCAATATTAATATATTTAAGATTTTGCTCAAGATTTCCCAAATGTCAGTCCAGTGTGGCCCTATATACTGTATGTATATAGTTTTTCATTTATATATGTATTTATTTGATGAGGACAATGCACATCAATGAACTAGGTCTCCTCGGTTTAGTCACTTTCCTTTCTTCATTCTTGGAGTTCTCCTTTAGATTTCACGTTGAGCTGACTTCATAAGCCCCCATTAATAATAAAACCACACTGCATAATTCAAACAAAGCTTTTAGACTTTAACTTTACCAATTTGTGCGTCGATAAGATTGCACATCAATGAACCAGGTGTTCGTAACGTAAATATGCCGGATTATAGCCACAAAGCTAATTCACACTTCCACCTTAAGAACAGCCGTCTTCTTGAATGCGAATGACTAAATGCTCAGAGCAGTACCAGTGGAAGGCTGTTGCATGAGCCCGCACCAGTCCCTGCAGCCTCCATCACTATTGTCTCTGTCTGAGTAACACCTAAGAACACTCTGGCACCACTCACACTACACCGTGACTCACGCTGCATTGTACCTCCCCAGTCATTCCACAGCATACACAACTTACACAGGCCCTCTCAGAATAGGAAAAAGTACAACACAAACATAAAAAGTCTGGAGCCACAAGCAAGGTCGAACGTATGAAGCCGTGTGTTTAGATATCAAGAGTGGTTTTTGCATGAGGGAAAAGGCTATAGTCAGAGATAGGGAAACAATACTGGAGCTACATCTGAGGCAAATCCACAAAAACCAATGCCCGACCTACTTTCAAGGAATTTCACTGTATAATTCAGCAAATCCACTCTGTTTGGAAGAATAACATCTGACTGCCAGGTAAAATGGAAAATGTGCACAAAAGTAGGTATTGGGGGCTTACGTGTAACAAGAAAAGTGTAATGCAATAAGGGCAAGAGCTCCAAAGACAAACACAATTTCACTCGAGCGAGAATATGAGATTGTTGCTGAAGTTGCGCAGATATAAATGTAGATAGTATGATGATGTTAGCCGCAATGAATATATATTTTCAGGGGAAGTTTTGTGTTTATTTGGGGGGGGTAGCTCAACATTGGATTTGCGAGGGTTTAGAAAGCACTTTGACATTAGCTTCATCACAGACATAAACTAGAAGACATATTTTGTGTAGACCTGGATTGTGTTTCCAGCGCCATCCACACTACTCAACTTGATTCAATTCAATGTATTTTTGTATAGCCCTTTCTCACAACAGTTGTTATCTCTAAGGGCTTTATATAACCATTACATTCGCCAACACAGATCAGAGAATCAAACAGTTCAAACACAAGAAAAGCACATTATGAACCATTGGCACATACATAAGGGGTGGATGACCGATGTCCATAAATGTCAATACATGTTGTTGAATGTTGAGTGTCCTGGATCATCACCACAGTCCTTACACCCTCCTGCATCGGTAAAGGAACAACCCTAAAAACCCAGTGGGAGACAATGAGAAACCTTGAGGAGGCCCACAGTGAGGGAGGGGTTATAGATCCAGGACTCAGGCTGTAGAACCTCACTCCCATCTCTGTGTGGAGTGAGAGACAGATGCCCACATTTTTAACCCGCTTTGTGACTCTGGTCTGTGAAAGGTAGTATATAAATAAAGATTTCTTACTCACTACTCTTAGGCCGCAACAATTTGTGCCCCCATCGCCAATCACACCCACTATTTCGATCTGGAGATGATTTTTCCATAACCCTGGTGTAAACTCTGGGTAGGTCTCCAGTCGGTGCAGAGCGGGAGATGGTCCGTACAAAGAGGAGCGTCAAAAGGCCGGGTCAAACTGTGATGTAGCGTACGGGAGATAATGGATGTACGCCAGGCATGTCAAACTCAGGCCTGTGGGGCCAAATCCAAGACCCTTTTGAGTGGCCCCTGATATGATATATTATCTTTATCACAGAAACTTGCAACATTGATACTGTGGCATGTTATACTTCTTTGTAAAGCTTGTTTTCTCAGGACAACAACCGTATAATTAAATATGTTCTTAAATGTGTACTATCATGTCATTAGAAGTTATAGTTATTAAATGTTTTATTTTATTCATATTTAACTACCAGCCTTCAAATACATCTCTTTCTTGATATTTGACCTAGTTTTGATCTAAATCCAAACTTTAAAAAAATCCCCCAAAAAATTAAAGGGGAAAAAAATGAAAATTGTATGCCAACTCCTGGCCCCAACCAGCTCTTATGTTTTTAAAATGTGCTTGAAGATACTGACAACACCTTTAAGAAATCATATCCCATTCTTAAACATTAAAGGCCAAAGCAAAGATTCTCAAAATCCCATTTAAGGGCAAAAAAACACAAATAACACATCATATTTGCGCTGTACACGGTTTACAATTACACTTCACTTCTTTAACACCGTTTTGGAAATGCTCCACAGCAGATGCTCTCGTATTAATAAGTCTGGCGATTGGAGATAATTTGAGACTTAAGTGGAATAGAAATTGCATGCTAACAGCTTACCTCAGCCTAAACATCTGATTAGTTCCAGTATTTTCCTTCATGCTCATAATATTGGCATGAAAGATAACATTTCACTGCAAAAAGTGGTGAAAAATAAGTCAAACATCGCTCAAATTTGGCAATATGTATCTTTATTAGCGTGCATTATTAGCCTTAAAAGCAAAATTATCTCGTTTTTAAAAGATACAAGAAATGTCGTCCTTGGAATGTGCAACAGTTTTTGAAATAGGACTAAATAGCTTCGTCCCATTGGCAAATCTTGAGCAAAGTAAAGTAAAAAACAGGCAGTTATTACCTCATATTTATATTCTTTTGTAGTGTACACCTGTTATGTTTTGCATTTGAGCATTTTTAGCCAGTTAGATGAATAATGGTGTAGCTTTAAAGACCCATTTATTACGAAAGCGCAGGTGACTAACGTCTATTCCTGGAGTGGCGCGGTTATTGTTTTGCGTGGATGTAAAAAGCATTAGATTTGCGGTTGACATGCTCTCGGGGATCGGCGGCGTGTTATGTAGGTCAGAACATTGCAGCCAATAAGTCCAATTATCATCAGGCCCTGAAATAGAGCGGGCCTGACCTCTGCTCCGCCCTATCAAAGCAATGGCTCCCAAGGATTTACTCACAACTGGAGCACCATGGGAGAAGTCCGAGCGCTGCTGAAATGAAGGTATTTTCACTTAGACAAGGAAATGTTAATATTACCATATTACCATAGAGGTAAACAGTAGGGCTGCAAGATTAAGAAAGTGTCTTGTAAAAGGAAAATGTTGTGAACAAATCAGGCAAAAACACGCTGTCTTTATTGTATCAGAAAATCATATTCATTTTTGGGAGATCCCTGTGAGTCACTATTTGACGCTTTTGAGGGATACTTTTTATATTTTGATAAGCTTATCTAAAGACAGAGGCCAGAAATGCATGCATATGAAATCTAGTGATTGAGCATAGGCTGAAGCAATAAAAAAGAAAGAAGAGGCAGTTTTTGAGCATTGTTGACTTGGGGGACACCTCCTGCTTTTGAATATTGTGAATGTAGCAACGTAGAAAATGTTTTGTTTTAGTGTTAGAAGCATAGACTGTAAATATTCATGGGTGTAGTCACGCCTATCTATGCCGTTCTAACTAATTTGCCACAACTTCCACGGTCTATGGCAGCGGGGGCTGGAAAATGTGAAAAAAAACGTATCTGCGCATACGTCAGCCGGCACAAGCCCCATTCATTTAACAAGTGCCTTCAAAAATTCACAGCGACTAAACTAGACTGGTCCAAAAAAATTCACCCCCCTCAGCATTGACACACATGTGGAACAGAGCTTTGGGCCAAGAGCAGACATTTGGATCATCCTGTAAAGGGGGTCGGCCCGATGTTCCCCGGGTCCGATGTTCCCCGGGTCCGGTGTTCCCCGGGTCCGGTGTTCCCCGGGTCCGGTGTTCCCCGGGTCCGGTGTTCCCCGGGTCCGGTGTTCCCCGGGTCCGGTGTTCCCCGGGTCCGGTGTTCCCCGGGTCCGGAGTTCCCCGGGTCCGGTGTTCCCCGGGTCCGGAGTTCCCCGGGTCCGGTGTTCCCCGGGTCCGGAGTTCCCCGGGGCGGGGAACACCGGACCCGGGGAACATCGGACCTTCCAAACGCCGGAGGGCCCGGTGTTCCCCGACTGCGGGCCTCGCTCATAGACATGTTATTGCTGCGCGCGGATAATGGAGCAACAAGCGGCTTTCGCTCATAACTAGTCTATTTTGGGTAGGCCTGCAGATTAGTAAGTAGGCCAAATTCGCTTGCAAACTACAAGGGCTAACTGGAATTGGGGTTTCAAAGAATATGGTTCAAACGCACACACGCACTCACGCGCGCACATACACACAAGCTCATTTATGAAACTTGCGTTGAAAAAGATGTACATTTTGGGTGTATATTCCATTTACGCAATTTGCCAAAATGTTTTGATACATTAGAAAAATCCTTCTTGAATTGTAGAAGTGAATAAATATAGATTGATTGAATGAATTAATTAATTAATATATATTATGCAGCGGTGGCTCTGAATGAAGCGTCTGCAGCGTCTTGGACGCAGCCTGGCTCGGGGTAGAAGTGCGCATTGAGGCGCTGTACACTTCATAGAGAGCGTTTGCGGTCCAGATTTCACAAAGAAACTCTGGAGCCAAAACTTCTGCACATGTGGCGCGACTCTGGACAGGGCAGTGAGACGTTTGAGTGAGCAATACCATCGATGCGTTATTGGGGTGTGTGTCTGTGTGAGGCTTACACAAATCTAATGAAATAACACATTGCTTTACCAGATGTGAATGAGGAATACAAATAGCCGTGCGTAATTACGCAGCGCAGAGCCTGCCACAGCAATAGATGGGTCACACATCCCTGTCGCGTAAAGTGTATTTATATAGAGCCTTTGACTGTCCAGGATCACAAAGCGCTTCACATTTTAAAAACATACAGATCAAAATAATACACACACAAGTCAGATTTAATAGAGGGTCCTCATCATGAGCTGTGATTTATTCGAAGTTTGCGTGTTTCCATTAGACTTTTTCTGATGCGCAAATTCAAATTTTGAAACATGATCCTCAATGAAAACACAGCATATAATTTTGCCAGAGGGAATATGTTTATTGTTGTACATATCTTGAATTTCATGCGTGTTTTGGCGTGTTGTGCCGAAGGTTGAGTTCAGCGTATAGATTTACACCACCTCCAGACCTGGCGTTTATTTTTTGCGTATTGTACGCTCACGTCCAGATTGATAAATGCGGAAAAGTGTAATATTTTGCGTACGCCTCATTTACCCTGATTTGGCCGTACGCAGGTTTCATACATGAGGCCCACAGTGAGGCCCACAGTGAGGCCTACAGTGAGGCCTACAGTGAGGCCCACAGTGTGTCTCACACAGGCCTAGAGTTTACCTCATCAGTGCGAGGCGAGCCTGGCCTGACCGCGCTCTCCTCCTCTGGGACCTATGGGCCCGGGCCTCTGGCTCCTCTACCTCACAAAGTTCACGCTGAACTTTCTTAAAATTAAAATGAAAAAGGCTGCTCTGTTGTGAATGCTTTGAGAGCGTTGTCAATCTTTAAGACGAGGAATAGCTGGTTGTTCTCGCTTCACGCTGTGTAATATGATATTGGACAAAATTGTTCAGCCAATAAACAGGACTTGAAGCAACGTAGGAACGTGATGACGCTCAGGGGGTTATATTATTATTATTATTCCCCCCACTGTAGGAGCCAATACACTTTTCAATATTTTTGAATTCTGAGCGTTTCCAATTGTATTTAAAAATGGGAAACCTAATTAAACAATCATGAATTGAGCTTTTCCGATCTTATTTTACACTGATTCCTTTGATCATTTTTTTCTTAAAGCTCAAGTTGTAAAAATGCTATGTTTGAATTGGTTATTTACATTTTAACTGTGAGTGACACGTAAGGCGGGACAACAATGCACAATGACGCACGCATTCTGAATAGAATAATATGTATTAATATCTCTAAAACTAAAAGAGCATATTCAAGTTTTACAACAAAAACGACGTCATATGCGTGTCCATTATGCGTAAAAGCACAGTGCCCTCAGCAAAACCACGTATTTGGAAAAACTATAGGCTAACAGATGTAGTAGCTCTAGTTTCAATCGTCCTCATTTTATTCAGTCAGACTTGTCAAATATAGATGCCCATGGGAGAGTGAGCAAGGGGAGATAACATGCCCATAACATGCCCAAAAATATCCTGCATAGACTCAAACTGCGATCAGCTGAAATATGAGCACACAAAGAGCGAGAGGGAAAAAGAAAAGTAAATAGGCTTAGGCTAGTTAGTATTTTTTCTCTCACAAAAGTTGGCACGGATCATATGCCATCTTTCGTGGAGGAGGAAACATCAAACATCAAAGCGCGCACGCGGGGAACAGCGGCACTAGTCTCGTTGTTGAAGTCCCGATGTTCCCCCACTTCTATAGGCGGGGGAACATCGGACCCGGGGAACATCGGGACTTTTTAATACGCGAAGTACCGATGTTCCCCCGCCTATAGAAGTGGGGGAACATCGGACCCGGGGAACATCGGACCCGGGGAACATCGGTACGCACCCCCTGTAAAGATGTTTTCGAGAGGTAAGAAGATGCTATATGTTAGCATTGAATAATTCTTATTCCCGGTCCACCCCCATCGGCCCGGGGGTAGTGCACGTAATTTTAGCCACTTTTGAGCTGGGACAAGCCCCCACTGGTTAGAAGACCTTCTAAGGACGGACATTGCAAAATATCCCTGGCTATAACTGTCAATGTGTACACTTCAAATTAATCAAATAATAATTGAAGTGGAACCATAGTGTTAGTGTCAGTCCTAAGACAGAGAATAAAAAGTTTTTTTTACGGCCAAAATTTAGTTTCTTGAGTATTTCTTCTTGAATTCGAACCAAACCGCTCCTCTCGGCGGAGAACTGCGGTCTACGGGTGCTGTTCTAGTTATTAGTCATTCGTTACTGTACCATTGTTCTAAACACATGCCCTGCAGAAAAGTACCACCTCCTCCAAAAAGACGACTTCCACCCTGAGCAGCAGCGAAGTGCACTCAATGGTTCATACAGAGTGCGAAGACTACTCTCTATTTCTGTCCCCGTGCGCTCTCTCGTTCCACCGCTCCACAGCCGCTGATTTAGCCAGAATGAGTCCTCCCATATTTTCACTATTATATTTTGGTTTTGCCTTCCCCTTTTCAACAATGACTCCAGGGGTCTCCAACCTGTGGCTCGGGAGCTTCCAGCCGCTCGCCACATCTTAACAAGAAGTTTTCTTTAACTTTGAGCAAACATCAATTGTAAAAGATTCTTTATCTGGACAACAATGAAGTCTACACTGCAAATAAAAGCCTGAAAATAGTAAGCCAGCGATTGTCTGAATTAGATTTCATATACTGTCATATACTGTACATTACTTTTGATGAATTTAGCTATGAGTTGTTAATGTTTTATTTTTTATTTTATGATTTTGTTTCTTTTGCCTTCCCTTTTCAACAATGACGACTCCAACTCTATATGTGCCTCTCATTACAGAATATTGCACCACAACCAGGAGTTTATTCAGTATGAGTATAGTCGGATATTTCCTTTCTGTTTTCTCGTTTTTCTATGAATTTAGTCAGTATGTTTGATATGTTCTGCTATTTACAGTAGCAAGTATGAGTACTCCGCTATTTGACTCCAAACTCTATACTCCTGTCCCAATCCACTCTCTCATTCTACCTAATATTTTTTTTAGTTTTTTTTGTTGATCATTTTAGCCAGTACGAGTAGTCTGATTTTTATTCTTTCTTTTCCCCTTCTCAACAATGACAACCCCATTCCCTCTCTATATTCCTGTCCCTCTTGCGTCTCCTCATTCTCCCGCTCGACAGCCAGGCATTTAACCGGCATGCGCAATCCGATATATACTTTTTACATTTTTTCATGATTTTTTTTTTATATTAGTTTCGCCTCCCCTTTTCAACAATGATCTTTCTCATCATATGGCTCACAAGGTCACGGCTGATTGAAATATAATAGAGGCGCAGACATCTGGCTTAATACTGTGGGAAGTTGAATCTATTTTAATGGGCTGGCTTGTGTGCGCGCTCGGGCTGACAGTAAATCACAATGTTCTCTTATTACCCCGACTGGAATGAGGGCACGCGGGAAGTACAATGAGAGATGTGCATCATTTGTTTTCAGACCCCACCCCCTCAGTCTCTTTGTCTTTGCCCCCTATTCTTATCTCCCATAGGGTTGAATGGGTTTGGAAAAAAAATATTGAAAAGCATTATAGGGTGGTGAGTGGATTATGTGGATTATAGGAATGCAAGAATGACAGACAATTCAGTTAAACAGGTTTTTTTATTTCCATTATTGCGGTATAGGTTTTCTGCAAAAGACTTTAAAGGAGACATAGCAAGGTTTTTATGGTTTTTTTATGGAGAACAATCAGCCTTTTTTTCTAATCAGTCACAGACCTGGAGTTATTTTGAGATCCATCCATGCTACACAGTCCTGAACTCTCAACCAATTAAAGCCCATTAAATGTACTTTGATGTAATGTAATATAATTATCGTATATTCTAGCAATAGCAGCATATACAGTCTCCCATATCTGCAAATATATTTATCTGTGTTGTAAATATCATCCTATACTTGCGCTAATTCACTACTGGTTACACGCTAAACTGCATTTCGTTGCATTGTTCTGACGTTGTAATGACCACAAAGTTGAATATAATCTAATGCTAATAACAGGAATCGACGGCACAAACATGTAACTTCGCCCCTTCTCTCTCAAAGCTTCTATCTCAGACCTGACATCACAAGTGTTGCAACATTTCTCTGTGGTTGCAGCTGGTACTTTTCAAATTTGGGAAAAAAGACTGAGAATATGAGATCAAGATACTAATTCATCTCTGTGTATTTCTCTGCACTTCTCTGTGTCGTCTCAATCTGCTGTTCACATAAACACAATGAAGCAAGAATGTGTGTTACGTGATCAGCTGTGTGTCCCCAGGGGGCGCTCTAACACAATAAAATACATACATTTGCTGCATCTTTATATTGGCTGCACAGGTCAAAGAACTTAAAAAAGTGGTGGCTTATTGTCCAGCAAGTACTGTATATGTGATTTAAAAAATAAAATATGAACTTTTTCAGCTCAATCAACATTAAACGAGCCTTTTTTAAAAGAGTTGCAGATGTATCAAATTGGTAGTGTGTCTGATAATTGCAATTTTAATTAGTTTTTGTTTAGTTTTAACCCCTCCAATGGACAAAGAAGGTAATAATAATACATTTAAAAACGAAAAAGGAAAACAAGAAGACAAATTTTGACAAAACAAATATAATTGCCTATTATGTTCCTATTACGCCCAAATAAGGACATGCACTGTGCACGGCCCCTATATCATCACAGCCTTTTAGTCCCATATAGCTCACTTTGACTCCTGTTGTCATGATACTTCCCCCTCCTCCCATCCCTCCCATCTGACTCATAAAGCAAAGGGCTTTAAACGCGGTGACATCATGAAAATAAAAATACAGCAAGGATTATCGGCAGCAGCGACAGTGAGTGTGTTCAGGAACGCTGCTCTCTGTGTTTATGGACACGGCATTAATGAGTGGAAATTGAAAATATGACAGGAGAAAAGCTTTGTCAGATAGAACTGGCCTTTTATTAGAGCTCTAATGGAGATTCAGCGCAGCGATTATGAGGAGATGATTTGACTCATGACGGAAGAAGGATTCGCTGCAGTAGAATGTCTTTGTTGTCTGTCCGTCTGTTTGTTTTGCATATTTACAAGAAGTTACAGGAAGAGAGAAATATACTGTAATCCAGTCCACTTTATTTAGAGAGCACATTTCCAAAACAAATGGTTTAAGTGTTGCACAGAAAAATGTATTGTAGCGTCCCGTGACAAAACAAAATAAATCCAAAATGCAGAATTGTAAAAAGGGAGGATTCATAAACGTTTAAAATAAACCTAAAACGAGATAAAAAGATACTAAAGTTACAAAACAGGGCTTGAGGATACGAACAATAACAGGGAAAAACGTGGCAATGACCATGACGGAACCAGGAGTGAATGACGACACAGGGTTCGTAAACACTAACAACTAACGAGACACAGGTGAGACCCAAGAGGGCGGGGCAGGGAAACAGGAAACAGGAAGTGAAACTGAAGAAGATCCAAAAAATACAAAATAAAACAGGAAATAAATCTAAAACATGACTTGTAGTAATAAAAATGAACAATGAAAGTTACATCAAAATAAGATATGAAATTAATTAGAACAAATGCGGAAAAAAAAAATGCCATAAAGTGCAAAACTGTTGCTTTGTCCTTTGGTAAGACACATTGCCTGGAATGAGTCTGGTGTGTGTGAATGGTTATTGGGGGTTGGAGGGGCCTCGCTTCTTAAAAAGTGTGTTATCGTTTTATCCAAAATCTGGCCAAAATATTGAAATGTTTCCATGGCAACAATCATTGAGTGGTCTCCTCCAGAAAAGTGTCACAATGCACCTTTATGCAGCGATTGAGATTCAAAATGACTTTCAAATGATCGTATATGATCTGAATTCAGCTGAGATGCAAATGGCTCTCAAACCAAATCCCAGTCCGTCTCCTTATATGGGCGAGTCCTGTTCTCAGCTCTTAAACGAGACCCACTCTGATGTGACATTTGAGGGAATCAGCGGCACCAGGAGGTTACTCCGGCTGCGCTGTGATTGGCTGAGGCCCACCTGTCCTTTATACACGGACCTTTCCTCTGACCCTGAACCTTCCCCTCTCCATTCTTTTATCTCTGTCATTCACTGTGGGCTCGAGCTGCATAATACCAAGCAAGCTTAAATTGTGGTCGCAGTTAGAAAATTGTAAAATACAAATTATTTAAGTTCTTTGAAAACCAAAAAGGGACTAAAGCGGTGCAAAAAAATGTTTTGATTAATTTGATTTTTCAACTCAACGTCATTCCAGTGGCTGTGTCCGTTAGTATAGGACATTTATCTCAAAGATGCTTCACATGCCTTTAATCATTTACTCATGCACAATGGTGATATACTACTGTAGCCACAGCTGCCCTGGGGCACACTGACAGCAGCGAGGCAACCAATATGTGCTCCTTCGACCACCAGACTTATACCCGGCAATGTGTGTGAAGAATCTTACCAAGGGCCACAACAACAGTTTGGCACGATACAGCCACCCCACTGCGGAGGTCTACCATCCCACTACTGACCCGGCCCTGCCCTGCTTAGATTCTGCAGTCTGGCGGGATCTGGCTTTCACATTCAGGCGGCGCTACAGTGACTTCTAGCAATGGCAATGTTGGTCAGTTCTATCATTGGCCCTGGTGCAGAGGGGTGAGATGGGGACTTTGTATCCACCGCAGCTCTGAGCTCAGTCCGGTCGAAAGGTCTGCGTTTGAAGGTGAAATTCTCGGATCTAAATGATTATAAGGTGTTTGTTTTTTTTTTTCAGATTTACTGTGGTCATGTGTCTATAGTTCAGGAAGTTTGCAAGGACAGCTGCTGTTTGTCACCAGCGTGCACCTGTACGTCTGAGGTTTTCGAAGCAGCATATGGCCCAAAGACTTCTATAGGACACTCACTTAAAAGAATGTTTATGACGGCGCATCAGCAGCTTTACGGAAATAAGCGTTTAAGGACACATTATGCAAAATCGTCCTTTTAAACTTTGTTTTTCTTCACAACACTGTTTGGCTGGAGATGATGTTATAGCTCCACCCAGGACTCCCTCGAAAAAGAGGTTCTTAATCTCAATGGGACTTTCCTGGTTAAATGAAGGTTAAAAAAAAAGTCACAAACTGTCCCCTCTCCACAAACACTCAAAACGCTATATGAGAAATCCTTTGACCATGGAGAGATTCTTTTTTATCGTAAAATATTGCATATAGGTTTTGCTAAGTGGCCTTCAAAGTATTATATCAAAGCTGGGGTACTCCCTTTTGAATAATACAAGAGTCTTGTAAAAGTTAAATTAGCAATTTATTATACATTTTTCATACTTTTAAGTAAGTAAGTAATCTTTATTTATATGGCGCATTTTTACAGACCCAAAGTGCTTTACAATGTTTAAAGCCTTGTCAGAAAGATCCTTGAGTCGTCTGTTGCAGAGGCAGGAGGGTCTGAGGACTGAGGTGATGTCATGGGGTATTTGAGAACATAGGACCGCTTTGGACCAATCACTTCTTTCTGCATATCCGGTCTTTGAACTGTTTGATTCTCTGATCTGTTGTTGGCAAATCGATAACTTTCCAAAGTCCTCCAAGACGACAGCTGTACAAAAATACTGGGAATTTAATTCAATAGAGAGGAACTAATGAGATGGCTTTTATTACATATTTATTTGTTGTGGTTTTCACTACCTCAGCTTTAAAAAAGGACATTACTTTTACAATAGCAAATGCACTTTTTTTATGCAATACTTAATTTCTGGTGGTTGTGAAAATAGGTTTTCTCCCAGACTCATATAGTCATTCTAAGTGTCTGTTAGTGCTGCTATAAAAACGAAGCCAGTGTTCGTCTTTGGACAATTTAGCCGCGATGAAGCATGAAAGTATGTGCCACGCTGCTCTTCCTCCTCCTCTTCATTTGGGTCCATTTAACGCGAGCATCAGTCTGAGGCAGCGGCGGTGAGACGCTGACCACTCAAGGTGAAACTATGGACTGTTCCACCCACAAAACTCCATCACTTTGTGTGAGTGAAGGAGACATATGAGGCATTGTTTGGGTTTGTTTTGGCCCAGAAAGAGTCTTGAGAATCTACTTTGGCTGTGCATGTTTCAGGATATGTCTGACAGCACATGTATGATGATTTGTGATGGGGATCCAAACCATTTAGTAAGGGGGCAACATTAGTTCCCCAAACTTGTCCTGGTGCCAACAAACATGACAAATCTGTGGGACTAAAGTCAGGCTGTTCTGAGCTTTAAAATGAGGTATGACATGTTGTCCAAACTGATTCACATTTGACAGAGCTGAAGTTGGCTGAATGAAGAATGTTTAGTACCTCACCTGCTGGATAAGCACCAGAGATAGATTTTTGTGACACATGACAAGATTTTCCAAAGTTGTCGATTCAAACTGTTTAAACAAAGGAAATGCAATAATAACAACCACTTAGGAGCCATTGGTCCGTAGGGAGCGGGATGACCACTGTCCATGTAGATCCTCACTGTCCTTAGACCCACCTGCATGAAGTCAGGCTGTAGATCCAGGACTGAGGCTGTAAATCCTAAGGCTGTAGATCTAGGACTGAGGCTGTAGACCCAGGACTGAGGCTGTAGACCCAGGACTGAGGCTGTAGACCCAGGACTGAGGCTGTAGACCCAGGACTGAGGCTGTAGACCCAGGACTGAGGCTGTAGATCCAGGACTGAGGCTGTAGACCCAGGACTGAGGCTGTGCGGTGCAGGACTGAAGAGGCTCCCAGGCAGGGAGAGAGTTGCAGCTCAAGAGTCTGGGCTGGTGCAACCAGTTTACAGAAGAAAAAAAAAAACTCAGTCTTGAGCTCTGGGCCGAAAAACCTGATTGGGACATCCCAAGAAATAATTGAAACACACATTTGACAGAGCTGAAGTTGGCTGAATGAAGAATGTTTAGTACCTCACCTGCTGGATAAGCACCAGAGATAGATTTTTGTGACACATGACAAGATTTTCCAAAGTTGTCGATTCAAACTGTTTAAACAAAGGAAATGCAATAATAACAACCACTTAGGAGCCATTGGTCCGTAGGGAGCGGGATGACCACTGTCCATGTAGATCCTCACTGTCCTTAGACCCACCTGCATGAAGTCAGGCTGTAGATCCAGGACTGAGGCTGTAAATCCTAAGGCTGTAGATCTAGGACTGAGGCTGTAGACCCAGAGGCTGTAGACCCAGGACTGAGGCTGTAGACCCAGGACTGAGGCTGTAGACCCAGGACTGAGGCTGTAGACCCAGGACTGAGGCTGTAGACCCAGGACTGAGGCTGTGCGGTGCAGGACTGAAGAGGCTCCCAGGCAGGGAGAGAGTTGCAGCTCAAGAGTCTGGGCTGGTGCAACCAGTTTACAGAAGAAAAAAAAAAACTCAGTCTTGAGCTCTGGGCCGAAAAACCTGATTGGGACATCCCAAGAAATAATTGAAACAAATGTTTAAAAGCAGAAAACTGCTCATGATCGTCTGAGGGGTTGTCTTAATATGAGTTTGAAAAGAGCGTTCATACAGAAGGGTCGGGGGTTCCTCATCTACATTTAGTGTGCATGGTCGGTGCGCGGTGATTGATTATTGATGAAGAAACAATGTTATAACATGAAAGTGAATACTATTTTGCATAATGTCTATGAAAAGTGCAACCATTTGAAATATTCTTTTGACCATTTCACTTTTTTTCTCCAAACCAAGAAAATATTCGGTCTCAATAAAAGCAACAACAACTAGAGCAACACCTTCAACTCATGTCGTTTTAAATCGGTTTCAAATGCAATCTCCCGGCCCTAATAACGGCCTAATTCATCTTAAAAGCAAACGCGCATCAGGAAATTAACATCACATAATCCCATCTTCCCTAGAGCTCGGTTCACAACATTTCTTATCACAAAACGCCTTCAGATCTTGTGATGTTTAAATGCTTTATTAATTGGAGCTATTGTAAATAATTAAACTTTGCTGTAGCCAGAAGGCAAACAATCAAGGGAACATATCTGATGTATTTGTAATGAAGACCATGGGAGACTGAGGCTGGTTTATCCAACATTCTACAAATGTTTACATGTGATTTCAAGTCTAACTGTGAAATGTGTTTTTGAAAGAGGCATCGGTCGGGAATCTCTATTTCTATTGATCAAAAAGTCTATATCTTTTGCTTATTCTGTTTGTGAGAATAGTTGAACCTCACTCAATTCAATGCAGACCTGTCTACAATGATTTAAGATGCCAACACAGTACACTGCTACCCCCGCGACCCGGCAACGGATAAGCCGGAAGAAAATGGATGGATGGAAGATTATTTTGATTTTGTTGGATTTTGTTTGATTGTGTTTGTTTTTATATTTTATTTCAATTACAATTGTATATAAATGCATCAATAGTTTATTTAGCATCAGCATGGGACTACCGAAGCAAAAATCCTTCTTTGATACTTCCTGTTACTTCGAATTTTAATACTGATTCTGAAAATCTGCATTGTATCGTTTAAAAATATATTGTATCATATCGAAAGTTTATTGTATTTTGTGTCGTGCATATTGAGATAAGTATTGTAGTAACATGATTTCAAAGATACGAGATAAGAGCCAGAGTTAGATTCTAACTTGATATCGAAGCATTTACAGCTAGCTAAGCAACATAGCAACTACTTATATTGTGTATTTTGTGTCCTCCATGTGTGCTCCTACTCCTGTCCTGGATGTGCGCTGCAACACAGACATTTCCCCACTGTGGGGCAAATAGAGGATCCAACATCTTACTTCTTTATTATGCTAAAGTCAGAGATGTTGTACCTCTGACTCTTTCTTACTTCTTCACTATGCTAAAAGTTGTAGATGTTAGATTGCTTCCTAATTATGCTAAAGCTAGAGATTTTATCTAAGGCAATAGTTTAGAGAGTTAATAAGCCTTTTTTGCATCTTGAAGAAGGCCAAGCGAGGACAAAACGTGTTGGTGTGTATTTTGAATTACAGCCACAAGAAAATACAGGCGGTTTATCTCTCTAAACTCTTGACCACGAGTGCCTTGGATTTTTTGACTTTCTAAGCTCTTCATAACTTGCCTTTACCGAGAAAGTCAAGACTCCACTTTTTGTTACTAGGTTAAACTTTTGTAACCACTTTTTGTTCTTCCAACTGAGCACCTGGTCTTTTAGATAATTTTACACACTTTACCATGCAGCACTCCTTAGCCTTTGTTTTTACTAGGGATTTTATACTTATTTTAGTATGCTATAAGTTAGTAAGTAAGTTATAGATTTTATTTTAATTTATATTATTTAGCGTAGAGTTATTGTCTGTATCTTGTGCTCCTCATTCCTACTGTTCTGTAACTGGGCATGGCAATACTGAAATTTCTCCACTCCAAAGGATTTAGAAATGAATAAAAATCCAATATTATACTTAATATTTCAGATTGTGTTATTCATTCCCATTATTTATTATTGTAAAAGCACTTACTTTGTGGTCAAGTGACAAATATGTGATGATAAATAATGACTGTTCCCAATATTAGGCTCGTTCACACCAATATGGGCGACACATTGGTTGAGTGGATAGCACTCTCGCTTCTCGGTAAGAAGGTCCTGGGTTCGAATCCCGGTCGGAACAGGGCCTTTCTGAGTTGAGTTTGCATGTTCTCTCCGTGTCTGCGTAGGTTTCCTCTGGGTACTCCGGTTGTACAATAGGTCTGGCATGTGCCTCCTGTACTGGCGACCCCGCTCCCATCTCTGTTTGGAGTGAGAGACAAACGCCCAAAAAATAACAATTGTAAATCGCTTCTTGACTCTGGCGGTAAATAAATAAAGATTACTTACTTACAATACAGCACCACTTTTTTTTTTCCAGCGCCTCTTAAAGTAGTAGCTCTCTGCCTTTATCGACCCAGGAAAGTAGCTCTCTGGGTGAATAAGGGTGGAGACACCTGATCTATACCTATATACCCAAACCCATAATGAAATAAGTTGGCTGTAGATACTTGGAGTCGATTTGTGTCTGTAACATGTTTTCCCGATAGTCTTAGCAGCGTCTCGGATCCAGAGCCATAACATCAAAAACACCGACAGCACACAATCTTTAACGCGCTTTATGGATGTGAGACGAGGCCGCGGGCATATTGACTATCAGCGCACATATAAGGCACACCCTCCTTTGAAAAGCAGAGATGATGCGCCTCGAGGGAAACGCTCCAGTGATGTGTTTTCTTTATTTTTTATATCAACGAAAGATCAAATCGTTTGGACTTTTCTTGTTCGACAACGCAGACATGAAAAGCAGGTCGAGCACCGGCGGAGACCTCCTCTCACGATCCCCAGACCTCACACGTTCAGTTGGAAGCCGATGTGTGAAAAATGTGTGCGCGCTGAGGTTGTGGTGTTTTTTTTCTGCAACTTGTGTGTGTTTTGTGTGTTTTCAGTTTGACCCTAGACAACAATATTTATTCATAGGCTTCAGCGTTTTCATGTTTTGTAATGTGAAACGTATAGAAGGTATAGTGTCATAGCGCAGACAGTGGCCGTGTGGCATGTTGTGGAACCAGAGAGTAGGGACCAGAACGCGTTTGACTCACTCTTAAATAACCGTGATGATGAAGGAAAACAACTGGTCCAGAGCTGGGGAAAGTCCATTTTCCATGTTTTGTCGGATTGAAGTTATCGCATCAACTATTAGTGTCATGAAATAGAAAAGTGCTCAAATGTGATACTGTGAAAAATGACGGTTCAGGGTAAAAAAAAATCCAAAATAGAAAAACCCAACACAGGAAACAAGTCTGACGGAAACAATGGACTGGCAACACGAGGAGAGGGGTGCAGGGTTTTTTATAATGGATGTATTATATAATCTGGATAGGATATTACTAGCTTAAGCCTGGCCCGGCCATAGTGGCGCTAACTCAGACTAAATTCACCAGAGCGACCCAGTAGATTTTCCCATAGACTTCAATGTTTAAAAAAAAAAAAAAAAAAACGACTTATCCTCAGCTCTCCTCGAACCTACAGATTTCTCAAAGGTTGGGTTCATTGTGGATTATAGCGTCCATTTTCATCCTGAACTTTTTTTCTTTTCAAATCCATCAGTTTTCTCAAAATCTACACTCCAGGGTGAGACCGCATGCCAGTAATAAGCACTGGCCATTGCTTTGAATGGGCAGACATCTTGGGTCACCGAGGTTGGGTTTAAATATACACAGGGAGATACAGGATGAAACACATTCGGGCGTGGCAGGCAAGCAACCAATAAGGAAGTCCAATACGAAAAGACAGACGCAGATATCAAACCTTGTCTAATCATAAATCATAAAAAAGTCCAAAACGTGACTAGGCTTATAACAAAAAACATGAGGTTTGTCACTCACCAAAGCAGGAGGCACAAACATGGATATATTCAACTTTTTGTATATGTACATATTAATTGACAGTGTTTGTGCATATTCACCATGAACCATGAGGCCAGACCAAACTAGCCTTCGGACCGTGTTCTGCCCTGGACCCGCAGCTTGCCCATGCCTGCTCTATACAGTGTCCTTGTCTCAGAAGATGACAGATTTTGCTTATATTTCACCTTTAGAGCGGCTGGGTGAAGGTTTTTTTTTTTCCATTTTCTTATTCGACCCTGTCTTTTTATACCCCCCTGTCCTGAAAGACAGTTTATTTATGAATTATTTATCTGCGTTTGAAAAATATTCAACTTGTGCCGTCCTTGTCCCACGTCTTATCTTCAAGGGCGTCAGAGAAAGCTGTAAAAAAGGGAAAAGGCAGATTCACTTAAATGTTGACAGTGCTTAAATCTCACTACATGTGGATGAAAGCGGCTCTGATTCATCCTGAAGAGCTGAGTAGAGCACAACGTTAGCAACGAGAGCGCGCCATTAGCACCAGTTAGAGAAAGATAACAACACATGAGGACGTACTGGGAGGAGCGTGGAGACAGGACTGTACAAGGCTTTCGCTGCAGGGACAAAACATGTGGCAAGTGTTGAGAAGTATATCCATTTTGTGACCATATTGAATATAAACAGTTTTTTTAAAATCAATAAATACATTGAATTAAAGCTGGGGTACCTAACTTTCAAACCATAACCAAAAATATCTATGTATGTAAATAAGGATGTGCCAAAAAGGCTTTAGATGATATTAATTTTATACTTTCTTCTGTATTATGCTAAAGTAAGAGATTTAAAAGGAATTCTTGCTTCTATATTATGCTAAAGCTAGATATTTTATTGTTCACGTATCTCGTGCCGTGTGCTCCTCATTCCTATTGTTCTGTAACTGGTGATGATGCAACACTGACATTTCCTCACTATGGGATGAATAAAAGATCTCTTAATCTCAATCATAATCTAGATATGAATAATTTACAAAGATGTTTTATATATTCATCCCATTGTTTTTATTAAAATGTTGATTTTGTTTTTTATTAGACGCAATAAAAAATGTGTGTCTAGTGATATATTTGTTTTAATTAAAATCAGATCAAATGATGCGTTGTTATCGAATTTACTTTAATAATAATTTATCTTTAATGAATGAATTATAAATGCATCAAAGGTGTTGCAACGGAGCAGAGTTTGGTTATACAAGTTTTCAATAGTTTTTAAATATATATTTTTTTGCTATCTGAACAATATCTGAACTCTCTGTAAAGCGCTTTGGGCGACCTTGGTCTGTAAAATGTGCTATACAAGTAAACATTACCTACTTACGTACTCTGTCACATATTTAGATCAGCTTTTTCAGTCAGACAAGTGAAAAAAGTAATCATGTGTTTTCAAATAGTAATGGAATTGACCAGATGTCTATAGTCTCCAAAAATTAATAAAAAATATTTTGGAGCGGGCCGATAAAAATTAACCAATGGGATGCGTTTACCCCCTTCACCCGCTTCCTGTTTCTAATGAGTGTTATCGGAGAGTTATCGGATTATTTTCTAAAACCTTAAATGGCTGAACAGAAAAGGCCAATTTCACTTTTGCCACCCACTCTCCCTGTTGTGACAAAGAAAAGAAAATGCTGGATGTTTGGTTTGGTGGATAGGCGAGGGGAGGGGGGAGGGGTTTCGAGTTGGTGCTACGGCTAAGCCAACAACATCGCTAACAGCATCTTTAAATCAAATGTTCTCAATGGCTTTGATTTCACACAAGACTATGCTCCCAAACTAGTATCATGTATTTGAAGTATAGTCACACTAACGTCCCAAAACGACACACAATCTTTTTTCAAGCCTGTTGTGTGAAGTTTCCCCGAATATTTTGACAGATTTTTCTTTTTCCAAAGCTCACGCAAACGAACACACACAAATAACAAATCGTCACATTTTCCCAGTGACAGTAAACACTTCTTTTATTATTTTCATGACTTCTATTGTGTCTAATGATGTGTGCACATTACAGAAGCCTTTATCCTCGCCGTTACATTGAAAAGCGTCCCTCTTCCCATTCGTTTGCTAAAAGTATTTGTTCGGGAGATGAATTGGCGAGCGCGATGACAGCCACGCCGACGATATTGAATTGATTTCTGAAATGTTGCAGAACGGACTGGTTGATGTGTACCACGAGACATGAATAATAAAAATTCTATTAAAAAGCCCTTGAATGGCTGACACTGGAATATTATTTGTAATGATTAATTTTCTTCAGTCATTATAAAGGGGAGTTGGCATGAGATTGCTGCTGACAAAATTGCTTTTCATTCCCTGGTGAATAGCCTCAGAATGCTTTTTGGAGAGCGTATTTCTCTGCCGCCGTATTATGTCAAAGATAGCGGCGGGTAAGACAGCCATAGTGGGATCGTGTATCAGAGTGGAGCGGCTGTAAAAAGCTAAGGCCCTTTTAGCAATAAGGATAATTTATGCTTACTAAACCTATTAGCAGTCGTGTAATACCGAGTCTCATCAATCTGAAGGCTGCTGCGGATCTGGCCAATACTGATGCCTTTTTACATAATTAAACCGTCTATTTTTTTGCAATGTAATAAAATTATGATCTGTGTCAATGTGGCATACAGTCATTTAAGGGTGTATTGTGTGAGAACTTTGCTCGAGATTCGTCCCAAATAGAGATGTTGCTTTTCTCTATGGGACAAATCACAAGTGTTATATATTAAAAGAAAATAAAGTTATGTACCCCAGCTTTAAACCAGCGCGTCTCCAACTGTAGTTCTTGCGTTATGTGTTGAGGGAAAAAATGATTCAGATATTGATAAGGATTATCTAAAACCAGAAAAATTGTCGAGAAAAATTGGTTGAAATCAAAACCAGTCGTGCTCCCATAGATGAAGTTCTGCTTTTCCCTGGACTTTCTCTTTTAGATTCTTTACATTGTGCTTATCGAGTTTTAGTTTGTACTGTTGCCTAACTGTGTGTTTATGTGTTTATACCTGCCTTAGGACGATGGATGCAATTTAGCTTTTGTGCTAATTCCAGCATTTTTCGGTTGATGCTGTTTGCCCTGTTCTGTGCTACCTGCCCTAAATTCAAATACATGAATTTATACTTTCATTTCATTTCAAGTGAGCTGCACAAAAATATTGCTCAATAAGATCTTATAAAAGGGTGCTAAATACATTCTAACTGGATTCAGCTCTACATGTTTCTTGCTAAAAGGTTCTAGGTTTTAAGAAAAGTTCATGTGGTAATATAATGGGAAATATTCTAAGTGGCCAGGTCCGTCAAAAGACAAGACGACGTAAGAACACTGTGAATATTTATATTATTCATAAGACATGCTTTTTCCCAATGTAGGTTAAGCGGGATATCTGGAACCAAACTCTAGCTCTATGGCAAATTCTGTTTCCATCTGTTTCCATTCTGTTTCCATCAGATTTTGGGTCACAGCTCAGTTGGTAGAGAATTGGTCTTTGAGCCTGAAAGTCATAGGTTCAAGCCCAGCACAAGACCTTCTCCACCGACTTCCACTGATGTTTGCTGTCGTTCTGTCCTTTGGCAAGACTTAAACTTAGACAGACTTTATTGATTCACAAGAGAAGTAGCTTGCATAGTATTCGACATAGAAAAACAATAAAGTAACAACCTGAAAATAAGAATAAAAATAAGATGCTATCGTGAGAATAGAATAATCTGGATATGTACTCAGGTATATACATATCTGTGAATATGTACACATTTACAGTATACACAGATACCCCACTGTTGACCCCACTTTGCCCCAGCTGAAAGATCAAGGCTGTGCTGTTACTGACCGAGCAGCCATCCTCCTGTAGACCCACAACCTGCAGGAGGATCAGTGAGGGGCTGGTGCTCTGTGAAATGGGTGCATCTCTGACTGCCTCCCCCCGACCCAGAAATGGATTAAGGGGAAGAAAATGGATGGATGGCACTGGACACTCCTGCAGAGATCTCTCCAACTGTACTGTCCTCTGTTGCTCTTTGAGATCTTTACATTCTCTCGCTTCTTCTGCTTCAACTTGTTCAAGAATCGGTTTGTGTTTTCTTCCGTTTTGGAGACTGTGAAAAAGTATTTCTAGTGCAGGTCATCCGGTCAAAAGCACACCAAGATTATCAGCATTAACAGAGACCTTTCCAACTGTTGTCTTGGGTTGACACGGGCCAGAAAACACTGTGCCTTAAGAATGTTCGCGCTACTATCTATCTATAAAACACACTTTGGCGACAGTGCAACACTACACATCAAACTGCCTGCACTTTTCTGACACAAGTCTCATCCAAATCCTCTCCCCTAAAACCTATTCTCCCCAAATAGTCACTTGTGCATTTCCTGCCTATAGGGTGTAATTAGCTGCATTTAAAAAGTGTCAATTTTTTCTGGAAATCTGTCAACATTTCTGTGCTTGTAGAGCAGCTGTCGGCTCCTAATTAATGCTCCATACATGCTTGCATTGAATGGGCTGCATACACTGTTTTGTCTTTGCGTTTTTCAAATGATTTCTCCCTCAATGTAGACAACATAATCCAACAGGTGCACGTAAAAGGCAATTATGAAGGATTTTTAATTACCTACAAACAGTCTTTGTCGGCGCGCTGCTGCGTATGTGCCTATTACCTTGGTTTACCGTGGAAATGTTGATTAGTTTTGAGAGTTGTTTGATGGACGCGGCGCAGCTCCGGAGCTCAAAAGTATATTCTAAAAAAGCTGGTGTTTGTGTGGATATGAAAAACGACTTATTGCGTCTTCACATAATAATAACGAGAGAAGGCCTCTCACTGTCGCAGCGCTGACGTTATTTGACAACAGAATATTACGTGTGTGATTTGAGTGACTTTTATTTCTGTGCTAAAAGTGATGAGAAATGGCTTAGAGTTTCTTTTACAGAAATGAGAGGTGTTTGGGTGTGCTTTCAACTCAAACTGTCCAAACCTTTTAGTTAGAGGGCCAGATTAGTTCACCAGGCTTGTCCAGGGGCTGATGACTTAAAAACGATGCTGTAAAACTGGATTGAGGCGGTTAGGAGACTTACAGTAGATATATCATGTCATGACATGATTTGTATTTGGCATTGGTCAACGTTGTACGACGTTATAATCAGCTGCATGAGAGTCATATGCTTTATTCATCATAAGAAACAAATGTTGGTGAAGTCAAAGTCAATGATATAGTTGTGTCTGAGCATTACAATGAGGTAAAGCATGTCTGTATTGGTGAAGATGAAGTCGGCCAGATGACATGGAATGTATGTTTATGATTGCAATGGCTAATTCTTGGTCAGTAAAACAGAGAGCCACAGAAAATAACCATTTGAGTTTAACACAGACATGGATTAGCTCAACAGAAGAAAACCGCATGTTTTGTTTTGTGTCCTTTGAAACCACACAAAATGTTCTAAAATCCATGTAACTAGTCCCTCGCCCTCAAGACAGTTTGTTCTATCTAACAGTTTGTTTTTTATAAGATAAAGACAACTAGTTGTGTTCAGAATAATGACCACAACAAGATGTTATTCGAACAAAACTCTTTCTGTTGGTGGGAACAAAATTCATTTAACAAGTTTGTTCCCACGGCTTGAATCAAAAGGTTGAACACTCACAATCTGTTTAAAGTGCTTGAAGCTAATAATATGTCATGTAGGTTGGTTTATTAGACTCTATGCAACGACAAATTATCTTTTTGATACGAGGAATAACACATTCAAGCTTCCTCACTTTAGAACCACAAACCAACAGTTTTCTTCTAACACAGGTTTTCACATGTATTTTTGGTCACATCTTTACATCAGTTTTTCAGACAGAAAAAGTAAAAAGAGATGGGACAAGTTTCACTCAAACCACCTTTGTGTGGTTTCAAACCAACTAGCTCTCAGCCCAAAGTGTCAAGTAGTGACACTTTTCCAACAGAAAACATGTTTTGAAACGGTGAAGACAGGATGTTGTAATTTTAAATGTTTTGGTGGAATAAATACCATATTATTTCAGGAGTTGGTGCCCCAGCCTTCATTTATTTCATTCTCATGACTTCTTTTTTTTTATGCAATTACATTTGTATTTTAGTTTTTAACAACACCAAACACATTACACTCACACTTCTGTTGTTTGTTCTTTGCAGAGTTACTCCAGTCAGGGCAGAGGCGGCGCCGGGGACGAGGACTACGAGATCCCCCCCATCACGCCTCCCAACCACGCGGACCCCTCCCTGCTGCACCTGATGGAGCACGAGCCGGGGTACCCCTTCCACGGGCTGCCTCACAACGGCCTGCTTAACTCCTACTCCTACCCTGAGCTGCCCGCCCTCATGATGTCAAACATGCTGGGCCAGGACTCACACCTGCTCTCCGGACCCATGCACTCGGTAGGATCCTGTGTGCGTATGTGCGTGGGTCCATGTGTGTGTGTGTGCTTGTGTGTGTGTGTGCTTGTGTGTGTGTGCGTGCATGTGTATGTGTGCGTGCATGTGCGTGTGTTTGTGCGTGGGTGTGATTGTGATTTTATCTTGACAAGTTAAATTTATGGAATATATTCTTTTGGTGTTTTTGTATTTTTTGTGTATGTATTTTTTGTATATGTATTTTTATTTATTTCTTTTGTGTCGTTCCTTTCCAAGTACCGTTTTGGCCGCAGGTTTTTATTCTAAGTCTTTTCATGTTCAAGTTTAATACCAGAGCTGAATTTGGGCTGAAGAGTGGTGGCGCTTGTTCCACACAGAGCTGTTTCCAATGAGGGAGACACACTGAAATAACATGTTGTGTCACGGGAGCTGTTTGCAAATTTGGGAAAAAGACAGAATAAATTCGACTCCTCCCTCTGGTGGTAGCATAGGGTAGTGCAGTTTGAATTATTTACCCTTCATACTTTCCCCATAGTATCACTATCATTTGTAATGGCCAACAAAACTAATTATTTGTTCTTTAAAGATGGGTGTATCATGTCTTTATTGAGTCAAGGTTGAGTTGGTGTTTTTTCTGTTTTAATTCACTTTTTTGTTGATACTATTTATTTATGTATTTATTTAATAGGGAAAATGGCCATTAAAGAACATTAGCATAAAACAAATGTATATGCCAGATTATAGCTATATGTTGCCTATAGGGATTATGTTTTCATCCATAGTCCCTATATAGGCAAGAAAATGCATAGGAAATAACAATACAGGACAACACAGGCAGCACAGGGCAAAGTGAAGAGTTTAGTGGTCACATGACTGGTTTTGAAACAGATACTTAGACGTTCAGTCAGCCCTAACTGCAGATAGAACAGGTGGCAGACTGAAATGTACATATTTAAACCATGAGGCAAAAGAACTATATCTTTAAACGTTATAAGCTAAATGATCCCGGTTAGAGGCCAAGGAAGCTGCAGTCTGTTTAGAGAAAGGTCTCCTCTGCTCATGCATAATTCATAAGTTACAGAAAGACTCCAATACTAGACCTTCGCTGCGTTGCTCTTTTCCTTTCTTTTCAGCTCGCAAAACTCCACATTCAGGTGCCTCGGAGTCAAAAACCAAGCGCTGAAGTCACTGCAGTATATTTTCATTCATTGTGATATTGCAAAAAGATGTATTGGGTTTTTGAACATGAAAAACCTCCGGCTGCAGCGGGGATATCCCTTGTCAGCTTTTTCCTGGTTTCAAAGTGCTGCGGAGGACCATTTCCCCCTGCTTTGGTGGAAGGACTTTCTTGTGTTGAGCAGGCTTGAGACGGCACATGTAAACGAACACATCATTTTGCTTTAATCATAGAATCGAAGGAGATGAATTATAAATGTCCCCCACTGTGAATTATTCAGCGTTATATACTTTCATCTGACGTAAATACAGCACTTTTTCCCCTCTCTCGCTCTGCCCCCTTCCATCATGAATATTTATGCTTTAATGTGAGCATCCGTGGCATTTATCCTCCGTTAATCAGGTCTTATGTGATTTTCTGAATCAAACTGCATAAGTTACAGGACGTGTTTTTTTATTCCGTGGGTGGTGCTCAGAAGGCCTCCATTAGAGCTGGGATTAGAACACACAACCATCGGCCTGGTTCACTGGAAGATCCCACTGAAAATACTCTTTACTACTGTGGGATCGCCAGAACAATAGTAGTTATATGAATATTGATATTTCTTATGTAGATACATTACCATTGTTTGTAATAGTAAGAAATATTTTCTTACTATTTTCACTTTAAAAACATTATAACACAATATTTTTGTATAGATAAATATTGATCATTATAATTTATAATATAATATTATTATTTAGATTAGTAATACAAATTGTATTACATTTTTTAAAGGGAGTTTTTTGATGCAAAAATCATACATATGTAAACATCACTTTAATAACAACTAACATTCAAGAAAAAATGTATACAGATACATCAATGGTGGATTTTTGTTCAAATGTAGCAGTGTAGCAGCTACAAGGGGCATTGTATCAAATTGTTTAGAAACATATTGTATTGTGTCGTGCGTATCAAGGCCCTGTGCATGTGTGTGTGTGTGCATGTGTGTGTGTGTGAATGTGTGTGTGTGTGCATGTGTGTGTGTGTGTGCATGTGTGCATGTGTGTGTGTGTGCGTGTGTGTATGTGTGTGTGTGTGTGTGTGGTGCATGTGTGTGTGTGTACACACACACACATGCTATTGTCTTCATCATAACGTTGGCAACATCACAGCTTTTGACCCGGTTCCTGTGGTTTCTCTCATCATTTACACTTTCACTGTTTTGTTGAGAGCATTGTCTTGGATCAATATTGAGATTTCAGATACTGTACAGTGCTAAATGTACAATAATGATCCAGGACGTCATAGATTTTAGCGAGCAGACTGAAGCCTGTTATGTCTTTAAGTGTTACACAAAGAAACCACGGTGAGCTGCCATACAGCGTCTGGAGTTATTGTGTACTTTCTGTAGCATTGAATCAGCCACAGCCAAGACCCACATGGCGCCTGTAGTTTGGTTCAAAGCAGTAGAATAGTGTTAGTCAAAGGTTAGAATAGTGTCATAAGTGGACTCGGGAGTCACCCTGAGGTCGCAGCAGCCCCCTGCGGCCGATCTCACTACAGAGAAAGGAGGGAGTGCGGCTTTTGAACAGCTTTTGTTTCACCTTTGCAATTATTTATTTTCAAATAGCCCTTCAGGGTAATGTTCCATTTTCTTATTTCACAGGCCTGTTCTCATAAATGAAGCGTCATGGCCATAAATCAGCCCCAAACACAGAGCTGCTCCCTGAAAGGTCCAGAGATTTATGTAACGCATTCATGTTTCCTACTTCCACATTTTAGTACTACTCTCGCTGAGCCCGGCTAATAATAGCTGCTATTAATATTTCCTGTTGCCTAGCAACCTCTGCAAGTAATAGCTTACTCTGGAAAAATAGATGACCGATAAGAAAAAGAAAGGGGGGTGGGGGGCGGGGGATTCAATTCATTTATTATCTCCTGGGACAAGAGCAGCTTATTCTGAGGCCGGGAATTGGAGAGCAGCCGCATACTGAGGAATATTGTAAAGCAATGGAAAATGCCATTATTATCATTTGGCTTCCATTAGGGATGTTTCACGTGATGTTGCTCAACAAAGTCAATCAGCTGCAGCCCGCTCCTGATGTCTTCTGTAAGAACGTCTTTCAAAATGTGTCCAGAGAATGAGACCTGCTGCTAATTATAAACTGTACAGAGGTTTTCAAAGGTACTTTCTCCTCTGTGCAGAGTGGATTCATATATTACCATGTATTTTGTGATGTATTTCCTACCATGGTCCAATACTCAGAAGACTTTCTCTACTGTATTTGCAGAAATATATTGAAGATCCATTTTTCATTGCAGATTAACAATGGTAAAACGACCCAATTTTCACCATTTAAAGTAAAGTTTTGAGATTTGATATCCTGATATCAAGTGTTCCCCAACCTTTTTGAGCCATTTACAAAGCACAGTCATTCTCAAGTGACCAATCAGGTGATATTGGATCATTCCCAAAGGACACCACATACCACACTGTAACATGCCGTAGCCCACTAGTTGAAAAACACTGGTCTATACTTTCCACAAGATTTCCAAGCATAAAGATTAGTGTCATTTTCATGTTTTTCCCCCAGAGCAAACACACAATAGGCGTCCAGGTCAAACACACTGCATCAGTCGCAGATGAAGACACAAGCGTTCCTCTGTGATCCGTATTGACTGCACATCTTCGCTGAAGCCGCTAAATTGAAGGAGATGTCTGTAAAACCACAGCACTAATCGCTGAAAGTCTCCTGCGCTCTGTCGGCACTGTAATCACAAACAAAGCTGGCCGAGTGCGTTCGCTAAAGCAGCCTCTCTCCTCAGCTCTCTCTCAGACTCCTGCAGCCTCCTGCCTCAGCTGGAGCGGCCTCTCCGGGGATCCACGCCTGCTTTTTGTACAACATTTAGCCCGAGGCCGCGCTGTAAACGGAGCTGCACTGGTGTGTTGGGTTCGAGCGCATCGATCCTCCGCAGCACACAGTTAAATCATTACAGGAGAGAGACGCACACACACAAACACAAACATATGTAACACTCACTGGAGGTGGGATTTCAAACAAGAGAGGATTTATGGTACAGTGTACTGCAGAGGTTCAGTTGTATTTACGGAACAAATATGGTGCGTTTTTAGTTCAATTTACTCTTAAATATGAGCTGTGTTGTGAATGTGGGAAGAATGGGCCAGAATTCCAACCACCAATTATGAGTAGGTTAATGAAGTAGTAGTAGTAGTAGTAATCTTTATTTACATACAGCCTTTTCACTGCAAATCTGAGTCTCAAAGCGGTTTACAATTGTTAATTTTGGGCACTTGTCCTCTCACTCCACACAGAGATGGGAGCGGGGTCACCAGTACAGGAGGCGCACGCCAGACCTATTGTACATATTTTTAGTGGTAGGGGAAACCGGAGTACCCGGAGGAAACCTACGCAGACACGGGGAGAACATGCAAACTCCACTCAGAAAGGAAACCCAAAGCATTTGACCAAGATAGTTTAAACAGCTTCAGTCCTCGTTCTACAGGAGTCCTGACTCCACAGCCTGTCCGATGTTAAATGTTTATAAATAACATTTATGACAGTGGTCATCCCGCTCCCTATGGACTAATGGCTCCTCTGTGTTTTAATTTGTGGCATTGCTTGTGTTTGAACAGTTGAATTGAATTAAACCATAATTAACTTATACACCAGTATGTCTGTTTACCATATCCATTTAAACTCTATACATCTGCATTATG
This sequence comes from Knipowitschia caucasica, assembly GCA_964034765.1. Classification (NCBI taxonomy): domain Eukaryota; kingdom Metazoa; phylum Chordata; class Actinopteri; order Gobiiformes; family Gobiidae; genus Knipowitschia; species Knipowitschia caucasica. Next base: position 36,044,383 of record OZ035827.1, on the reverse strand, counting down.
TACACTTATATGAGATAACACAGTATTTAGGTATATTATACTTGTAAGTAGTAAGTAAGTAATGTTTATTTATAAGGCGCATTTTACAGAACAAGGTCACCAAAGCACTTTACAATGTTCAAAGTTCAGATATTGTTCCAATCATTCCACACACGGTGATGACAGAAGCGAGTCGCCGAACACACTGGACCATCAGCTCCAATCAACACCATCCATTCACTCTCTCATTTACATTCATACCTATTGTGCATGTTTTTAGTGGTAGGGGAAACCGGATCACCCGGAGGAAACCTACGCAGACACGGGGAGAACATGCAAACTCCACTCAGAAAGCCCCTGTTCCGTGTATTTTTTTAATACGACTGCAAAGTAACTCTCTGCCATTAGCGCTGATGGAAAAAGGTTGGAGACCCCGACTGCACGGTATGATGTTATTTTATGGTAAAGTTACTAGATGGACTAAAATTGTATTATGACCGCTAAAAGGAGAAGCTATATTCCATTTCTGTTTTATATAAGTAGTGCTCCAATCGAAAAAGGTTAGAAAACTCAGCCTAGAATGAGTCTGATGTGTGGGTGAATGGTTAGCACCGACTGGTTGCCTCACGTCTGTCAGTGTGCCCCAGGGCATCTGTGGCTACAATAGTAGTTTATCACCATTGTGTGTGGAGTGAAAGAATAATGACATGTGCTGCGTCCAAAAAAGCGCTATATATTTTTTTTCTCTTCTCCTTTCACACCCTCCTCTCTCTTTCCCTTTGATTCAAACATTTTGCACTTGTCAGAGTTCTCTGTGGAGCTGTCTGCATGTGCCCCTCTTCCCACAGCAGAGGGACAGGGGTGGCACCCAAGGGTCCCGTGTTGGACAAGCCCCGTGGTGGTCCTTCTCCTCTGATGCTGCGCCGGGTCAGGCTCCTTTCACATCTCCACATTAAAAAACATAGTCTCACACGGGGGGCGGTAATGAGTGCTGCTGGAGTTTGGAGAGCGCGCAGCCTTGGGGGGCACCAGCGTGTTTAAATATTGACACTGTGCAAGCCCCTCTGCTCATTATGACTGCAGCGAAAAGAGCTGAGGGGGAGGGGGCCGAGTCAGCGAAAACAGGCAAGGATCGGGGCTGTTCAGAAGCGCTCTGTCCATATTCAGGTGAAACTTGGTGTTATAATGTTGATGACTATGGATAACTGTCCATTTTCTAAATATTATCTGAGAGATTTGAGTTTGGTTTTGTACAGCTGTGAGCTAATTATCAGCATAATATCTAATAAAAGGCTTGTTGTTATCACGGTAAATGTGAGTCAGTCATAATTCGATCTGAGGAGGCTCAAAATCACTATTATTATTTTTATTTATTTCGAACCTGCACAATACATATTTTACATGTATCCATATAACAGACAAATAACCCGTACCTGGTTCGAAAACGAGTTGGATGTAGCAAGTGCTTATTTGGTTTCAGCCCCATCAGACAAAGTGTTTAACAATATCATGCAGTAGAATTCTCCAACATAAAGCGGTACATTACAAACAGTTATACACTACTACCACCGATGGTATAAGACAGACAACACTAAACACACACACACTCTGACAACACACAGGCCCAAACACTCTCCGACCCTACACCTCTCTCCCACTACTTGCTCTACTACTAACTATCAATACCAGTGTTAGTCCGAGTCTTGGTTTTGTCTTGGTCCCGTAGTTAGTCCTGGCTTCTTCAATAGAACACTAAAAGCCACTATATTCTAGTTCTTTGATCCCTGCGGCTGTGTGTATTTTTATTATGGTAGAGTTGTCAGAGGAGAATTTATGGAATTATTATTTTCATCAAGTTTTAGTAGCTATAGGACACATTAGATAGATAGATAGTTTAGAGATGGCATGACACTTTGAAGCGACTGTGGTTAAAGTTCACAGTCTCATCATTCTAACAATATGCACAAGCCAGTTCTTTTCCACAGCATGTTTTCATTTCTGAAGACCAAGCTGATTGGACGGTGTTCATTCCTCCATGCTGTATATTATCACAGCATTCTGTAACGTTCGTGTTTGTGCTGTCTCTACCAACGACAATAAAACAAGTCTTCTGTCTGAATTAAAGACACGACCCTAGACTTTGTCCTCTTCTTCAATATTGCCCTACAGTCCAGAAAGTACGGTGTATATACAGTATACGAGACAAAATGGATATGAATATTAATTAATATTTTAAGACATCAGGACCACCTAAAAACAAGTTCAATGAAAGTACAGTTCCTGTTTGGAGCTTACCCAGTTGCATGAAGCTGTCGTTCCCATCAGTGCAGAGCTAACCCGTGGATGCAGTGGTGTCTATTTTCAGTATCAGTCATTGTCAGGGCCAGTGATTGCTCTGAGGTCACGTGACTTCATTTAATCTGCAAAAGAAAATTCGGTTTGCCTCACTTGGTATATAGGACACGGACAGACTATAAATGTTTTAACGCACCAACAGAAATACAGTATCGACGCGGTAATGGACAGAGCCGGCCACGTTTGAGGGTGAAGCACTTTATGAGAAGAGGATTTGCATACGGGCTTGTGCACACTGCTGCAAGAGGAAAGATCTGTCTGTCTTTTTACCATCGTACGCCACGGAACGGTCATTTCAAAGAGTGAATCGCAATGTGTTTTTATCTTGTGCAAAAACTAAATTGAGAGCATGATCCAAAAAAACATATTCAGACAACAGCACATGGAGAAACTGAAGTGCAAAGAGGTACACGACTGGAATATGATTGTATTTATATATATACAGTGGGGCAAAAAAGTACTCCCAGCTAAAAAGATGAGAGATTTGAGAGATGACCGTACTTCTCTTCATAGATATACCTTAAGCAACTGTATTTGTCCGCACAATTGGTGGCTGACTAAATACTTTTTGCCCTACTGTATGTGAGTGTTTGTGTCTGTGTAGTTCAGTTCAGATCCTTTTGTTTATTTAAGCTCAGACAGTTGATACATCAATGTTTGTTTAATTGCCATTTAAAGCTCAAAATGAATAGGTAGAAGAACAAAATAGTTATGTATGAATATTTAATTGCTGACCCCCTCTTTCCATTAGTCATTAGATTAAATGTCGTTTGCTGACATGAGAACAGCAAGACAACAGCACAGAAGGACCTGAGTAATACAAACACCTTTCTGTGTTGAGTTTGCATGTTCTCCCTGTGTCTGTGTAGGTTTTCTTCTGGGTGCTCCGGTTTCCCCGACCACTAGAAACATGTACAATACACTGCAAAACTGTTGAATGTATTTTATCTTAATTCAAGTACATTTAAAACAAGATTTGCCAATGGGACGAGGCCAATTAGTCTTTTTGCAAGAATTACTGATTTATTTTCTCATTCCAACGGAGACATATTTTGTACCTTTTAAAACAAGATCATTTTTGCTTTGTCCCATTGGCAAATCTTGTTATAGGGCAGTGAAAATGTGTTCAAATTGAGATAGATTATGCCAAATTTGAGCCATTTTTTACTTATTTTTCATCCACTTTTTTGCAGGGTAGTCCCCCTTACCACCCTACCTGACCCCACCTCCCTCTGGGGCTAGGACTCCCCTAAACAAGAGATTCTAAAATCCCAGTGGGACGTTCCTGGTTATATAAAGTCACAAACAAACAAAACAACAACCAAACATACATTACAGAAGTATTTGTAGTAGTCTGAGCTTTTCCCTTCAGTCCATTTCCTCAACCGAGCGCTCTCCGTGGCGGCGTGTAACTGCTTTATTACATTTGTCATTCGTCGTGTTGACATTCCAGCCCACATCTAATGAGAAGCTAAAGAAATAAACTTGCATCTCCCGACGAAGTCAAAACCGCCGCTCCGCTCTCCCTCTCTTTGGATTATACTTGTGATTTTAAATTGAAACAGCAATCTCTATTTTTGCGCGTGTAAGCTTTGGACATATCTCAAATGACCTGCCCGCTCCGCTGCCTCTCCGAGCCGCAGATATGACATCTGTGTGACGTCCGCAGATAAATCGCTTGTGTAAAAAGTCCAAATATTTTTCGCTCTGCGCTTTTCATTTTTCCAACCCAAAAAAAAAAGACAGATGCCCTTCATTGAGTCTCCGCCGGCAACAGGGCCATGCGCGTGTCTTCTGCTTGTCGTCTAATGTGACAGCGAGATAATTGGCGGAGCGCACAAATAGGTTTCTGATGAGATTGAAAAATACATGGCTTTTGTCTCATGTGTTTTATTATGTCGGATTTACAGCAACGTGGGGATATTAACAGATTGTTCCTTCAAAACAAAGCCATTGACTTTATGAATATGCATGTGTCTAATTCTAACAACCCCAGGGGACGCTTATGACTGCTGAATATTTAAAGGAGAAGTGGTATGCTAAATTTGGAGCTTTTAAGCAGGTTAAAAAAACAAACTTGGACTTGTTTTTAGCTGCATCTTTGCAAATATCAAGAACTTCACACGTCCCGCTGCCCCTTCTGTTTACACTAGGACTCCCAGAATTAGAAAACTATTAGAACTCCCAGAGCCGTCAATTTGACTGCTGCTATTCAAACCCATGATAATTACCCAAATATGTATGTTTTTATGTTTTTGGTTTTGTTTTGTTTTTTTTCTTACCTTTATTTCCTTTAATTTAGCGCTAAAAAAATAGTAATTATTTGTCCAAACCTAAAAGTCGTCAAAGGGTGTTAAATTCTGTCATTACAAACAGTGATGAATCGTCGACCTGTGATGACACTATGACTCAGCGTTTTGACGCATTCATAATGATTTGTTTTTGTTCTTAAACTCCTCGTGTCTGCGTAGGTTTTCTCCAAGTGCTCCGGTTTCCCCTACCACTAAAAACATGTACAATAGTTCTGGCATGCGTCTTCAGTACTGGCCCCGCTCCCATCCCTGTGTGGAGTGAGAGACAAATGCCCACAATTAACAATTGTAAACCGCTTTGTGACTCTGGTCTGTGGAAAGGCGCTATATAAATAAAGATTACTTAATTACTACTTACTAGACATAACATTTCTTATTAAGAAACACCTTAGATTCCTTGACAAACTTATTGTTCAAAACAATCCATAATGATATGGCCTTTATTCCCTCCCATCAGTTGAGACAGTGTTTTCCAGTTAATTTAAGTTCCTTCCTACTTTGTACCTTTAATTATACTTCACTGTGTCATATATTTTTAATTATTGTTCTTTCTAAACGAATCCATTGACTTTAGATAAATATGCCTGTGCTTACTTCTACTAACCTGCGGCGATGATTGTGGCTGATGAATATTTCAGAGTTTAGTCCCAGATTTGAACAGAGCATTACAGCACACTGTCATAAACACTTAGCTCTGGGAGCAGCGTCTCTACGACTGGCTCTGGCTTGTTGCTTCAGCAGAAAGGTGAACGCAACTGTTAGCACCAAGAACATGTGGACTTGTGTGGATGCGTGTGTGTGTGTGTGTGTTTATTGAGAAGCTCATTTTATAAACAGTTTTCTGACAAATGAGCTGTGAGTGTAATTTATTGGATTTTCAAATTATCACCACAATGACCTTAATTTAGAATAATAAAACTGTGTGTTTTTCAAACATGTTGTCAGCACAGGGGGTACTCTGATTTTAGAAGGATAAATTGGGTTCATACAGTAATTGACAATTTGAGAACTGTGAATATGAGGATGATGAGGGAGAAAAAGTGCATGTAATGAAGCAAAGGAAGGTGCATGTAATGAAGAAATAATTGGTGTTATTTTGCCCATTGAAAATTTACTTTTTTTCCCAAATTTGCAAATTACTGGCTGTAAACACAGACAGATTGTAAAGAACGTAATTTCACAAATTACCAAAACAAATGTAGGAGAAATACCTTTATTTTCTAGGGCAGAAAACAGAGTGTGATGTCATAGTGCTACAATGGCATCATACTTTTGCAGTATGCAGTATTTTATGGCCAAAACACATGCATGTGAAAACTAGTGATAGAACCAAACTTACTTCCTTAGATGCCCCAGCTGACTGTGTCTAAAATAACATTCAGAACATTGAAATCAAAATCTAACATGGTACCATATGGTACTGGGAAAGGGTCTTAAATCTGGGCCTGTCACAATAAATCAACCTATCAATTAATTACCGACAATGGATCAATGTATTTTGTATTTTGAAGCTCAATATTTACTCTCTGTACATTTGCTTTACCATAACATCTAAATACAGTTTCAGCTGACGGTAGTTGACTGTCATTTATTTTAGTTTCTTTTCTATGATGGAAACATCTGTACAAAATGGCCTGTGTGGTGTTGCACAACATAGGTTCAAATCATATTATTACATTCTGGGGCATCAAAACGTTGCCTTAGTTAGCCAGTTTAATGTGTTTCTTTATTCAGTCTGATTAAGATGTTTCTCATTGATGTCAAAACAATCCATCCAGTTCCAGCTTAAACGAATTATAAGAAAATCACATTATCTTGGTTGGACTTTGCTTCTGTTTTACCTTCAGGAAGTTGTTTGGCTCCGGAGAAAGGTTTCAATGTATGTAGCCACAAAGTCAATGAGTCATTATTTTGTAAAACAAATAATGACAGCTAGATGGATTACTTTTTTCCAAGTACATTCTCCCATTTAGATTGTGAATCATTGATTTTTAATGCAGAAAGTTGTTTTGCATTTACGCGCTGGCCCATGTTATCCTGCAGTCAGTGAGAAATAGACCTGAGTGTTGTCTGTGTAGTTGTGATAGGACACACTGTTACTGCGGATTACCTGGTTTAACAGCAGCATCTAGAGGTTGAACATAAGAGGTCCCAGAATTGACCCCTGAGGCACCCCACAGGTCAGGGCCATATGTTCTAAAACTACTTTCAGTGAAAAAAAAGATACGTTCAAGCTCTTTCATGATTAGAATAAAAAGCCTCAGGATGTGAATAAGAGAACGTGGTGGAGGGCTTCAATTTAAAGCCACTGCCTTCACCTGCACAGACCGTTTTAGTTTGTGCTGTCAGAGTATTAATTTCTACTAGTGAATACAGATAATAGCGTCCAAAAAAACGCTATACAAGTTTGAAGTATTGTTATTATTGATATTGCTACACTTTATTTTTTGTAAGAAATTTGACTTCAATGTCCATAAAAAAATGAATAGATCTTAATTTTTGTTTTAATTTGTTTTTTTAATTTAAATCCTTCGATGCTTGAACCCCTTTTTATCTGTGAATTCTCGCAGCTCCCTGTCTGTCTCTGTTTTAAACTTCTTCCTTTCTCTTAGATATGAATTGAACCAGTTTAGGGTGGTGCTTGAGACATTCACTAAGTCCTCAAGTCTCCTGAACAATTATGAATGAATACAAAGTTAAAACAATGATTGCAGTACAGTACTTTCTATCCACAGTACAGAGTGTTGACCTGTTTTAGGCATGAGGCAGTCCTTTGATCTACTGCTGTACTCAGAAAGGCAAATCTTTTCTTTGAGGGTGTGAAAAGTCTAAGTGCTGCTGAACATGGAATAACCAGAGCATTATGACTTTAACATCCTTGTAATTTTCGTCTTTTTATTGTAAAAGCTTTGACTTGAACATTTAAACGTATAATTTGCCGAGAGCTTCACCGCTTGTGTCGCTGGTGTGGTCACTGCGGTTGAGTGAATTACTATTCTCCGCTCCGTCTGCTGGGCTGTGCCTCTTTTGGTCTATAACTGGACTCAAGTAAACTATAGCGTTTCAAAACCGACAGAGGAAAGATTGAAATCACACAAACCGCACCAGGTCTAATCGCTGCCCATGCACTCATCGCGTTCATTGATTTTCAAACCATACGCGGGGATTTTGCAAACTTGTCCATTTTGTTCTTTCAACTAGGGCTGTAACTACCATTGTTTTGATAATCCTTTAGTTGGTTGATTATTCTTTTGATTAATCGATTAGTCATTTTGATTCTGAAAGGTCAGTGATTATGGGATTTTTGCTACATTTGACCAAAACAGAGCTCAAGTGCTGCCCCTGGAGACCATCACAGAGAAGACATATTTTTAGCCCTAAATCACAACAGTAGTTATCTCGGAGTTGTTGATTCGCCAAAACAGATAAGAGAATCAATCTGTTAAAACGCAGGCAATGCAATGATGAAAAACACATTTAGCAATTGTTCAATAAGGGGAAGACGACCAATGGCATAAATGTTAATAGAAGTTCTTAAATGTTGTTGAAGGTCAGAAAATTCTATATCTGCAACAAACTAAAAACAAATCAAAGTACTTTGTAAACAACATTTCATCCTGCGGTCACTGTAGAATCATGTGAGTCATAAAGCCTCTTCTCGGCATGTTTTAGTTTATGGAATATTTGTATGTGCAGCACGATTAGCGCTTGTACAACTCCAGGGGAGGTTTTTCTGTGTAGTGTTTGCATGTTCTTCCCGTGGCTGTGTAGGTTTCCTAGGTCGGACGTCGTCACAGTAATTTCTCATTTCTTTCTGCTCCTCTCATCCCTACTCTCTTCTCACCTTCACCCTCCTATCCTCTCTTTCTCTCTTGCTCCTTCCTATCCTCTCTCCTCTTCTCTCCTCTGCTCTCTCCCTCTTCCCTTCCCTCTCTTCTCCTCCTCTCCTTTTCTCCTCTCTGTCTCCTCTCCTCTCTCCCCTCTCTTCTCCCTTCTCCTCTTAGCAGATGTTTACAGACACCCGCTCCATTCAACACATCACAAGAGTTCAAGTCTCCCCTCGGGCTGTTGCTATGGAAATAACCCTTCCATTGGCTCATTCATGTTTGATTAATTGTTTTTTTCCCTCTTGCGCTTTGTGAGCGACCTCATCATGGGAGCGTTTCATCTCACAAAACAAACATATCATTTTACTGCAATGTACTTTTATCTCTGAGATGGAAACGCTTTTCACTTCAACACTTTTGTTGAAGTGTGACATTTACTGTTTTCTGGTTTTCAGTGAGTTGCGGCTCGGACTCTATTTAAGCATTATTTTGATAATCAGTTAGTTGGCTGATTATTCTTTTGAATAACCGATGAGTTGTTGAGATCCTGAAAGTTCAGTAAATATAGGATTTTTTTATACATTTAAACAGATATGACTCTCATTATACATTAAATATACTTTGTAAACACTTTTCATTCATTCTGTCATTCAGCAGCCGATAACTGAGTCATTTAACCACTTTCTAAAGAAGGTTCAAAAATGGATTACTAGTATATCCAACTATTTCAATAATTGATTGTGTTTAATTGATTCACCTCCAGCTCAGGTTACAATATTGTTTTATTATCCAAAACAGACCTGCAGGTATTTTAGCTCCATTCCATGAACCGTATAATAGGAGGGGACTGACCCAGAGCTGATGTCACCATAGTGCGCTGGAGTCAATTTCCTTCTAAGATAAGATAAAACTTTATTGATCTCACTATGGAGAAATTGCACGTGGGCATTTGTTCTGACAGGAGAGGAGTTTTGCGTTAGCTGAGCTTGGTTTTCTACCAGAGAAGAGCAAGCGCTAGTTACTATTGCAACACCGTTTACCATCGGCAGTATTGAGCTTTCCACAAACTTCTTGCTGTATTTCAGTTTGAGTGAGTCAAGGTTATGTTTAATGTGCAGAAAAAAAACTAAACTTTCTTAGGGGAATTTTTCAGAATTCAATTGGTTTGAATGTCACACGGCCATTTCTAGCTAAACTCCAGCAGGTGGATTCCATCAATTTTTAGATCAGTAAGAGTGCATCATTCTCTGGCCCTTTAATCCTAACAGTAGAATGCCATTTCCCACTTCTACAAATACACACCTATATGAAATCATACTGTATTCCTTCTTTAACCAGTTTTTTCCCAGTGCATTTACCTGGACTGCAAATAAACGTTCTGCTTTTTTTTCCCCCTCGCTAAATTGCGATGTGTGTTGAGCTACGGCAACCCACTGGGGCCAATTAGGATGCCAGCGGAGCCAGGGAGTGCGGAGCAGATGCTTTTGCCACTATTTATTAAAATCCAATCCGCGGGGGCCCCTGCAACAGCTCGTTAAACCGCCGTTAATCTAATTAGCTCACACTTGCCACTGTTTTCACCACATTACCGAATACAAGAGCTGCCACGTCGCAATTTAGCCTGATTAAGTGGGTCCGCGCCGTCGGGCAGGGCTCTCCGCGGAGCTGTCAGTCAGGCGGCGGCGGCTTGAGGCTGAATTAACATGTCCAGCGTGTGGCGGTTATGTAATGCGGAGATGATTGGGCGTCCTTGTGCTCCGCAGATGCTAATGCTGCTACTTAGCCTCCTGTGAAGATCTCTGATTGACTAAGATGTACGGCGAGAAGGAGACAATGGAGATTACGGCGTGAGTGGCAGTGGCAGGGGTTTACTGTAATGCATGTGACTACAGGTTTCTAAAAGGTGAAGACAGTTTGTTTAAAGCTGGGGTTGCTGATTTTCAAACCACAAAAAAATTAAGGAGGTAATAAAATTCGTTCACTCATAACAACTTGGTTCTATCCCTATAGTCGTCACATGCATGTTTTTGTTGGCCTCTGTCACACTTTTTCCGAGAGAAAAGTGAAAAGAGAGGTAAGATAAGATTAACTTCATTGATCTCACAATGGACAAATGAACACGATCAGTCAGCCAATCAACTCTTGGCCCAAAGCTAGTGACTCACAGGGTTCTTTCTTATGATGAAACTTGTTCAAAAGTTAATTTAATTTCTGTAATTCAATTCAAAATGTGAAATGTGACTCATATCTTACCTCCCTACTCCTCCCCCCATAGAAAGGTGTCGGGTTTCTATTTTCCAATTAGAAAATGATCAGCGACAGGTATGCGATTGTAAAGAAAACATTCTCACAATTGCCAACACTTCTTATGGGCAATACTTTTTCTTTAAAATAATGTGATGTCATACATAACTGGTACAATAACAAGACTGAGACCAGAGCTTTTAGACAGAAGGGGCGGAGTTACATGTTTGTGCCAGAAGTTCCTAATGTTAGTGTGGACGGATCTAAAAACAACTCCAGGTCAGTGACAAATGAGGAACAAATATGAAACATGGTCAAAATCTCAAATAAGAAGTCGATTTAGTCATAATATGTGTTCTTCAAACGAATATGGAACATACTCTTGCCATAGTTCTGTCCTCTTTGGGTGGTGACAGATTGTGTTTGGTAGCTATAGTAAATGAAATGCATATGAGCAGCTGAACCGTAAAGAATGTAGATTGTATGTTTTAATAGCTCTATATATAAGATTGATACATGCTTTTCTTTGGACATGTCGGCCGCACTCATTGCTTACAGATGGCTTGCTCCAGACATGGCCAGTAATAGCTTCCATACGAACAGGAGAAGAGTATGTATGTTTTCAGGACGTACATTTCAAACTGTGGGACGTCAACGTGAGATGAGGGGAGGAAACTCCGCTAGACGGGGATAACGCGTGATGAGGGTAAAAGGAGTGGATGATCATGATTCAAAACGGTAAAAAATTTGCTTGAAGATTTGAACAACATGGATGAGGTTTAGTGGAATGTCGTTATTATGGCCCCTGGTTGTCGCAGATGCCATGTTCTAAAAAATAACCTGCATAAGCAAATTCCTGAAAGTAGCTGCGGTATGTGTTAAGGCTGTAAAAACTCTCATACACACTTAAAAGAATTTTCTAACCACCTGAACTCGTAACTGTGAAGTGACGATCGCTAGGATATCAAACCTGTTATTGGAGGTCTGAGTGCTGCTAAGCTGTCAAAAGCCGTTCATACAGATATATAAGATTGATACATGCTTTTCTAGGGGTACATATTTAAATACCACAAACGGCTTTAATCTGCTTCTGGTTTCCGGTGGGCTATAGTTGAGGCAGGGCAGGGTTTTTGATTTGATGAGTGCTCCTTTGTGGGCGCACTCAGACAGATCTTGCGGTGACTTTGACATGTGGCCGCACTCATTGCTTACAGATGGCTGCTCAGACATGGCCAGTAATAGCTTCCATACGAACAGGAGAAGCGTATGTATGTTTTCAGACGTACATTTCAAACAGTGGGACGTCAACGTGAGATGAGGGGAGGAAACTCCGCGAGACGGGGATAACGCGTGACTGAGGGAAAAGGAGTGGATGATTCATGATTCAAAACGGTATAACAATGTTGCTTGAAGATTTTGAAAACATGGATGAGGTTTAGTTGCAATGTCGTATTATGGCCCCTGGTTTGTCGCAGATGCCATGTTCTAAAAATAACCTGCAATAAGCAAATTCCAGAAAGTAGCAGCTGTATGTGTTAAGGCTGTAAAACTCCTCATACACACTTAAAATACTTTTCTAACCACCTGAACTCGTAACTGCTGAAGTGCGATCGCTAGGATATCAAACCTGTTCATTGGAGGTCTGAGTGCTGCTACAGCTGTCAAAAGCCGTTCATACAAGATAAAATACGGCTGCAGAGGACGCCACGCTGAAGGGCAGGAGCAGGACTGAGGGCCACAGGAAGTCCGTGTTAGTCCATCTGAACTAATCACTGCGGTGCACACAAGCCACAAAAAAATTCTTCTGGATTTAAACAAAAGCAACTGTCACATTATACTATCAGTTTTATGTTGTTGTATGCAATGTTGGAGTATACACGCGGTGCATGAGAAGAAAAAAATGCACACAAAAAGACCATTTTGAGAATATGTCACACCACTGATAGAAATTTGCATACTTAAGAGTTACTATTGGATGCTTTGGGCTGAGAGCTGATTGGGCTGACTGGGCACTTTTCACTTCTCTGTCTGAAAAAGCTGGTCTAAAGATGTGACCGAGGCCAATAAGACATGCATGTGAAATCTAGGGATAGAAGCAAACGGTTTTGAGAGCGAGGAAGAGTAACATTAAGATTAAGAAATCCTGGAGATTTCAGTGTTGCATCACAAGTTACAGAACAGTAGGAATGAGGAGCACACAGCACAAGATACATGTATTATAACTCTATACTAAAAATAGAATAAAATACAATACAATCTCTAACCCTAGCATATAAAGAAGCAGCGTAAAATCTCTATTGTTAGCATAGTAGTCTAAAAGAAGTGGTTATATGGATTTTCTTACACAGTTAGAAAGTTCAGTGCCCCAGCTTTAACACATTAGACAACATTAGACTGGTCCATTTTGTGTGATCAAAGTCTGAAGAGATCGGTTGACACAAAATCGATAAACGCTGCAGACATAAACATGAGGGCATAGATAAAACACATTACCGCTCTGAGCACCGGTGTTGGTCTTATCTGGATCATCTTCAGCTCTGAGTCACTCTCGTGTAGCAGCTTTGTTTGCTGTCCTCGTCTCTGCCAACAAGCCACTATGTCCACAGCATGTATACAGGTGCTGAGTACCTCTGCAAGGATGTTAAAGGACACGCAGAGAAATCCTGCTTAATCCCACACCGAGAAATTCATATGCACACCATTCAATCGAGATCTCGTTTGTCATAGCTGCAGGGAATGGGAAAAATGTGACTTTGAACCATAGATTGTATATTCTATTATTATTGTATATTAGGAGTGGACTGACCGAGTGCTGTCCTCACCATAGTGTTAGCCTCGGTGCGGAAGAACATAAGCTAGCTGCAACCCAAGCCCTTATATGGACATTTCTTCCGTGGCGTTTGCTTCACGCAGTCACAAAAACAAAACGGAGGTAACAACTAAAAATGGGACGGACTCAAAGGGCCGATATTATGCTTTTTGACTTTTCTCTGGTTTAAACATGATTACGGCGCTATTTGGCCTTAATACACATGCACAGAGTAGTTTTTTGATTTTACACATTGAACACAAAAGGGGATCAAAATTAAGACCATACTTCTGTATTATAATTATCTGAAGATTTGACATATTGTTACACATTTGAAAACTGAGGATTTAGATTGTAGGGGCCAGGGAAGTGCACGTGCAAGAAGATCCTGATATTAGGGCTAATGGACCTAAAACATCACCAGGTCTGTTTTTGCTGAGGGAATATTGTTGTAACATTAAAATCTCCAAAAAGAGCCCAGCAATGACCTGCCCGTGCCTTCTTCACTGTCTGTTGTGTCCACACTCTTCATGTGGTACAATAGAGAGATATATTTCTGCTCTGGGAGGCTGCTTAAGGCGCAGAGTTAAAACCGGTGGTGAAAATGGCAGAAAAATTATATATGGCCTCTTGAAATGACATTATTCTCTGTGCGCAGCTCTAACCACAGCATTTATCTATTTATACACCCACAAAGAGCAGAGCAGCTGCTTCTGCACAAGAACGGGCTCCTGACTGAACCACTTTGCCATCTTCAATAAGTGTTTTTATTGTCTTTGTCCATCTGCAGATAAACGTACGTATTTCTATTCTAGTGCTGATTAAAAGTGTCATTTTTAAGCCATATAGATTTAAGAAAAAAATGTTATTCCCATCGAAAGTGCCATTTAAGATATTGAAAGCCATTAAACAGATTTTATACTGAGTTATCAAACAGTATGTATGCATTCAATTCAATTTACGCCTCTATTCAATAATTTTCCTACATTTAATTTACATTTATTATTCACATGTATATCTTAAAAGCATTTGATTATTTCCAAAACCAGCTAAGAAAATGGCAATCAAAATGAGAGCCTCTTTATGCTCTCTGAAAATCCGCTTGTAAACATAAACATCACCATGTTCTGTGTATTTTGAGTTTAGAATAAGTCCACTTGAAACTTTTGTTCAAGAAAGGTTGAACATAATTTGTGTATGTGACCTGTTTTCTGGGGACATAAATTGTGCAGATGTAACTTAAAATGAAAATATGACGCGCTGTCTCTTTAAGTTTTTTCCCATTGAGATGAATGAGCAGACCAGATATTTGCCTGTAGTAAATCAGTATCTCTTGTGTAAGTCTGTGCATGGTGAACCTGTGACTATGGTATTGGTTTGGGAATTTCTCAGATGTTTTTTAACAATTTTCTCACCCTCACCTCAAGTTATTTCACGTTCTAAAATATGAAATGGCAAAATTCCTATTCTCACAATCACATTCAAGAGACAAAGAGAGCTCAAATATACTTAATATTATACATCCCATTTTCTATTCAAAATGTTGTTATGAAAAGCTGCTGCGCTTCAGACCTTTTTCATTTCACCAAATCCAACTTCTTAATTTCCACACTGTCAACTTAGTCTTTTTAAGTCGTTTGAATGCCTCCTTCAGAAGATTATTTGAAAGTATAAATCATAAATGCAGTCCCATTACATTGTCGTGTTACATCTATTTTTGCTGCTCTTCCCCAGTTACTTTCTGATCAAAGATTCTCGGGGCCTAATTGAAGTCTGGTACGTGACAAAGAGCTTCAGACTGGAGCTTGTTCTGTTTTTTTAAAGATTAGTGCGAAAACTTCACTATGCATTTGTGTTTTTATCTTTGAAACGTGCGTGATGTGATGTGCAAATGAAGATGCTTTGATGCAGGACAATAACGGCACATTTTCTCCTCTGTGTAGAGCACATCTCACAAACACACAAGAAATCACAATACCCACAGTAAAAGAGTCGTTTAAATCATAAAGTCAGAGCACTATATGCGACAGTTTGATTGTGCATCCATTGGCTGCAGAAATACCAGGGTTAAAAAGTTAATATTATTTGCAATCTTGTTTTTTTAGATAGAACAGCAGGAGTAAACACACCAGATTGTAGAAAGGAGTTAAAGGACGATTACTATTTAGTTGTTTTTTTTTGTTTTTTTTTAGATTTAGTTCAGTTTATTTATTATTATTATTAAAAAAACGTGTGCGCCCATTGCATTTCATGATACAATACAAGTTACCATAACATATTTTAATAAATTAACATTTTTGTTACAAGTTCAACAGACATCTCTGAGTCAGTGATTTTTGGTAAAATTTGGTAATTTTACTGTCATCTCTTAATAATTATAATAATGCATTGGTTTTATATAGCACTTTTCTGGACACTCAAAGACGCTTCACGTGTCATTGTAGCCAAAGCTGCCCTGGGGCACACTGACAGAAGCGAGGCAACCAGTATGTGCCATCGGCCCCTCCGACCACCACCAACCATTCACACACACACCAGACTCATTCTAGGCAATGGGGGTGAAGTGTCTTGCCTAAGGACACAACGGCAGTTTGGCACTTTACAGCCGCAGGCGCCCCACTGTGGCCTGGTGTTCCCAGAGGTTAAGTGTCTTGCCAAGGACACAACAACAGCAGACAGTGGGAGTCCATGGTGGAGGTTGGGCTCGAACCCACAACCCTCTGGCTCAAAGGCCAATGCTCTACCAACTGAGCTACTGTCTTCAACTATATCTAGTTTTTTAAAGTTGAAAATACTTTTGAACACCTTCTTTAACCACATTTGATTTAGCCTTAAAAGTGATTTGAAGTTTTTTATAGTAAACAATGTCTTTAATTTTGTTTTTGTATGATCATAATATCGTACTTTTTTATCAGGCGACTGACAAATTAATAAACTTACTTACATACAACGGCAACACGGTGGATAGCACTCTCGGTACATGGCCTTTCTGAGTGGAGTTTGTTCCACCTGTGTCTGCATAGGTTTCCTCCGGGTGCTCCAGTTTCCCCTACCACTAAAAACATGCAAAATAGGTATGAATGGAGTGAGTGAGTGAGTAAATGGATGGTGTTGGTTGGGGGCCAGTGTCGACAGTGTCTCGCTTCCATCGTCACTATGTGGAGAAAATGGAAAAACATCTGAACTCTGGACATTGCATATTTGGGGGACCTTGGTTTGTAAAAATGCACTATATGGATAAAGATTTCTTACTTAGAAAATGTTTACAAGACTATTGACTGTTTCTGTTGGGACCAAGGAAATAGTGAGGTTTAAGCCGGGACTTTAACCTGCAGAGTTAGTAGACTTTAACTTTGTGAGAAAACATAATGAGATGTTTGTGAAGAGAATAATTTCATGTTAATAACGTGTGTCGTGTGATGCAGGGAGCCGTCCGACAGCGGCTGGTCACTCGTCTCTCACTTTTGAAGTCCATTTTCTGATGCTGACACTCGGTGGATTGCGAAGCTGTCACCGTGGCGATGGCTATCAGCTCGTCCGTGTGATGGATGTGAGCTCCGTGTCACAGCAGCAGCCAATGAAGTACTGCTCTGATGTACTACTACTGTAAAGAAGCGCTGGACTTTGAAGTAACTGCCATTTATCTGCTCAGGCGGCCAAACAAGCGCCAAGGCTTGACAAGACAAAAATTGGGGAAAAAATAACATAAAACGTCTCATGATTTGTCTGGTGTGCCGTAATTTAATATCTACAGAAGTACTAAAAAGCTAAGCATGTCTGGCCTTGGTTAGTGCTATGATGGGAGATTGATGTAAAGTCAAGTTTCAGTGTAGTTTAGGCCAGAGAAACCCTGGGGCTGGAGTACCCACTGCTAAAACAAAATAAATAAGTATTTCACATACCCCAGGGGTGTCGTACTCATCTTGGTAGGGGCCGCATTGAAACATTGATTGGAGGGTATACATTTTTCGTAGGTTTTTCTACCATGGACTACAAATATATACATAGAAAAATTCAGCTCAGTTCAACCAAAACTGCACCAAACGTCAGTAGGTTTGCAGTAAAAAGAAAATAAGTGGTAGTAGTATTAATAATATTATTATAGTATTAGTAGCAGCAGTATTTTTAGTGTTAAGTAAGTGAGTTTATTTGTATAGTGCCTTTCACAGACCGGGATCACAAAGCATATACAGATACAATTAATGCATACTGTATACAAGTCAGTTCAAAAAACAAGGATACAGAATATCATTATTATTAGTAGTAGTAGTAGTAGTAGCAGTAGAAGTAGTAGTAGTAGCAGTAGTAGCAGTAGTAGTAGTAGTAGTAGTAGCAGCTGTAGTAATAGTAGTAGTAGCTGTAGTAGTAGCAGCTTTAGTAGTAGTAGTAGTAGTAGTAGCAGTAGTAGCAGTAGTAGATGCAGCTATAGTAGTAATAGTAGTAGCAGTAGTAGTTGTAGTAGAAGTAGTAGTAGCAGTAAAAGTAGTAGTAGTAGCGGTAGTAGAAGTAGTTGTAGTAGTAATAGTAGTAGTAGCAGGGTGGGAATTATGTAGCAGTCACACTTGCAGTAGCAGCAGCAGTAGTAGTGGCAGTAGAAGTATCACTAGTAGCAGTAGCAGTAGCACCAGTACTGTACATCACACTGTTGCTAGGTAGAGCTCCTCTGCTCTATTTAAAGCCCAGCCGGTGCTGCATACAGTGTGTAAATGGTTTAAAATGCAGTTAGCTCAAACTGAATGCGACTCTGGCTTCGGCCTGAGCTCAGCGTCCAATCAGCATTTTTGTGAGAGAGAAAGAGAGAGGGAGAAAGAGAGAGAGTAAGCAGGAGAGAGAGAGAGAGAGATGCTGTTATTGTGAATGCACATCGCTGCTCTGGCAACACAAGATTAGGATTGACAGCCTGATAACTGTGTCACCATTTTTTTTTTTTTTAAAGAGGAAAAGAAGTCAGCCAGATAAAAGGAGTGGAGTTTACAGACACGGGCAAACGCAATCAAATCAAATGTTTGGGAATGTCACGGGAAGACAATAGCAGCGCTGGTCCAATCAGAGAGAATGCCTGCCTCATCATCATATATAGAAGAGCAGGGTGCATTATGGGTCTGAATAGGCGATAAAAACAAAATGGTTTTCGCGGACCACTGATGGCTCAAAGTGTGAGAGGGTGCCATTTAAAGGGACGTATTCAGCATTATACGTGTTCATTTTGGCCTAGAGCGTGGTCTGGAGATTATTTACTTTGGCATTTCATGTTGGTGTTCATGTTTAGAATGTGAGACTTAGGGTTTTGCAAAAGCTTTCAACCATGTTCCATAATTTTTCCTCATTACGAACAGAAGTTGTTTCAGATAAATCCATGCTAGGAACTTCTGGCACAAAAAGCTTTATTGTAGATCTTAATCCTATAGTGTGATGTCATTGTGGTACTATGACATCACGCTCAGAGGAGTTTTCTGCCTTTTACAACAACATTTTGTGATTGAATTTCAATTTGAAGAACTCGAGGAACCTAAAAATATATGTTTTCATCTATGCATGCTTTTGTGACAGCACTGGGTTGTTTTTTTCCTCCCTCACTCCCCTTTAGAAAACGGTCGATGGTCAAATATTGTTTTATAGAAATGATGAGAAAAATGATTCTGAGAAATTACCCCAACAAATGTTTAGTTTTTTACCAGATTATTTACGATGAAGGTTTTTAAATTTCACTTTACCTTTACACTTTTAACAAGTGCTAAAACTTGTTGAAAATCGTTGAAAAGCTAATGCTAAAGACCGGATGCTAACTGCTGACAATAAACAGTGTGTTGCTATGGTAATCAAGACTCGCTGAACCTGAACCAGTCCAAAACCAGGTCAGGACCAGCACCTTGGAAAAAGGGCTTTAACCGTCAAAGAAAGAAAATAACCGAAAATGGTTATATTTGAATCTTAGTTAAAGACAGCACTACTCACATTCGTAAACAAAAGATAAATGTATCAAAGATAATATACAAATATGAAGAGTCAGAGATGTAGACCAGACATGTACATGAGCAGAGTAATTACACTTCCAAAACTAAAAGCCGTCAAATTGACTGCTGTGGGAGTTCCGGCGACGCACCACAGGACATCAAAGTGGACAGTGTGTCTCTGCGGCTCTTTCATCTCCTGTTCCAACTCTGGACTTGTCCTTCTGGATTAGAATATCAGCCACATTTTTCACCACTTGTCATTTCTTTTTCGCTCGAGCTGGACTTGATTCTATTTCCACTTCAAAGCCGTGAATGGTTCTCAATGTCTAAACTCCTGAAGTACTAAACGTGAAGGATGATTTTTTGTCTCTGTTATTGCAAATGAGACACATTATTTGTGTTCATTTTACACAGCGAGCCTTGTAAGAGTAAAATGTTTTGCAGAAATCAGACCACAACGTTTTGTCTTCATCCGTTGCAATAGAAAGAGCCCTGTGAGTCACCATGACCCTGTGAGTCACTATTTGACACTTCGGGCTGAAAGCGGATTATCCCACTGTTATATATATATATGTTTATAGATTATGTTTTCTTGGTCTAAGGGCAGTGGTGATGATCCAGGACTTTCGACTTTCACCTTTGCTAGTATTTTAGTTAGCTTAATCTTTATTTACAGAGACAATGTACAGAGACATTAATCTTGAAGACAGATATGTTAGCTAAACAGCTAGTTTCCATCTGGTTACCATTGCAATACAACACACTCTCTCTGATACAGACTCACACACACACATTTAGCCTTATTTCTGTTTGTTAAACCACACCTCACTCACAGCATCACACCATACATACAGATGATACTTTAACAACACATTCAGTGCATTTCTCATCATACGTTGTTCACATACGCCATGTTGAAAGCTGTCGGAGGTCATCTGCCCCTTATGGACCAATGTGTTTTTTTAATAATCTTGTGTTGAACTGTTTGATTTTCTAATGTGTGTCGGCAAATTGAAAAGTTGATCTCAAGACGTGATGGAGGCCCCAAAATATATGTACTGTATGTAAAAACTAGTGATAGAAAAACTGAACTAGGGAAAAAAAAGTAATTCCGCCAAAGATGTGATCAGTCTCATCAGAGGAATGTATAAATAATCTTTCTATGAATAAAATAATGTAATTCCTGGTTATTGGAACTCTACATATCTAAGATGAAAATACAAGCTCACCTAAAACTAACAACATTAAAGCCAAGGTACCTAACATTTTTTTTAAATATATATATATATAAAGACTACAGTTTGTTTGTCCAAACCGCATTTGAGAAGGTGGAAGGACTTTTTTTTCCTTTCAATTCGCAACATAATTTTTATCTGATTTTGTTTGAGATTTTTGAAGTCCTCCCTCTGGTGGCAGCTCAGGGAGTTACAAGCAGAAAGCAGATTTTTTTGTTTCCACACTTGTTTCTCCATATATTTTCTACAGTACACGAAATAACAAAGCACATCAACTTCTTTAGTAAAATAAGAAAAATTTTGCAGATAACATTTATTACAATCTTCCCACAGAATTCCACCTGTAGACCGGTAATAGCTTCGCACTGACACATCTGCTCAATGTTCCCAGCGCACAATGGCCATTTTGAAGTTTTCCTCCGCTGCCAAACGCGCTCATAGACCTTGAATTTTGATGAGCTCATTTCACGCTGCGCGACGATACAGTTTGTCATTTACACAAACAATGCGATTTTCAAAGAAGTCGTTTGCTGTGTTTTCACATTGACTGGAAAAGAGCTGTAATGCTTTCATAAGTATGCATTAGATGGATGTGTCTTTAAATGTTCTGCCGGTGCCACTAATGTATTTTTTTTTTTCCCACAAAGATTTTCAAGTCTTTGTTTTGCTTTAGGTTTGAGAAAAAGGGATGAAATATTTTTGAAAGTGAATGAGAAGATCTGAATTAAAGAAGGTTTTGAATGAGGTCGCACATCCCAATGGCCTGTGCTATTATTCTGGATTTAAAAAAGTACCCAGTATGAAAAAATAATGAAAAAGAAAAAAATGATTTGTGTTTCTCATTGCATTTTTATTAGAAAATAGACACGATTGTTCTTTTCTTAGTCTCTCAAGTACAGGCTGTCGTGACCATGCGTACAAAAATGTTGGCTGTTTATGGAGGTATTTGATGCATTATTGGGTTGTTTTTTGTTTTGTTTTGTTTACATGTTTACGGTGAGATTGTGAGAATAATACTTTTTGTTTTAAAATATGTTGTGGGATGTCTATACATTTCTTTTCATGTGGAAGTAAGTCAACTTATTGCAGCCCTATACTGTATAAGCAAAGTGTTTAGTGCATTAATATTGTAATTCAGTACTAGAAGGTTTCAAATCAGGCCGCAGTTGCCCAGTAGCCTGAACGAGCGTGCGAGATTTTAAAAATGTCCACAAAATGAAGAAGGTCCTTTATTCGTCCCACAATGGAGAAATTTCAGTTTGATGCATACACGTACACATATCCACATCAAGGCAAGCAGCGAACATTACTTCCGCGCTCCTTAAAGGCAAAGTGGGTCTTGCCCAAGGACACAACGACAGCAGACGTCAGTGGAGATGGTGGAGAAAGTCTCGCAGTGGGCTTGAACCCGCGACCTTCGGGCTCAATACCAATGCTCTACCAACTGAGCCACTGTCGCCAAATTAAATAAATAAGATCTATCAGCAGGGTCTCACCGTTAAAGCTGGGGTACCTAACTTTCAAACCACAAAATCGTAACTGTAGTAAAATCTAAATAGTCACACGCTCAACAGTTTGCTTCTATCACTAGTTTTCACACGCATGAGTCTAACCCTCGTCCATATCTTTAGATCAGCTTTTTCAGACAGAAAAGGAAAAAAGAGAGGACCACCCTCACTCAGCAGTGACTCACAGGGTCCAGAGATCCTACTGCGCCAGGGTTCTCCAACCTGAGGCTCGGGAGCTATCAGTAGCTCGCCAGCCCCTTTCAGGTAGCTCGCCAAAGGATTTAGAATCAAACAAATGTTCTTGAATGAATACTTTTTGATATATCTCGTAGTCTAAGTACAAATATAGGGTTATACAGTGTGCATTTCTTACATGTGTTTTGTCGTAATTAATAGATCGATTTATATTAAAACTGCAAAAAGGAATAGCTCTCTGCCTCTCAGTTTGTATAAAAGAGTCTCTCCGATTGAAAAAGGTTGGAGACCCCTGTACCACACGTATGTAATAGATAAGAGGATAACTCTAAAAGATGAAGACAGCATGTTGTGGCCTGATTTGTTCACAAAATGTTACTTTTTCACGACTTCTTGTTGGGATAAACAACATTAGGTGAATGCATTAAAACAATCACAATCGTTTGTCTCATCACTCAATTTCAATCACTACACACTATAGTAAGTAAGTAAGTAAGTAAGTTTTTATTTATATACCGCCTTTTCACTGCAGATCTGAGTGGTTTACAATTGTTAATTTTGGGCATTTGTCTCTCACTCCACACAGAGATGGGAGCAGGGTTGCCAGTACAGGAAGCGCATGCCAGAACTATTGGACATATTTTTAGTGGTAGGGGAAACCGGAGTACCCGGAGGAAACCTACGCAGACACGGGGAGAACATGCAAACTCCACTCAGAAAGGCCCTGGTCCGACCGGGATTCGAACCCAGGACCTTCTTGCTGAGAGGCGAGAGTGCTATCCACTCAGCCACCGTGCCGCCCGCCGACTATAGTGATTGAAACTACTTCCTTCTCTGCAGAAAGATGACAAAAACACCCCTATCGACACGCACGGAACCTTTTACCCGTAAGCGAATCGCGCACTCTTCCCGCGCGGCCCTGCTCATCACTGCATATTTACTCTGCCATTACACTTTCTATCGCGGCCGTCAGTAACGGGTGGAAATTGGATTGTTTTGGGCGCCGTTATAGCAGCCATGAAATCAGGTTAAATGATGTTGCACGGATGCTAATAGCAACATCAACATCCCTTCTTCTGCAACGGCTGCTTATCTGCCCCTCCCTCACCCTGTCCCTCGCACAATTTCTCTCTCCGTGCCTTCTCTCCACAGCAAAGAAGCCAATTTCCATATAGAATCGCAGCCGGGATCAGGTGACCGGGAATTGACTCTATGCGCTGTGGAAAATGGAAAGTGGTGCGCGTGGTTGTTGTGTGTGCGTGTGTCTTTGTGTGAGTGTATCTGTGTGTGTGTGTGTGTGTGCGTGTGTGTGTGTGTGTGTGTGTGTTTGAGCGTAACGCGCTTTGGCGTCTCTGAAAATGTCGTGAGATTGCCGCGCTGTGTTGTTGACAAAACAAGTTGGGTGCATCTTATGAAAAAGGAAAAAGATTGAATCCTATTTGACAGTATCCTTGAGAAGTGGGGATGATTTGGTTGTGATCTACAAGATGGAGGGAAAATAAAGTGTGATTTCAGAGGATTTGCTGTTGTTTACATGCGTCTGGTTCGGAGCAAGTTCTTGTCCGGTTATCGCTCTGCAGACTCTGTGCTGCTGCTACTGTAGCGGCTATTTTTGAAGTCGACGAGCCAGCGATTAGTGAGCTTTGTGTGGAATAGAGAGGAGGCCATATCTGCTTGTCAAAACATAATGGCAAAGACCAGGGCAAGGCAAGTTTATTTGTATAGCACAGTTCACACCAGGCAACTCAAAGTGCTCAACTAAACAAGATAGAGATTAATATCCATCCATCCATCCATTTTCTTCCCCTTAATCCAGTTCTGGGTCGGGGGGGTGGCAGTCAGAGCTGCACCCAGTCCACAGAGCACCAGTCCCTCACTGATCCTCCTGCAGGTGGTGAGTCCACAGGAGCTGAGATCTTTCAGTTGGGGCTTTGGGCAAAGTTGGGTTAAGTGTCTTGCCCAAGGACACAACGACAGCAGTCATCAGTGGGAGTCGTGATGTAGGTCTTACGGTGAGCTCGAACCCACGACCTTCAGGCCCAAAGGCCAATGCTCTACCAACTGAGCTACTGTCGCCCTTGAGAGATTAATATAGTAAATAATAATAGTACATTAAACAAGCGGGAATATACAGCCCTTCAGTTGTATGAACAGCTAAACAGAACTGTTTTTAACCTGGATTTGAACATTGTCAGAGAAGAAGCCAGTCTCACATTTTTAGGAAGATCGTGCAGGCCAGTCCCTGTGCTCCTCAGTGTTGGTTTATATAGCACTAATATGTCTCAGAAGTATTTTGGTGCGAGGCCAAAGAGAGCTGCTTTAAAGTCTATTCTCCGAGCCACAGGAAGCCAGAGCACGGACATAAGACCAGGACAAATGTGATCATACTCTTCCTGGTTCTCGTCAAGACTCAGGCTGCAGTGTTTTGAATAATCTTGTCAGACGTCAGAAGCTTTGCAGGACAGGGCCTGGTTTGTGTTTTTATTCTTGAGACCACTGAGAAAACTGCTGATGTGTCTGAGCAGGACGCACACTGTCTGTTGTGAGTCTAGTCTGTGAGGCGGGAGTGTAAAGTGTTGGAGTATACTTTATACTTGGGAAAGGTTTTGAAACTGCTATTTATCATTTTGAATTACAGTCACAACATGAACTAGTTAACAATGGATGATTAGATTGGGATGAACATTGACCTTTATCTTGATCTTAAACCTGACCTTTCAGTTCAGTGGCTGTTGTGTTTGGAGAAACAGCTCGAAGGTCTATCAATCAAGATGTTTACATGAACAACACAAGGGGTTAGTTCCAATCCCCCTCACTCGTTCAATACAGAATTAAACCCCAAAACCCTATTTTGCAGCATTGATGTGATATGTTAATTTGGTAACCCTGGCATGTTATACCTCATTTGAAACAACCATGGCACTTTCCATTTTTTGTACCATGTCAACAAACAGTAGCTGAACTGAAATTGAACACTTTGAACACCAAACTGTTTTTAAAGCAACATTAATCCAGTTTAAGATTAGGTGATCCATTTCCATAGTGATGCACTTTTGACTGAGCTGAAGTTGGCTGAATGTTTACTTTCTCAGCAGCTACAATAGCACCACACACTGAGTTTTGGGTGATGGAAAAAAAGTAGTGGTATTGTCAAACTGAATTCAACAGCTGGATTCCGTTTGTGGAGCTGAAGCTGGCTGGATGACACTGTGAACTCGTGTTTATGATCTCAATGGCGTTGGCAAAACAATTTTTCCCCCATATTTTGAAGAAGCAAACATGTTTTAAGAATAACTCCATTTTGTTTCTGTGCAGTAAAACCTCTCACTTATTGAAGCATGTCTTGCTCAAGAGTTGTTGCAAAAGTCTGAACCCCTGCCTCTTCTGTGCTTTTCAGATAAGCAGCGAGAAGAGGGGCGCCGCGGACATGATGAAGCCCAAGCCCAAACCGCAGAAGAAGAAGAAGAAGAAAGACCCCAACGAGCCGCAGAAGCCCGTGTCGGCCTACGCGCTCTTCTTCAGGGACACGCAGGCTGCCATCAAAGGACAGAACCCCAACGCCACCTTCGGAGACGTGTCCAAGATCGTGGCCTCCATGTGGGACAGCCTGGGCGAGGAGCAGAAGCAGGTAGGCAGGAGACCAGGGACCGGAGACTAACTTTGTGTGGATCAATGGGGGACTGACCTTGCGTGATGTCACCATACTGTTAGCCTTAATGTGGAAGAAGCCCATTTGAACATTGACTAGCTGGAGCCATTTCATGTTTTCCTTGCTAAGGTGGTTGCAAAGGCAAGCGAGTTTCCCCTGTGAATGAAGGCATATGATTGAACAAGCCTTATATGGGTAATATCTGGATTTACTGAGACAATTTCACGATATAAACACCAGGATCACAGAGAGCGCAAAACCAATGAAATGTGTGTGCCCTAAATGAGTGTGACATAAACAATTACTGAGCCAGAGGAGTTCACTTCTACTTCAATGTACAGTAAGTCAATTGGAGCCAGAGCTGAACTTTGTTAATGAGCACTTCCCAATTGGGCTTCATTGAGCTAGGGGGTTAGCAATGTCCATCTGTAGACAGTCTATGGCAGGGGTCTCCAACCTGTAGCTCGGGAGCCACCAGTAGCTCGCCAAAGGATTTAGAAATGAACAAATCAAATAATATGCGTCATATTTCAGTGTGTATTTTTCATTATAATTATTTATTATTGTAAATGTACTGACTTTGAGCACTATAGCAACAATTATGTGATGATTAATAATGAGTGTACCCATCACCAGACTTTTTCCCAGGGTTTGCTTAAAGGAGTAGCTCTCTGCCTTTATTGTCCAGGGAAAGTAGCTCTCTGGGTGAAAAAGGTTGGAGACACCTGGTCTATGGGCTTTTCCAATATTGTTACTTTCTTTCTTTTTGCCAAAATCCTCATAATTCTCATAACTATGGCCACCCCTGGTCTACACCCTCAGTTGAGCAGATCATGTAAAATACCCTTTAGAATAACGGCATTTACGACAAAAAGATCAGGGTTTTTCAACTTGTTTTCATTCATTATGGTCAACCTAGAACAGGGTTTTTGCAGTTATAATTTTCATTCAAATTTTCACTAGTTTCTAGTTAAATTTATATGTGGTCTGATTGTTTCATATCCCAGCTTCAATGCCATTCCAATTAGAATTTGCAAGATATGCATCTGTAAATCATGTTTATAAGTTACCGCCTGATTTGTACTGCAGAATGAATACATGTATTTTGATTTAGATAACCTATAATAAACAGATATATACATTGTCTTTTCCACTCCTCCTTTCACCCTCTTTGCTCTCATTGTTGCTCATGACGGTTGGTGAGATTAGAGAGTAGATTGAACAAAAAATTGGAAGTTTTGGCTTTTCATCAATCTCACACTCCGTCCCTTTCTCTCTCCTGAACAACTCCAGATGTACATGAGAGTATAGTTTAAGAAGTTTAAAATAGCACTGTTTGTCCTGCAGTTGGCGCTAGTGCTGCAGCCGCTTCTGTGCTTTATGTGCTGTGAAATGTCTGGGAGATACTTTTGACTTTAATGAGCTCCTGGATAATCTGCCCGTTTATCCCCAATCCCTCGGCTCTCATTAAAATCATTTTCTTTCTAAATTTAATTCGAGCGGATGCTAAGGTGAGGAAAGGTGTGGGAGAGAGGCGCGCACGGCACTAAAACTATCCTCCATTATTGTACTGAATAAACAGTCGCAAACGCAGTGAGGCAGACCGCTGGTAAATATTTGAGCACACTAAATATACACACTAACGCAAACTTGTTTTCTCCAGTTCATTTGCTGATCTGATCCATCTCCTGAATCCTCCCAAAACCATTACAACAAGGACTGAAATCAATCGTATTATTGAACTACTTTGGAGTTTGACCTACTTCCACTCTAAGTAATATTTAATCCATCAAGGTATTACAAATAGAAGTACAGTGATGCCATTTTGGACTTTTCCAATCAGCCAACACAAGATTATATTTATTTGTGATTTAATAGATTCAATCATGCAAAATAAAAAATAAACATGTACTCTTTAAATTGGGGTCTTCAACCTTTTCCTGCAAGAAATAAAAATGGCAACTCCTTTAGGCCATTGAAAGAAAGTTTACAAAATGAGAAGAATTATTATTGAGTGAAGGGCTTGAAAAAAAATATGTTTAAGATTTATCAATGGTAAAAATAATGGTCTAAATCTTTGTTATATTTGAAAATCTTTTTTGAAGACTTTTTAGCTCTAATTAAATAAATGTTTGGCTTATCTTTTGTCAGTGTTGCCTCATGTGGGTTTGTCCACAAAACAATCTATTATAAAGTGCACAAAATTAACATCTACATTTAAACAAGTTCAGGAATATGAATTATAATATTTAATGAAAAAAACTTTATTAGTGTAATGCAGTGGTTCCCAAAGTGGGGTCCGCGTCCCCCTGGTGGGCCGCGAGGGTACTGCAGGGGGGCCGCGGGAGGTCATAAAAAAAATAAAAAAATAATATAATTATTTAATGTTAAATTTATAATTTTTTGTTTGTAATATTAAAATATTTGTGTTCATTATTTGACTTGAATAATCCACTGTAATCATTTTTGTATTACAATGTTTGTAGCAGAGGCTATTTCCCCAAAATAAAATAACCAGAAGAGCCTATTCTTAATGTTGTCTTCTTGGTTATTATTTTGGGGGGGCCACGCTGACCCGTCAGATTTTTAAGGGGGCCTCGGTGTTACTGACTTTGGGAATGGCTGGTGTAATGAGTTACTTTTTAGCTCCAGCCACGCTCATGTCAGCATCCACTGGCACAACCCAGAACAAGTATGTCTCCCCGCCCCTTCTGTCTGAATCAGGGGTGTTAAACTCAGTCCAGAAAGGGCTGTTGTGGCTGCAGGTTTTGGTTCCAGCCTGAGCAGGAGCACACCAGACTCCAGCCATTTCATCAAATCTTCAGGTTAACACTGGACACACCTGAGGAAATGGGTGGAGAGATGGACACACATGGACTCTTTTCCGCTAAAGCTGTATATATTTTTCTCATCTTAACCATGTTTCTCGATTAATCATGTATATCCATGTTCTACTAAAAAAATTAGTTCACAATTCCAAGAAAATTCAATACAATAAGTAAACAAGCAAAAAAAAAGTAGTTTTTGAAATACTCCTGATAAACTTTTGTTAATCTTTGAGCCAACACCAACTCATGCACACCGCCGCTGCTATACCGACGGATTTAACTCTTCCTTCGACCTCTCACAATAACCACTATATAAAAGTACATTGTCTCTTTTCTATTTTGATCCTGCCCAGAATACTGAATGAGCTCTGCCCCAGCCCTCGCCTCGTCCTTGGATTACGCCCAAGGGCATCTCAGCGCTCCCAGATCATCGCTGCTTTTGTTTTACTTTCTGTACATTGTGCCCTATACGTTCTGGCAGCCGGAGAATACAGTTGGAAGTCTTGAATAATGAGTTGGTTGATAGTTGGACGGTTTTGCCTTGAAGCTAATGTTTCTGTTAAACAATATGTAATTCATATTGTACACTTTGGAAATAACAAGTTTGTTTAAGGCAGGGCTCTCCAACAAAGCAGCTCGTCACCTTCTTTCAGGTAGCTCGCCAACTCCTTTCAGGTAGCTCGCCAACTCCTTTCAGGTAGCTCGCCACCTCTGTCCATGTAGCTCGCCACCTCCTTTCAGGTAGCTCGCCACCTCTGTCCATGTAGCTCGCCACCTCTGTCCATGTAGCTCGCCACCTCCTCTCATGTAGCTCGCCACTTCTGTCCATGTAGCTCGCCACCTCTGTCCATGTAGCTCGCCACCTCCTCTCATGTAGCTCGCCACCTCTGTCCATGTAGCTCGCCACCTCCTCTCATGTAGCTCGCCACCTCTGTCCATGTAGCTCGCCACCTCCTTTCAGGTAGCTCACTACCTCCTTTCAGGTAGCTCAGGAGTTTAAAACATTATGCTGAGTAATTCAATATTAGTACGTTTAATATATTTTCACAACAAATGTTCTGCTTGTGTGAATTAATGCAGCAATAAACAATCCCATGGTCTGTATTGCAGTGTAGACACAGCTCAAGACCAAGTCAACAGACATTTTTTCAACATACAAAACATTTTGCTTCTATCACTAGTTTTCACATGTATGTATTTTTGCCTCTGTCACATTTTTAGATCAGAGTAAGGGAGGACCACCAAAAGATAGCATGTTGTCTGATATGTTCACATTTGCTTGATTTCTGTGGGACAAACACAAGATTTTAAATTGTAAATGTAAAATGTAGGTTGTAGGTTGTGGACTTTAATGCTTCTTTCACAGTTTATCCAAATCCATTAGTGTTGAACCTATTTGCTCTGGCCAAAAAGCCCAATTTTAGAACAAAAGAAACCATGGCATTTTACTCATCAACCCACAAATACAATGTCCTGATTTGTGTTTGCCTTTTTAAACAATCAAATATCTCATCGATGGCGGTGAGAGCCATAGATGCTCCCATGGCTAAAAACACTGAAATGTTTTTTGTCGGTCTTCGATCCAGATTCAGTCTATTTTTATGCAAGTTTAAAAAAGATTCAAAACATGTTATTACAAGCTCTCCGTTATGCATAATTGGACTAATAATGTTTTGACAGTTATGGGAAAGCAATTCACAGCGTGTATATATATTGTGCTGTAAATATGAGGGAACACACACACACAATTTGTACTTTTATTTTCTGCTCTTACAGTTATTATCATCATGGTCATTGATTTTCCTGCACAGAAACAGCTACAGCCTACAAATGCAATGCTAGATTTCTCTTTTGTGCTTACAAGGAGCCATTACAAACCTCTTTTTTTGCATCCATCTCACTAACCGCCAGGTAATTTCCGAGCACACTTCAGCCCAGATAGGCAGATGGTGGAGGCTATTATCTAATATGGCTCATGACAACAACTATATTGAGGTAATCCAAGAGTCATCGCAATGTGGCGTGAAGAAAAATAAAGAGAGATGTCCTTCACTTCATCAGCACGGATGAAAGAGCGGTCAGTCACCAGCAGAAGGAAGGAGGCCACGTCTTAAAGGGTCGTTTTGGTCAATTATCATCAGCGCCTTAAAGGAGACGTGTCCTGCTCTGACGTATTATGCCATAAAGCAGCTATGCCTGTGTACAAGTCCCCCCATGGCCTCGCACCAAAGTACTGTACATATTGCAGACAGATATTAGACCTTTCCAATCATTATTATTGACTCATTATTTGAGTTCAATGTTTTGAAATATGAGAATTTGCTTAAAAATAATGTATATCATGCCATGAAAGCCTTATTAACTACTTATGATCAATGCTGCAATATTCCGAGAATATTTGGACTGTATGTTGTAGTTGTTTTTTTCTATAAATACTTCTTTAAAATACTGATAACGTTAGACAAGCAATACTTTGCGATTCCCTGGCTCTCTGTCAGGTTCAATTTAGCATTCCTTATTAAATTACTTGGACAACCTGGTTTACTATGGACGGCAGGAAACCCGGAAATATTAGAATGTCTCGGCATAATAATTCCATCCATTTTCTTTCGCTTCATGCCGAGTCTCAGGGGCAGTAGTCTGAACGTCCAGACCTGAGGCGCTTCCAGTTTAAATTCATTTATCAAATTTACCTTAAACCTCAAAATGTGGTTTTTGGGTTTAAATGTGGATTATATTGATTAATTGCTAAATAATTGTGGGGTTTTTTTCTCAATATCCATTACAGCACTA
The DNA here is from genome assembly GCA_964034765.1 of Knipowitschia caucasica. NCBI lineage: Eukaryota > Metazoa > Chordata > Actinopteri > Gobiiformes > Gobiidae > Knipowitschia > Knipowitschia caucasica. Next base: position 36,012,695 of record OZ035827.1, on the reverse strand, counting down.
AAAGGTGGAATTATGTCACAGCTAGAGAAATACATTCATTTCTAGTAGTATTGGCAGAAAACCTGATATAGACAGATTGATAAATTTTTAATTTCTGTCATAAATTTTTTTTGATATATTTATTTTACACTGACTTCTGACTTCTGCCTGCTCCTGTCTCACCCTGTGGTTCCTCTCTTCTCAGGCCTACAAGAGGAAAACGGAGGCTGCCAAGAAGGAGTACCTAAAAGCACTGGCTGCGTACCGAGCCAGCCTGGTTTCCAAGGTAACAGAACGACACAGGCTAAAACTGATGATTGATTGAACAGAAAATGCCCTTCTAATAGGGCAAGGCGGGGGGACTCAGGAGAGAAGGAGGGGGGGTCGTCCATATCTGGAACAATACCCGATTTCCATAGGATGTGGGCTGGGGGCTCTTAGGTGGGGGAGGGGTCAAATATAAAGCATTTATGACCGGTGCTATGGTGTGGTTTTTATGCTGAGACCCAGACCAAAGCAAAGCCATTATTTGTAAATGCATTACAAGTGTAGCCTGTAAAATAAACAGTGCTTCCATATGTCCGTGCTCAGACAGAGCTGGTTTAGATTGATGTCATGAGCCTTCTTTGCCAGAGCCTTTGGAGGTAAATATAGGAGAGAATGTGTCTTAAACATATAGAAACATGATCCATATTATAGTTGTTGTTACCTCTGCCAGGGGCTGATGTAATCCCCAAAGTTTGTCTGTTACTTATAAAGTCAGTCTGTAGCTCAAGATGTTTATTTCAGAACCTGAAAAGCACCAATCCACCAAACAAAGAACATCATATTTGTTGTACAGATGTTATGAAAAAGGGGTTGGATGAAGCACACACTTCCAAACGTTCAAGTCCCCTCACCCCTTTGACATACAAAAAGATGTGGAACAAAATTAAAAAGATAGCAGTAGAAAAGTGCATCCATCCATTTTCTTCCCCTTAATCCATTTCTGGGTCGGGCGGGGTGGCAATTAGCTGCACCCCAATTCACAGAGCACCAGTTGGAAAGTCACACAATACAATATTATATGTGGTGTAATACACACACACACACACACACACACAGGCACACACACACAGGCATATTATTTCCTCAATATTGATGATCCTATTTTTGTATCATTTATACAGAACACATAAACAAATACATACACACACACGGGTCCAGAGCAGCAAAAAGTAAATAAAAACCAAAAACAGAACTAAAAGAGACATTTTCACCAGTATTTACTACCAAATGCTTTGGGGGTCCTTTCACCAGCTTCCTAAAATAGTTGGCTAGAATTCTGGCCCATTCCTCCTGATAGAACTACTGCAACTGAAACAAATGTGGAATGGATTCATACATTGAGGATCTTGTACATTTCTGTAAAAAAATTTATTTGAAAAAGTGTTTTTTTAAGCAACATTTATTCACTAGGGTTATAGCTTTGTTATGTCCATTCCAAAAGATTGGCACTTTTGTCTAATTAACACGAGAAGTCCCACATTATGAAACTACTAGAACTCGCAAATAGAAGAAATTCCCCCCCAAAAAATGTCAGTTTTTCCCCAGATGTAGTAAAAGTAATGTATAAGCGTTGTATAGCTTTACTCACTTTTACTAAGTGCTAAAACAGTTTGTCGAAAGGCTAAAGCCCCGCAGTCTCCCTCTGGTCCCCTCAGTCTCCCTCTGGTCCCCTCAGTCTCCATCTGGTCCCCTCAGTCTCCCTATGGTCCCCTCAGTCTCCCTCTGGTCCCTGTAGTCTCCCTCTGGTCCCCTCAGTCTCCATCTGGTCCCCTCAGTCTCCCTCTGGTCCCCTCAGTCTCCCTCTGGTCCCCTCAGTCTCCATCTGGTCCCCTCAGTCTCCCTCTGGTCCCTGTAGTCTCACTCTGGTCCCCGTAGTCTCCCTCTAGTCCTTGTAGTCTCCCTCTGGTCCCTGTAGTCTCCTTCTAGTCCCTGTAGTCTCCCTCTGGTCCCTGTAGTCTCCCTCTGGTCCTTGTAGTCTCCCTCTGGTCCCTGTAGTCTCCCTCTGGTCCTTGTAGTCTCCCTCTGGTCCCTGTAGTCTCCCTCTGGTCCTTGTAGTCTCCCTCTGGTCCTTGTAGTCTCCCTCTGGTCCCTGTAGTCTCCCTCTGGTCCTTGTAGTCTCACTCTGGTCCCTGTAGTCTCCCTCTGGTCCTTGTAGTCTCCCTCTGGTCCCTGTAGTCTCTCTCTGGTCCCCTCAGTCTCCCTCTGGTCCTTGTAGTCTCCCTCTGGTCCCTGTAGTCTCTCTCTGGTCCCCTCAGTCTCACTCTAGTCCCGGCCGTCTCCTCTTCAGGCCCGTGTGCAGCAGGAGTGTCCCGCAGATTGCATAGTGTCGTGCCGTCTCGTGTTAGCAGCAGACTGTGAGGAGTGGAGAAGATCTCTTTTGTCATTCCATTTGTTCTGCAGCAAACAGCCTCATTTCTCCTCCTGCGCCGCGTCCACGTGTGAGCGTTTACGGCCTGTACCCCCATCTATCTGTCAGGGGCCGATTGATCACCAGCCCGGCCCCGCTCCCTGTCATACAAATGTGCTCCATTACACGCTAATCAACCCTGACAGCTCCTGACAGCGTGCATAACGGGACAGGCTCAAGGAACGGCTCAAGGAACGGCTCAAGGAACGGCTCAAGGAACGGCTCAAGGAACGGTTACATGGGTCCAGAGCAATGGGGGCGGGTCCCGGCTCAAAAGTGGCCAAAATGACGTGCGCTGACATGCTTGCAATACCACCCCGGGCCGATGGGGGTGGACCCAGAAGTAGAATTAGCCAATGCTAACATATAGCGTTAGCAGACCTCTCAAAAACGTCTTTACAGGATGGACCAAAAGTTGGCTCTTGGCCCAAAGCTCCGTTCCACATGTGTGTCAATGCTGAGGGGGGTGGATTTTTTTGGTCCACTCTAGTTTACTCGCGGGGAATTTTTGAAGTCTCTCGTTCAAATGAATGGAGCTGCGCCGGCTGACGCATGCGCAGATGCGTTTTTTCACAATTGTCTTGTGGGCGGGACCACTCGCGGCCATTTTGGATTGCTCCAGAAGAGCACATTTTTGGCCCATTAGTTAGAACGGCGGAGATAGGCGTGACTCTGTCCATTAATATATACAGTCTATGGTCCAGAGTGAATGAGTCACACTGTTACAAAACTCCTATAAAACAAAATTAGTTATTTATCGCTTCATCTTTTCGCTGATAAAAGGAACTTGAAGCACAAACAGGTCCCTCTTTGATTTTCTTTTTCTTTTTTTTTATTGTACATAATTATATCCTGCACAGACTATGATTTTAACCTTAACATGTTGCACACTTTTGTCTTTTGCACAATCTGAGTGACTCTACCCATGCCAGATGAGACATGCACATTTCTCCAGTGTGAGATCAATTAAGTATTATTAGTATGAATCTTATCTCTATCCTATTGGTCTGATTCATGGATGGATTTGCTTTTTTTTTTAAAGGAGACTGAAATTAAATGAAAAGCAGGTTTATTATGATTTTTATACCTGCTATTTTTGCTGAGATACAACTGACTTATTAATAGTGATAAACACAAATATATTTTAGTTTCAATTTGAAATTAAAACATAATACAAATACTACACTATACTTTTTTTTTCTTTTTCTTTTGGGTTGCCAGATCAGGGAAGGGATGGGAGAGGGTGATTTTTTTCTTCTCTAGAAGTAATGGGTCTCGAGAACAGGTTAGAAGTCAGGATAGGAGACCAACGGTAGTGACATTTAGACTTAGAATTTGCTGTCCCCAAAAACTGTATGTGCGGAAATAATAAAATTCAAATAAAAAATATTTAAATCTAAAAAAAAAAAGAAGAATGTTTTGGTTGAAAAATGTTGTCATGTCTCATATCAATAAAAGTTGGCAATTTGATCTGAACATTCATTAAATGTTTAAATATATATATATATATATATACAAATGTGTACTTACTTACTTACATTCTTTTAAATGGCATGTTTATATCCATATATCATCATTCTTTGAGCCCCCACTGAAAGATCAAGGCTCTGCTCACACTCAGAGAGCAGCCGTCCTCCTGTGGACTCACCACCTGCAGAGGGTCAGTGAGGGGCTGGTGCTATGAGACTTGGGTGGCATCTCTGACTGTCACCCCCCTGACCCAGAAATGGATTAAAGGGTAGAAAATGGATGGATGGATGGATCATTCTTTGATTGTAAAAACGCAGACAACAGAAAAAGGTGCAAAAGCGTCTGATTCGTCGGTGCATTTTGAAGCCAAGCCACTCTCTTGTGCTCAAAAATTTGGAAACCCTTATTTTATTGGTATAGACTTAGCTGCTAAAAAGCAAGTGAGGAAAAGAGAATCCGCGGAGCTCCTGAGACGGTTCAGATGGACTGTGTAAAACGCCATTCTCAAAATATGCAAGTCGACGCTACGGCCGCATCTCGTTCATTTTCCGGCTGGAGATAATGAACGAGGTTAAAGCTGTCGGGCAAATGAAATAGAGGCTGTTGACTTATCACTGCGCTGTGAAAACTGCATTGGACAGATGTTAATAACGCTGCAGATATGAAAACGAAGCGAGCTGAACCCAAACCAACGCCAACGTCAAGGCCACATACAAAATACATGACGCCAATTCTCTCCACATTTCTGTCATTTGTGATTCGGGCTGAAAAAATTGATCCCCCTTTGGGAAAGTGCAGAGCGTAATTATTAAGATAGACAGCAATAAGAAAGTTGGATCAAGTGGGTTCAGAGGGAAAAGCTTTTAGAAATCCAGACTGTGTAATTATGAAGTACATGTACTTAATGGTGGGCTCTCAGTGAAGGAGCTGACAGGAAGAATTGCACTTTTCTTTTCATGCGCTATTTTCACAGTTATAAGCTCCGGAGAACAGCCCGGCCCAGTGTGTATCAGTAGACTCTGGTTTCGCCTGGTTGATTATCTGGTTAATTAATAGTCATATTAGTTTTCCTTTAGCATATTTTTACAGAATCTTTTATTACAAATGATCAGTGACCCCTGTCTCATGTTGAAGAATATAAGATTTCCCACTTCAAATGGTAAGGCAAATGTAAGGTTTAATATAAATAAGAGCAAGAATTACAACAGAAAAACAATACAATACAATTTTACAAAATGCTGAAAATTAAATCTGTTTGTCTCAAATTTGTCAAGTGGAAAGTAACATTATTTGAAGTTTATAACTACTGTAAATATCTGAAATACAGATGTTGTTTGGCAATATTTTTTTTATCTGACAAAAACCTCCTTTATAAGATCCTGTTTAGTTTTTTTTTTTTTTTCTTAAATCAATGCACTTTTGTCATTTGATCAGAAAATTTAACCATGACACCTACAGATGTGAATATTTCAATGTTCTACTTGATGTGGTATTACAAAAGCATAATGGGAGTTCCCACTTCTACCACCAGATGGGAGTAAAGATCAAATCATGCTTTTTAGGGCCATAGCAAACTTAACTAATGCATGATATTGTTCTCTAATGTGATGTCACGTGTTTCCTCCTCAGACCTACAACGACGAACCAAAGAGTGCCCAGCAGAGCAGCCAGTCGCCCCACCTGCTGCAGCCCAAGCAGCCGCTGTACTCGGTGCCCCCCCAGCCCTCCTCTCCATACCTGGGGCCCCCGGGATCCTTCCCTCTGTCCGAGCTGCAGAGCTACGGGCCCCGCCACGGCCTGAGCCAGTCCCAGATGTTGCCCCCCAGCATGAGTGCCTCTCCCCCTACCTCCTTCCAGATCAGCCCCCCTCTGCACCCCCACGCCCAGCTCTCCCTGCACCAGAGCTCCCTGCTCAACCAGCCAATCCGGATGCAGCAGTCTCAGCCAATCATCTCCCACCAGATGGCGCTGCACTCGCCCCCACTGGGACAGCAGGTCGGTACACCTCTGTGTAAACTGTATCAATGTGTTACATTTTTGTGACACAAAAAACTCCCGAAATGTCCGCGACCGTTACTGCTGAATATTCACAGACCCACTCTTGTTTTGTCCCCAGCTTGTTTGTCCAGTGAAGGGGGCTCTACTTAAACACAGATTCATTCACGCCCGTATTATCAACAGCGCTCCAAGACAGCCGTTTTGGACATAAAAGTGGACACGATTGTTACGTCCAAAACGCCTAGTTTGTCCGCAGTTATTGAATAATATTTTTTTTGCATAATGTAAAATCTATAATTACATATTGATTATAGTTATATCTCTAACCATTAACCATTAAATAGTCTTCTCTGTCTTCATGTTCATTCTTCCGTTCACAAAGCGTCCAACACGACATGTCCTAAATGTAGCAATCATGTCCCCAAAGTTCAATACCATTTATCTTGAAATAGTTTTAGCTGCCCTTCAGAGATTATACTATATATATATCTATAGGTTACATAGTATTAAAAAAGGTTTAGCTACGAACATTTTCAGTTCATATATTTATTTTATTGTCCCTTGAAGTTAGATCGACCAATGGTACAGTTTAGTGTGGAGTAACCCATATGCAAACACAGCTACACACAAATGTGAGCTCATTCTATTTACTGCGCTCCTACTTCATAAAGCAGGGGTATTCAACTTGGTTCTCAAAGGGTGCAGGTTTTCATTCCAACTAAGCATGAGCAAACCAGTCTCCTCCCATTTCCTCAAGTCTTCAGGGTAAGACTGGACTCTCTTGAGGATATGGTGAGAGTGGGCCTTTCCGCTCACAGCCAGGATGCTCAATCAAGGTTGCTAGGGTGACCGCAGTCTCAAGAGCTGGATCTGGGACATGATTGGTCGGTTGTTCGGGGACTTAGCTGGACTTTAAAGACAGTATCAAAAGAAAACTCCAGGACCATGTAGAGCAGGGGTGTCAGGGGCTAAATTAAAAAACAAGATATATTTTCTTTTTCAATTGAACCAAAACTTGACAAACGGGAAAGAAGGATGAGTATTGCAGACTCATAGGTCAAATGTATATGATTTAAATTCTTACTTATTACATAGGTTCAATGTTTAGAATTAGGTGATTGTTTTCATGAGTCCCTCTGGCGTGTCTTGGGTCTTCCCTGTGGCTTCGCAAGGGCCCTGTGTGCCAGGAGGCAGCTCAAACAGATGACCAGTCCACCTCAACTGGCTCTGTGCAGTGTCTCTACTCCGAGCTCCTCTCTTTATTTTGACTTATTGTGCACAGAAAGTCAAAGTGAAAGTGTTTAACCACAGCTTGAACTCTCGTCTTGTTCTGAGTTTGGTCTCTTGCCGTCTGTCTGCAGGGCTTCTCCCACCTCCCTCCGGATTACCAGAACAGTGTGGGGGGATCACAGTCTCCAGGAGCCCCAGCCCCGGGACATGGACCAAACCCAGACTGGGACGGAGACTACTGCAACAGGGACTGCGGGCCCAACCACTGCGGGTGAGATTAACCTGTCACTTCTTACTCAGAACCAGAATAATGTGTTTCATCCGTGACTTTTCTGGAGACTTGAATGTATTTTAACATCTGTAATTAAAACATAAATGCTTAATAAAAAAAAGTATGCACAGAAAAAGGCTATTTTAAACCTGGACATTGCCAGGGATGTGGCCTGTCTCACATTTTTTCGGAAGACTGTTCCAGATTTTAGCTCCATAAATCTGAAACGCTGACTCCCCATGTTTAGTCCTGACTCTGGGCATAAGCAGGAGGCCAGGCCCTGTGCTCCTCAGAGTCCGAGATAACAACTAAAGACATTTTAAGAACCAAAAGACAAAACAATTTCACAAACAGAAATGTAGAGGGAAAACTGACTTTATTCTGGGGGACCAGGGGGAACACACAAAGAAGAAATAAAAAGAGTGGCTGGGGGACAGAGACAAATCAAAGGCCGGAAATAACAAACTCAAAGAAACAATCTGCTTTCATTGAATAATATAGAATAAACATTATACTTAATAAAATAATTATGCATCAGTTTTACATATCACTCTCTCAAAGACCCTTCACTTCACTCACTATTCATTCAAACCATACATTGTGGTGATAAACTGCTACTGTAGCCACATCTGCCCTGGGGCACACTGAGGAGGAGGAGTGAGGAGGAGTGAGCCAATCAGTCAAACTTATTGTATGTGGGTGAAGAGTCTTGCCTATCAACACAACAACAGCTTGGCACACTATAGCCGCAGACATCCCACTGTGACACCGTAGGTCTCCCATCACAGTACTAACCAGGCCCTGCATTGCTTAGCTCCAGGGGTTTGGCAGGATTTGGCTTTCAGATGCAGATCGATCCATAAATCAAATTAAGAACTTTGCTACATACATTACAATTAAATTTTTTGGTATAGCCCTAAATCACAACAGTAGTCATTTTGGAAGGACTTTATAAAGTTGTCGATTTGCCAACGCAGATCAGAGAATCAAACAGATCAAACAAGCGCACACTTCCCGTCCATAGCCACCTCTTCAAAAATAACCAATAACCAATAAAGCATAGCGAACTGGGAGAAGCCGCCCTGACTCCACCGGTAACTTCCTGCAGCCCACTTGACTCGCGCTCTCGGGGACTGTATTAATCATGAACTGCGATTTGGCGACAGAAGCGCTCGCGAAGCATCCCCTTGAAATTGAAATGAGTAATGCGCGAGGAGAACAATGCTATTACGGCGCGCGCTAAAACTGTGACATCCAATTAAGTCCCTGTGTTTTGTTTTTTCCCCTCACTACGTTTGGCCTTATTGAATCAAAACCACGCAGCAGCTACAAAGGCAAGTTTGTGTTTGTGTACACAGCTATTCTGAGAAATCTCCAAAAAACACAGTCGGCTTCTATCGCCGCCGATTCATGTCAAGTGGGAGCGCGCCCCGGGTCACGTCACATTCTGAGGCTTTAGAAGAAGATTGAGGCTTCGCTTAAATGTGTTTTTTTTTATGCTGCGTTTGGTGGCGTTGCTCTCGTGTCGGTAACGATAAGCGGCGAACACACGTCACGTTTGGCATTTCAAAAATCCAAGTGATCTGCAAAAATTTTTGACTTTGTGAGTCCGGGGGGCGATTGATGGCTGTTGTTTCGCTGCAGGCTTTCAAGTTTGTTTTGCAGCGTTTGAAGCCAGACATCAGTCGGTTTACCAGTGTCACTCATTTGTACTATTTACCTGAACATTGGCAAATGATATCGACAAATTCCTTCTTCAAGAGAGTTTTTTGGCTCCGTTTATAAGGTTTATTTCTAATGACAGCAGTGGATTTAAAAAGTGCTATTTTAAAGTGGAATCGTGTTTTTGTGCTTCATTAGTTTATAAGAGAAGCTTCTGAACGGAACCTTACAGAGGGAATTTCAGAGTCTTTGCACATTATAAGACATCGGCAAGAAATGAAAACAAAGATTATTTCAAGTTTATTTCAGAACATGAACAACACAATACCTCTGAACTAAAAAACAGACATTTTTACATGTTTTGAGAAGGGGTTCGACGAAGTACAGTAGACACTTATAAACTTCCAACCATCCTTACTCATTCAACTCATACTGTACAATACAGTATGGCAGGCATGTCCAAACTCAGGCCTGGGGGCCAAATGCGGCCCTCAGTGTCATGTTATGTGGCCCTCTGCCATGCTAACCTAAAGTAGTCTTTAAGATCATAAACACAAGTTTGTTTTGTCATCCATCCAACTTCAGCTCAGCCAATATAGACCTTGTTCTAAAGCCCAGTACGTCATTGAGTTTATTAGTACATACTGTGCTGATGTGGTTGTGTCACTTCCGTTAATGGTGCTACTGTAGCTAGTGAGATGGCAAACATTTGTCATTCAGCCAACTTCATCTGTTGTAGAACATCATAAATCTCAGAACACCCCGATGCCAGTCAAGACAGTTTTTCAGTCCGTGAAGACTGGTCTTGTGAACTAAAGTGGCCCTCTTACTAAAAAGTTTGGACACCCCTGCAGAATGGGAAACATATTTTAAAAGAAACACAACTAAAACAACCATCAGAAAGTAACACAAACACACACACACACACACACACACACACACACTACCACTACTGTAAAAAACAAGTTCAAACTAGTTATTGAAATCCTAGCTCATTAAACACATTATGTCTTTGTGACGCAGTTTTGTGTTTCTAGGTTACTTTAGACAACTTCAAATCAGGATTGTGTGTGTATATATTTATAAAACATTTGCTACATTGACCCATATATATACTTATGTGCATTATGTAGAAAAAAATATATATTCAAAATGAAAATAATCATAATAATAGACAAATTAAACATGAATAATTGCATGAAGTGGGCTCACTTACAACAAAGAATGCAATACCACTGTCTAAAAATGCGGCCCTCAGAAAACAGTCATTATCTTGTTTAATGGAAAAAAAGTAATGTAAAATGTGTCTTCTTTAAAACCCTTGCTGAAAATGTATTATCTGGAACCAAAGCGCTTTATAACTAGTTAAAACCAGTGAAATGGGGCATAACCCTAATTATTATCATTGCTAGCATTATAATTTGAATGAAAGTATATTGAAGAACTATAAGATATTCAGTTTTGGTGTGTCGAGAGCACTAGCCTTTGTTTTGTGTTGAAGTGATAATTTCAACGTGTGTGTGTGTGTGTTTGTGTGTGTTGCAGCAGCGGCATGCCTCCTCGGGACAAGCCTCTCTACCTCACTTGAATGTGAAAAACCTCCAAAAGTCTCCAGACTCCAGGGAGAAGCCCAACACCACCGTTTTCGACACCATTTTGTTTCTGTGTGTTTCCTCTTCCTCGCGGATTCGAAAGGTCCCAAAGACAGCTACAGTACACTCACCTCTTGCCAAGCACTTAGATCGGCCAGACGCTTGGGGCTTTAGATTCTTTTTTTGCTTCAGTTTTATTTTGGATTTTACTTATCAACGAACTCTCCTCGTTTTGCCAGGGCAGAGGGCTCGAAGCTCAAACTGGAAACGAAGACAAAAAAAAATGTCTTCTGGTTTCATTTTTAAAAGACTTTCTTTTCTCAATATTTGCCATGGACTGCCCATTTCGGGGAGAAGCAAATGCAATGTAAGAAAGTCACATTTTGTTACCTCTGTTGGGGGCGGATCAGCTCGGAGCTTCATCGAGTCACCAATGCACAGGGCAAGTCATCTCCGACATGGACTTTACAATCGTTTTTTTGTTTTGAGTGTAAATAACACCCACATATGGATTCTGCTTCTGTGTGTGTATTCAGCGAAATCCCTTTGCTTTAATTCATGGGTTTTTACATTCTCTTTGCGTTGATGTGGTTTGGTGCGGGACAATGCGCACACGCGAGATTCAAGGCTGTGTCCGCCAGAGTTGGTTGTCGTGGCGGCGAAAGGCAGACATGGCAAAGCGACCTCAGGACTTGACTGAATGCAGAGGTCTAGTTTGAAAACCTCTCCCTTAGGGCCCTCCACCTTCCACCACTTCTGTCGCCTGTCATCCCCCAATCAGAGTCAGTACCAAATCAGAGTTAGAGTTTAATGTGCTGTGGTTGTTCGCGAACTTCAGCACTACAGGTTTTCAAAGATTCAGTTTCTTTTAAGATGCATTTGTTAAGGCCGAGACACACCAACCGGATGTGGGCCTTGAGAAGCAGGCGGAGGGGATGTTGTCATTGGTTACAGTCAGGCTCGGGTTGGTTTGGACTTCAGATCCAAAAAGACACATTTATAGATGGACAATGCTAACCGACAAAGCAAACTCCTCTAGCTTTGTAACCATTAGTGTCAAACTCACCATTTTGGGTGTAAATATTTGTGATTTACAGACCAGCACGGCTCCTGATTGGCTCTTTGGTTGCTAAGATGTAGCTACCCATAAACTCCCGGAACCTGTTTGTGTTAGCCTTAATCGGCTTCTTACGGGAAAAGCCAATCGGTATAAGTGACATTAGGGCCAACTCAGCTGCAGGGTGGTGCAGTGGTTAGCGCTAGTGCTTCACACCTAAAGGTCTTGGGTTCAATTCCACTTCACGACGTTAAGTTGACTTTGAGAGACTTTCTGGGTGGATTTTGCATGTTCACCTGTGTGTAGGTTTCCTCTGGGTGCTCCGGTTTCCTCTACCATTTAAATCATGTATAACAGCTTGTCTCTCTTTGGGGCCAAGACTCACAGTGGGATTTCTATTGTTAGTCTATGCTGAGACTAAACACAGCGAAACACTTGTATTCTTTAATGAGCCCATGTTACGAGTCCATGCCTTTAGCGTAATTATTTACTTATAACTTAGTTAAGATGTGATGTATTCAAGATTTGACTCAACGTGTGACATAGGGGGAAAAATCTCAAAACTCTCCATGCATGAGGCCAGTCCCTGTGCTCCTCAGAGTCTGCGTTGGTTCATATGGCACTAACATGTCACAGAAATACATGGAGAGACAAGTACTTAAACAGAGCTGTTTTAATGTCTATCCTCTGAGCCACAGGAAGCCAGTGCAGAGACCTGAGGACTGGACTAATATGGTCGTACTTCCTGGTTCTAGTCAGAACTGGAGCTGCAGCGTTTTAACCATTTCCTGAGCAATTCATTTATGTTTTGCTTCCTGTATTATTCGCTATATTGAACTAAAAACATGTCTGACAGTTTAACCTTATATGACGCAGAACTTTCCAGTAACTTGCCAAAAATGTATATGTATTTTTTTCCATTTTATCCAACGACCTCTGCCAAATTTTCCCCGGGGCAGCTGTGGCTAATGTAATATTATCAGTATGCGCTTTTTCCCGTAAAAACAATGTTCCGGTTCTATTATGTAAACGATGTAACAACGTCTAAGCACGTCTATAGGTTTTCCCTTGAAGTTAACAAAGTCTAGATACAACACAAAAGATCAGACTGACCCAGATCGGACTCTGATTGGTGGATGACAGCCGCCCACTCCCCGTTAGCCCCACACTTGTACAGGTGAACCAATAAGTTGCTAAATGTGAAATGTTACTAAAGAAAAAAAATAATGTGGGTTTTAAAGTTTTGGACTAGTTTTATTAGGTGTTTTAGACTTGTGTTGACATTTTTGTGACATTTTTTCCAATATATTTTTGTTTTTTCACTGTCGCAGGCTTTGAGTTTGACATGAGAGCGAGTGGAGAGTAGGGATTTTCAGTTTGTGTATAAACCTGCCAAATGTACTTTTTAATTTGTAAAGTATAAGAAATCCATTTTTGTTTTGTTAATTATTGTTTTTATTGAAATATGGTCTATTTAATTTGGTTTCACATACAGTATTTATGAATGAAATGAAGTAAAATTTTGGCTTAATCTTATGTTTATTATTATTATTATTTTCCATTATAATTTTTATTATTATTATGCAATATTGCTACTAGATTAATGAATATTTTTCCAGATATTGTCGTTGGTGCAAAAAACAGTGCACCGGAATTACATACAAATTGTGTCACAAATTCTTTTGTTTTCTTTTGTCTGTAATAAAATGTTTAAAGTGGATGTTTCTGTCTGATTATTCGTGTTTATACATTTGTGATTTGTCTTCAAAGGCTAAATATGCACAAGGTCATTCTGAATCAAACTGGGACAAATTATTAAATGCTTGTTTTCTGCTGAAGGCTTAAACTTCATTCCATTTCTGTCAATTTAAAAAGATCGACCTAAAAATGTGTACTTGTATTGGTACATGGGCTGTAGATTAGAAGCAGTGTAAGGGATTAGCTGACATCCTGCTGCCAAAAAGAAATACATGAAATGGGCCAAACATTCTCCAAACCCACAATGAAACTCACTGCTCAATTATACATGAAGTAGTATATTGTGTGTATCAGGAGAGACCTTTTATACATTTACTGTAAAGTGACACATGTACAATATCAAAATCCAACGCTGAGTTCCACATACGTGTCAATGCGGGTGTGAATTACAGTTTTTAGTATTTTTTTGTTTAGTTGTGTCTCAAAATTGTCAAAAACTTGCCATCCTTTTGCTTTGATGCAGATGACACTCCCCACAGCAGCAGTTCCAGTTCCAGCATGACTTGTGCTGCTTGCCCTCTCCAGCAGGGGAAGCCACTCGTGCAGATCATGGGCTCTGCATGAATGACGTTTATTTGTTTATTGAAATGCCACTAGCGATCAATCTTACAATGTGTCTATGGTTCTAACAAGTTGCTCACAATATTTACATTACAAATTGAACAAAACATACTATTACATATTATTCCCAGAGGTGGCGCTGTTCTCACAAGAGTGGAAAAAGCTCTGTCCTGTAGAGGCGCTGTGTGAGTGATGACAGCGAGAGGCCTGGAAAAGACACCAGCTCCTCCATCACCAGAGGAGCCAGGACCAGAGGAATCAGAACCAGAAAGAACCAAGACCAGAGGAACCAGGCCAAAATGTGACGCTGCCGGGACATGTGACTGCAGAATGGAGCAAAAGACACAATACAACTGGTAAAAGTGCCTCTGTTTCTGGTCTACAGCTCTGAAAGGTCAGAGAAAAACACATTTCACACATTACGGGTTTTTACTGTAAGAATGTGGAGTAAAATAATCAAGAGGGAGATTAGTGTTGAAACAGAATCAAAGCACAGGGGATCTCATCAAGTGTTCATAATTACACAAACAAATGCTGCTAATGAGATACATTTGTTCTGATTCCCAGTAAAAGCGTAATTAATAGTTACCTAATGTAACTTATGTTCTACGAATAGGTGCGTAGTCCCTTAGGACTTCGCTAGTGGGATATCACTCGTGACCCCCAGGTCACACGCCAGAGAGATCAAAATAATTTGCTCCAATCACCAGCCACCATCCTCTATAAATGCCCCTGCACACAGCCGCACCCCCTCTTGAACTCTGCCAAGCCGGGCTGGCCTGATGGGCTCGTAGCTAAGGGACTACGCACCTATTCGTAGAACTTAAGTTACATTAGGTAACTATTAATTCTACGTCATGGTGCTACGTCTCTTAGGACTTCGCTAGTGGGACACAACGCGGAGGCCGTAGGAACATGTACTCCCAGCAGGCCAGCGAAGGGTGATTGGAGCTCCGCCCGAGCAAGACCCTCACACCGTGAGAGGACTCAGGGCAGAAGAAACAAGCGTGTTACAGGGCCACTCCTACCAAGGACGCCCCCACGTAACACAGACCGTATGTCATCCGTAGTCACAGGACGCCTCTCCCAAGAGCTCCTGATGTAGACTACCAGACCGATCAACACACATATATATACCGCACCTGTAGGATGCCTCTCCCAAGAGCTCCTGAACCAGGGCGGAAATAAACCGAAGGCCCCCTCAGAAGAGGGACCTAACGGTCTAACTCAGTCCGCTGCACTCAGCACGGAATGGGCCACCGACCGGTCCAACCGGCCAAAAGATAAGACCGGACGAAAGAGGAGGACGACGCCCAAGAAGCCGCACGGCAGACGTCCTCGACCGACGCCCCCCTGAGAAGGGCCGTAGAGGCCGCCATCCCACGCGTGGAATGCGACCTGAAGCCCACCGGGGGGGCCAGACCCTGCGACTGATACGCCCGCCGCACAGCCGTGGCGACCCAGTGCGCCAGCCGCTGAGCTGACAGCGGGGCGCCCCTGTTCTTGGGGCCCAGACACACAAACAGCTGACCACCCAACCTGAATGACGAGGTCATGGCCAGGTAATGCCTCAGCATTCTGACAGGACACAGAAGGTGCCGCCGCTCCTCCTCAGGGGAGGCATGCGGCGGCGGATGGAAAGCCCTAATCCTGATGACTCTCGACCTAAAGGCCGACGTGATGACCTTGGGGAGAAAGGCCGGATTGGGCCACAATTCCACCATGCCGTCGCCCTCTCCAAAAGACAGGCAAGACGCATGGACAGAGAGCGCACACAAATCGCCCGCCCTCTTAGCAGACGCCAACGCCAGCAAGAGGGCCGTCTTAAAAGCGACACACTCGGGACTCGCCTCCGCCGCCGGTTCAAAAGGCGGACCCGACAGCCCCCTAAGGACCACCCTGAGGTCCCAAACCGGGGGCGTTCTCTGGAGCGGGGGCCTCCTCCTGCGCACCCCCCGCAGAAAACGTTTAACCAACGGATGAGAGCGGGCTGTGAACCCCCCGAATCCGTCGTGACCCAAAGTAATGGCTGCCGCGAACACCGCCAAGGTGGCGACAGCCCTCCCTTTGTCAAAGAGTTCCTGTAGGAATCCCAGGACCCCCTCCAGCGGGCAACGCCTGGGATCCCAGGAACGGGAACCGCACCAGACACTGAATAGCCTCCACCTCGTGGCGTAGGCCCTCACAGTGGACGGCGCCCTCGCCCCCTGAATGGTCTCCACCACCGCAGGGGGAAGACCCAGGTCTACGAGGCTCCGCCTCTCAGCCTCCAAACCCGGAGCCTGCGGCCGATTATCGGGCGTGAAAACAGGGCTCCTCCCCCCTGGACTAGAGCCCCCGGCTCGTCCGGGAGGGCCCAGGGCTCCATCACCGCCATGCCCCTCAGGAAGGGAAACCACCGGGCATGCGGACTGTCCGGAGCCACCAGGATCACCGACCTCCTCTCCTGTTCGATCCTCCGCAGCAGGACCGGCAGGAGACGCACCGGTGGGAAAGCGTAGGCAAGGCAAGGCAAGGCAAGGCAAGGCAAGTTTATTTATATAGCACAATTCATACACAAGGCAATTCAAAGTGCTGAACAAAACAAGAAAGCATTAAAATCATAAATTATCACAGAACATTAAAAAGAAAGATAGAAATATAAAATCCCTCAGTTGTATGCACAGTTAAACAGAACTGTCTTTAACCTGGTTTTAAACATTGTCAGAGAGGAGGCCTGTCTCACATCTTCAGAAAAACTGTTCCAGATTTTAGCAGCATGAATCTGAAAAGCAGCCTCCCCATGTTTAGTTCTGACTCTGGGCACTAACAGGAGTCCAGTCCCTGTGCTCCTCAGAGTCCGGGCTGGTTCATATGGGACTAACATGTCACTAATATATTTTGGTGCGAGGCTATGGAGAGACTTGTACACAAGCAGAGCTGTTTTAAAGTCTATTCTCTGAGCCACAGGAAGCCAGTGCAGAGACCTGAGAACTGGACTAATGTGGTCGTACTTCCTGGTTCTAGTCAGGACTCGAGCTGCTGCATTTTGAATGTACTGCAGCTGTTTTACAGCCTGTTTGGACAGACCTGTGAGCAGGCCATTGCAGTAGTCTAACCTACTGGAGACAAATGCATGGATAAGAATCTCCAGGTCTGCTTTAGACACTATGTTTTTGATCCTGGCAATGTTTTTTAGATGGTAAAAAGCTGCTGATGTTACTGATTTGATGTGGCTATTAAAATTTAAGTCTGAGTCCAGTATTACCCCTAGATTTCTGACCTTGTTTGAAGGTTTTAGGGAGAGAGACTGTAGGTGACAGATGACGCTCTCTCTTTGTTTCTGGGGACCAAAGACAATCATTTCAGTTTTGTCTGCGTTTAGCTGAAGGAAGTTGTTTTGCATCCACTCACTGATCTGTTGGATACAGTGAAGGAGTGAGTCCACTGGTCCATGTTCTCCTGCAGTCAGTGAGACATAGATCTGAGTGTCGTCTGCATAGTTATGATAGGAAACTTCGTTTCTGCGTATTAACTGACCTAACGGCAGCATGTAGAGATTGAACAGAAGAGGTCCCAGGATCGACCCCTGTGGGACTCCACAGGTCAGGGCCATATGATCTGAGACACAGTTTCCAATCTCCACAAAGTACTTCCTGTCTTCAAGGTAAGACCTAAACCAACTTAGGGCGGTGCCAGTGACGCCAACCCAGTCCTCTAGTCTCTGTAAGAGGATCTCATGGTCGACGGTGTCAAAGGCAGCACTTAGATCTAACAAGATTAAGATTGAGACTTTGCCTGCGTCAGTGTTCAGCCGGATATCGTTTGTAACCTTAACGAGAGCAGTCTCAGTGCTGTGGTGGGGTCTAAAGCCGGACTGAAACATATCAAATGAGTTGTTGATTATAAGAAATCTAGTAAGCTGTAGGTAGACAACTTTCTCAAGGACTTTCCCCATAAATGGCAGATTTGAGATGGGACGATAGTTGTTAAGTACCGTAGCATCGAGACTGCTCTATTTTAGCAGGGGCCTGATGACTGCAGTTTTCAGGGCCTTTGGGAATATTCCAGAATGAAGGGACATGTTTACTATCTGTGTGAGTGAATGTAACAGACTGCTCAGAACAGACTTTAGAAATCTAGTGGGTAGTACATCCAAGCTGCATGTGGAGGAGCTCAAACTGGAGATTATCTCTTGGACAGTTTTATCATTTACAGGTGCAAAGTGAGTTAGCTCAGAGAGCCTTTCTGGCTGTTGGATGGTTATCTGTGGATTGGAGACAATGGCGTTTTTGATGCCTTGAACCTTGTCATTGAAAAAATGAGCAAACTCATTGCATTTACGTTTGGAAGTAAGCTCTAATGGCATTTGAACAGGGGGGTTTGTTAATCTATTAACTGTTGAGAACAGAACACGCAGATTGTTGCTACAGCCTTCAATCATTTCAGAAAAATACCTTTCTCTCGTACTACGTAGCACCTTGTTAAACTCGCACAACTTATCTTTGAAGATCTCGTAATCAACCTGGAGGTTGGACTTGCGCCACTTCCGCTCGGCCCTCCGGCACTTTCTCTTTTGTGCCCTGACCGAGTCTGCTTTAGCCCACGGCGCCTTCTGCTTATTTTTCACTATTTTAACCTTCACAGGGGCAACGGTATCCAGAACATTCAAAACACTAGAGGTGACAGAGTTAAACAGTTCATCTACAGTAGAATACGATGCATTCTCAAAGTTTATCATTCCCATAAATAGTTCACTCGTATTTTCATTTATGCGCCTTCTTCGAACAGTTGCAGAGTCCACTGGTGGTTTGTTAGTGAAACACATGTCAAAAAAAACACAGAAATGATCCGAAAGAGCAACATCGACCACGTTTACATTTGAAATAATCACCCCCTTAGTAACTAACAGATCTAGAGTGTGCCCTTTGCTGTGGGTGGGGCCACTTACGTGCTGAGTGAGATCAAAGGATTCAAGTACAGAACTCAGCTCATTTGCATTTCTGTCATCAACATTATCCACATGAATATTAAAATCACCTGTAATAACCAAACTATCAAAATCTGTGCATACAACTGAAAGCAACTCGGTAAAATTATCAATAAAACTGTGACATGACTGCGGTGGCTTGTATAGGACAATGAAGAGTATTGGAGGAGATTGTTTTTGTTGTATTTTAAAAGACACATATTCAAATGACGAAAACTTCCCAAGAGACATTCTATGGGAGACAAAGTGGTCTCTAAAAATGGCAGCTAAGCCTCCTCCTTTTTTGTTTTCCCGTATTTCAGATTCAAACTTGAAATTTGGTGGTGATGCTTCTATTAAAACTGCATTTTCTGAATTTTGGTCAAGCCAAGTTTCAGCCATGAACATAAGATCAAGATTATGAGAACAAATAAAATTATTGATTAAAAAAGACTTGTTACAAAGAGATCTGACATTAAGCGTAGCAAGTTTCAAAGTTTCAGTATCAGCGGTTGCGGTCGGCTGATTCTTACACGGAACAAGAATTAGATTTTCCAGATTAGACTGATTAACTCCAGATGTTTTTCTGTAATGTATTCTTTGTGTTATCACTAAGGGAATGGCACAGGTGGCTTCATGACAGGGCCCCAGCCGGGTCTCTCTCCTCTAACTAGACTGCCAGTGGCTGCGAAGCGGAGACCCTGTGCATCCTAGTGTTTAGAGAAAAGAGGGGAAGGGGAAGGCAGGGGAGGAGGATGGAGAGGTGGGTGGCTTTTGGGTGTTGAACGAGGGGGGCAGGGAGGTGGAGGGGTTTTAGGTGATGGGTTAGGGGCGGGGTGGGCTGAGGCAGAGGTTTTGGATGTTGAACGAGGGGGAAGTGGGGGTGGAATGGTCATGAGGTTAGGGGAGGGACTGGCTGAGGTGGTTTTTGTAGGTGAATTGGAAACCCTAGGTGATTTTGGAGGTACATATGGGGAGTGGTTTAGCATGTTGGACAGGACTCTAGATCGAGCTAATATGGGTGTGAGAGGAATACAGCGTACAGCAGGCCGCCTGGCCAGGGGTAATGAGCCAGAGCGTCCACGCCTAAGGGCGGCTCGTCCGCGGCCCTTAAGGCGAACCAGGACGGGCACTGTGCGTTCTCTGCACTGGCGAAAAGGTCGACCACTGGACGGCCAAACCTCCGCCAGATCTCCCGCGGGGCCAGGCCCCACTCGTCCTGGAGCGGGCCCCCCCTGGACATCCTGTCGGCCCCCACGTTCCGGATCCCCGGGACGTGGCGCGCCCTGAGAGACAGGAGGTGAAGCGCCGCCCACAGCAGCGTCACTGTCGCCATGCGATGGAGAGCGGGGGACCTGGTGCCCCCCTGCCTGTTCAGATAGGAGACCACTGTGGTGTTGTCTGAGCGAACCATCACGTGTCTCCCCTGCAGCTGAGGAGCAAAGTGCAGCAGTACTCTGTGCACTGCCTCCATCTCCAGCAGGTTGATGTGACGGGTTGAGTCCGACCAGCAGCCTCCTACAGAGCTCTGGCCGAGGACCCCGCCCCATCCTTCGAGCGACGCGTCCGTGAACACCTCCACGTGAGACACGGCGCAGGCCAGAGTCACTCCGTCCCGCAATAGACCCGGAGTGAGCCAGAACCTGATGTCCGATGCTGCCACTTGGGGAACCCAGATCAGCCTCCCCCCCCGTCCCGGGAGGGGTGAAGCCTGAGGCGCGAGAACCACCTCTGAAAATTCCTCATGTGGAGCAGGCCTAGCCGCACCACAGCATGAGCCGCCGCCATCATTCCCAGCAGGGACCTGAGGCGCCGAGCGGGGACTCTGGGGCCCGCCAGAACCTCCCGGGCCAGACGGGTAATATTCATCCGTCTGTCCACGGACAATGCAGCACGGAATGTCACAGAGTCTAGCTGTAGCCCGAGATAAATCATGCGTTGAGCTGGCTGCAGCTTGCTCTTCTCCCTGTTCACCACAAAGCCCAGATGCTGTATGTGGGACAGGACCCAGTGCGTGTGGCTCACGGCCACTTCCCTGGATGAGGCCAGAATTAACCAGTCGTCTATGTAGGTTAAAATTCTTACCCCCGCGCGTCTGAGCGGCTCCAGTGCTGCTTCCACACATTTGGAAAAAGTCCGAGGCGCGAGTGCGTAGCCGAAGGGAAGACGGCAGTACTCGTAATTCCTCTCTCCCACTGCGAAGCGCAGAAACCTCCTGTGTTCTGGCACTATCGGCACATGGAAGTACGCATCTGTCAGGTCTATGGATGTCATCCAATCTCCCTCCCTGACACACTCGAGGAGCTGCCTTGTGGACAGCATCCGAAACTGCCGTTTGGAAATGCACTCGTTTAGCACGCGCAGATCCAGAATGGGACGCACCCCGCCTGACTTCTTTGGCACTAAGAAGTAAGGGGAGTACAGCCCCCTGGTGGCGTCCTGCGGGTCTACCTCCACTGCTGCTTCTATCAATCCCCGTACCTGAGAGCGTGCTGCCCGTACGCCTCGGAATGGTGGTGGCTTTCGGAAAAATTGCAGTGCGTAACCCCTGCGTAAAGTTTTCTCCAGCCAAATATCTGTCAGTAAGCCCTGCTCCCTCCAGATGCTGTAGAAGTCTGTGAGGGGCGGAACGGGAGCTGGAACACGAGACGTCACGGCCCCGCCCTCTCCTGGTGTTCCTAGCAGGGAGGGGGGGTGGCTGAAAGGGCCGGGGGGGCCCCTGCGTCACACCGTGAGCGCCGGGGGCGGTCACGTGCTCTGCAGGCCCGACGTCATAAGTACGGGACTGCTCACCACACGTGACTCGGCTGCTGTGCCCCCCCCTGGCTCTTGCCTCATGGAGGGGGGGGCGAGCCCCTGGAGTGGGAAACCCCGTGTTAGCCTTGTAGCTCAGAGATGCTAACACGCGTTCGGCCGAAGCACACACATTGTTACTCACCAGATCCCTCCGCCTGCCCTCTCTCTGGGAGGGCATAGCATGGATCAGAGGACCGGAGCTCGTGGCTCGCGTAGCGCGCTGCACGCCCTTCTCTGGGGGCTGCAGGCCTAGCGAAGCCACGTTATGTGCTCGAGAAGTAACACAATCAGAATTCAGTTCATTTGACATGTTACATACCCCCAAATGAGACTCAGACAGCGAGTACTGATGAAATGCCGGACGGCTTTTATTGAAAGAATTCTTCCCACCCCGACCTCCTCTGCCATAGGGAGGTCGTCGGTGGGTGCGTTGGTCCCGCGAGCCTCCCGTGTGCCTGTCTGGGCCCGGGGGTCTCGTCGGGGGGGGACGATAAGCCATGGAGCGTGGATAAGGACCAGGGCGCCTCCCGGGCGAACGCTCCCTGCCTCTGTCTCGGCTCCACGCTGGTGGGCGGGCCTCGCGCCTCGGCGCTAGGTGCTGGGCTAGGCTAGCCGAGTCCTTGGCTGCGGTCTCCAGTCTGGTCACCAGGGTCTGCATCTCCGGACCGAAAAGAGACGTCTGGGAGATAGGCAGGTCCAGCAGCTGCCTCTTCTCCGCCTCTCTGATGTTACTCAGCCCAAGCCAGAGGTGCCTGGCCCCGACTTGAGCTGCTGCCATGGTGCGGCCGCCATCGACAGCTAGCGCCTGGCACATGCGCAGGATCGCCGCTGAAGTGGTCCTCGCCTGGGATAAGGTGTCTCCACTGAGCGCCTGGCCAGAAGAGAGCGACCTATCCAGGGCCCCGGTGATGAAGGCCATGTTGTTTGCCACGGCGACGACCTGTGCCGCATTGGCGTAACATCTGTCGTGCATCGCCAAAGACATCCTATCCCGCTCGGAGGGAAGGAGAGGTCTGGTGCCAGGCCACACGGATGCGGAGGGGTGCAGGGCCGCTCGAACCGAGTCCTCGATGTCCGGGACCCCGCCGGTCCAGGACCAGTCCTGCACGTTGCAGTACATACCGTAGCCCAAAGCGGGCCTCTTGGCCGCTAGGGGCTTTGGCCACTCACGTGTCGCGTAATGGACGATCGGGTC
This sequence comes from Knipowitschia caucasica, assembly GCA_964034765.1. Classification (NCBI taxonomy): domain Eukaryota; kingdom Metazoa; phylum Chordata; class Actinopteri; order Gobiiformes; family Gobiidae; genus Knipowitschia; species Knipowitschia caucasica. The sequence goes on along the minus strand of OZ035827.1, from coordinate 35,989,723 downwards.
CATCCGCGGGCACAACGTGGGCTGCGTCCTCCTCCTCCCTCGAGTGGTGGCGTAACCCGAGGTGAAGTCCTCCACCTTCTGGGTCGGTTGCGGTGGCAGGGGGGCATCCATGATCGCCGCCGCAGTGGAGTAGAGCCCAGGCATGTGATCCAGCGGGAAGCGGTCCGGCTCCGGTTCCAATACCACCTCGTCCAGCGTGAGGAGAGAGCCGACCTCCAAAACCTCTCCGTCCTCGCAGTCACCCCACTCCGCGGGCACGGGTGGAAGGTCGAGTGGGGCCCAGTCAATCACAGACTCCTCGTCCTGAGAGGAGTCCGGACGGGGCGCTGTAGCGGCGAGGTACGCACGCCTGCGTTCACTCTCCTCCCTGGGGAGAGCGAGACACGAGGCGCAGGTGGCGCTCAACGCCGCATGGCCCGGGCCCAGGCACATGAAGCAGCTGGAGTGCTGGTCCGTGCGCTGGAGCTTGACCCGACAAGTCGAGCAACGACGACGTCCGACGCCGGATGGCAAAGGGGAACTCGGACGAGCATCAGAAGACATCTTTATTCTCTGGTAAAAATTGAAACTGAGTAGATCTCAATCGGCGCCAGAGTGAAAGAGGGGGTGCGGCTGTGTGCAGGGGCATTTATAGAGGATGGTGGCTGGTGATTGGAGCAAATTATTTTGATCTCTCTGGCGTGTGACCTGGGGGTCACGAGTGATATCCCACTAGCGAAGTCCTAAGGGACGTAGCACCATGACGTAGAATGTGAATGCAGACTAAGAAATTTAAAGGTGAACCCTTGAATCTGAACCAATAAGCTTCAAGTATATAACATGCCTTTGTAGCCATTAGCATCAAGTCAATGGGGCAAGTTACTGTGATAATGATAAGTGAAAATCATCTCAGGGGCCCCTAAATATGTTCTCACGGGCTGGATTTGGCCCACGGTCCTGAGTTTGACATGCCTGCCTTATTGCATATATAGGCTCCTGCAGAACATTAGGCGGTTTCTGTGAGAGGAAGGACCATAGCTGAAGCTCGACCCCCATGTGGCTTCTCAGCAATAAGAACAAAGCACTTGTCATCATCTGCCTTTGCCCCCAGCACTAAAGACACAACAATACAATGTAAACAAACAGCCTACGCAGCCAATGCCATGTGCGTTATAATAAGCACAAGAAGTTCAAGAGCAGAGCAGCTTTCCTCTTGATGAGAATGAGATAACGAGGAAACGGAGTGTGAATGTATGTGTTGTGTATTATTTTATTTTTTTGCTCCTGTGGATTTGTGCTGATGTTTGCTCACTGTTGCATCGTGATCTCTAAGTGTTTTGATCGATACGTGATGATGATGGAGCCCATAAGCCACGCTCAGCCGCTGCCCACCGGTCATGTCTCTGGTGCAAATGTGATGACGAAACTCTTATGCAAAAACAAAAAAAAATAGAAAAAGAAATCAAAAGCATTTCTCACTCATGAATTTTACAGCAGCATTAGAGATGGAATAGGAATGGACTCGCTCCCCTCTGACTGTCACTGGACACATGGAAAAACAGTGCCACCTACAGGAGACTCTTATAATGATTTTACTGTAAGAAGGCTTTCTCTGGTTTGGATTTGTTCACACAGTTTGTTCAGGCTGTACTCCGGGTCGATCGGCAGTGCATGATCAAATTGTTTGTTTTTTTATCTTGGTTCAAGTCCATGAAAAAACCAGATTGGCTAAACGGAAAATAATAATTAACAATTTTAATGCATTGGTTTTATACAGTTTTATACAGCACTCAAAGATGCTTCACATGTCATTTTTCTTTCACTCCACAGATGCTGGTGATAAACTACTACAGTAGCCACAGCTGCCCTGGGACACACTGACAGAAGCGAGGCCCCTCTCACCACCACCAACCAATCATACACAAACCAGACTCATTCTAGGCACTTATGTGGGTGAAGTGTTTTGCCTAAGGACACAACGACAGTTTGGCACTTTACAGCCGCAGCTACTTCTGGCAAGTACAGTAGCAAGTGTGTCAGAAATAAAAACATTTAGGCATCTTGATTTTTGTACATTTTGTTGGTCAAAAACAAGGTTGTGGTAATTTTGTGTGTTAAAATTTAGAATCTTTATTTTTCTTTTTGGTTCAGAGATAAACAAAGTGAGATTTCTTCATCCTTGGATTGAAGAAATTTGTGGCAAATTGAGCTTGTTGAGTGGTAGTAAAATGTGTCAGGAGCAACTGAATTGTGTGGTTCAACTATTCAAAAGGGTTCATTTTGTCTGGTTGAGTTTTTTTTTTTTGTTCTTTTGAAAGACAAGGAGTATTGCCTTGTTAACATGTTCGGCTGCAGAGCCATCCATCCATTCTGAGGGTTATTGGAGGGTATCAAAACAACCATAAAAAAACATTGAATTTATATAGACCATTTTTGGTCCTGCTAACTTGCTTTATTGTTTGGATGGGCGTGTCCCGCTACAGTTTGACACTTACTCCTGGTATGTACTTAGTTGGTGGTGGCCCTTAGTCCAGGATTTGTACAAGTTGGCATTTATTTTCCACAAAAACAATGAAATGTGACTACATTCCATATTGTCTTTGAAATATTTGCTGTTAAATGCTCAAAATGGTGATGTGTGCTCGACAATTATCCACCCAGAACACATGGACGTCCAAAAATACATCTTCAAAAATGAATTCCGTCCTTGCAGGGGTGGACTGGGACAAAACCACAGCCCACGACTCTGCTCAGGCCTGGCTCAATCTACTGTGTGTCATTTTTGCTGTAGCCTATTAGAAAAAACAATCAAGATAGGGTATTCCACAACAGATAACAGACAGTTTTGAAAAGGGGTTGAATGAAGCAAACCCCCCTGACCCTCTCACAGAGGATTTGGAAGAAAATAGAGGAAGTAGTAGTGATTGTCCCATCATACATTATAAAACCCTTGACAACAGTTTAACATGGCAGAGCTGGGTTTTAGATCAGCTTGTGTTTTTTTCGTCATTGCAATTTCAAAATACTAGGCTTTTCCTAGGGCCCACAGTTTTCAGAACTACGGCTGTAAACCATAGTTGTGGCTTAATATAGTAGGACATACACACACACACAGAGAGAGAGAGAGAGAGAGAGAGATAGAGAGACCCTGGTCCTGCTCCTTCTGCTCCATGGTCCATGTGAGAGACTGTGGACCCTTCACAGTCTCTCACATGACACACTCGATTGGTTCCAACAATCCCAACATCTACAATCCAAAGGTTGTATATGAGAACAGAATCTTGAAGTCTTTGAAAAATGTGTCAGTGTGAAGGTATCAGAGCAGCAGCCATTCTGCAGGTGAAGTGTCCTGCCCAATGACACAACAACAATGTGCAGTTTCACATAGAGTACATTGGCCTCATCCTGTGCCACTGCACCCCGGACAAATGAATATGTAAATACTGTATACTTATGAGTACAGGCAGATCACAGAATGTAGTCTTTCACTGATAATATTTCCACAGAAGTGTGGCTTTTAAAGCTGGTGTACCTGACTTGAAAACTGCAATCATTTAACAATTTCAATCTATAGAGATTTGAACAGACAAAACATGGGTATTAGAATTGTATGTAGTTTGGCAGTAATCTGACAGTACATAAAATGACACATGAAGACAATATTTTCAAGATTACATTTATTGTGCTGTACAGAATGTGGTTAGGATTTGGCCTTAGACCCCGGCAGAGCACTGCACAATTGCAGAAGGGGGAATATATTAGGAGATGGCCTAGACCCTGGTGGTGGGAGCTAGGAGAAGGATGTTGGAGCTGGCCTAGAACGAGGCGGAGATGGGGAGGAGGAGGGTTGTGGCGTGAATGAAGCTGCTGCTTGGATGGAGCTTCTGCGCGATATGAAGCTGATGTGGGCAGTGCCTGATGCTGCAGTGAGGATTTGCTGAGTGTGATTGACTGATTGTTGTTGCTGTGGGCAACAGCAGGAGGACTTTGAGCGCTGTGAGCTTAGTTCTCCTGTTTTCCAGTCTGAATTTTCGCTTAAGCTTCATAATAAACACAATAATACAATAATAACACACATAATAATCACACAAGACCTTCAAATCATAAATATTCCCAGAGAAATAAAAAGACTGGAGATCCTTCAGTTGTCTGCACAACTAAACAGAACTGTCAATGTCAGAACAGAAGCCTGTCTCACATGTTCAAGGAAGACTGTTCCAGATATCAGCCTCCTCATGTTTAGTCCTGACTCTGGGCACCAGCAGGAGGCCAGTCCCTGTGCTCCTCAGAGTCCCAGCAGGAGACCACTTTTCTATAGTTTTCACATGCATGTAGTTTTGACCTCTGTCACGTCTTTAGATCAGCTTTTTAACCAGAAAAGTGAAAAAGAGAGGACCGTGTTGTGTTGCGATCTTTTCAAGACTCTTATTGTTGGGACAGACAATTTGTGTTACTCATGAAAACTCAAGTTACAGTCAAGATGTTTCTTGACACATTCAAATAATCGGATTAAAGAAACAGTAATTAAATTTAGTAAATTGATTGAAGAAAGGAGAAAATCCAAGGGTCTGATTCAGGGCAAGAATGCCCTGTAGCCGAAATCTCTGTTCATTAAAGGATTTTTATTTTCTGTCAAGTGCCTCAGATCCTTCTTTCTTCAATGTTTCCAGTGTTTTTGTCACTGCTGATCCTGATGAGCACTTGACCAAGACTGACCCACTGTAGCCCTCATCTCTCTTGAACTTTTGATATGATCAGTAATATTGACCTAAGGTCCAGATCTCATGACCACAATACTCTCGAGGAGGTGGGTCCAGACCTCAGTTGAGTTCAGTTCATGTGATTTATTATATCGCTCAGAGCAACACTGTGAGCAATAAGTACAGAAACCGGACCACCCAAACACAGGTAGAAACATGCAAACACCACACAGAAAAGCCTAGGTACAGGGATCAAACCGGCGAGTTTCTTGAGGCTACCCTTCAGCCTCAAAAGTACAGCAAGGATAGAGCCTAAAACCAGTGTTAAAGGGACAGTATGTAATATGCAATCCACTAAAGTCATCACAACACACTTTTGTTGCCAGGACACATAAAGCTCCTGAGCCCAGATTACAGATGCAAACCACTAGCTGGGTTTTAGAATTAATACATATGAGTTATGTATGTCAACAGTTCTTAATTGTGGTGCTATTTTTTGCCTGTTAATACTGTTTTTATTTTTTTAAAGGCTACCAGAACTATCTAAATGCTACCTAACAAACTGGCAACCCAAATGACAGCCTCATTCTTCTCTCTGATTGTATAATCTGCTTCAACGTCGTAAACATTATTATTATTATTATTAGTGACATCGTGTCCATTGTATTTTGACTAAAGACTCCACTGCTCCTGTCCACTTTACACTTTAGTCCAGAAAAGACTTGGACATGTGACCAGTTATGTAAGGATATAAACATAACACACACTGTCCCTTTAAAGACTGTCACTTTTTAAATGAAGATCAATATTAGCATTACAACTCCACATCTGATATGGTCACACCAACCTGTCCACTTCATACAAACCCTTACCGAAAAGTAGACAAATTAAATTCAGGGAAAAGAAGAGCGCTGAGATCATCTGTGGAACTTAAGCGCCACCTGCTGGACACATGCACACACTGCAGCCTGGACATATTAAAGTAGCTTATAATGGATTTGGTCTTTTGGGAAAATAGGCCACATATGAAATCCACTCACTTTATATTTGTCTAAAGTGATAAAGACCCTAATGGATACAGTTTTAGATAATTGCATCTATAATATTAAACATGCAGTTTGTACCTTTCCCTTTGGTGTATATACTCTAAATGTTATGGCACATTTGCACTGGAAAACAGTATTCAAATGAGCCATTACACCATTCTCGACTTCTGGTAAAAAAATAAATTGTGTAATTGTTATAATTGTTATATATAATTGCTCCAAAGTACATATGTGTGCATGTTAGTGACATAAGAACCAACTCAGACTCTGAGGAGCAGGGACTGGCCTCCTGCTGGTGCCTAGGGATTTATGCAGCTAAAGTCTTCCTGAAAATGCGAGACAGACTTGCATACAACTGAAGGATTGTATCTTCACTATTTATGATTTTAATGCTTTCTATTATTTAGTCTCTCTTTTGTTTTTTTAAGCACTGTGAGTTGCCTTGTGTCTGAAGTGAACTTGCCTGGCCATAATAATTGCAAGCTGGGCCATGTTTCCACAGATCTTACCAGTAACACAACTCTCAGTATCACCATATTTTCTTATCTGTGGTTTGAATGCAGACAAAGCTAATCGGGTGATGGTTCCCCGGTCTCCTTTAGTCCTTTCCCAAAAGCAATATGGAGGAGGCACATTTAACGTCTCTAAACCGTGACGTCTTTGCTCCGATATTGAGTTTGGCCAATCTCCCATCTGTAATATTGTGCCCAGGGCTTTATCAACCGACATCGGAGGGGGTCTCATATCCGTGTGAGGAGGATATGAAGAAAACGTCAAAGCTGCAGCTCCTGGTTCGACATGTGGATCAGACGCCCACAGTGATGGCGATGGGAAAATAGGAAAAGGACCAATTATGATTTTGTATTTGCATGAAGTAAGTTTGGGTCCGGTCATTTCATTTGGATTGTGCTGAAAAAGAATGGGATTGATCATTAAAGCTGGACCTTTCATAAATAATATTGTTTGTACTGACATACTGTAAGTGGCCTTAGTTTTAAAATGTGGGGAACAGATCCGACCAAAACACAAAAACACAAACTCTTAGTCTGAGGAGATCACATGTTGACTTGTGTATATTTGTTAGAAGAATAATCTGTAATTTTCTTTAAAAACAAAAGGTTTGTTTTGGTGTGATGAAATGGGAGCGGGTCGCCATACTAGGAGGCGCATGTCAGACCGATTGTAAATGTTTTTAGTGGTAAATAGTGGTAAAGGAACCACCTGGTTTCATGCAAACTCCATACAGACAGATCTAGAGGTGGAATCGTACCCAGCACCCATGTTTATGTGTTTGTAGACCACTGGACCACTCTACAGTACACCTTAACCATATCTGTGTTGTTTTATACCCATAATAGTAAGAGTAAGTAAACTCTCACCTTTCATAGACTACAATTACAAAAGCTCTGATGATAATTGACCAAAACGACCCTTTAAGACGTGGCCTCCTTTGTGGCCAAATTGTGTGTGTATGTTCCCTCATATTTACAGCACAATATATATACATTATTAGTCCAATTATGCATAACAGGGATCATGTAATTTATCATGACAAAAAGAAAAAAAGAGAAAAATATATACAGCTATAGTGGAGCAAAGTTAGCAGTCCAAGTATCGGAGGAATGGGGCCGTGTATTGTGAGATGTTTGGTAATTACAGACACTCATAGGGAGAGTAACTGAAACCAGCTCCTATTGGTGAATGCTGCAGTGTGTCCTTGGGCAAGACACTGAACCCGCCTCGCTCCCAGTGTCTGTGATCCCTCTATGAATGTAAGCAAGTAGTAAGTAATCTTTATTTATATACCGCCTTTCACAGACCAGAGTCACAAAGCGGTTTACAATTGTTATTTTTGGGCATTTGTCCTCTCACTCCACACAGAGACAGGAGTGTGGTCGCCGAACAGGAGGCGCATGCCAGACCTATTGTACATATTTTTAGTGGTAGGGGAAACCGGAGTACCCGGAGGAAACCTACGCAGACACGGGGAGAACATGCAAACTCCACTCAGAAAGGCCCTGGTCCGACCGGGATTCGAACCCAGGACCTTCTTCTAGAGTGCTATCCACTCAGCCACCGTGCATCATGTGTGATTTATTCCTTGATTCTTCAGTGTCAATATTGAAGAAGAAATGTGGCTCTGTCTTTGTTACCAAGGCAACGCAGAGGCCTAGCCAGTCTCCAGACCTCAAATTAGAAAATCATAGAAGAATGGGACAAAATTCCAGCTCCAGTGTGTGCAACCCTGGTGAGGACCTATGGGATTGACGTTACAAAGTATGAGTTGAACTAATGATACTAGTCAAATGCATTATTATCTATTTAATGAATAAAATTAAATGAAATGAAATTAAGTGATTTCCTTGATTTTGCTCACATTATCAATCAATCAATCAATCAACGTTTATTTATAGAGCGCCTTTCCTACACAAGGCAACGCAAAGCGCCTCACAACCCATATAACATCATGCATAAATCATCAAACATTAGAATTTAAGTAAACATAAAAAGACAGATTAAGAGCACAAGATATATAAAATCACACAAGTAGTTAAAAACCGTAAAAAATTAAAATCACACAAGGGATTACAGTCATAAATAATCATAAATAATCATAGCGCATTAAAAAGATTAAAGATAAAAACAAATGTAAAATCATTCACTTGTATGCACAGCTAAAAAGAACTGTTTTCAGTTCAGTTTTAAAAACTGCTAGAGTAGACGCCTGTCTCACACTCTCGGGAAGACGGTTCCAGACTCTAGCTGCATGAATCTGAAACGCAGCCTCCCCATGTCTAGTTCCGACTCTTGGCACTAACATAAGTCCAGTCCCTGTGCTCCTCAGAGCCCGAGTTGGTTCATATGGCACCAACATGTCGCGGATGTACCCTGGTGCGAGGCCATGGAGAGACTTGTACACAAGTAAAGCTACTTTAAAATCTATTCTCTGAGCCACAGGAAGCCAGTGCAGAGACCTGAGGACCGGACTAATGTGGTCGTACTTCCTGGTTCTAGTCAGGACTCGAGCTGCAGCATTTTGGATGTACTGCAGCTGTTTTACCGCTTGTTTAGAGAGACCTGTGAACAAGCCATTGCAGTAGTCCAATCGACTGGAGACAAATGCGTGGATAAGAATCTCCAAGTCTGCTTTAGACACAATGTTTTTAATTTTAGCAATGTTTCTTAGGTGGAAGTAAGCTGATGATGTCACAGATGATATGTGGCTATTGAAATTCAAGTCTGAGTCCATTATTACTCCTAGATTTCTGACCTGAGTTGAGGGTTTCAGGGAGAGAGACTGGAGGTGGCAGATAACGCTCTCTCTTTGTTTCTGAGGTCCGAAAACAATAATTTCAGTTTTTTCTGTGTTTAGCTGGAGAAAGTTATTTTGCATCCAATCACTGATCCGTTGGATACAGTGAAGGAGCGAGTCCACTGGTCCATGTTCTCCTGCTGTCAGGGACACATAGACCTGAGTATCGTCAGCGTAATTGTGATAGGACACGTTATTACTGTGTATTAACCTACCCAGAGGCAGCATGTAAATATTAAACAGGAGAGGCCCCAGGATTGAGCCCTGTGGCACTCCGCAGGTCAGGGCCAGATGGTCTGAGACACAGTTTCCGATCTCCACAAAATACTTTCTGTCCTGTAGGTAGGATATAAACCAGCTTAGGGCTGTTCCAGAAACACCAACCCAGTCCTCAAGTCTCTGAATGAGGATACCATGATCGACAGTGTCGAAGCAGCACTCAAATCTAACAGGATAAGAACTGAGACTTTTCCTGCGTCAGTGTTAAGTCTGATGTCATTTGTTACCTTCACTAGAGCGGTCTCTGTGCTGTGGTGGGGTCTAAAACCAGACTGGAACATATCAAAAGAGTGATTGATTATTAAAAATTCTGTAAGTTGTTGATAGACAACTTTTTCTAGAATTTTACCCATGAAAGGCAGATTTGAAATGGGCCGATAACTTTTAAGTGCCAAGGCATCCAGACTCCTCTTTTTTAGGAGGGGTCTGATGACTGCCGTTTTCAGGGCCATTGGGAATGTTCCAGATTCAAGAGACATATTTACTATATGCGTGAGTGAAGGTAAAAGACTGCTCAGAACAGATTTAAGAAATCTAGGAGGTAATACATCCAGGCTACATGTAGAAGAACTCAGACTTGTAATTATCATTTGGACAGTTTCATTTTGTACTGGTGTAAAGTGTGTCAGCCCAAAAAGCTTCACTGGCTGTTGGATTGTAATTTCTACTGTGGAGGTGATGGCATTTTTGATGCCTTGGACTTTGTCATTAAAAAACTCTGCAAACTCATTACATTTGGTTTTGGAGGTAAGCTCTGATGGCATCTTAACAGGGGGATTTGTCAATTTATTTACCGTTGAGAACAGAACGCGTAGATTGCCACTACAACCTTCGATTGTTTTCGGAAAAATAAGTTTCCCTCGTTCTACGTAGCACACTGTTGAACTTGCACAATGCATCTTTGAAGATCTCATGGTCAACTTGGAGATTTGACTTTCGCCACTTCCCGCTCGGCTCTCCGGCACTCTCTCTTCTGTGCCCTGACAGAGTCTGCTTTTGTCCATGGCGCCTTTTGCTTATTTGTAACAATTTTGACCTTTACAGGAGCAATCGTGTCCAGAACATCCAAAACACTAGAGGTGACAGAGTTAAGTAATTCATCCACAGTAGAACACAACGTGTTATCAAAGTTTATCATCCCCATGAAAAGTTCACCTGTATTTTTGTTTATGTGTCTTCTTCTTCTAACAATTGAGGATTCAGCTCGTGCTTTACTATTGAGACACATATCAAAAAATACACAGAAATGATCTGACAGAGCAACATTGGCCACATTTACATTTGAGATATTAACCCCTTTAGTAATTAGCAGATCGAGAGTGTGTCCTCTGCTATGGGTGGGGCCACTCACATGCTGAGTGAGACCAAAGGTTTCCAGCACAGAGCTCAGCTCTTTCGCGTATCTATCATTAACGTTATCTACATGTATATTAAAATCACCTATGACGACTAAACTATCAAAGTCTGTGCACACAACTGAAAGCAACTCGGTGAAATGATCAGTGAAACTATGACATGACTGTGGCGGCTTGTACACAACAATAATAAGAATAGAAGATTGTTTTTGTTCTATTTTAAAAGAGACATACTCAAATGAGGAAAATTTCCCAAGAGGTACTCTATGGGAGACAATACAATCTTTAAAAACTGCTGCTGTGCCTCCTCCTCTTTTATTTTCTCGAATTTCTGATTCAAATTTGAAATTTGGTGGTGTTGTTTCTATTAAAACTGCATTTTCTGTATTATGGTCAAGCCAAGTTTCAGTCATAAACATAAAGTCAAGATCATAAGAACAGATAAAATTATTAATTAAAAAGGATTTATTGCATAGTGATCTGACATTAAGCAGAGCAAGGTTAAAAATAATGTCAGTGTCAGTGGGTTTAGTTGATTGACTACAAAGAATTGGAATTAGATTTCCTGAGTTGGACCGTCTAACTGCTGTCCTTCTGTTATATTTGTGTTTATTCAAATTAAAACACATTTCTGAGCCGGTGCGAGGAACACAAACAGTCTCTATTGGTTTAAATTGGTTTAAATAAATTATGTCCCTCACAGTTTAAGTATATGTATAGTATTTACAAAAGTGTAAAATATCAGTTTCCTATGACATTGTTTATATGTACTTAAATTTAGTACCAACTAATTATAAGCCTTCCCTGATTTTAATGGATTGATTTCAGAATGTTGCTAAAATTGTCAACAACAACAAAAAAAGTCAAAACATTTTCAACAAAAATATTTATTCTCATGTTCCAGCGATGACATAGCCACAACCAAAGTGCACATCAGCCACATATGCTTTCACTTTGACCATCACAGCTCAGGGAACACACTAACACTGGTACACACTTCTGCCCTTTTCACGAAGGACCAGTTTCACAGGAGACACACGGAGATAATCTGCACATAACCTCTCCCAAATGTGACCCACTTACAGCGAGGCAGCAACAAGAGCAAACACAGACATCACATCCCATTACAGTTCACCCTTTCATCTTTCTATTATACAAGTCACATAACCAGCATTATCTTTGATCTTTTTGTCAAGAGTTTTTTATGTCAAATATTTGTCAATTACATGTTTTTACAGTACATAATTCTGTGTGTGCTTCTATCCATTAGCTGTGCTTCTCTGTCGCCGTAACTCAATCCGTTCTGTTGATTGACCCACGGCTGTAACAAGAGTCCGTGGGAAGATGAGAAGGTGACATTAATGTTGAAATTAAATTAAATTAGGAACTACTGGCCGTGTTGATAAGCTTATAGAGAACAAACGGTCTCGTGTTTTACAGACTTTCAATTAAAAAAAAAAAGTCTCCCTTTTTAGTAAAGTTTGTGTAAAAAAAAGAAATACAAATTAAAAAATCACTTCATAGTCACTTAGAGCGAGTCTTCCATATCCTTCCACACCCTTTAACTTGGAGCATTACATTGGACTTAAAGCTAGTGTACCTAACTTTCAAACAACATCACTAGTTTTCAAATGCATGTGTTTCTGGCCTATGTCACACTTTAGATTAGCATTTTCAGACAGAAAAGTTAAAAACAGAGGACCTCCCTGTCTCAGCCAATCAACTCCCAGTCCAGACAGCATGTTATGGTCTGATTTGTTCACAACATTTTACTTTGATAAGACCAAACACAATGTATTATTTATCTTGGAAACTTTTGGTACCCAAGCTTTAAAATCTAAATTTACAGATTTAAATATAGACTGTATATAGATGGACAATGCTAACTTCTAAGCTCAACGAAGCTCAAGTTCAATCAGATGCCTTAGTTCATGGGGAAACTCAAGCTTGCCTTTGCGATCGTTTATAATCGTCTTAGTAACACGTCTTCCCCAGCTATGGCGCAAAGCTAACACCACAGAAGAAATGCCCATATAAGGAAGTTGGCTCCAGCTAGCTTATTATCAAATCGGCCACACAAGGCTAACACTGTGTTGACGTCAGAACTCGGTCACTCCTAATACGGTCTATGAAGCCTCGTCCTGTGTACATTTCCGGTCCGTCCTCATTCAAGTTTCATATGTTCCCTTTTTATAACTAGATATATCTTGTTTTGTGGATTGATTATTTTACTACAAATCAGGAAATGTTTGTGATTTAGCTGCTCCCTCCTCCCTCTGCTGGTGACTGGGTGTAAACACAGCCCTGCAACATTCACTGGGGTCAAAAGAACAAGAGCAAAAGGACCACCGGAACAACTGGCTTAATATCAACAATACAAAACACAAACACTATAATGACATCTTTACAAAGTCCGTGTTTCCGCGAGTGATTCTGTCGTCACACGTCGTCGGGAATGGACTGAAAAGCAATACAAGGGCCGACTTCATCTTGTGCGTTAAGGCAGTGCTGCTTCCACAATACGACAAAAACATACAAAAGTGGACGCTCGGCCCTCAAACCCGGCACTTTCTCTTTTGTGCCCTGACCGAGTCTGCTTTAGCCCACGGCGCCCTTCCTGCTTATGTTTTCACTATTTTAACCTTCACAGGGCAAAACGGTAATCCAGAAACATTCAAAACACTAGAGGGAACTGAGTTAAACAGTTCATCTACATGTAGAATACGATGCATTCTCAAGTTTATCATTCCCATAAATAGTTTTTTTTCACTTTTGTCGTATTTTCATTTATGTGTCTTCTTCGTACAGTTGCAGAGTTCCACTGGTGGGTTTGTTTTAGTGAAACCACATGTCAAAAAAAAAAAACAGAAAGTGATCCGAAAGAGCAACATCGACCACGTTTTACATTTGAAATTTCACCCCCTTAGTAACTAACAGATCTAGAGTGTGCCCTCTGCTGTGGTGGGGCCACTTACGTGCTGAGTGAGATCAAAGGATTCAAGTACAGAACTCAGCTCATTTGCATTTCTGTCATCAACATTATCCAGCATGAATATTAAAATCACCTGTAATAACCAACTATCCAAAATCTGTGCATACAAACTGAAGCAACTACTCGGTAAAAAATTATCAATAAAACTGTGACAAAGACTGCGGGTGGCTTGTATAGGACAACGAAAGTATTGGAGGAGATTGTTTTTGTTGTATTTTAGAAAGACACATATTCAAAAGACGAAAACTTCCAAGGGACATTCTATGGGAGACAAAGTGGGTCTCTGAAAAAGACAGCTAAGCCTCCTCCTTTTTTGTTTTCCCGTATTTCAGATTCAAACTTGAAATTTGGTGGTGATGCTTTCTATTAAAACTAGCATTTCCTGAATTTGGTCAAGCCAAGTTTTCAGCCATGAACAATAAGATCAAGATTATGAGAAAACAAATAAAATTATTGATTAAAAAAGACTTGTTACAAAGAGATCTGACATTAAGCGTAGCAAGTTTCAAAGTTTCAGTATCAGCGGTTGTGGTCGGCTGATTCTTACACGGAACAAGAATTAGATTTTCCAGATTAGACTTATTAACTCCAGATGTCTTTCTGTAATGTATATCTTTGTGTTATCACTAAAGGGAATGGACAGGTGGCTTCATGACAGGGCCCCAGCGGGTCTCTCCTCTAAACTAGACTGCCAGTGGCGGCGAAGCAGGAGACCCTGTGCATACTAGTGTTTAGAGAAAAGAGGGAAGGGAAGTCGGGGAGGAGGATGGAGAGGTGGGTGGCTTTTTGGGTGTTGAACGAGGGGGGCAGGGAGGGTGGAGGGTTTTTGGTGATGGGTTAGGGCCGGGCGCTGGGCTGAGCAGAGGTTTTGGAGGTGTTGAACTAGGGGGAAGTGGGGGGGTGGAATGGTCCATGAGGTTAGGGGAGGGACTGGCTGACGGTGGTTTTTGTAGGTTGAATTGAAACCCTAGGTGGTTTTGGAGGTTACTTTATGGGAGTGGTTTTAGCATGTTGGACAGGACTCTAGATCTAGCTAGATATGGGTGTGAGAGGAATAGTCTTCATCGCCGATTTATTAGCCCTGCAGAGTGTTCAGACGTAGGTCTAACAGTGAAGGCGGGGATGAAAAAACAAATGGGACGTGTCCCATTCTCTCTTGATGGAGTGGGACGTGTGCAGGGGGGACCCAATAGACAGGTCCATGGGAGGTGGCGTGGGGAGGTCTTTGATGGAGGGCAGGTGGTTGAGGAAAGCCCCAGCACAGGGCCTGTCTGCTGTAACCTGGGTGAGGATGGGGGCTTCAGAGGCGCTGTATAGAAGAAGAAGGCGTGGCTGGCTTTGGAGCGGCTGGGATGAAGATGTTGGTGGTGGTGGTGGGTCGTGCGTGACTGGTTATGTCTGCTACTGTGGTAGATGATGCAGATGCTTCTGATGACAGTGGAGGGTGTTGAGATCCTTTGAGGCGGTGATGGTGTTGAGATCCTTCGAGGTGGTGTGGTGTTGAGATCCTTCGAGGTGGTGGTGGTGTTGAGATCCTTCGAGGTGGTGGTGGTGGTGAGATCCCCCTGTTTGAGGTGGTGGTGGTGTTGAGATCCTTCGATGTGGTGGAGGTGTTGTGAGTATCCTTCGAGGTGGTGGAGGGTGCTGAGACTTTTAGAGTCGGCTTCCTCCCTTTCGATGGCTGCAACGCGCTGCGCAGGCTGAGGTCTCAGGGCAAAAGCAAGACTGTTATCCATCAAATCACTTTTACTCCGTAAGTGTTCAGTGCATGTGGCCCCTTTCCCTCATCAAAAAGCTCTTGCCTATTCCAGAACAGATTAAAATTCTCAATGAAGGCATGTCCTCTGCGTGAACATTCGTTGAGTAGGAAAGTATTTAGCTGATACAGACGACTGAATTTCATTTGCTTCCCGTCCAACATTTGGTAGTGGGCCACTGATAACGATAGTTGCGTCCATTTTAGCAAGGTCGTCCATTAAGAGAGAGTAATCCCGTTTCAACTTTTCACGTGGCATCGTCGTTGTCATAGACGTCTCTACTGCCCCCCACGTGGATCAACAATCTTTTTACCCCGCGCCGGTCCCTCAGACAGAAGCCTCGAGCCAGCCGCCTTATCTCATCCACTTTGGCAGAGTGTACTGAGTGAACCGTGAGATTACGCATGTTTACGTGTCTTATCGCCGAATCGCCGATAAAGAGCGACTCAGCTGCATTTGGACTTGACCTGAGACTGAGACTGGGACTGAGAGACTATCTGCTGATTCATCTTCCAAAAGTGGGGAAAAGCGGTTTCTTGTAATTAAAGATTTTTGCTGTGCATTATGACCACTCTTGTTATACATTGTTTGCCTTTGTTTGGGCTTGGGCACCATATGTGTTCAACAATTGTCTCTGTTGATTTTGGGGAAATTGAAGTAGCGTATCTAACTTACGTTTTGTCCATTTGGTCCAATTTCCTTCACTGGTATTGTTGTGTTCAGCCCCAATCTGATTCAAGCACAAACATTCGGTTTTGAAGAAGTTTTAGCTCCCTGTTTGAGTGAAAATCAGGTCGCAAAGTTTTGTTCTGTTTTCCCGTTCTCCGGACATGCTGTAAGTTATGGTAAATTCCACATAGTCTTGTGTTGAAGTTTGTAAAGGAGTAATCCGTGTTTTGTGGAATAAAATTGTAATCAAAAAAAAATGAATTAAAGGAGAATAAAAACTGCAGCAAGCGGGGGGAGCAGCAAGAGCTGCACTGCTCTGTCAGAGGTCGCACACAACAGACCATGACGCACAACGGCTCGAACCGACCCTTGTATTCCGTCAGGGACATGTTGGTGTCATATGAACCGGCTCGGACTCTGAGGAGCAAGCAGGGACTGGCCCCCCCTCCTGCTGGTGCCAAGAGTGAGAACCAAACATGGGGAGGCAAGCGTTCAGATCCATGCAGCTAAGATCTGAACAATCTCCCTGAAAATGTGAGGGAGGCGTCTACTCTGTCAATGTTCAAATCCAGGTTTTAAGACTGTTCTGTTTGCCTGTGCATACAACTGAAGGATTTTAACTGCATTTTCTAATGCACTGCTGTCATTTTATTTATTTATTTATTTTTAATTTCTTGTGTAATTTTTGAAAGTTTTAATGGTTTTATTTCGTTTGTGTGATTTTAATGTTTTGTAATTGTGTTTTAATCTGTTTGTGTGATTTTAATGTTTTATTGTGTTTGTAATCTTTTGTGTGATTTTAAATGTTTTAATTGTGGATTCTGGTCGTTCTGTTTTATGTGATGATTTGTGATGTGGGACTGTGAAGGGCTTTGTGTTGCCCTGTGTATGAAAGGCGCTCTACAATAAACTTGTGTTTGATTGATTGATACTAGTAAATGACCACAGTTATAAACAGTATTACACCAAAGGATAACGTATATATTCTTGGTTGTTTAATACTCATGGGTTTAGTCATCAGTTTAACTTGAATTTAAACATTACCACATTTATTATCTGTATTGCATGCAAGTTTCTTTAGGTGTTAAAGTTATTGGCTCTATTCTTGTTGCAAACTATTTTGCATGACAGGATTACATACTTCAACAACAATCAGTAGAGTAAAATCTAAACCGGTCTCGCCACGGTCTGATTCTAAACCCTTTGTACAAGTTTACTTTTAGTGGAACAAAAATCAATGGTGAATTTCGGCTTCAGGAAGAATCAACGTTAAGGATCAAAAAGATAGATAAGGGATAGATGGTTTCTTTATCTACAGAGGAGAAATTACAAAAAGCCACAAGCAAGTTATCCCTGTGTACGTGTCTGCACTGCCTGCTGCTTAACCCCAAACAGTCTACAAGATTTTAGGCTCTTCGTGCCAAAAGAAATTAGCAAAACCGGCAGGCTCCTTATTTCAAGTGCACAGCGTTTACACGACAACGGAAAATAATGTAGTTCTAGCACCTCGACGGTAGTGGGCAGTTGAATCGCTTACAGCACGAATACGCAACCCAGCGGTTGTTCCACTTCCACAAAATAATCCTACTCGGGCCGCCGCCAAAGATCGGGAAAGATATGCTCCGACATAAGTTTGACATTTAACAAGTAGCTGCGGATTTTAGGACACTGAAACTACAGCTTTGCATGGTTTTGGTGTGGACGAAAACGTGCTCGAAGGAAGACAAGCTCAGTAAGTTGTTAAAGTAGCAGGAAGTGTCAGACACGTTACCACAGGGATAACTGGCTTGTGGCTTTTGTAAATTTTCCTCTGTGAGTAAATAAAGCAATCTTATCTTTATCTTTCTTTTTGATCCTTTAACGTGATTCTCCTGAAGCAGGAATTCACAGTGGATTGTCTCCACTAAATAAGTGTACTGGGTTTAGACAGTGGTGAGACGGTGAGTTTTACTCTACTGAAGTGATGTTGCAGTAGTAATCCTGTGCTGTGCACATGTAGTTGCAACAAGGAATTAGAACCAATGTACTTTAACACCAACAGAAACTTGCATGCAATAAGATAATAAAATGTGGGTAATGTTATATATTCAAGTTTTACTGATGAATAAACCCATGAAGTAGTAACAAACCACGATATATACGTTAACATAGTGTTATACTGTTTTTTATCTGTGGTCTTTTACTAGTATAATCAATAATCAAAGTTTATTTGTAGAGCGCTTTCATACCAGGGGCACACAAAGCGCTCACAGTCACATCACAAATCATCACATAAAACAAACCACCAGGAATCTCAATTAAAACATTAAAAACACACAAAAGATTAAAACACATTAAACTTAAATCACACAAAAGATTAAAACACATTAAAACATTAAATCACACAAAAGAATAAACCATTAAAACTTTCAAAATTACACAAGAATTTAAAAATAAATAAATAAATAAATGACAGCAGTGCCTTAGAAATGCAGTAAAATATCCTTCAGTGGTATGCACGGCAAACAGAACAGTCTTTACCTGGATTGAACATTACAGAGTAGACGCCTCCCTCACTTTTTCAGGAGAGATTGTTCCAGACTTAGCTGCATGGGATCTGAAAACGCTGCCGCACCTTGTTTGGTTCTCACTCTGGCACCGAGCAGGAGGCCGAGTCCCTGTGCTCCTCGAGTCCGAAGCCGGGTTCATTTGACACCAACTGTCACTGCGGTGTGTGTGCGACCTCTGGACCGAGCAGTCGCATTTCTCTAGCTGCTCCTCCTCGCTTGCTGCGTTTTTAATCTCCTTTAATCATTTTTGCTTACCATTTTTATTCACAAAAACTCGGATTACTCCTTTTTAAACTTCAACACAAGACTTGTGGAATTTACTAACTGTTACAGCTATTACAGGAGGACGGGAAAACAGAAACAACACATTGCGACGGCTGTTTTTCACTTCAAACAGGAGCTAAAACATTCTTCTAAGACCGAATTGTTTGTGCTTGAATCCAGAATTGGGGCTGAAACACATACCAATACCAGTGAGGGAAATGGACCAAATAGGACAAACGTAAGTTTATGATGACGCTATTCATTCCAAAATTCAACAGAGGACAATTGTTGGTAACACATATGGTGCCAAGCCAAACAAGGCAAAGCAATGATACATGAGTGTCATAATGCCCACAGCAAAAATCTAGAATAACAGAAACCGCTTTCCCCCACTTTAGGAGATGAATCAGCAGTAGTCTCTCAGTCCAGTCTCAGTCTCAGTCAAGTCAAATGCAGCTGAGTCGCTCTTTATCGGCGATTCGGCGTTAAGGACACGGTACATGCGTTAATATCAAGGTTCACTCAGTACACTATGCAAAGTGGTTGAGTTAGGCGGCTTGCTCCGAGGCTTTGTCTGAGGACGGCGGGGTAAAAGATTGTTGATCCACGGGGGGCAGTAGACCGTCTATGACAACACAAGTGAAAAGTTGAAACGGGATTACTATCTTTATTGGACGACCTTGCTAAAATGGAGCAATATCGTTATCAGTGGCCCAATACCAATGTGGACGGGAAGCAAATGAAATTCAGTCGTCTGTATCAGTATAAATACTTTCCTAATAAGAATGTTCAGCAGAGGATTGCTTCATTGAGAATTTTAATCTGTTCTGGAATAGGCATGAGCTTTTTGAAGGAAAGGGCCACTCTGAACACTATACGGAGTAAAAGTGTTGTATGGATAATCCTTTCTTTTGCCTGAGACCTCAGCCTGCGCAGCGACGTGCAGCCATCGAAAGGGAGGAAGCCGACTCTAAAAGTCTCAGCACCTCCACCACCTCGATAGGATCTCAACACCTCCACCCACATCGACGGATCTCACACACCACACCTCAAGGATCTCATCAACACCTCCACCTCGAAGGATTCTCCCACACCACCACTCGAGGATCTCAACACACCACCACTCGAAAGGATCTCAACACCATCACCGCCTCAAAGGATCTCAACAACCTCCACTGTCATCAGAAGCAGCTTGCATCATCACAGTAGGCAGAACCAGCAGCATCGACCACCAACCACCCACAACATCTTCATCCCCAGCCTGTCCAAAGCAGCCACGCCTTCTTCTTCTACAGCGCTTTTTTTTTCGGAAGCCCCCATCCTACCCAGCGTTACAGCAGACAGGCTGTGCTGGGTGTTTCCTCAACACCTGCCCCTCCATCAAAGACTCCCTCGCCCACCTCCCATGGACATGTCTTGGGTCCGCCCTGCCCGTCCCTCCATCAAGAGAGCTTGGGGTACACGTCCTTTGTTTTTCATCCCCGCCTCACTGTTAGACCTACCTGAACACTCTGAGGGCTATAAATCGGCGATGAAAGATATTCCTCTCACACCCATATCTAAGCTAGATCTAGAGTCCTGTCCAACATGCTAAACCACTCCCTATGTACTCCAAACCACCTAGGGTTTCCATTCCACCTACAAAAAACCACCTCAAGCCAGTCCCTCCCTACCTCATGACCATTCCCCCCCACTTCCCTCGTTCAACACCCAAAACCTCTGCTCAGCCCACCCGGCCCTACCCATCTCCAAAAACCCCTCAACCTCCTGCCCCCTCGTTCTAACCCCCAAAAGCCACCCTCTCTCCAATCCTACTCCCCGCCTTCCCTTCCTCTTTTCTCTAACCTGATGCACAGGGGTCTCTGTTCGCAGCCAATGGCAGTCTAGTTAGTGGGAGAGGGACCCGGACTGGGGCCTGTCATGAAGCCATGTCCATTTCCCTTAGTGATTAAACACAAAGAATACATTACAGAAAGAAATTGGAGTTATTAAGTCTAAATCTGGAAAATCTATTCTTGTCCGTGTAAGAATCAGCCGACCACAACCGCTGATACTGAAACTTTGAAAACCTTGCTACGCTTAATGTCAGATCTCATTGTAACAAGGTCTTTTTGAATCAATAATTTTATTTGTTCTCATAAATCTTGATCTTATGTTCATGGCTGGAAAACTTGGCTTGACAAATTCAGGAAATGCATTTTTATTAGAAGCATCACCTCAAATTTACAAGTTGAATCTGAAAATACGGGAAAACAAAAAAGGAGGAGGCTTGAGTGCCTTTTTCAGAGACCACTTTGTCTCCCTTAGAATGTCCCTTGGGAAGTTTCAGTCTTTTGATATGTGTCTTTTATAAATACACAAAACAATCTCCTCCAATTACTTTTTCGATGTCTATACAAGCCACCGCAGTCATGTCACAGTTTTATTGATAATTTTACCCGAGTTGCTTTCAGTTGTATGCACAGATTTTGATAGTTTGGGTTATTTTATCAGGTGCATTTTTTATTCATGTGGATATTGTTGGATGACCGTATGCAACTGAGCTGAGTTCTGTACTTGAATCCTTTGATCTCATCAGCAGTAAGTGGCCCCACCACTGCAGAGGGCACACTCTAGATCTGTTAGTTACTAAGGGGGTGAATATTTCAACTGTAACGTGGTTCATCGATGTTGCTCTTTTGGATCATTTCTCGTGTTTTTTTTGGACATGGTGTTTCACTAACAACCACCGTGGACTCTGCAACTGTTCGAAGATGACACAATAAATGAAAATACGAGTGAACTATTTATGGGAAAGGATAAACTTTGAGAAAGCATCGTTATTCTACTGTAGATGAACTGTTTAACTCTGTCACCTCTAGGTGTTTTGAATGTTCTGATACGTTGCCGTGAAGGTTAAAATAGTAAAATAAGCAGAAGGCGCCGTGGGCTAAAGCAGATCCGGTCAGGGCACAAAGAGAGTGCGGGGGGGGCCGAGGGAAGTGGCGCAAGTCAACCTCCAGGTTGATTACGAGATCTTCAAAGATAGTTGTGCGAGTTTAACCGGGTGCTACGTGTCGAGAGAAGGTATTTTTATTAAATGATTGATGGCTGCCAGCAACTCTGCGTGTTCTGTTTTCAAAACAGTTAATAGATTAACAAACCCCTGTTCAATGCCATTAGAGCTTACTTCCAAACGTAAAATGCAATGTGTTTGCTAATTTTTTCATTGACAAGGTTCTCGGCATCAAAAACGCCATGGTCTCCATCACAGATAACCATCCAAAAGCCAGAAAGGCTCTCTGAGCTAACTCACTTTGCACCGGTAATGATAAACAAAATGTCAAGAGATATCTCCAGTTGAGCTCCTCCACATGCAGCTGGATGTACTACCTCACTAGATTCTGAAGTCTGGTTCTGAAGGCAGTCTGTTACCTTCACTCACACCAGATAGTAACCAAGTCCCTTCTTTCTGGAATATTCCCAAAGGCCTGAAAAACTGCAGTCATCAGGCCCTGCTAAAAAAGAGCAGTCTCGATGCTACGGTACGTAACAAATATCGTCCCATCTCAAATCTGCCATGTATGGGGAAGTCCTTGAAAAAGTTGTCTACTACAGTTTACTAGATTTCTTATAATCAACAATCATTTGATATGATTTCATTCGGCTTTAGACCCCACCCAGCACTGAGACTGCTTCGTCAAGGTTTAAACGATATCCGGCTGAACACTGACGCAGGCAAAGTTCATCTTATTCTTGTTTTATCTAGTTGCGGCCTTTGGACACCGTCGACATGAGATCCTCTTAAGAGATTAGAGGACTGGGTTGGAGTCGCTGGCACCGCCCTAAGTTGGTTTAGGTCTTACCTTGAGGACAGGAAGTACTTTGTGGAGATTGGAAACTGTGTCCAGATCATATGGCCCTGACCTGTGGAAGGTTCCACCAGGGGTCCGATCCTGGGATCTTCTGTTCAATCTCACATGCTGCCGTTAGGTCAGTTATACGCGAACAAAGTTCTATCCATAACTATGCAGACGACACTCAGATTTATGTCTCACAGACTGAAGGAGAGAACATGGACCAGTGGACTCACTCCTTCACTGTTATCCACAGATCAGTGAGTGGATGCAAAACAACTTCCTTCAGCTAAACGCAGACAAAAATGAAATGATGTCTTGGTCCCCAGAATCAAGAGAGAGCGTCATCTGTCACTACAGTCGCTCTCCATAAAACCTTCAAAACAAGGTCAGAATTCTCAGGCGGTAATATGGAATCGACTTATATTTTAAATAGCACATCAATCAGTAACATCACAGCAGCTTTTACCATCTAAAAAACTTGCCAGGATCCAGAAAACATTCGTGTACTAAAGCAGACTTGGAGATTCCTTATCATGCAGTTTGTCTCCGTAGGTTGAACTACTGCAAGGCCTGCTCACAGGTCTGTCCAAACGGCTGCTAAACCTAGCGCAGTACATTCATAATGCTGACAGCTCGAGTCTGACTAGAACCAGGAAGAAATTCCAACCTTATTAGTCGGTACTCAGGTCTCTGCACTGGTTCCTGTGGCTCAAGAGAATAGACTTTATAAACAGCTCTGCTTGTTGTACAAGTCTCTCCTATGGCCTCGCACAAAATATATTAGTGACATGTTAGTTCCCATATGAAACCAGCCCGGACTTGAGGAGCACAGGGACTGGACTCCTGTTAGTGCCCAGAGTCTGAACTAAACATTGGGAGGCGGCTTTTTCAGGATTCATGCTGCTAAAATCTGGAACAGTCTTACTGGAGATGTGAGACAGGCCTCCTCTCAGACAATGTTTAAAACCAGGTTAAAGGGGACTGTTCTGTTTTAGCTGTGCATAAAATGAGGGATTTTTTTATTTGTATTTTCTTTTTATTGTTTCTGTGATTATTTTAGGTTTTAATGCTTCTTGTTTTGTTCAGCACTTTGAATTGCCTTGTGTATGATTGTGCTATATAAATCAAAACTTGCTTTGCTTGCCCTTGCCTTTCCTTGTCCTAATGTATTTTGGTGCAAGGACATGGATGCGACTTGTACACAAGCCAGAGTGTTTTTAAAATCTATTCTCTGAGCCACAGGACGCCAGTGCAGAGACCTGAGGGACCGGACTAATATGGTCATTACTTTGGTTCTGTCAGGCTCTAAGCTGCTGCATTTGGATGTACTGCAGTGCTTTACAGGTCTGTTTGGGACAGACCTGTAAGCAGGCCATTGCAGTAGTCTAGACTGCTGGAGACAAAAATGCTAAGGACAAGAATCTCCAGTCTGCTTTAGGACACTATATTTCTAACTTGGCAATGTTGATGGTAAAAAAAGCTGTTGATGTTATTGATTTTATGTGGCTATTGAAATTTAGGTCTGAGTCCAGTATTACCCCCAAATTTCTGACCTTGTATGAAGGAAGTAGGGAGGAGAGACTGAAGTTGGACAAATGACGCCCTCTCTTTTTTCGGGGGTACCAAAGACAATGATTTCGTGTCTTGTCTGCATTAGCTGAATAGGAAAATTATTTTGCTCCAGTCCTGATTCTGTTGGATACAGTGAAGGAGCAAATCAGTGGTCCATGTTTCCTGCAGTCAGTGAGACATAGGATCTGAGTTGTTGTCGGCGTTTTTTTTTTTTTTTAAAATTGTGGTAGGGACACTTTGTTTCTTTGTATTAACTGACCTAACGGCAGCATGTAGAGATTAAATAGGAGTAGGGTCAGGATCGACCCTGTGGTTCTACCAGGTCAGGGCCACATGATCCGAGACGCAGTCTCCAATCTCCACAAGTACTTCTATCTACGGTAAGACTATACAGTCTAGGGCTGTGCAGTGATAAACCCAGTCCTCAGTCTTCTGCATGAGGATCTCATGGTGACAGTTGTGAACGCGGCACTAAGAATCTAAATGACCAAAACTGTGACTTTACCTGCATCGTGTGAAGTCGAATGACGTTGATACCTTCACTAGAGCGGTCTCAGTGCTGAGGTGAGGTCTAAACCCAGACTGGAAACCTATCAAGAAGAATTATTCATTGTTAAATATCTGTAAGTTGTTGGGAGGCACTTTTTCAAGAATTTTTCCAATGAATGGCAGATTCGATATGGGGCGATAATTTTGAAGTCCGCAGGTATCCAGACTGCTCATTTTTTTAGCGTGAGGTCTTATGGGACTGCTGTTTTTAGGGCCATAGGAAATGTTCCTGTCGCCGAGACATGTTACTATTGTGTCCTGTGAAGGTAACAAATGTCAGGACGGACTTCAGAAATTTAGAGGGCATATATCCAGGTACATGTGAGGAGCTCAGACTCATGATTATCTTTTTGACAGTGTCATATCCACAGGTGCAAAGGAGTTAGCTCAAAAAGCTTCTCTGGCTGTTGCATTGTTATACGTGCTGTGGAGGTGATAGTGTTTTTGGTTCTTGTACTTTGTCATCGAAAACTGTGCGACTCATTACACCTAGAATTTAGAGGAAAATTCTAGGGGCAAACTTTACAGGGGGGGTTTTTCGTTAATCCTACAACTGTTGAAAACTTAACACGAAAATTGTTCTGCAACTCCAATAATGTCAGGAAAATTACATTTCTCTTGTTTACGTGAACCCCGGTTAAATTCACCAACTCATCTTTAAAGATTTCTTAATGCCCTGGCATTTGACTTTCGCCACTTCCGTTCGGCCCTCCGGCACTATTGCTTCTGTGCCTGACGAGTCTGCCTTAGTCCATGGGGCCTTATTTCCTACTGGTAACTGTTTTAACCGTCAAAGGAGCAATGGCGTCCAGAACGTCAGAACACTGGTGGGTGAACAGAGTTATACTATTCTCAAACAGTAGAGCATGGTGTTTTTCAAAATTTAGCATTCCGATGAAACTGGTCACTTGTGTTTTCATGTATGTGTCTTCTTACGAACAATTGTAAATTCAGCTGGTGGTTTGCTAGCAATTCAATGTAAAAAATTACACAGAAAGGATCTGACAAAGAACATCAACTACATTAACATTTGATACTTTAACCCCCTTTGTAATTAGCAGGTCAGAGTGGCCCCTGCTGTGGGTGGGGCCACTTACGTGCTGAATGAAACAAGGTCTCCAATACAGAAGCCAGCTCTTTGCTTTCTCGTCATCAACAATATCAACAAGTACATTAAAATCACCTGTAATAACTAACTATCATAATCTTTGCACACGAATGAAAGTAGTTCCAGTAAAATGGTCAATAAAATCGCAAAGGACTGTGGTGGCCTGTACAGGACAATGAAAGAGTAGAAGTTGCTTTTGTTCCATTTTAAAAGAAATATACTCAAACGATGAAAATTTCCAAGGGGCATTCTCATGGAGACTAAGTGCTCTCTAAAAAACTGCAGCTCTGCCTCCCCCCTTTTGTTTTCTCGTATTCGGATTCAGAATTTAAAATTGGGTGGTGTTGCTTCTATTTTAGAACTGCATTCCTTATTGTGTCAGCATTACCCTGTATTTTGGTCCAGCCATGTTTCAGCCTTAAGCATAAAATTTTGGCTGAAACATGGCTGGACAAAATACAGGAATGCGGTGGACAAATGACAGGAAATGCAAGTTCTTAATAGAGCAACACCACCCCTATTTTTTTTAACTTCGATCCGAAATACGAGATAACAAAAGGGGGGGAGGCATAGACTGCAGTTTTTAGAGAGCACTTGTCTACCATAGAATGCCCCTTGGAAATTTTTCATCGTAATGAGTATATTTTATTTTAAAATGGAACAACAGCAATCTTCTACTCTTTTTCATTGTCTGTACAGGCCACCACAGTTCATGTTGCGATTTTATTGACATTTTATGAACTGACTTTCATTCGTGTGCACAGATTTTGATAGTTTAGTTATACAGTGTGATTTTAATGTACATGTTGATAATGTTGATGACGGAATGCAAAGGAGCTGCTTCTGTATTTGAGACCTTTGGTTTCATTCAGCACGTAAGTGGCCCACCCACAGCAGGGGGCACACTCTTGACTGCTTAATTACAAAGGGGGTTAATGTACTCAAATGTTAATGTTTTGATGTTGCTTTGTCAGATCCTTTCTGTGTATTTTTGACATGTGTTTTGCTAGCAAACACCAGCTGAATTTACAATTGTTCGAAGGAAATGAAGACACACATCATGAAAACACAAGTGAACTGTTCATGGGAATGCTTAAATTTTGAGAAACTCCTTGCTATTTTCTGTTGCTGAATTGTATAACTCTGTCACCACCGTGTTCTGATGTCTGGAAGCCATTGCTCCTTGTGACGGTTAAAACATGTTACTGTAGAAAAAAGGCCCATGGACTAAGGGCAGACTCGGTCCGGGCACAGAAGGCAGAGTGCCGGAGGGCCGAACGGAGAGTGGCGAAAGTCAATTTCCAGGGGCGATTATGAAATCTATAAGTATTGAGTTGCGTGAATTTAACCGGGTTCTACCGTTAGAACAAGTGTAACTGTATTTTTTCTGAACATTATTGGAGGTTGCTGTTGCTAGTAACAATTTTCGTGTTATTTTTCAACAGTTGGTAGATTAACGAACCCTCCCCTGTAAAGTTGCCCTTGAATTTTCCCTAATTTAGGTGTAATGGTCGACAGTTTTTCGATGACAAAGTCAAGAATCAAAACATTCACTCACAGGCAGTTCTACAAACTGCAACAGAGCGAAGCTTTTTGAGCTAACTCACTTTGCACCTGTGGATACTGAAACTGTCAAAAGATAATCATGAGTCTGAGCTCCTCCACATGTAGCTGGGAGATATTGCCCTCTAAATTTCTGAGTCCGTCCTGAGCAGTTTGTTACCTTCACTGACAACAAAGAGTAAAACATGTTCTCTGTGTCGGAAAACATTTCCTATGCCCTAAAAATCAGCAGTCATAGACCTTCCTAAAAAAGGCAGTCTGGATCTGCGGGACTTCAAAATTATCGCCCCATATCGTATCTGCCAGTCATGGAAAAATTCTGTGAAAAAGTGGCATTACCAACCTACTACTGAATTTTTAACAATGAATAATTCTTTGCGTTATGTTCCAGTCTGGGTTTAGACCTCACCACAGCACTGAGACCGGCTCTAGTGAAAGGTAAACAATACGACATTCGACTTCACACTGATGCAGGTAAAGTCACAGGTTTTGGTCATGTTAGATCTTAGTGCCGCGTTTCGGACACTGTCGACCATGAGATCATCATGCAGAGAAGGAGGATGGGTTGGTATCACTGGCCTGCCCTTAGACTGGTTGTAGGTCTTACCTGGAGGAGAGGAGTACTTTGTGAGATTGGAGGACTGCGTCTCGGATCATGTGGCCCTGACCTGTGGAGTACCACAGGGGTCGATCCTGGACCTCACCTATTTTAATCTATACTGCTGCGTTGGTCAGTTAATTACAAAGAAACAAAGTGTCTACACAATTACGCAGACGACAATACAGGATTATTGTCTCACTGGACTGCAGGAGAACATGGACCACTGGATTTGCTCCTTCACTGTATCCAAACGATCAGGTGATGGATGCAAATAATTTCCTTCAGCTAAATGCAGACAAAGACCGAAATCATTGTCTTTGGTCCCAGAAACAAAGAGAGGGCGTCATTTGTAACTTCCAAGTCTCTCTCCCAACTTCCTTCAGACAAGGTCAGATATTTGGGGGGCGGTAATATGGACTCAGACCTAATTTCAATAGCCACATATAAAATCAATAACATAAAACGCTTTTTACCCTTCTGAAGAACTTGCCATAAAGTTAGAAATCTAGTGTCTAAAGCAGATTGGGATTCTTGTCCATGGCTTTGTCTCCAGCAGGCGTAGACGACTGCACTGGCTGCTTACAGGTCTGTCCAACAGGACTGTAGCAGCTGCTAGTACATCCAAAATGAGCTGCTAGAGTCCTGACAGGAACAGGATGTATGACCATATTAGTCCGGTCCTCAGGTCTCTGCACTGGCTTCCTGTGGCTCAGAGATAGATTTAAAACAGCTCTGCTTGTGTACAAGTCTCATGGCCTTGGTGCACAAAATTACATAGGCAAGGCAAGGCAAGGCAAGGCAAGGCAAGTTTATTTATATAGCACAATTCCATTACACCAAGCAATTCAAAGTGTGAACAAGAACAAGAAAGCATAAAATCATAATTTATCACAGAACTTTAAAAAGAATGTACAAATTAAAATTCCCTCAGTTGTATGCACAGCTAAACAGAAACAGTCTTTTACCTGGTTTTAAACATTGTCAGAGAGGAGGCTTGTCTCACATCTCAGGAAGACTGTTCAGATTTAGCAGCATAGAATCTGAAAAGCAGCCTCCCATGTTTAGTTCTGCCTCTGGGCACTAACAGGAGTCAGTCTGGCTCCTCAGATCCGGGTGGTTCATATGGGACTAAAATGTCACTTAATATAAATTTGGTGCGGAGGCCATGGAAGAGACTCTGCTACACAAGCAGAGCTGTTTTAAAGTCTATTCTATTGAGCCACAGGAAGCCCAGTGCAGAGACCTGAGTGACCTGGACTAATGTGAGGTCGTACTTCCTGGTTCTAGTCAGGACTGAGCTGCTGCATTTTGAATGTACTGCAGCTGTTTTAAAGCCTGTTTGGGGGACAGACCTGTGTGCAGGCCACCATTGCAGTAGTCTAACCTACTGGAGACAAATGCATGGATAAGAATCTCCAAGTCCTGCTTTTAGACACTATGTTTTTTGTCCTGGCAATGTTTTTTAGATGGTAAAAAAGATGCTGATGTTATGTTTGAAGTGGCTATTTAAAATTGAAGTCTGAGTCCAGTATTTACCCTAGATTTCTGACCCTTAGTTTGAACGGTTTTAGGGTGTGAGGACTGAAGGTGACAGATGTAGCTCTGCTCTTTGTTTCTCGGGGACCAAAGAACAATCATTTCAGTTTTAGTCTGCGTTTAGTCTGAGGAAGTTGTTTTGCATCCACTCACTTGATATGTTGGATACAGTGAAGGAGTGAGGTCCCCTGGTCCATGTTCTCCTGCTGTCAGTGAGACATAGATCTGAGTGTCGTCTGCATAGTTCCTTGATAGAATCTTTGTTTCTGCGTTAATAACTGAACTAACGGCAGATGTAGAGATTGAACAGAAGAGGTCCCCGGAGGACCCCTGTGGGACTCACAGGTCAGGGCCATATGATCTGAGACACAGTTTCCAATCTCCACAAGAGTTCATTCCTGTCCTAAGGTAAGACCTAAAACCAACTTAGGGCGGTGCCAGAGCTCCAACCCAGTCCTCTAATCTCTGTAAGAGGTATCTCATGGTCGACGGTGTCAAAGGGCTGCACTTCGATCTAACAAGATTAGATTGAGACTTTGTTTGCGTGTCTGTGTTCAGCCGGATATCGTTTGTAACCTTGACGAGAGCAGTTCAGTGCTGTGGTGGGGGTTCTAAAGCGACTGAAAACTATCAAATGAGTTGTTGTTATAAGATATTAGTAAGCTGTAGGTAGACAACTTTTTCAAGGACTTTCGCCATAAATGGCAGTTTGAGATGGGGACGATAGTTGTTAAGTACGTAGCATCGCGACTGCTCCTTTTTTTTAGCAGGGGCTGATGTGACTGCAGTTTTCAGGGCCTTTGGAATATTCCAGATTGAAGGGACATGTTTACTATCTGTGTGAGTGAAGGTTACAGACTGCTCAGGAACAGACTTAGATATCTCAGTGGGTAGTAGTAGTACATCCAAGCTGCGATTTTGTGGAGGAGCTCAAACTGGAGATTATCTCTTGGACAGTTTTTATCATTTTCCAGGTGCAATAGTGAGTTAGCGCAGAGTGCCTTTATGGTGTTGGATGTTATCTGTGATTGGATGACAATGGCGTTTTTGATGCCATTGAACTTGTCATGAAAATTAAGCAAACTCATTGCATTTTCGTTTTGTAAGTAAGCTATAATGGCATTGAACAGGGGGGTTTGTTAATATATTAACTGATGATTTGTAAAACAAGAACACGCAGATGGTTGTGCAGCCTTCAATCTGTCAGAAAAATACCTTTCTCTGCCTTTTTTTTTTCATTACTAGTAGCACAGGTTAAACTCGCAAACTTATCTTTGAAGATCTCGGATTCAACTGGAGGTTGGACTTGCGCCACTTCCGCTCGGCCTCCGGCACTTTCTCTTTTGTGCCCTGACCGAGTTCTGCTTTAGCCCACGGCGCCTTCTGCTTATTTTTCACTTATTTTAACCTTCACAGGGGCAACGGTATCCAGAACATTCAAAACACTAGAGGTTGAACAGAGTTAAACAGTTAGATTACAGTAGATACGATGTCATCTCAAAGTTTATCATTCCCTAAATAGTTCACTCGTATTTTCATTTAGTGTGTCTTCTTCGTACAGTTGCAGAGTCCACTGGTGGTTTGAGTTAGTGAACACTGTCAAAAAAAACACAGAAATGTCGATAAGAGCAACATCGACCAGTTTACATTTGAAATATTTCACACCTTAGTAATAACAGGATCAAGAGTGTGCCTCTGCTGTGGGTGGGGCCCACTTACGTGCTGAGTGCGATCAAAGGATTCAAGTACAGAACTCTGCTCATTTGACATTTTCTGGACATCAACATTATCCACATTAATATTAAAATCACTGTACAACCAAACTATCAATCTGTGCATTCAACTGAAAGTCAACTCGGTAAAATTATCATTAAAACTGTGACATTGACTGCGAGTGTGGTTGTATAGGACACGAAAATAGTATTGGAGGAGATTGTTTTTGTTGTATTTTAAAAGACACATATTCAAAAGGACGAAAACTTCCAAGGGACATTTTATGGGAGACAATGTGGTTCTGAAAATGGCAGCTAAGCCTCCTCCTTTTAGTTTTCCGTATATCAGATTCAAACTTTGAAATTTGTGGTGTTGCTTCTAGTTAAAACTGCAATTTCCTGAAGTTTGGTCAATCCAAGTTTCAGGGCCGTTGAACATAAGATCAGGATATGAGAAAAAATAATTATTGATTAAACCGATTGTTACAAAGAGATTGACATTAGCGTAGCAGTTTCAAAGGGTTTCGTATCATCGGTTGTGGTCGGTGATTTCGTACAGGAACAAGAATTAGATTTTCCAGATTAGAAGCTTATTAACTCCAGATGTCTTTCTGTTAATGTATTCTTTGTGTGTATCACTAAGGAATGGGACAGGTGGCTCATGACAGTGGCCAGCCGGGTCTCTCCTCTAACTAGACTGCCAGTGGCTGCGAGAGCAGAGCCCCTGTGCATCCTAGTGTTTTAGTGGAAAAAGAGGGGAAGGGAAGAAGGCGGGAGGAGGATGGAGAGGTGGTGGCTTTTGGGGTGTGACGAGGGGGCAGGGACGGTGGAGGGTTTGTGGTGATGGGTTAGGGCCCGGGGTGGGCTCGAGGCAGAGGTTTTGGGCGGTTGACCGAGGGGGAAGGTGGGGTGGATGGTCATGAGTAGGGGGGGACTGGCAGAGGGGGTTTTTGTAGCGTGAATTGGAATCCTAGGTGGTTTTGGAAGGTACTATGGGGAGTGGTTTTAGATGTTGGACAGGGACTCTAGATCTAGCTAATATGGAGTTGTGGAGAGGAATAGTCTTCATCGCGATTGTATTAGCCTGCAGAGTGTTTCAGGTAGGTCTAACAGTGAAGGCGGGGATGAAAAACAACGGACGTGTCCCCATTCTCTCTATTGATGGAGTGGACGTGGCTGGGGGGACCAAGACAGTCCATGGGAGGGTGGCGAGGGAAGTCTTTGATGCGGGGCAGGTGGTTGAGGAAACCCCAGCACATGCCTGTCGGTGGTTTTAAATTAAAACCTGGGGTGTGGATGGGGGGCGTCAGAGGCGCTGTAGAAGAAGAATGGGGGCTGCTTTGGGGCAGGCTGGGGATGAAGATGTTGTGGTGGTGGTGGTCGTGCTTGCTGGTTATGTACTGGTGATGATGCGCTGCTATAGATGACAGTGGAGGTGGTAGAGATCCTTTTGAGGCGTGATGGTGTTGAGATCCTTCGAAGTGGGTGGTGGTGTTGAGTCTTCCGAGGTGGTGGTGGTGTTGAGATCTTCGAGGTGGGGGTGGTGTTGAGATCCTTGAGGTGGTTGGTGGTGTTGAGATCCTTCGATGTGGTGGAAGGGTGGTTGAGATCCTTCGAGGTGGTGGAGGTGCTTTGAGACTATTTAGGCGGCTTCCTCCCTTTCGTGGGCTGCACGCGTATGCGCAGGCTGAGGGTCTAAGGGCAAAGTAAGGTTTATCCATCAACACTTTTACTCCGTAGTGTTCAGATGTGGCCCTTTCCTTCAAAAGCTCTTGCCTATTCCAGAACCAGATTTAAAATTCTCAATGAAGGCAAGTCCTCTGCGTGAAACATTCGTTTTGATAGTAGGAAGTATTTAGCTTGATACAGACGATGAATTCATTTTGCTTCCCGTCCACTTTTGTGGGTAGTGGGGCCACTGATAACGATAGTGGCGTCCATTTTGCAAGGTCGTCCAATAAGAGAGAGTAATCCCGTGTCTATTTTCACTTCGTGTTGTCATAGACGTCTTACTGCCCCCACGTGGATCAACTATTCTTTTTACCGCTGGCCGGTCTCAGACTGAAGCCTCGGAGCCAGCCGCTCTTATCTCATCCACTTTGGCAGAGGTGTACTGAGTGAACCTTGAGATTAAGCTGTTTACGTGTCTTATCGCCGGATACGCCGATAAGAGCGGACTCAGTGCATTTGACCTTTGACTGTAGACTGAGAATGGGACTGGAGACTACCCTGCTGATTCATCTCCAAAGTGGGGGAAAAAGCGGTTTCTTGTAATTAAGATTTTTGCGTGTGGCATTTTGACACTCTTGTTGTTCATTAGCTTTGCTTTGTTTGGGCTTGGCACCATTATGTGTTTCCAACAATTGTCTCTGTTGATTTTGGAAATGAAATTAGCGTCTCATAACTTTACGTTGTGTCCCATTTGGTCCATTTCCCTTCCACTGGTATGGTGTGATTCAGCCCCAATTCTGATTCAAGCACAAACTTCGGGTCTTGAAGAAGTTTTTGCTCACTGTATGAGTGAAAAAAAGCCGTCGCAAAGTTTTGGTTCTGTTTTCCCGTCCTCCTGACATGCTGTTAAGTTAGTGTAATTCCACTAAGTCTTGTGTTGAAGTTTGTAAAAAGGAGTAATTCGTGTTTTGTGGAAATAAAAATGTTAAGCAAAAATGATTACAGGAGATAAAAAAAGCTGCAAGGGGGTGATGGAGCAGCAAGAGAATGCGACTGCTATGTCCAGAGGTCGTCACACACACCGTCAGTGACATGTTGGTGTCATATGAACCGGTCGGACTCTGAGGCGCACAGGGACTGGCCTCCTGCTGGTGCCAAGAGTGCGAACCAAAATGGGAGGCCAGCGTTTCGATCCATGCTGCTTAAGATCTGGGAACAATCTCTGAAAATGTGGGGATGGCGTTCTACTCTGTCAATGTTCAAATCCAGGTTAAAAGACTGTTCTGTTTGCCTTGTGGCATTACAATGAAGGATTTTTATCGCATTTCTAATGCACTGCTGTCATTTTTTATTTATTATTTAATTTTTGTGTAATTTTGAAAGTTTTAATGGTTTTATTCTTTTGAGTGATTTTAATGTTTTAATTGTGTTTTATCTTTTGTGGTGATTTAATGTTTTAATTGTGTTTTAATCTTTTTGTGTGATTTGAATGTGTTTAATTGTGATTATGGTGTTTGTTTTTATGTGATGATTTGTGATGTGGACTGTGAAGCGCTTTGTGTTGCCCTGTGTTATGAAAGGCGCTATACAAATAACTTTGAGTGATTGAGAGTACTAGTAAACGACCACAGATAAAAAACAGTATTACACAATGGATAAATCCGAAAATATTCTTGGTTGTTTATTACTTCATGGGTTTATTCATCAGTAAACTTGATATAATACATTACCCAAATTTATTATCTTATTGCATGGCATGTTTTGTAGGTGATAAAGTTATTGGCTCTAATTCATTGTTTGCAACTTATTTTGCACAGCACAGGGATTACTAGCAAACAACACATCAGTAGAGTAAAACTAACCGGTTCACCACGTCTAAACGTGTATCAAGTTTCTTAGTTGTGGAACAAAAATCCAATGGTGAATTCGGCTTCAGGAAGCACAACTTAAAGTTCAAAAAGATAAGATAAGATAAGATTGCTTTATTTATCTCACAGAGGAGAAATTTACAAAAAAGCCAACAAGCCAGTTATTTCCCTGAGTGGTAACGTGTCTTGACAAATTCCTGCGGCTTAAAACCCAAACAGTTAAAGAATTCTTAGGCTCATCGCTGGCAAAGCAATTAGCCAACCGGCCGAGGCTCCTTATTTCAAGGTGCACAGCGTTTACACCGAACAACGGAAAATAATGTTGATCTAGCACCGACAGTAGGTGGGCAGTTGAAACGCTCAGGCACGACATACGCAACCCCCAGCGGGTGATCCACTTCCCAAAAACATCCTCCTCGGGCCGCGGCAAAGACGTGAAAGGAATGCACGACTATAATTGTGAATTTAACAGTAGTGCGGAATAGGACACTGATAAACTACAGGCTTTGATGGTTTTGTTTGGAACGGAATACGTTGCTCGATGCAGACGAAGCTAGTAAGTTGTTAAAGTAGCAGGAAGTTGTCAGACACGTTT
The DNA here is from genome assembly GCA_964034765.1 of Knipowitschia caucasica. Taxonomy (NCBI): domain Eukaryota; kingdom Metazoa; phylum Chordata; class Actinopteri; order Gobiiformes; family Gobiidae; genus Knipowitschia; species Knipowitschia caucasica. The sequence goes on along the minus strand of OZ035827.1, from coordinate 35,954,206 downwards.
CCACAGGGATAACTGGCAATCAATCAATCAATCTTTCTTTTTGCATCCTTTATAACGTTGATGTCTTCCTGAAGCAGAAAATTTCACCATTGGTTTTTTGTTCCATAATAAGAAACTATGTACAGGGTTTTGACCGTGGTGAGCCGGTTAGTTTTACCTATTACTGATGTGTTGTTGCAGTGTAATACTGTGCGTGCAAAAGTAGTTGCAACAAGGAATGCGCACCTTACAGAAACTTGCATGCATAAGATAATAAATGTGGGTAATGTTTATATTCAAGTTTACTGATGAATATAAACCATGAAGTTATTAAACAACCAAGATTATATTCGTTATCATTTGTGTAATACTGTTTTTATCTGTGGTCTTTTATAGTATCAATCAATCAATCATAGTTTATTTGTAGGCGCCTTTCTATACACAGGGCAACACAAGCGCTTCACTGTCCACATCACAAAATCATCACATAAACAAAACACCAGAATCACAATTAAAACATTAAAATCACACAAAGATTAAAACACAATTAAAACATTAAAATCAAAATCACACAAAAGACATTATAAAAAACCATTTAAAACTTTCAAAAATTACACAAGAAATTAAAAATAAATAAATAAATAATATGACAGCAGGGCATTAAAATGCAGATAAAAAATCTTCAGGTTGTATGCACAGGCATTACAGAACAGTCTTTAACCTGGATTTGAAACATTGACAGAGTAGACGCCTCCCTCACCATTTTCAGGGTGATTGTTCCAGATTCTTAGCTGCATGGATCTGAAATCGCTGCCCTCCCCTTGTTTGTGTTCTCACTCTTGGCAACCAGCAGTGACGGCCCACCGTCCCTGTGCTACTCATGAGTCCGGGCTGGTCATATGACACCAACATGTCACTGACGGTGTGTGTGCGACCTCTTGACAGAGCAGTCGCATTCTTTGCTGCTCTCCCTCTCCTTGCTGCTTTTTATCTCCTTTAATCATTTTTGCTTACATTTTTATTCCACAAACATCGGATTACTCCTTTTTAAAAACTTCAACCCAAGTGGTGGAATTTACCTACTTACAGCTTGTCAGGAATAGGACGGGAAAACTGAACAATACTTTGCGACGGCTGTTTTTCACTCAAACAGGAGCTTAAACTTCTTCAAGACCGATGTTGGGCTGGATCAGAATTGGGGGCTGAACACAACAATACCAGTGAAGGTAATTGGACCAAATGGTCAAACGTAGTTATGATGACGCTATTTCAATTCCCACAAATCAACAGAGACAATTGTTGGAACACATATGGGCCAAGCCAAACAAGGCAAAAGCTAATGATAACAAGAGTGTCATAATGCCACAGCAAAAATCTTTAATTACAAGAAACCGCTTTCCCACTTTTGGAAGATGGAATCAGCAGTAGTATCTCAGTCCCAGTCTCAGTCTCAGTCAAGGTCAAATGCAGCTGAGTCTGCTCTTTATCGGCGATTCGTGCGATAAGACACGTAACATGCGTAATCTCTAGGTTCCACTCAGTACACTTGCCAAAGTGATGAGATAAGGCGGCTGGCTCGAGGCTTCTGTCTGAGACGGCGGGGTTTAAAAATAGATTGTTGTTCCTCGTGGGGGCGTAGACGTCTTGACAAACAAGTGAAAAGTTGAAACGGGATTACTCTATCTTATTGGACGACCTTGCTAAAATGGACGCAACTTTCGTTATCAGTGGCCCACTTCCAAATGTGGACGGGAAGCAAATGAAATTCAGTCGTCTGTCTCAGCTAAATACATTTCCTACTCAACGAATGTTCACGCAGAGGACATGCCTTCATTGAGAATTTTATCTGTTCTGGAAATAGGCATGAGCTTTTTTGAAGGGAAAGGGCCACATCTAACACTTACGGAGTAAAAGTGTTGATGATAACCTTTCTGAGCCTGAGACCTCAGCCTGGCAAGGGTGGGGGGGGGGAGAGGTGCAGCCATCGAAAGGGAGGAAAGCGATCTAAAAGTCTCAGCACTCTCCACTGAAGGGATCTCAACACCTCACCCATGAAGGATCTCAACACCACCACCCCTCAAGGATCTCAACACCACCACCACCTCGAAGGATCTCAACACCACCACCACTCGATAGGATCTCAACACCACCACCACCTCGAAGGATTAACACATCACCACTCAAAGGATCTCAGACACATCCACTGTCAATCAGAAGAGCTGAATCATCACCAGTAGCAGAACCAGCAGCACGCCACCACCACCACCATACATCTTCATCCCCAGCTTGCTCCAAAGCAGCCACGCCTTCTTCTTCTACAGCGCCTCTGAAGCCCCCATCTCTACCCAGGTTACAGCAGACAGGCTGTGCTGGGGTTTCATACAACCCCTTTCTCCCCTCCATCAAAGGACTTCCCTCGCCACCTCCCATGGTCCTGTCTTGGGTCCCCCTGCCACGTCCACTCCATCAAGAGAGAATGGGTACGTCCTTTGTTTTTCATCCCGCCTTCAACTGTTAGACCTACCTGAAACACTCTGCAGGGCTAATAAAATCGGCGATGAAGACTCTTCTCTTCACAACCCATATTTAGCTAGATCTAGTGTCCTGTCAACATGCTTAATCACTCCAAATATGTACTCCAAAACACCTAGGGGGGGGGCTACCAATGTTCACCTTCAAAAACCACCCAGCCAGTCCTCCCCTAACCTCAGGACCTTGCCACCCCCACTTCCCCCTCGTTAACACCCTAAACCTCTTGCCTCAGCCCCACCGGCCCTAACACATCAACCAAAAACCCCTCTCCTCCCTGCCCCCCTCGTTCATCACCAAAAGCCACCCACCTCTCCTTCCTCTCCCCGCCTCCCTTCCCCTCTTTTCTCTAAAACACTAGGTTGCACAGGGTCTTGCTTCGCAGCACTGGCAGTTAGTTAGAGTGAGACCCGGCTGGGGCCCATGTCAAGGAAGCACCGTCCATTCTCCTTAGTGATAATCACAAAAGAATACATTCAGAAGACATCTGGGTTATATAAGTCTTATCTGGGAAAATCTAATTCTGTCGTGTAAGAATCAGTCCGACCACAAACCGCTCGTTTATGAAACTTTGAACTTGCTACGCTTACTGTCAGATCTCTTTGTAACAAGTCTTTTTTTAATCAATTATTGTATTTGTTTCATAATCTTGATCTTGATGTTTCATGGTGAAACTTGGCTTGACCAAAATTCAGGGAAATGCAGCTTTTAATAGAAGCATCACCACCAATTTCAAGTTTGAATCGAAAATACGGGAAAAACAAAAAAGGAGAGGCGCTTAGCTGCCTTTGTCAGAGACCAACTTTGTTCCCATGAATGTCCCTTGGGAAGTTTTCGTCTTTTGAATTGTGTCTTTTAAAATACAACAAAAACAATTCTCTCCAATACTTTTCGTTGTCCTATACTACGCCACCGCAGGCATGTCACCAGATTTTATTTGATAATTTTACGAGTTGCTTTCAGTTGTATGCACAGTTTTGATAGTTTGGTTATTAAGGTGATTTTAATATTCTGTGGTAATGTTGTGGACAGATATGAAATGAGCTGAGTTCTGTACTTGAATCCGTTGATCTCACCCCGCACGTAAGTGGCCCCACCCACAGCAGAGGGCACACTCTAGATCTGTTAGTTACTAAGGGGGTGAATATTTTCAAATGTAAACGTGGTCGTGTTGCTCGTTTCGGATCATTTCTGTGTTTTTTTTTTGACAAGTGTTTCACTAACAAACCACCAGTGGACTCTGCAATGTACGAAGAAGACACATAAATGAAAATACGAAGTGAACTATTTATGGGGGAATGATAAACTTTGAGAATGCATCGTATTCTACTGTAGATGAACTGTTTAACTCTGTCACCATCTAGTGTTTTGAATGTTCTGGGATACCGTTGCCCCTGTGAAGGTTAAAATAGTGAAAAATAAGCAGAAGGCGCCGTGGCTTAAAGCAGAACTCGGTCAGGGCACAAAAGAGGAAAGTGCCGGGGGGCCGAGCGGAAGTGGCGCAAGTCCAACCGTCCAGGATGATTACGAGATCTTCAAAGATAAGTTGTGCGAGTTTAAACGGGTTGCTACGTAGTACGAGAGAAAGGTATTTTTCTGAATGATTGACGGTCATGCAGCAACAATCTGCGTGTTCTGTTTTCAACAGTTAATAGATTAACAAACCCCCCTGTTCAAAATGCCATTTCGAGCTTACTTCCAAAGTAAATGCAATGGAGTTTGCTAATTTTTTCAATGACAAAAGGTTCAAGGGCATCAAAAACGCCATTGTCTCCATCACACAGATAACCATCCAACAGCCAGAAAGGCTCTCTGAGCTAACTCACTTTGCACTGTAAATGATAAAACTGTCTCAAGAGATAAATCTCCCAGTTTGAGCTCCTCCACAATGCAGCTTGGATGTACTACCCACTAGATTTCTGAAGTCTGTTCTGAGCAGTCTGTTACCTTCACTCACAACAGATAGTAAACATGTCCCTTCATTCTGGAATATTCCCAAAGGCCTGAAAACTGCAGTCATCAGGCCCTGCTAAAAAGAGCAGTCTCGATGCTACGGTACTTAACAAACTATCGGTCCCATCTCAAATCTGCCATTTATGGGGAAAGTCCTTGAAAAAAGTTGTCTACTACAGCTTACTAGATTTCTTTATAATCAACAACTCATTTGATATGTTTCAGTCCGGCTTTAGACCCACCACAGCACTGAGACTGCTCTCGTCAAGGTTACAAACGATATCCGGCTGAACACTGACGCAGGCAAAGTCTCAATCTTAATCTTGTTAGATCTAAGTGCTGCTTTGACACCGTCGACCATGAGATCCTCTTACAGAGATTAGAGGACTGGGTTGGAGTCGCTGGCAGCACGCCCTAAGTTGGTTTAGGTCTTACCTTGAGGACAGGAAGTACTTTGTGGAGATTGGAAACTGTGTCTCAGATCATATGGCCCTGACCTGTGGAGTCCCACAGGGGTCGATCTGGGACCTCTTCTGTTCAATCTCTACATGCTGCCGTTAGGTCAGTTAATACGCAGAAACAAAGTTTCCTATCATAACTATGCAGACGACACTCAGATCTATGTCTCACTGACTGCAGGAGAACATGGACCAGTGGACTCACTCCTTCACTGTATCCAACAGATCAGTGAGTGGATGCAAAACAACTTCCTTCAGCTAAACGCAGACAAAACTGAAATGATTGTCTTTGGTCCCCAGAAACAAAGAGAGAGCGTCATCTGTCACCTACAGTCTCTCTCCCTAAAACCTTCAAACAAGGTCAGAAATCTAGGGGTAATACTGGACTCAGACTTAAATTTTAATAGCCACATCAATATCAGCAGTAACATCAGCAGCTTTTTTACCATCTAAAAAAACATTGCCAGGATCAAAAACATAGTGTCTAAAGCAGACTTGGAGATTCTTATCCATGCATTTGTCTCCAGTAGGTTAGACTACTGCAATGGCCTGCTCACAGGTCTGTCCAAACAGGCTGTAAAACAGCTGCAGTACATTCAAAATGCAGCAGCTCGAGTCCTGACTAGAACCAGGAAGTACGACCATATTAGTCCGGTCCTCAGGTCTCTGCACTGGCTTCCTGTGGCTCAGAGAATAGACTTTAAAACAGCTCTGCTTGTGTACAAGTCTCTCCATGGCCTCGCACCAAAATATATTAGTGACATGTTAGTCCCATATGAACCAGCCCGGACTCTGAGGAGCACAGGGACTGGACTCCTGTTAGTGCCCAGAGTCAGAACTAAACATGGGGAGGCTGCTTTTCAGATTCATGCTGCTAAAATCTGGAACAGTCTTCTGGAGATGTGAGACAGGCCTCCTCTCTGACAATGTTTAAAACCAGGTTAAAGACAGTTCTGTTTAGCTGTGCATACAACTGAGGGATTTTATATTTGTATCTTTCTTTTTAATGTTCTGTGATTATTTATGATTTTAATGCTTTCTTGTTTTGTTCAGCACTTTGAATTGCCTTGTGTATGAATTGTGCTATATAAATAAACTTGCCTTGCCTTGCCTTTGCCTTGCTTGCTGGTGTCAAATGCATGGACAAGGAATCTCCAAGTCTGCTTTAGACACTATATTTCTAACCTTGGCAATGTTACTTCAGATGGTAAAAAGCTGTTGATGTTATTGGATTTTTGTGGCCTATTGTAATTTAGGTTGAGTCCAGTATTACCCCAAATTTCTGACCTTGTCTGAAGGATGTAGGGAGAGAGACTGAAGTTGACAATTTGGACGGCCCTCTCTTTTGTTTCTGGGACCAAAGACAATGATTTTATTTCTTCTCGGTCTTGTCTGCATTTAGCTGAAGGAAATTATTTTGCATCCAGTAACTGATCTGTTGGATACAGTGAAGGAGGCAATCCAGTGGTCCATGTTCTCCTGCAGTCAGTGAGACATAGATCTTGCGTGTCGTCGGCGTAATTGTGGTTAGGGGACACTTTGTTTTTTTTTCTTTCTTTGTATTAACGACCAACGGCAGCGTGTAGAGATTAAAGAGGAGAGGTCCCAGGATCGGACCCCTGTGGTTTCTCCACAAGCGTCAGGGCCCACATGATCCGAGACGCAGTCTCCATATCCAAAAAGTACTTCCTATCTCCAGGTAAGACTAAAAACAGTCTAGGGCTGTGCCAGTGATACCAACCCAGTCCTACAGTTCTGCATGAGGATCTCCATGGTTCGACAGTGTCGAACGCGGGCACTAAGATCTGCACATGACCAAACTGTGGACTTTACCTGCCTTCAGTGTGAAGTCGAATGCGTTTGTTTAACTTCACTAGAGGCGGTCTCAGTGCTTGTGTGGTGTGGTCGAAACCCAGACTGGAACATATCAAAAGAATTAGTCATGTTAAAAACTTCAGTAGTGTTGGGGCACTTTTCAAGAATTTTTCAATTGATGGCAGATTCGATATGGGGCGCGATAATTTTGTTTTGAACGTACTGCAACTGTTTTACAGCTGGTTTGGAGAGATCAGTGAGCAGGCCGTTACAGTAGTCTAACCTACTGCAGAAAAATCCATCAATACAAATTTCTAATTCTGCTTTAGAGATACTGCCTTTATTTATGTGATTTATCAACTCTCTGCAGATGTTATGGGAGTTTGAATAGTAAATGCAAACAACAGACTATTTACAACAAAGAGTGTAGTTATTGTAATTCAGAAAAAGACTGAAATGAGTCTTCAGCAAATTGTAAATGACCAACAAGTCCAGCCTGACCTCGAGTTGGATTCATAACATGTGATTGCATAAACAGGACAAAGGCAAATGACTGGAGCTGCATGAGTTTACCAAGAATCCCAACCTTCTAAATACTACTCACTCAAAAGCAAAGTATTTGTCACTTGAACTCATTTGTCCCCTCAGAAGAAGTATTATTATATAAGAATGTGTCACCGCCCTCTGTTGGGTAGATGTTACACTGCACTTCAACACAAACAGTGATTTCAATCTGAAGAGACCAAAGACACAATTAATACATTAAAAATGATTTATTTGTTTGGCGCATTGACCCCGGCAGTGACACTTGCAGCCAGAGCCAGAGCAGGAGCCAGAGGGGGTGCTGGGGAGGTGGTGGGTGTTTAAGAGCCTCAGGAAGCGTTGCTTGTCAGGAAGTGGCTGCCTTTTAAACTGCCCGCTTTGCTGTGAGAGGGTTGGCAGGAGGCTGGCCGTGCTGTGTGATTGGCAGGCACTCGGTCTTTCAGTCTGAACATCCGCATAAGCTTCATATTTGTTTGGTTTTTAATGTGACTACATATGGATTCCCGCAGTGCGGTCTTCTGTTGAACTTTCTCCATCCCTCGGTCACTTGTCCTGGGCTCGTCTGGAGTCATCCATCTACACACTTTCTTCAACTTTACCCTGGGCCAGGTCACGGAGGCAGCAGTCTGAGCAGAGAGACTTCCCTCTTCACCTGCTGCAGCTGGAACAGGTGATCCCAGGCCAGCTCCTCACTCCCTCTTCATCACAACAGTCCCATAGAGCGACAGCATCACTGCAGACGCTGCTCCTTCCCTCACACTGACCAAGACCTGAGATACTGGAACTCCTCCCCTCACAGAGGAGCCTCTACACCACCTGGAGAGGGCAAGGCCTCTTTCTTCAGTCCACACACCGTCCCCAAACAAGCGCTCTGATCTGCAGATTTGTTTTCCTGCACAGACACAAAAAGACAGGACAATTACACTGTTGGAATCTTGTTGAAAATCCCCATGAAGATTTGCTGCTGTTCTTAGCTCTCACCTGTGTTGTAACTTCTACTTCTGTTGGCTCTCAGCAGACATGGCTCTGATCTTATCTCCTCTGGTGTACTGCTGGGTTGTGGTCAGGTGCAGGGGGTGTCGCTCTCCTTGGTGCTGAAGCTTTCTTTGTGTCCAGGTGAATGAACACAAGCTTATTTCGTGGTTTAGCAGTGTCTTTACATGACCACTGTGTAGATTTGGACCATCCAACAGCTCTAAATTTGCTGATGGATGGTCCAAATAGCCCTCAAGATCATGGGGCTGCCTGTACATCTTTGTGAGAGGCTGCTCTTGCTCCGTGTCTGTGGCTCTGGTATGAGATCCAATGACATCACAGGTTACCAAGAGGCACTGAAGTCCATTTTACAGGTCCAAAGACACTAGCACTGGCTTTTGCATCTTTAGATCGCAATCTAGCAATCCGACAAAACAATGTGCAGTTCTACAACAGAAATAAAAACAAAATATTAGAAATATTGTAGCCATCCTTGTTTCATCCCTGAAACCTGCACCTTTTCCTTTCAGAATACACAGACTTTTTACACACAGCTTTCTTCTATCTCTGTTTTCTGCTCAGGGATTTACATATTCAAGACAATCACTACTACTACTACTACTACTACTCTAACTGCCAAGCTTTACACCAGTTACTACCGATGAACATTGGTTAAAACTGCACCTTTCTCTGCCTCTCTGGACCTCACACACAGCTCACCGTTGGTCCGAGGCCTTCAGAAGGTCTTCTCACGTGGGATGAGTCTGGTCTCTGTGTGGGGCAGGATTCGTTCCTCTTTTCCTCTGATGTGGACAGCAGCATCCACAGGTCCCTCTCACAAGAATAGATCCTACATTTGGACAAATACAAGTTTATTCTAATGTACAGACACAAAGTGAACAGCTGTTTTCTCAGATATTGACTTACACATGTGGATCTGTGTTCTGTGGACTACATGTGGCTGGAGCTGAAAGTTGTAGATTAAGAAAATGTGGCTGAGATGAAGAGGAGGACTTTTCCAACACTGGCCTTTGATTCCTGTAATGAAAAGCAAATAATGCAGATGTTCATTTGAGTTTGGCACGTATCTCTTAAAACTCTACTTTCAAGAGATTCCTCCCCTCACCTCCTCAAAGTGTTTTTTCTCTACAAAGTTCCTCATCTTATCTCTTAGAAAGCATCCAGTTGAAGTAGAGGGATTTCTATTCAACTGTTCCTTTGTCCATTTCTCAAAGATTATGACCATAAATCCAGAGCTTTGAGTGCAGACGCTGTTCCCTCTTCACCACAACAGCCTGAAACAGCAGCCACATCACTGCATTGTCTTTCTCAGGCTCCATCCTTCCCTCTCTGTGAACAGGACCCAGAGACAATCATCACATGCTCTAGAAACAGTTTTAGATCCACACTGAGGAAGGACCGTGCTACTACCTGAAGAGGGAAAGTCCTCCTTCTCTAGTCCAGAACTAAGGCCTTGGATTTGGAGGGACTCATTTTCACTCCAGCTGCTTCACATTCGGCTGCAAACTCTCCCAGTCAAATCGTCTCATTCCAGTGGCTTCAGAGTTCTCTGGAGATCTTCCTCAGGTTTCCTTCTTAATCAAACCAATGTGTTAAGACTGTAGTTCAGAAGAGCAGCAGACGACACAGGAGGCTCCTCACTGGGAATGAGTCAAGTCTGTGTGGATTTGTTCATCTTCCTCTGATGTGGACACTGGTGCTTCACGGATGCTCCTATTGACAGGGACTGCTGCATCAGGAACAGGTCCATCAGGGACAGCTCCATCAGGAACAGGTCCATCAGGGACAGCTCCATCAGGAACAGGTCCATCAGGGAAAGCTGCATCAGGGACAGCTCCATCAGGGACAGCTCCATCAGGGGCAGGTCCATCTGTGAACAGTGGGAACAGACTGAGTCGTTCTTTCATGGTGAGTTCAATAACGTTTTGAGGCTGACTCACCGGGACACGCAGGACGCTGCGGACTCCTGTCTCCAACTGGAAAAACAAATCTGAAAACAGACTTAAAGACATCTCTGACGATGACTCAGGGTCAGTTAAAGTCTCATGTGCTCATATACTAGGACTTTATAAGAACTATCTAACATGATGATATTTACCTGTCTTTTTGAGTGCTGTCAAAGCTGACAGTGTCTGTCCACAGACCCAAATGAACAAATAATGTCAAAGAACCATCTCCACAGAGACTCTTCACTCTGACACGTTATGAACACTTAAGTTCTAAATGTTGTATGTGTATGAGTGAGTGAAGGAGACATTATAATTTCATATTTGTGTTTGTAAAATATATACTCTGTATGTGTCACATCAGCTGCAGGCTTTGTCTTGTAACTCTGTCAGACAGCAGTGTTCCTGTCCAGCAAATGATAGTATTTAATAATAATAATAATGATAATAGAAATAATGGATGTGTTTTATACAGTGCTTTTAAGGAGACTAAGACGCTGCACATCTTCCATACACGGTGGTGATAAACACCTACTGTAGCCATAGCTGCCCTGGGGCACAGAAACAAGGCAACTAGTATGTGCCATCAACCTCTCCGACCACCACCAACCATTCACACAAACACACACCAGACACATTCTAGGCAATGTGGGTTAAGTGTCTTGCCCAAGGACACAATGACAGCAGTCATCAGTGGGAGTCATAGGTATTACGGTGGGCTCGAACCCATATCCTTCAGGCCCAAAGGCCAATGCTCTACCAACTGAGCTACTGTTGCCCCGGTTTTTCTGTATGTATGGCCACATACGTACATAAATAAAACGCAACATTTTACATGAACAGAAAAACTAGGATTAATCAACGAGACCTGCAGAAGGAGCAGATGAATAAAATATGATTCATTGAAATCATTTGACAATGAAAAGAGGAGGGATCACACCATCAACCCTGTAGATGGCGCTCCACCTTCTCTCCTGCTAACCCTCCTAAGCTCTAGAGCAGGGGTGGCCAAACTTCTGATCCGTGGGACAAAATGATTTTGATGTTCTGAGAGCCAAATCTAAAAGTGCGCTGATCAAAACAGGTTTATTAGAGCAGCAGACAGGTACAATTAAACCTTCATTCATTTGGTCTTTTGAAGGAAACAGAGGCTCCTTCCTAATGTCACCACCCCTTCAGGACCACATTAGACCCCACAGAGGGACCAATGTGGCCCATGGGCCCCAGCTTGGGCAGCCCTGCACTAGAGTGAACACAAGGCCAGGGGTACTATGCAGGAAACCACACTAGAGTCAGCTTAAGCTCTTTTTTCATCCATTCTCAAATACAGTTAAGTCATTGAGTCGTTTTAGTTTTAGTTCTGTCAAAGTTGATCTGTGTTTGTTACCTTCCTACATACTATTCCTTTCCTTTAATAAAAAAACACAGCAAAGGAGTGGGTATTGCACCAACAACCATAAATAAAGAAATCAACAAACTTTATATGTATAAAGTTTAAGGGCTGGTTATCGGGCAACTCCCCAGAGGAGAAAGCAAGGAGTACGATGGAGGACAGAGTGAGGCTGAAGATCTCTGCTCACATCAGCTTCATCTATTTACTTACTGCTCATGCTCAATGTGTTTCTGCTGTGAACAAATGTCATCTTTATGGAAGTCCTACATCGTTTTCTTTGCCTTCTCCTTTCTTGAAACAAACTACTACTAATACTAGAACAAGGGTCTTCAACCTACAGCACAGGAGCTACCAGTGGCTCTCCAGCTCTTTCATAGTGGCCTGTGAAAGGGCTCAGGGAATCTACAAATGCTGCTCCAAAGTCTTTCTTCAGAGAAGTTACTCAGTGACATCATGTTTTGTAATACATGGAGAATGGTTTATGTTTTATATGGAAACATCTAACACTATCTCTCAACAGGTTGGAAACCCTTGTCCCACAAAGAAACTACTTTTTGTGTTTAAAGTCAAAGTGTCAACACTTTGCACAATCAATAAATCAATGAATCAATAAATAAATGTCCAGAGGTGAAATTGGGCGCTGCTGAAGGTGGAGTGTGCGGCCCATGTGAAGCACTTTGTGACCTCCTCTGGCTGTCTAAAGTGCTGTAGAAATAAGTGCTGCCTTCTCTCCTCCAGGTGCTCAGTCTCAGGCTCAGGTTGATCTTCAGTCCTGCTCTGAGTCGGAGTCTTGGGGCAGGTGGGGCTGGAGGAAGTATCGGGTGAAGCCTTCCAACGTCCCAGCAGAGTCGGAGAGGGTGGGCTCCTCAAAGATGTCCTCGTCGTAGGAAAAGCGTGGCCTCTTGGAGATGGGCTCCTCCTCTTCCTCTTCGTCCCTGTGGCGCCTGGCCCTTGTTAGGGGCTCAAAGTCCTGGAAGCTCACAGGGCGACGGGAGGGCACGAGGTCTGGACTGGGAGACGAAGTGGACCATTCCGGCACAGTCTGGTTGTCCTCTTCATCCTCCTCTTCGTCCCTGTGGCGCCTGGCCCTTGTTAGGGGCACAAAGTCCTGGAAGCTCACAGGGGGACGGGAGGGCACGAGGTCTGGACTGGGAGACGAAGGGGACCATTCCGGCACAGTCTGGTTGTCCTCTTCACCCTCTGTGTCCTGGTCTTCCTCCTCACTCTTCGTGTCCTGGTCGTACTCTTCATCGTCTGGGACAAGTGCATCGTCCCAGTCACTGTTCTCATCCCAGAAAACGTCCAAGGGGGAGGCGTCCCAGTCCTCCCAGTCCTCCCAGTCCGCGTCATCGTCCATGCCGGCCTCTGGCACGAGAGCTTGATCCCAGTGGTGGATGTCAAATTCCACTTCATCAGACTCCAAGTCCAAACCATAGACGTGACGCAACACGTGATAAGCCCACCTTACCTGCGACTCACCTGCGTCCTCCTGGTCGTCAGCAAGAAGCACCTGCAGGGCGTCCCACGCTGTTGGAACATAATGACAACATGAACAACTTCCTCACACACTGTTTTTGTTTTGTCAAAGTTACAGTCAAACACACAAGTATTCACCGTTATGAAGACTAAAATACTGTTTGACTTATGAAAACCTCTTCATGTTTCACCCTGTGTAAGGTTCACAAACCCATTCATTTCAAACTAAATGAGTTGTCAACGTATTCAATAATGGATTTAACTGTTACAGCATGAAGAACTTTCAGTCAAATTATTTGTAGCAGTGAGAAAGGTTCAATTAATGAAGATATGAATGTAACTGGAAATGTTTTGGTTGTAACTACTACTCTGTTCATGTGTGTAACCAGTTACATTAGTGAGTTACAACTAAATGAACAAGTGACTTTTGGAGCTGTTTCTCCAACACTGATCAGGTCACGGTCACATGTGCACAACAGCTGCTCTCATCTACCTTTAGCACTGGATACATTTGATGTTAAAACTCAAATACTGATGATAAAGCTGAGATAACGTTTTAATTACAGCCTTTCTGATCAACTTTCTGATCAACAGTCTGTTTTCAGCAGCTTTTACACATGTGACCAAAAGTCTATGTCTTAAAGAAACACTTTCATAGTTGCCCTGCCACATGCTAGCTAGCGTTAGCTCCTGACACAGACATGTGGTCCATCCAAGCAGCCACACATGGACTAAAGTGAGAATATCACGTCTTTTACCCATATTTCATGATCATTTCAGTGATCAGTAAGTGATGTGGTGTTACCTCCAGGCGGCAGGGGCAGGTCGGCCGGGGCGTGGAAGGGGAGAGCCATGAGAGCCAACAGTGTTTGTTCACAGAGCTTTTCAAAGCTGAAAAGTGTCAACAAACCAGTGTTAGACAGTGTCCTGGTGCTACAGTGTTTTACCACAGCTTGGTCCTTAAACAAAGATGAGATGAAGAGAGTTCTGCACAAGTGTCAGCGTCCAACAGCAAGTGAAGTGAGCGTCGAGCGAGCAGCGTTTGAATATAAACACTCTGCGTCTCCATGGCAACGACAGGTGCACGTGGCTCTGGCATGTAAATACAAATAGAAATAGTAAAGAGTTTTAGTCCAGCCCATATGGAAGAACCCAGTGACTCTCGAAGTGTGCGGTAAGGCCATAGACTGTATAATCCCTGGCGCCCTCTGGAGGCCACAATGTGGGGGAGGGGCCAAGAATACAGGACTCTATTTACACTTAGTAAAGAAAACAAACTTAGTTTCATCACTGCTTGTTGTTCCCAACGTATTGAATAGCTGTACTTTTGTCGCTCCACGTGTATGCTTGTGTACGGTGCATGTAATGTATAAGATGCAGATGACAAGGTGTCCTGGATCTGAGATATCCACACACATTGTCTACACCCTACCTTGTCATATTTTATATCGATGGAGTTTACACAGTGATCACATAGCAGCTGTCTGAAATAATCAACATTCAGGTGTCAAATTTAACTTGCAATATTACATTTTTTCTTCAAAATATTGTGACATTTTAGTCAAATAAGTCACGGGAGATAGAGTTTCTTTGCTCAACTCGTGCCACATACACCGCAAGACCCCGAGAAGTCAGTTTTATTGCAGTTTTAACATTAGACTGCATAGGACCCTATCAATTAACATGGTGAGCTCAGTCATGGTGCAACACTTAACAGTCAACATAACAATAAACCTGACAAACGGAACACTGCTGTGGCACGTTACATAACCCCCACCAGAGCGGGTTAGTCGTCCCGGACAACCCCATCACATAACACATAGTCTCTCAAGTGACCAGGTTGACGACGTTGGCGAATTGGGCGTCTGGGAGACAGATGAACTTGGGGGGCTTGGACAAGTAATCCGTCTACTTCACCAACAGTCTCAGGAGCATAGGGGCGGTACGGAGCTAGCCGGTCTCTGTGCAATACCACAAAACGGCCCTTGTTTGGCATGCGTACACGGTATACCACGTCGGACAGGCGTGCCACAACTTCGGCTGGCCCCCTCCAATGACTGCACAGCTTAGGAGAGATACCTTTCTTTTGATCGGGGCAATAAACCCACACTTTGTCCCCAGGTTGGAAGGGCTGACCGCGGCAGTGACTGTCATAGGCCCTCTTCTGACGTACCCCGGAACTGGCTTGAACTTGGCGAGTATAGTCATGCACCACCCGCAGGTGCTCTCTGAGTCTTTGGAAATAGTCCATCTCGTGCCCTCCTGCAATCTCTGGCTCCGGAGGGCTCCCGAACACCAGATCCACGGGTGTGCGGAGCTCTCGACCGAACATGAGAGCAGCTGGGGTGCACTGACTGGACTCCTGGACTGCAGTTCGATAGGCCCAGAGGACGAGGGGAAGATAACGGTCCCAGTCACGCTGGTGCTTGCTGACCAGGATAGCAAGTTGGTTAGCCAAAGTCCGATTAAACCTCTCCACTAGACCGTCACTTTGAGGGTGGAGAGGAGTTGTCCGCGTCTTCTTAATTCCGAGCAGTCTGCAAACTTCACTGAACACCTGGGATTCAAAGTTCCGCCCCTGGTCACTATGAAGCTCAGAGGGCACTCCAAAACGGGTGAACATTTCATCAACCAGTCTTCCAGCTGTTGTGGCGGCACTTTGATCTGGTACAGCATAGGCTTCCGGCCACTTCGTAAAATAGTCCATGGCTACTAGGACGTAGCGGTTTCCAGTATCGGTCACAGGAAAGGGCCCAAGAATATCCACACCTACTCGTTCCATTGGAGCCCCGACCAGGTATTGCTGAAGGGGGGCATGTGAGCGCTGGGTGGGACCTTTCCGAGCAGTGCACAAATCACAGCAATGCACATGTATTTCCACGTCCTGTCGGCAGCCGGGCCAGTAGAAACGTCCCCTAAGCCGATGGAGGGTCTTGGAGATGCCAAAGTGGCCTGAGCCGATTGAACCGTGCACACTCTGAAGGACCTGAGGTTGAAGTGAACGGGGCACTAATAACTGTAAGATGTCTTTGCCCTGCCCTGGAGCCCGCCACCTCCGGAACAGCAAGCCGTTACGAAGCTCAATGTTTCCCCACTGAGAGTAATAGGCCTTAATATCAGTGCCATGGGGGGAGACTGCCGGCCATTCAGGACGTCTGGGCAGTTCCAGCCACTTCCTGATCAGGGCCAAGGTGGTATCGGACTCTTGCTGTTGCTGCAGCTGTTCTGAAGACAGGTCATCAGGGGGGTTAATTGTGGCAGTGGAAACCCTAGGCTTGTCCCGATCCCGCTCTTCCTGGCGCTCGCAGTAACGACACTCTGCTATAACACACGGGCGTCGTGACAGGGCATCCGCATTATTGTGTTGTTGTCCAGGGTGATGTTGAATGTCAAAATCGTAAGTTTGGAGAACTTCCAGCCAACGAGCTACTTGTCCCTCTGGCTGCTTGAAACTTAAAAGCCAGGTCAGTGAGGCATGATCTGTGCGCAGGAGGAACTTGTTGCCGTGCAAATAGGGGCGAAAATGGTGTACTGCCATCACTACGGCCAACAGCTCTCGGCGTGTGACACAGTAGTTCCTCTCCTCACGACTGAGAGCGCGACTGTAGTACCCCACTACTCGCTCTCCTTCACCTCCCTGCTGTGAAAGGACAGCCCCAATTCCGGTGCCACTAGCGTCTGTGTCCATCACATAGGGAAGATCTACGTGATGGACGCGGCTGTGAGGGCTGCTTTTAGCTGGTTGAAAGCAGTGTCACAGCTGTTAGTCCAAACGAAAGGCTTTCCTTTGTCCGTCAGGCGGTGTAGGGGCCCTGCGACAGAGGCAAAGTTCCTGACAAAGTGGCGATAGTAGGACGCCAGTCCCAAGAAACTGCGGAGGTCACGTACGTTAACCGGGATCTGCCAATCCTGGACAGCCGCTACTTTCTCTGGGTTAGTCGCTACTCCTTCAGCACTGACCACATGACCCAGGAAAGTAGTCTCTCTCTGCAGAAGGTGGCACTTGGCAGGGTTCAGCCGCAGACCAGCGTGACGAATACAGTAGGTCCCATTTCGTTTTGTCGTCTTCACTCACGCTTTTCGGGAATCACGCAGTTGCGTGAAAAATATTACATCTTATCGCCACAAGGTGGCAGGTTAAGTCCGCTTTAGCTCTGCTAGCGACTTAGACGCTCAGGTATGATACTGCGTGCAAACCTGTCTAGCCCAGAGATGCTATGTTGGCCGAATGGTTAACATTGAAGACTGTGACCTAGAGAACCCAGGTTCGATTCTTGTCTGAGGCAATTTTGGTTGCACATCTTTTGGTTGCTTGTGTGCAATTACGTAACGTTATCAGATTGTTATCTTCTTTCCTTGTCAAAAGGAAATGTGTAAAATTGGCTGTGTGTTCAAGCCGTGCATGTGAATGTATATGTGTTGCTATTGAATGCTTTTTCAAAGTAAGAGCATAACAGACAACATATACATATTTTGTACTAATGTTAATCTTTATAATTAAATTGCATTAACGTATATATGTGATGCGATCTGGGAAAACCCGTCGGATGTCACGCTGGCACGTTCCGAGTAAACAGTAAAAATAGGTCGATTGTCATTTTTTTGGCAAAATTGTTTTTTCATTAAAGAATTATTATATAACATCTTGTCTTTAATGTCTGAAAAAATCTAGGTGAAATTCCCTAGTGTTATACGTTAAATATTGTGATATGTTTTGATAAACCGAACGTTACGTTACATCCTCCGCTCTGGCCCCGGGAGCAGCTGCTGTGACCCCCGCTCTGACAGCTCAGTGAACGCATTGCAGTCTGGGCTCCGAGCGCGGACCATAGACACGCGAACAGAACCACAGACAGGACCATAGACACCCGAACAGAACCACAGACAGACATTTACATTTACATTTACATATACGCAGACAGAACCCAGACAGGCGGAGACACGCGAGACACGCGGATCATAGACACTTGGACAGAACCAGAGACACACGAAGCATAGACACTCGAGTCGGACAGGTCCATTTGTTTTATTTGTGTTTAAAGTTACCTAAGTTTCTCCTTGCATTAAAAATGCTTGGTGGTTGTGGATATTTAGACTGCGTGATTTGAAAGAATAATACTGGCAATGTCTAATACATATCTAATTTTCAGTAAATTATAAAGAGAAAGAAAAAGAAGAGGAGGTCAAAATTCAATCCATTGAATATTGAAAGAATCAATACATTCTTGATTTTCGACTAATTCATGAGTGTTGTGTGTTTAATTGGTGCCAAAGTAACATCTTTTTAATCTTCTACAACATAGTGTGTACTTCCTGCTCTGTACTTCCTGCTCTGGACAGAGCAGTCGCATTCTCTTGCTGCTCCTCGCTTGCTGCTTTTTTATCTCCTTTAATCATTTTTGCTTACATTTTTATTCCACAAAACACGGATTACTCCTTTTTACAAACTTCAACACAAGACTGGTGGAATTTACCTAACTTACAGCATGTCGGGAGGACGGGAAAATAGAACAAAACTTTGCGACGGCTGTTTTTCACTCAAACAGGAGCTAAAACTTCTTCAAGACCGAATGTTTGTGCTTGAATCAGAATTGGGGCTGAACACAACAATACCAGTGAAAGGAAATGGACCAAATGGACAGAACGTAAGTTATGATGACGCTATTTCATTTCCCAAAATCAACAGAGACAATTGTTGGAACACATATGGTGCCAAGCCCAAACAAGGCAAAGCTAATGATAACAAGAGTGTCATAATGCCACAGCAAAAATCTTTAATTACAAGAAACCGCTTTTCACCACTTTTGGAAGATGAATCAGCAGTAGCCTCTCAGTCCCAGTCTCAGTCTCAGTCAAGGTCAAATGCAGCTGAGTCGCTCTTTATCGGGGATTCGGCGATAAGAAATGTAAATATGCGTAATCTCAAGGTTCACTCAGTACACTCTGCTAAAGTGGATGAGATAAGGCGGTTGGCTCCGAGGCTTCTGTCTGAGACCGGCGGGGTAAAAAGATTGTTGATCCACGTGGGGGCAGTAGACGTCTATGACAACACAAGTGAAAAGTTGAAACGGGATTACTCTCTCTTATTGGACGACCTTGCTAAAATGGACACAAAAATCGTTATCAGTGGCCCACTACCAAATGTGGACGGGAAGCAAATGAAATTCAGTCGTCTGTATCAGCTAAATACTTTCCTACTCAACGAATGTTCACGCAGAGGACTTGCCTTCATTGAGAATTTTAATCTGTTCTGGAATAGGCATGAGCTTTTTGAAGGGAAAGGGCCACATCTGAACACTTACGGAGTAAAAGTGTTGATGGATAACCTTTCTTTTGCCCTGAGACCTCAGCCTGCGCAGCGCGTGCAGCCATCGAAAGGGAGGAAGCCAACTCCAAAAGTCTCTGCACCTCCACCACCTCGAAGGATCTCAACACCACCACCACCTCGAAGGATCTCAACACCACCACCACCTCGAAGGATCTCAACACCATCACCGCCTCAAAGGATCTCAACACCACCACCACCTCGAAGGATCTCAACACCTCCACTGTCATCAGAAGCAGCTGCATCATCACCAGCAGCAGCTGCATCATCACCAGCAGCAGCTGCATCATCACCAGCAGCAGCTGCATCATCACCAGCAGCAGCTGCATCATCACCAGTAGCAGCACCAGCAGCACGACCACCACCACCAACATCCTCATCCCCAGCCTGCTCCAAAGCAGCCACGCCTTCTTCATCTACAGCGCCTCTGAAGCCCCCATCCTCACCCCAGCCTACAGCAGACAGGCCTGTGCTGGGGTTTCCTCAACCACCTGCCCCTCCATCAAAGACTCCCTCGCCACCTCCCATGGACCTGTCTTGGGTCCCCCCTGCCACGTCCACTCCATCAAGAGAGAATGGGGACACCTCCCTTTGTTTTTCATCCCCGCCTTCACTGTTAGACCTACCTGAACACTCTGCAGGGCTAATAAAATCGGCGATGAAGACTATTCCTCTCACACCCATATTAGCTCGATCTAGAGTCCTGTCCAACATGCTAAACCACTCCCCATATGTACCTCCAAATCCACCTAGGGTTTCCAATTCACCTACAAAAACCACCTCAGCCAGTCCCTCCCCTAACCTCATGACCATTCCACCCCCACTTCCCCCTCGTTCAACACCCAAAACCTCTGCCTCAGCCCACCCCGGCCCTAACCCATCACCTAAAACCCCTCCACCTCCCTGCCCCCCTCGTTCAACACCCAAAAGCCACCCACCTCTCCATCCTCCTCCCCTGCCTTCCCCTCCCCCTCTTTTCTCTAAACACTAGGATGCACAGGGTCTCTGCTTCGCAGCCACTGGCAGTCTAGTTAGAGGAGAGACCCGGCTGGGGCCCTGTCATGAAGCCACCTGTGCCATTCCCTTAGTGATAACACAAAGAATACATTACAGAAAAACATCTGGAGTTAATCAGTCTAATCTGGAAAATCTAATTCTTGTTCCGTATAAGAATCAGCCGACCGCAACCGCTGATACTGAAACTTTGAAACTTGCTACGCTTAATGTCAGATCTCTTTGTAACAAGTCTTTTTTAATCAATAATTTTATTTGTTCTCATAATCTTGATCTTATGTTCATGGCTGAAACTTGGCTTGACCAAAATTCAGAAAATGCAGTTTTAATAGAAGCATCACCACCAAATTTCAAGTTTGAATCTGAAATACGGGAAAACAAAAAAGGAGGAGGCTTAGCTGCCATTTTTAGAGACCACTTTGTCTCCCATAAAATGTCTCTTGGGAAGTTTTCGTCATTTGAATATGTGTCTTTTAAAATACAACAAAAACAATCTCCTCCAATACTCTTCGTTGTCCTATACAAGCCACCACAGTCATGTCACAGTTTTATTGATAATTTTACCGAGTTGCTTTCAGTTGTATGCACAGATTTTGATAGTTTGGTTATTACAGGTGATTTTAATTTTCATGTGGATAATGTTGATGACAGAAATGCAAATGAGCTGAGTTCTGTACTTGAATCCTTTGATCTCACTCAGCACGTAAGTGGCCCCACCCACAGCAGAGGGCACACTCTAGATCTGTTAGTTACAAAGGGGGTGATTATTTCAAATGTAAACGTGGTCGATGTTGCTCTTTCGGATCATTTCTGTGTTTTTTTTGACATGTGTTTCACTAACAAACCACCAGTGGACTCTGCAACTGTTCGAAGAAGGCGCATAAATGAAAATACGAGTGAACTATTTATGGAAATGATAAACTTTGAGAATGCATCGTATTCTACTGTAGATGAACTGTTTAACTCTGTCACCTCTAGTGATTTGAATGTTCTGGATACCGTTGCCCCTGTGAAGGTTAAAATAGTGAAAAATAAGCAGAAGGCGCCGTGGGCTAAAGCAGACTCGGTCAGGGCACAAAAGAGAAAGTGCCGGAGGGCCGAGCGGAAGTGGCGCAAGTCCAACCTCCAGGTTGATTACGAGATCTTCAAAGATAAGTTGTGCGAGTTTAACCGGGTGCTACGTAGTACGAGAGAAAGGTATTTTTCTGAAATGATTGAAGGCTGCAGCAACAATCTGCGTGTTCTGTTCTCAACAGTTAATAGATTAACAAACCCCCCTGTTCAAATGCCATTAGAGCTAACTTCCAAACGTAAATGCAATGAGTTTGCTAATTCTTTCAATGACAAGGTTCAAGGCATCAAAAACGCCATTGTCTCCAATCCACAGATAACCATCCAACAGCCAGAAAGGCTCTCTGAGCTAACTCACTTTGCACCTGTAAATGATAAAACTGTCCAAGAGATAATCTCCAGTTTGAGCTCCTCCACATGCAGCTTGGATGTACTACCCACTAGATTTCTGAAGTCTGTTCTGAGCAGTCTGTTACCTTCACTCACACAGATAGTAAACATGTCCCTTCATTCTGGAATATTCCCAAAGGCCCTGAAAACTGCAGTCATCAGGCCCCTGCTAAAAAAGAGCAGTCTCGATGCTACGGTACTTAACAACTATCGTCCCATCTCAAATCTGCCATTTATGGGGAAAGTCCTTGAGAAAGTTGTCTACCTACAGCTTACTAGATTTCTTATAATCAACAACTCATTTGATATGTTTCAGTCCGGCTTTAGACCCCACCACAGCACTGAGACTGCTCTCGTTAAGGTTACAAACGATATCCGGCTGAACACTGACGCAGGCAAAGTCTCAATCTTAATCTTGTTAGATCTAAGTGCTGCCTTTGACACCGTCGACCATGAGATCCTCTTACAGAGACTAGAGGACTGGGTTGGCGTCACTGGCACCGCCCTAAGTTGGTTTAGGTCTTACCTTGAAGACAGGAAGTACTTTGTGGAGATTGGAAACTGTGTCTCAGATCATATGGCCCTGACCTGTGGAGTCCCACAGGGGTCGATCCTGGGACCTCTTCTGTTCAATCTCTACATGCTGCCGTTAGGTCAGTTAATACGCAGAAACAAAATTTCCTATCATAACTATGCAGACGACACTCAGATCTATGTCTCACTGACTGCAGGAGAACATGGACCAGTGGACTCACTCCTTCACTGTATCCAACAGATCAGTGAGTGGATGCAAAACAACTTCCTTCAGCTAAACGCAGACAAAACTGAAATGATTGTCTTTGGTCCCCAGAAACAAAGAGAGAGCGTCATCTGTCACCTACAGTCTCTCTCCCTAAAACCTTCAAACAAGGTCAGAAATCTAGGGGTAGTACTGGACTCAGACTTAAATTTTAATAGCCACATCAAATCAGTAACATCAGCAGCTTTTTACCATCTAAAAAACATTGCCAGGATCAAAAACATAGTGTCTAAAGCAGACCTGGAGATTCTTATCCATGCATTTGTCTCCAGTAGGTTAGACTACTGCAATGGCCTGCTCACAGGTCTGTCCAAACAGGCTGTAAAACAGCTGCAGTACATTCAAAACGCAGCAGCTCGAGTCCTGACTAGAACCAGGAAGTACGACCACATTAGTCCAGTCCTCAGGTCTCTGCACTGGCTTCCTGTGGCTCAGAGAATAGACTTTAAAACAGCTCTGCTTGTGTACAAGTCTCTCCATAGCCTCGCACCAAAATATATTAGTGACATGTTAGTCCCATATGAACCAGCCCGGACTCTGAGGAGCACAGGGACTGGACTCCTGTTAGTGCCCAGAGTCAGAACTAAACATGGGGAGGCTGCTTTTCAGATTCATGCTGCTAAAATCTGGAACAATCTTCCTGAAGATGTGAGACAGGCCTCCTCTCTGACAATGTTTAAAACCAGGTTAAAGACAGTTCTGTTTAACTGTGCATACAACTGAGGGATTTATATTTTTATCTTTCTTTTTAATGTTCTGTGATAATTTATGATTTTAATGCTTTCTTGTTTTGTTCAGCACTTTGAATTGCCTTGTGTATGAATTGTGCTATATAAATAAACTTGCCTTGCCTTGCCTTAGTGACTAAAAAAAGTGTGCCATAACAGAGTAATTCAAAAAAATTTTTTATGTGACTGTGATGATTATGTTTAGAATGTCGATCTTTAAACCTGTTTTTCTCAGAATTCTGTTTCATAAAACCATGTAAATATGCTGACTTCAGATTATGAGAACTTTTGTTACAGACATGCTATGGAGAAAAGGAAAGCAGCTTTAAGATGTGCGAGGCGAGCCTGGCCTGACTGCGCTCTCCTCCTCTGGGACCTACGGGCCACCTCAAGAAGTTCACGCTGAACTTTCTTAAAAATAAAATGAAAAAGGATACTCTGTTGTGAATGTTTTGAGAGCATTGTCAGTCCTTAAAGAGCGACTAAACACCTGTGCCCAGCCTTACTCCGCCCACATGAAGATTTGAAAATGTTCTCTTAAAAGGGTGTTGCCTGGAGGACCAAGGGACAAGAAGGGGGGCTTAGAGTTGGGCGTGGTCTGGGCTGTGATTGACAGCTCACTTGTCACACAAAAAAAACAGACAGTTGTCATTGCTGCTTAAAGCAATAGTTTACACACCAGAAAGTCTCATTCCACCCTTATTTACACACTTAGATAATTGTAAAGCTACACACCTGAACCTAATCACACTCAATAATCTCGGAATGACTCATGTAATTTAATTTTAATCCACTAGATGGCGCCAGAATACTCCAAACTGCAGCTGGGGCATGTGTGAGAGTTGAATGGGTTCACATCACTGGCTCTGACAGACGGACGTCACACAAAACAACTGATGTCATAGAGAACTTCAGAGTCAATGGAGAGGCCAGGACCAAATTAAAATGTAGTACCACCAAAAAGGTTGAGAGGGTGCCACACAGACGTTTTTTGGCTCAAAAGTGATATTTTATCTAATTTGAACTAAAATGTCAAAAAAATGACCAGGATATGTAGAGAGCACTACAATAAACATATTTATGGAGTTTATGAGTTGAAAAAAGTTAATTTGGCGTTTAGTCGCTCTTTAAGAGGAGGAATAGCTGTTGTTCTCGGGGAACGAGCTTCGCGCTGTGTGATATGATCATGCAGCTTATTGGATTATGCAGCCGTTCCTCCCCCAGACGAATAAACAAAGCCCACCCTAGCCCCCTGTTGTTTCGGTCATCACCTCATTTGACATGCAAATGTTAGCAACCCAAGTAGCGGGTTAGCTCCTCTTCTCTTAAACTAGCCCCAAATTTGGCTGGGCGTTCTAGTGTTAAACAAAAAAATCATGCTGACAAACAGGATCGCTCCTTCCTTAAAGCCTCAGAACACTCCAGCCCGAGGACAGACGTGTGATCTAAACAGAGGCACCGAGACTGATGACGGTGTGGGCCTCACAGCAGAGGCCTAAAGTAGGGGCCTCATTACTTTAATACTTACAGTCTGTGGTAAATACACGGGCTACAGGTGTTACACGTGCTTAGACTATATTAATATTGTATGTATAACATTCAAAATAGATTGAGTGAATATTCCCTTTTCCTCATTTAGTGGTTTGCGGAGGAGAGAGCAGCGAGAGAAGTTTGGCAGGGGAGGAGCCGTGTGGAGTTAAAATAAATGAATTACAGCTTGCTAAATTATTTGAAAGCATCTTCATTATGATTGTTATATTTATGTATTTATTATAAATGTTAGAGATGCCAGAGAAGAGGAGACACCAGCGGAGCTGTTTGAGTCAGATAACGTTCAGTGTTATATTACCAATAGTTTCTCTTTCCATAACGATATTCTCTCTTTTTGGAAAGATTACCAACGTGATGCAAAAGTTTACGTTATATGCAGTAGTTTTAATGTCTGCGGGTTATTCCAGAGACTGGCCTGCTACAAGGAGTTGCCCGTTTTAACCAGATTGTCGATGTGCGCGGGGCAGAAACTCATAGGCGACGGATATAATCAGTTGCCAGTCCGATGTACAGTACGCTAGGCTTAAAGCCACAGATAGTTGTCCGGTGAAGAGAGAAGAAAGAGCGATGAGACGCCAATGTAACCCTGCTCACAAGTGCCACCTGGTGGTTGTTTTGGTCATTGCAGCGTCACTGGGGGGGAAAAAAAGAAAAGACACGTGATTCGCGCGTGAGCCTCGTGCTATTCACGCGTGAAAGGCGACAAAACGAAATGGGACCTACTGTAGCACTGGAGACGCCGCTCAGGTGGCCCAAAGCTTTGCTGAAATCACTCGCATGGACCAGCAGGTCATCCAGGTACACCACACAATGGCTGCGAGGAATGTCGGCGAGCACCCGCTCCATGAGACGCTCGAACGTGGCCGGCGCATTGCACAGGCCAAATGGCATTACACGAAACTGCCAGAGTCCTTGCCCGAATGTGAATGCAGTCTTTGCCCTGGCCTGGGGGCTGAGCTCCACCTGCCAATATCCACTTCGCATGTCGAGGGAGCTGAACCAACTTGATCCACTAATGTAATCCAGAGCATCGTCGATGCGGACTTTGTGACCGCGTTGAGACGGCGGTAATCCACACAGAACCGCCACCCACCCAATCTCTTGCGCACAATAACTACTGGAGCTGCCCAAGGACTACTGGATGGTTCTATTATTCCAGCCGCAAGCATTTTGTGGATCATGTCCTCTGCTAACTGTCTCTTTGAAAGGGCGAGCCGATGGGGCCTAAGGCGTATTGGGGGGGCCGAACCAGTGTCAATAGAGTGCTGGACAAGCCGAGTTTGTGTACAGTCCTCATCTCGAGCGGCAAAGATGTCCACATACCTGTCCAAGAGATGTCTCAACTGCTCTTTTTGACACTGATCTAGGCCCTCACTACTGCGCTGCCACAGCTCTTTGACAGCATTCACAGTCTCCGTGGATGGGGGTGGTATGGCACGGGGACTGGCTGTGCAAGCGCCAGCCGGTGTTGGGGAGCGGTGATCTGCCGCCTGGACCGCTGCTGGGACCACCGCTGGAACCGCCACTGCTGGGACCGCCACATCTGGGACCACCGCCGCTGGGACCGCCGGTTCTGGGACTGCCTGGACATCGACCGCCTGGACCTCGACCACCGCTGCTGGGACCGCCTGGACCTGGACTGCCTGGACCGTCACCGCTGGGACCACCTGGACCGCCGCCGCTGGGACCGCCTGGACCGCTGCTGCTGGGACCGCCTGGACCTCGACTGCCTGGGCCACCTGGACTGCCGCCGCTGGGACCGCCTGGACCGCTGCTGCTGGGACCGCCTGGACCTCGACTGCCTGGGCCACCTGGACTGCCGCTGCTGGGACCGCCTGGACCGCCGCTTCTGGAACCGCCTGGACCGTCGCCACTGGGACCGCCTGGACTGCCGCCGCTAGGACCGCCTGGGCCTCGACTGCCTGGACCTCGACCGCCTGGACCACCCGGACCGCCGCCGCTGGGACCGCCTGGACCGCCGCTTCTGGGACCGCCTGGACCGTCACCGCTGGGACCACCTGGACCGCCGCCGCTGGGACCGCCTGGACCTCAACTGCCTGGACCACCTGGACTGCCGCTGCTGGGACCGCCTGGACCGCCCCCGCTGGGACCGCCTGGACAGCCGCTTCTGGAACCGCCTGGACGGCCGCCGCTGGGACCACCTGGACCGCCGCCACTGGGATCGCCTGGACCGTCGCCGCTGGGACCACCTGGACCGCCGCCGCTGGGACCGCCTGGATCTGGACCGCCACCGCTGGAACCACCCCCCTTGGACTGACTTTCCGGGTTCTCTGCCTCTTTCTTGTCCGCTTTTCAGGCTGGAGATCAACTGTGAGAGGCCCAAGAGTGAGGGTCGACTTCACAAGGTCAACAACAGCACCCCAGTGAACTAACAAGTCTAATCCAATGATACAAGGGTCCTGTATTCGCGCTAACCAGAATTCGTGTTCCAACATTTGGTCTTGAACTTCAATCCGCACACTTTTTTTTCCTTGCATACCTGCCCTCTCTCCTGTGACAGTGGTGAGCTGCATGTGTGTTGGTGACCAGGAGGTGGAAAGTGGGCCTGTTGTACCAGGGAGTACTTCTGGCTGTACGAGCGAGATAGTGGGGTGGGGTCTTCCTCTCTACTCCACCCTCCGATCGTTTCCCGTTGGCTGTGGCTCCCTAGCTTTTGGGGATGGTGCAGGGCAGTTTCGAGCTAAGTGTCCGGGTTCATCACAGCGAAAACAGCGATCGGTGGCAGTTCTGCTGCGCCCCCTGGGGGCTGGAGTACGGACCTGATAAACTTCTTCAACTCCGACTTCTTCATAATCCACTTGGCGAACTCGCTGCAGCATATTTGTGGCCCTTCCCAGGTTTGGCCGTGTGGAGAGCACTATCTCCGCCCGTTCAGCTTCCTGGAGAGCTTCATTCAGGCAGCGAGGGCGAGCAAGACGCACATATTGACGTAGCCTTTCTGGGGTAAGACCTTGGAGAAATGCATGAAGTGCGAGTTCGTCACGTGCAGCAATTGGAAACTGTGGGTAACCACGCTGGGTATGGAATTGTATATTGGCCGCGAAGGTACCCAAGTTTTCCCCTTCCTTCCGATATAGGCCACTCAGCTGCTCCCTGCTCTCTTCCGCATGCAGGCGCTTTCCAAAGCGCCGTTCGAGACCGATCATCAGGGCCCGTAAATCTTGCTGATCCTCTAGGGACAAGTCAAGGAGAATTTGAAGGGCGACACCTTCTAATGCCGAGGCAAGGTGGGTGGCAGTTTCATCGTCGCTCCAGCCACTATGCCATGATGCTAGTCTAACTTGGGCAAGGAAGGGCTCTACTGGTGTGGTTCCACTGTACTTGGGTAGTTTAGCAGGGGTCTTTGGTGTAATCATCTGTCTTGGGGCATGTGTTATCACAGTTTGCCTCTGAGTATGTGCTGAGCCCCCCCCTAGTATGTCATTCACTTGGACATTCTGCTCTATGTTGCCTGTTTGAGAGCTTATATCTTTCCTGACAGCCTCCAGGGGGCGTCGTGGCCTCACTATGGTCTGTTTACTTGAAGTGTGGTGTGGACTAGTCCTACCAGCCTCCAGGGGAAGCTGTGGTCTCTCTGTGCTCTGGTCCTCTGAAGCGTAGTGTGGAGGAGTCCAACCAGCCTCCAGAGGGCGCTGTGGCCTTGCAGTACTGTACCCATCTGCAGCATGTCTCTCCTGAAATCTCTTGGGCTTGGCTCCTTCAACCTCCTCAAGAAGACGGCAGTTTTCCAGTACTGCGCGTTCCAGTTCTTCAATCTCCCTCTCCATTTCTTCACTTTTTATGGGAATTATCCCACTTCTGACACCAATGTGACGTTTTAGTCAAATAAGTCACGGGAGATAGAGTTTCTTTGCTCAACTCGTGCCACATACACCGCAAGACCCCGAGAAGGCAGTTTTATTGCAGTTTTAACATTAGACTGCATAGGACCCTATCAATTAACATGGTGAGCTCAGTCATGGTGCAACACTTAACAGTCAACATAACAATAAACCTGACAAACGGAACACTGCTGTGGCACGTTACAATATATTTGTATTGCATAATTTGTACAAGGCACAACTCAAGGGTGGTGGACAAGAACAGTTTAAAAACATGGGTCAAATCCCAACATTTGTTATTACAAATCTTTATTTCATAAGGACTGGTCATGGTATGTATGATTTGTGCCTTTCCTCCTGAGACCCGAGCATTTGTCTGGTGTGCATTTTATATTTTTTTTTGCTATATAGGATAAGTAGGACCCAATAAGTATAACACCTAAACTGTGATTTTGTACAGGAAGTACTTTTTGAGAAAAAACATGTCCTCGTATGAGGACAGTGGGTCTCTCATAACCTAAAGAAAAAATGTATGCTCTTTGAGGCCGGAAGGTCCTAATTAGTGGAAATTCAAAATTTGAGCTTGATCCATTTATTACTTCTCTAAAAAATCAATGTCCTCACATGAGTACAGCACTTGGGTCGACCTTACTATACAATACAAATAGACTCCATTGGTCTAAAATAGTATATAACAGTTTATTTGAAAAATGTAAACATCAAAGTTAGACATAATATCCAAACAGCTCTATCTTCAAAGCCTAAAAATGTCATGGTGTGGACATTTTGACCTGGTTTTATTTTGCTATATATTATGTTATCTAGTTTGAGTTTGAATCCTGCCTGTCCTGTTGATTGTTGCCCCGCCCTAATGTGATTCACCTGTGTGTATATATACCCTGTGCCCTTCCTCACTTGTGGTCCGTCCATTGTCTCCACCACGTTTGTCCTGTCTTCAGTTCTGTTTTTACATTACCTTGGATTTATTTTATTAAATTACTTTGATTTTCAGTCCTGCAATTTGGGTTCCCTTTTTCTTCATTCATCCACATGACAAAAAATTGGCTATACATAAATAAAACTGCAAAATACTGTGTAAACTGTCTATTTCAAGCCTTCAATATGGCTGAATTGAATTGATAAGTACAATACTAGAACAAATAATGGCAAATATTATTAACAGTCCTAAAACAGTAAAATTCTGCTGAACAGCTTTTGAACCAGGGCTTTTTTCAAACTGGCAAGTGTGAAATGCTGCAAAGCACAGGTACACATTGCATGTCATGCATCGGACACAGGATTTTCCAATGCAGTCTTGTGCTCTGCAACGCATGGGGTTTTTCAAGGCTACAATCTCCGGGTTAGGGTTAGGGTTACGATATCCCCTGTCGAGGTCAGCAGCTCTCCACCCGCACCATACACGGTGTTGGCAAAGAACTGCTTCCCCCTCCTGAGGCGCCGGAGGGTTTGCCAGAACCTTTTTGAGGCCGACCGATAGTCATGCTCCATGGACTCTCCGAACTCCTCCCAGTCCCGGGTTTTTGCCTCTGCAACAGCCCGGGCCGCGGCACGCTTGGCCTGCCGGTACTGGACAGTTGCCTCAGGAGTCCCACGAGCCAGCATTGCTCGATAGGACTCCTTCAGCCTGACGGCATCCCTTACTGCCGGTGTCCACCACCGGGTTCGGGGATTGCCGCCGGGACCAGCACCAGAGACCTTGCGACCACAGCTACGATCCGCCTTATTGGCGATAGAGAAAGAGAACATGGTCCACTCGGACTCAATGTCCCCCTCCTCTGGGTCCTGGGAGAAGCTCTCCCGGAGGTGTGAGTTGAAAGTCCGTCTGACAGGGGGCTCAGCGAGACGTTCCCAGCAAACCCTCACTACACGCTTGGGCCTGCCAGGTCTGACCGGCTTCCTCCCCTGCCAGCGGATCCAACTCACGACCAGGTGATGATCGGTTGACAGCTCCGCCCCTCTCTTCACCCGAGTGTCCGAGACACGCGGTCGAAGGTCAGATGATACGACAACAAAGTCGATCATCGACCTCCGGCCTAGGGTGTCCTGGTGCCACGTGCACTGGTGGACACCCTTGTGCTCGAACATGGTGTTCGTGATGGACAGGCCGTGACTGGCACAGAAGTCCAACAACTGAACTCCGCTTGGGTTCAGATCAGGGGGGCCGTTCTTCCCGATCACCCCTCTCCAAGTGTCACTGGCATTTCCCACATGGGCGTTGAAGTCCCCCAGGAGAATAACGGAGTCCCCGGGCGGTGCACTGTCCAGTACCCCTCCCAAGGACTCCAAGAAGGCCGGGTACTCTGCACTGCCGTTAGGCCCGTAGGCCGTCACAACAGTGAGAGACTTGTCCCCCACCCGGAGGCGGAGGGACGCGACCCTCTAATTCACCGGGGAGAACTCCAACACGTGGCGGCTGAGATGGGGGGCAATGAGTATGGCCACCTCAGCTCACCGCCTCTCCCCGCGGGAAACACCAGAAGCTGACTGACAGGTATGAGATGATGATACAATCATCCCCATCTGAGAAGTCCTCTATCTCAGAGTTGTCTGCAATTGCCAACAGCAATTGTTCTGCTCTTGACAATGAAAGTGTGCCTGTAATGATAATGTTAAAAACCAACATCAAAATCTACAGTATATCAGTGACACATCATAGCTTGGCTTTCATGTGTTAGCTATAGCCTAGCTATATTGTTTATGATTAAGCATTTAGCAACACTAAACAATACTTAGCATATACCACTTAGTACTTAAATATACTATTTACAACTGTAAACCACATAACTAAGCAAATGTGTGATTCAAAATAACTATTTACAACTGTAACTTCATCTAAATCTTCCACACGGTTAGCTAAACAGATAGCGGTACATAGTCCTAGCGTCCTCAAACGATTGCTTCACTTTTACTGACATCCTAGCCTGCTACTACAATCAACATTTGTCAAATTTCAAACTCCATATGAAGCTAGAGACATTATTGTGCATAAATAAATTGATTTCATTCATAAAATGTTGATAGAAAATTTACCTGGGGCATTTTTCTTCGGTGAACTGTCTTTTGCTGATATTCCCACCATTTTTTTCCTACTGCCTTAAGTGTAATTCTATCATATCACCACAAGATGGCGCGGGCAGTGTCCCTAAATGTGGCCATCAGGTCAAGGATGTAAAAAATTGAGTATCATTGTGCCAAGAGGCAAAAATGTAATGTCCTCGTATGAGGTCGCAGGGTCTCAGGAGGTTAATCAGAATCAGAATCAGAATCATTTTTATTGCCACGTAAGTAACAGGAGGTCACAGACTTGGAAATTGCTTTGGCTCGGTGCAACAGTCAGAGAGAGCGAATAAAATAAAATAAAAAAGAATAAAAAACACTTCCAAGGAATGCATTTAAAATTAAAATTAAAATAGAGTTACAATTACCATATACAATATACAGTGCACATGGTGCACACAATGTAAGGTGACAGCAGTACAGTGAGGCAAATGATGGGCAGTAAAGTGACTTTATAAAGGGCAGTAAAGTGACTTTATAAAGAGCAGTAGGGGACTTCTACAGGGCAGGCAGGTTAACAAGTTTTCAAGTGTTCAAGAGTCCAACAGCAGAGGGGAAGAAACTGTTCTTGTGGCGGGAGGTTCTAGTCCTGATGGACCGCAGCCTCCTGCCTGAGGGGAGTGGTTGGAATAGTCCATGTGCAGGGTGAGAGGGGTCGGCTGTGATACAACCAGCCCGGCCTCGAGCTCGGGCGACGTACAGGTCCTGCAGCGATGGAAGGCTGCGGCCGATCACCTTCTCTAATGGAGGACAATGTAGTAAAAAGTCTGCTCTTTCACATCTATACATGATCGTCCTTAACTTCTCCAAATACCGCTCTTTGTGAGCCCTGACAAGATGTCCTACTTTCACCGATAACATAATCGAACATGTGCTTGAAGAGGCCACTTCTCCTTTTAGGAGAGGAGTCATGTTTTTAAGAGTTGTAGTCCGTTATGCTCTCGCCGCAATGCTAGTTTCTACTACTTCCGCCGTAAGCTCATGCACAATCACGTGACTGTATGATGGTAATGCATCTGGTCAATCGCTCAAAATCCACTATGCCTTCCAGTTTAACCAATCACGTAACGCCAAGGGCTGTCAATCATTGGTTCTTATGCTCGTAGCTGCGTGCACGCTCAGTGGTTTGTTTTCACAGAGCCTCCATTAGGCTCTGAAACTACATGAAAACTGAACAAAGAATTCTGAACATCAGCGCTGAGTTACCCATTGACATCAAATCAATGACTTCTGATTATCCATAATCATTTATATACTGAACCTATATCCATAATCATTTATATACTGAACCTATATCCATAATCAGATCCTCTACAGATGTGTTCTAAAATGTTCAATGAATGTTAATAGCTACTTCCGGGTTTACCACTTTTTTTGTGCATCAAATTTTTTTTTTTTGTCATGAAAACGTTAACAAATAATTCGGAAATCTCCGTGCATGTGTATTAATTTAGAGATTTCATGACCCTTTGAAGCAACTGTGGTTAAAGTTCAAACTCATCATTCTAACAAAATTCACAAGCCAGTACTTTTCCACAGCATATTTTGATTTCTGAAGACCAAGCTACATGGCATCACGGCAAAAGCTGATTGGACGGTGTTCATTCCTCCGCTGTATATTATCACTTGCAATTTGTAAAATCTTTGTTCGTGTTCTTGCTGTCTCTACCCACGACAATAAAACATGTCTTCTGTCTGAATTAAAGACACGATCCAAGACTTTGTCATCTTCCTCATTTATAATGTATAAGTATAACGTGTTCTCCGATTAACATTTAAATGTTTGATTGATTGTTACGGAAATGTAGGCGTAGACCAATCAGAAAGGAAGGGGAGGGAGCTTGGGTCGTTTTTATTAAATCATATATCTCTCTGTCTTTTTTCTGACAAACTCCAGACAATCACTTTAAAGCAACACTTTTTACAGTGTATCAATAAAACCCATACATCAATCACACTCCTGAGCTTTAGAGCAGGAGTGGCCAGACTTACGATCTCATGCCAAGAGCAAAAGCTAATTGTGTGCTAATCAAAACAGGTTTATTAGAGCAGTAGACAGGTATGATTAAAGCCACCTCATTCATTTGATCTTTTAGAAGGAAACAGAAGCTCCTTACAAATGTCACCTCCCCTTCAGGACCAAAGTAAACAAAACACATTTGCACAAAGCCCATAATCTATTCAATTCAATTTTCAGTCATCTGGAAGGACTTTACAAAGTTGAAGATTCAGGTAAAGGAATATTGACAAATATGTAGGGACTAGTTCTGTTGTCACAAGTTTGGTCTGTATCAATAGAAGATGACGATGGACCACTGGTTTCTTCTACAAATGAAGTGTAGCCACAAGAACAGAGCTCTAGCCCAACATTCAACATGCAATGAAGTGAAGGGCCTCGACCATATTTATACTAGCAAGGAGGGGACAATGGGAGAAGAAGTTCAAAGGAGTTCCAAAAGTAGACATGGGACAAAAGATTAACAGTATTGTCCGAGGTGGGAGTTTCACCCAGTGCCTCAGGAAAGACCCCCCTACATCAAACGGCCCTGATCACACCTCAGACAAGGACCCATGCCTTCAGGTTCCTTCGGAGTGTGATGACCAATGTCACAAATGTTTGTAAATGTAAATCTCCTTAAATGTCCCCGATTATCAACGCAAAGCCATGTTCATACTTGAATCCAATGATTAATGCGAGTATATGCATTGTGGGCTGACCAGAGCCTAACTGCGCGTCATGTCAGTGGGTGTTATGCATGCTCCAGGCTTCTACCACGGACACGTATCTGAATGCAGCCCCTATTCACATTACTGCTTTCCACTTCAAAAGATGTGTTCGGGACATGAGGTACAGTAGGCTTGGAAAAAAACAAAGGTTGTCTCGCTCACAATTGTGTACGTCCAGATAAACTTTAATAAACAAAAGAAAAGCCTTTATTAGACAATCCAAGTCAATCAATAATTTTTTATTTGAGACAGAGAGACGGGATCGTTGCGCACCAGAGCCTTCCTGGAAGTTTATACTGAGTTTTTTTCAGGTTTTTTCAGACCGAACCAAGTCAGGACATGGTTTTATAGTCATTTGTTAGGTCACAGATACGTCACACATAGAAAGGCAAACGTGTCGCATCAAGAGACAATCAGAACATATTAGAGTCATAACATGGATACACAATCGGAGTGATGGTGAGGGCAAGATATTTTGTCCACCTGCATTGGCCATGGCTATCTATCCACTATAGTGCAACACAAAGCGCTTCACAGTTCGCATCACACAAGACACAAATCATCACATAAAACAAACACCAAAATCACCATTAAAAACACTATTAAAATCACACAGTAAATTAAAAACATTAAAACATTGAAATCAAACAAGGGATTAAATAATAATTAACCACAGATAAAATCCTTCAGATGTAAATGCTTCTTCAAGCATTTACATCGTCAATGCTACTACTTCTATGTACTGTAATAAAAAACAAAACAAAAGACAATAACAAAAGCATTCAGAGATTGAGTAGCCTTTATTAGACAATAAAAATACTTTCTTTTGGGACAGGATTGGACTAATATTAGCTGGTTTAATCACTGTGAATATTTGAACCCTCGGAGCAAATGACTTACTACTTCAATATTCTTGCACTAGAGTGCAATAACAGATTTATGTAGTATGTATATATATTTCTTTGTGGTAGAAATTAGATAGAGATTTCTTTATTGTTTTAAATATAGCACTATAATTGTGTTGTGTACTCCTCATTCCTCGTCTTATTAGCAACAAAGAATTTAACCTTTTACAGATAAAAAGGGTGTGCGGAGAGTAGTCTGAATTGGGTTCTGGTGGTTACCACCTTATCCATCGTGCTCATTCGCCAGCCGCGGGAGATTACAACCCCATGCACAGCCACATCAGCTGAAGGAGCTCTAGTGCGCCCCCAGCGTCTCCTGTGAACACTGCGCATGAGTCCTGTGTCTGGTTCTCCCGCCCACCTGCATCAGGTGACGCCCTGCTAGAGCGACCATTGGCTCATGTCTCAGACCTTCCCCGAGGTGATTGGAGTGACGAGCACTCAGCATGTGACCTCTGCGATAAGCTTCCGCACACAGGAAGAGAGTGAGATGCAGCGCGCTTATGTACCAGTGGTTTACATAGAACAGGCTCACTCATGGTGCACAGCCGGACGAACGACCATAGACTGTAAACTATTGACTGTATTCTAGGAGATTGACTGTGTTTACAGACTACATATACACAGCAGTCTTACGTTCATCACACGTGCTCTCGTGGACATCTGATCAATGAGTTCTGTAAGACTCTGATAAATCTCTAAACTTGTTCACTAAACTTCTCTGAAATATAGAGAAACTGTAAAGTATATCACTTCTAGATGGGTTTAAATGTACTCATGAAAAACATGAATATACTGTAAAATTTCTCCCATGCTTACAACCATGAGCGAGGCATAGTCGCCCCGCGCGCCCTATATGAACTCCCTGTCTGCCTGTTTACTATAGGGCACTCGGAAGTCTTGCAGTCTGGGCTACTCTCGGGTACCTGGTTACCCTCCTCGCCCAGGGGAAAGTCCCCGGACACGCGGTCGAAAGTGCTCCGGCTGAAGCCGGTGTTGACTGGAGCCTCGGCAGTATCAGCGGAGACGCTCTGGGAGCGGAGCTGGGCGTTCTCCAGTCAACTTTGTCAGCGGTGATAGATATGCAAGAAGCGCTCTGAGCGTAACACAACGGGGCTCATTCTCTGCGTGCCTGCCTTTTTACGAACAAACGTTGGATTGTTTTCATTTTCAGTTTTAAATATCTTAATAATAAAGGTTGAGCCTCTTATATATAACTATTAAGCTACCGTTTCAGTGACAGCAGCAGATGCTATTAACACATTATCTTTTAAGCCAAGGCATTCATTAAGACCCCCACAATCACAAGAGTCAGCGATAACAGGATACTCCCTCCTCTGGCTGATAATTAGTGACCAGCACTCCGTGTATGTCTCTGTGTGTGGCCTTCTTCAGACATTACATCTTCAAGGACATGTCTGCTTTAGATTAATAAAGTCCCAAAAACTACTTTCAGAGGCTCAAGGCAACGGAAAACCACAGCCGAGCGGGAAAGTGTAACGGTCTATTGTTTTATTTAAAACAAGCAGCCCACTTTAAATGTGGACACTGACATCATGTATTATCTAGGGCAGTGGATTCTATCGCTAAGCCTGTGTTAGTCCCAGTCCTATTATCATAATGATTAAACAGATGCCTCCCATCGAACATAGGTTTCCTGTTGACTACAGTTATGTCTGTTTATTTCATTCATCATTATTTCATCATTGCTTATTACCATCAACAACCTCATGTGAACCTGCGCGTGCAGGATCACCTTTCTCCGAACAAAAGCACAGACGAGACTGTCTCTCCACCTCACCGCCGCCAGAGGGAGCCACTGTCCAGGCGCATCTTTGTCCCGCTATGTGTCAGGGTAGACTTGACTGGACTGGATTATGCCTCTATACAAAGAGAGATTAGCCACCACATGGTCTCTCCCGAGGTGTAACCCAGTTCCCCTGTGTGAGATCTGGGGCAAGCATCACAAAGCTCTGGGTCTGGACTTGGACTCCTCCCTATGCGCGCGCAGAGGGAGGGACTGAAACAACACCGGAGGGCTCTAGATGAGACCAAACAACACGGGGCACGAGTTCATGTCTATTTAGGGGACCATACATTCATTTTGTCTTTGAATTATTGCGGAGGGCAGCGACAATAGCAGGATTATAGCGGGGACAGTGTTGGACAAAGGGAGGCCGGAAGGATAAAGGGGGGCAGAAGGTGGACATATCTATTCACGGGACGCACATATAACAGTGAGGATGGCTGAACCCGAGTTAAAACAACGGAGCAGCCGGGAGAGCCTCGCCAAGAACCAGGAGAGAACTGGAGGTAGGTGATGTCTGCTTTACGCACGCCTCATGGCACATGGCGAGGAGCGGCTTCTTTTTCGCTTGGCTCGCGCCCTGATGCAACGATGTGGGGCGGGTTGCCATAGTGATGGGTGTCAGTGGAAAAAAAGATGAGTGACCTGGACCGTGAACAGGATGTACCTAAACAAGATTTTGGTCTGTTTGTTTCCTGTGTTTACGGTAAATACCCAGTGGAAATGTGCGAATACAGAAACACGTTATGATGGTATTTAGTGATTTTATTTCATTGTGGACCGTGCAGGCAAAAAATACACATTTATTTGAGTGTTACGAAAACCCACGTAATTTTATTTACATTGTTTTAGTGTTAATTTCATTAAGAAAACTACTACTACACCACCACTACTACTACTTCTACTACTACTACCATCACAACGACTACTTCTACATTCTAGATTTTCTGATAACCGATAAGCCAGTTCTTTAGGTAAAACAGATTTGTTGTTTTAAATCTGAAGTTAAAATAGTATTATGCTTCATACTTAGGTTTTCCATATTTGTTTATTGTTAATTCTTGGAGATGACATGAAAGAAAATATTTCGTTCTCTGTCTGGCACCTGTGGCTCATATTTGCAATTCCTGTATACTAGTCCTGCTGTATCAGTCTGCACTCTGCCCCTTTATGTGAGATCAGAGAAAACTTGATCACATCAGACCACAGACCAAGTTACGATCAGCAGGTTTTTTCCTGATGGGCTGTGGTCACAGGAGACAGGCACAAAATGTGTGTCGCAGCTCTCGCTTTCAATACAAATTAGAGCGTATCAATGACAAGAGAAAACCAATTTAAAACAATAGAAAATCCATCCGGTTTTAAAGCGGGGGTACCTGACTTTATTTTTCATAAATGGTAAATCTTGTCTGTTCCAAACTCAGAAAGAGTCTTGTGAAAGTAAAATGTTGTGAACAAATCAGAACACAACATATCTTAATGTTATGGAGAAACATGTTCCATACAGTACCTGTAAGTAAGAGCCCTTTGAGTCACTATTTTACTTTTTAGGCTGATAGCGGATTGGCTGAGTGAGGGTGGTCCTCTCTGTTTTTCACCTTTCTGATCTACATTTGTGAAAGAAGCTGAAAATACATGTGAAAACTAGAAATAGAACTGTTTTTGTGCGAGGAACTATTTACATGGATTTTATTACAGAGTTCCATTTTTTTGTGGTTTGAGAATAAGGTACTCTTCAAACAAATAAAACATATTTTTTTATGTCTGTTCCAGCAGCAGAAGCCGGAGTCACAGACCCGGCAGATCTCATAGTGGAGCGCTCTCCCTCTCCCCAGTCTCCTCCTCGTCCCGACAGCCCTGGGGCCGTGGACTGTCCGAAAGGGGAGAAGATCGAGCTCAAGCGCAGCATCACTTTGTTCAATGGGGTGGGAATGATAATCGGCACCATCATCGGCTCGGGCATCTTTGTCACTCCCACCGGTGTGGTGAAGGAGACGGGCTCAGCGGGTCTGTCGCTGGTCGTGTGGTCCGTTTGCGGGGTCATCTCCACCATGGGCGCGCTGTGCTACGCCGAGCTGGGCACCACGATCGCCAAGTCCGGGGGAGACTACACGTACATCCTGGAGGTGTACGGGGAGCTGGCCGCCTTCCTGAAGCTGTGGGTGGAGATGCTAATCATCAGACCGTCCTCGCAGTACGTGGTGTCGCTGGTGTTCGCCACCTACCTCCTCAAACCGCTGTACCCCACCTGCGCCGTCCCGGACAGCGCTGCCAAGCTCATCGCCTGCCTCTGTCTGAGTGAGTCCTCAGAGCACGAGCACAATGTGTCAAGAATCTATAGGCTGTTTCCCACTGCGGCCCGAATGGTCAGATCTGGGACGATCCTGGGAAAGGTCGAAGTGTAGTATAGACTCGTGTCAGCTTTACAATACAACAACATGGCAAAATAAATGGGTCAAAACAAACTTCCAACTTTGAAAATAAGAGTTCTACAGTAGCAGGAACAGTACACAGGAACCCAACAATATTATTTTTTCCATGACCACTTCATTAAAGAAACTCCAAACCTTCACTGGTGCTGTCATTATGCCATTAGTCATATAATAATAATTGCTTGCACTTGTAAAGTGCTTTACCTGTAGATGTTGTTCAACACTACACTGATCTGTGACAGAATGGAGTCTGTGCCCATCTGACCGCACCCTTCACTCCGACATTCATCCTGTCGCAAGGCGGGTTAAATGTCGAGTGAACGTTAATCTGACACAGCCTGTGTGGCTCAGTGGGAGAGGAAGAGGACCCTCTGGGCTTACTCCATGTTTTTGTGCAGTATATCAAAGATTTCAGAACTATTTTTCACAACATAATTTTGAGCATCGTTGTCGCAAGATTACTGCCAAATATAGTTTAACACCATTGCTTTTGATTCAACATTGCTTCAAACAATCTTTTTTCATTAATGTGCTGAAGTTGTCCTATTTCAGCACATTAATTAACTCAAAGATTTGCACTGATTGCACTGTACTCATGGTACATTGTCTTATTTAAAGCTTATGTTGCTTGTAACTAGTCAAGTAGTTTGTGTCACAGAAACTCATCGCCGCCACTCTCGCAGCCGCCTCCCGGGCAGCAGTCCCACAAGAGTACTCGCCGACGAATTCGCAGCCCGAACCAGTATTAGGCACAGAAAATCTCTGGGACATGCACCCTCTGTGTAATGTCGTAATCTGTTGTACGGATGTAAAGAATTGACTGTACGACTTAGGTCAGGAGTCCCCCATAGGTGGCGCTGTAGAGTTGTATTTGGTGTGTATTTTCACATGATTACGCTCAGGCCATTATCATCTGTTAGTGATGTGAGTTTCAGCTCTGTAGGTCTGAGACTGTGGCAAAGAAAGCATCAAACATGAAGAAATTCCCCACCATCTCGCATGAAAACAATGAATAATTTCGACTTTCGACTTTTTTGCAATGATTATATAACTTCAATCCGTCCAGATGGAGAAATGACATGGTAGAAGTCTGTGTGATGAAAAAGCAGGGACTATTCATCTCTAGGGGCTTATCCTCTAAATAAATAAATAAATAAAGACTAGAACCTTCTGCCCTATTACTTTCCGACAGGTGGCGCTAGAGAGCTCATATTGGGCGAATGATTTTAGTGTCATTGCGTTCAGGCCATAACCTAATATTACTGATGTGAGTCTCAGCTCTGTAGGTCTGAGCCTGTGGCCCTCAGGGCTCAGCAAAAATGGCCAAAACGAAGGCCTTATTCGCCATGGCGAGGGACGAAAACGGTGATGATTTTCAACATTTGTGCAGGTCTTCAATCAATTGTTTTGGTGGAAAAAATAAATAATATGAAACTGGCGAATAACAATAGGCCTTCTCAATCCTACGTATTGGCTCGGCCTAATAAAAATCTAAATAATTTAAATTGTAACCATGTCAAATAATTAGAAATACTATTCCATGTTTTGTTTTGGTTTAATCAATTTCCCCATTACGTTTTATTAATAATCAATCAAAATAATATAACAAATAATAATGAAATAATGAAGTCACTAATGAAGTATTACTAACTCTTAGGTTTTCAGAGCTACTAAAGAATGTTGCACAAAAAAACAGCCAATTAAAAAAATCTAATACGATAATCATTTGAATTCAGAATATCACATAAACTCATTTGTCCCACGGCTCTGGAGAACTAGACCAGTCTTTCACTTTTGGATTCAATCATTCAGGCATCCACTCACCGAGCCCAGGCACATGAACACACCCCTGTAGCATTTTAAAGTTTGTCTTTGTGTTATTTCAGCCTCTCTGACTTTTGTGAACTGCATCAGCGTAAGAGCAGCCACTAAAGTGCAGGACCTCTTCACCGCCTCCAAACTGCTGGCCCTCATCATCATCATCCTCTTTGGGTTCATACAGATATTCACAGGTGAGCGTTCTTCAATGCTCCATGATTTCACATCAACCATCACTGTTGCATTCTGGCCAGCTCTGGTTCTCCTGGTTGGGGACACGTGAGCATTTTAGCCAATCAGAGACCTGCTGACCAGAACGGCGCTAGAGCGAGACCAGAGGGAGACGAGAGCGAGATGACGGGAGGCAAAAGAGAGACCAGAGGGAGACGAGAGCGAGATGACGGGAGGCAAAAGAGAGACCAGAGCGAGATGAGAGCGAGAGATATTGTCTGCTGAATACTCAAAAACATGAAATGACAAAGAAAATAATCATTACCATTTTTAACAGTCTAAAGTAAATTAATATTTCTTCTCTCTCTAGTTTCTCATGTTTAGACAGCATCAGCAGCAGGTGTTACAGTGTCCCAAAACTCTACACACAAGATAATCACACAACACTTTCAGATTGGAAGCAACACACTTCAGTACTTTATAAAAAAACACTGCAGTCATTTTCACTGTTTTTATTCTGTTTATCAGTTTCTGTGAAGCTCAATAGAGCTGTTTTTGTACATCACAGTACAACAGTATACTGTACATCACAGTTCTACAATATACTTTACTGCATTTGTGTCAATGCAGTAAAACAAAAACAAAAACTCGAATGTAAAACTAGGCAATTGTGGATCATGGTCCCTGCTATTTCCACAAAGGTAAGTACCTGCTGTTGGTGAACAGTTGTTATTGACCACCTTCAGAAGGTCTCCTTGTCATTCTCTTGTCATTTTTTAAAAGAGCAGTAGCCAACTTGCAATACAGTACATGTGATACAGTACAGTACTGTAAATACTGTAGAAACAGTCTGCAGTAGAGTTACAGTACATGTGATACTGTACAGTACTGTAAATACTGTAGATACAGTCTGCAGTAGAGAGTTGGAGACATGTTTCCATCTGAAGGTCCTGATGATGCAGCTGTGAGTCTCTCTTCCCTCAGTGTGAGGCCATGGTTTATCTCATGATCCAAAGTTGCTCTAATGTCATCAGAAATATCTTCAACCACATCCTCCTCCTCTCTCCTTGTCTTTCTCTTCCTCTCTCTTGCTCTTCCTGCCTCTAAACTTGCAAATGTCTGAAAATGGCTAAACTGAGGCCGGTTTATGTCCGGCTGATGTGTGTCGCGTTTTGTAAGTCAGTGTTATCAAGTGTGTGTCTCAGTGTTTTCTATCACACAATGTGTTTGGTATTTTGAATAGATGTGTTTCCCAATGATAACACAGGATTGCATTTATGAACAAAGTGAGCAGGAGAAAGTGTGTTGCAGAAGGAGAAAGTGTGTTGCAGAATTGAAAGTGAAGTGCAAAGCAGTACTTTTGTTTTAGGAATGGTTAGACTGTGTTTTCGGTTTAGTACAAAAGCTTCAGGTTCTGTAACTTTGGTTTAAGCATCTGTCTATAGTGTTCAAGCAATAGGTTGAAGAATGGGTCAAATGCAGATGTGTATATTATGCTTTAATCTGAACACAAAATACTGTCTTTGTCTCATTAGAATTTGTAGACCGAGAGACGGCTGGCTGAGGGGGGTCTGGTCCTCTGTTGTTGACAGCGTCCCAGTTAGAAGTACATAGTTCATTTTTGTGTCATTTCAAAGTTTTGTACCCCCGCTTAAAGGGCTTTTGAGGGGAACTGTTTCCTGAATTTCCCAACTCAAGGATTTTTTCTGAGCTCAACAATGTAGCGCTGAACCAGTGTTGTCCTTGTGCGCATCTTGTTTCACTGTGTTCTGCTGATTTGGGAAGACAACATTCCTACAAACAGTGAGAATCAGAATCATTTTTATTGCCATGTGAGTAACAGGAAGTCACCAACTAGGAAATTGCTTTGGCTCTAGAATATTTATTTACTATAGTTCTGTGACTGAACAGACCATGTGTGTGTGTGTGTGTGTGTGTGTGTGTTTTTGCCTGCGGGAACATACCCATAATCCCATGTTGCCCATTTACTAGTATGTAACTGTGTGATGTAATAGTTTCGAGAGGGTCTCAGAGATGAAACATCTGGAGCTTGTTCTGGACTCACACCTCAGTCGCATGAAAGGATTCCAGATTTAAAGCTTTACACTTTCAGTCTG
This sequence comes from Knipowitschia caucasica, assembly GCA_964034765.1. Lineage (NCBI taxonomy): Eukaryota > Metazoa > Chordata > Actinopteri > Gobiiformes > Gobiidae > Knipowitschia > Knipowitschia caucasica. The sequence goes on along the minus strand of OZ035827.1, from coordinate 35,910,343 downwards.
TTCCACACTGCCCACAGAGTTATCCACACAAAGATCCTCTCACACTTTCTGTTTCGCAAACCTCTTCAAGTGATTTATAACAGAGCCCTCAAAATTCTAGGTAAAAAAAGAAAAAAAAAGTTTTCGGTCACATCATTTTTAACTTGCAAAGTCTGTTTCATGATAGATATGCTCACCATAGCTGAAAGCATAAAACATTATACCAGGTTTTAAAATTCAATAATTTAAATATATATGAACAATTGATTCATTATAAAGCAATGCATTTAACTACAATTATTAAAGGTCTGGATTCTCTCAGATTTGCCAATAATAATTCTCAATGAATTTTTTTGTATCGATCCTGGTTGTAAAAAAAGTATGTACATTTTTTTGGAAGATGGACCAACATGTACGGAAACATTCATTCGGTAGCATGTATTTTATTTGGTATGATTTGAATGATTTAGAGGTGAGACTTTTATGGCAGACGTCTCTCAGCTGGCCTGGGAACACGGTGGGATTCCCTGGATGAGCTGGAGGAGGTGTGTGTGGGTATAGGCAGGTTTTGGCGTCTCTGCTTAGACAGCTGCCCCCGCGACCCGGCAACGGATAAAGCGGAAGAAAATGGATGGATGAACAAAAAAACAAAAAAGGACCCACAACAGACATTTTAGTAGAGCCATCCTAAAATCACTCACTGAACTCGCTGTACTTCTCGCGGCAGTCGTTAGCGGTGATTTATCGGACAAACGCAGGTCTTCAAAGCCTGTGGAAAGTGGGTGTTCTTCACGGCTCATTCATCCCGTGTTCCTTTGCTCCTAATGATGGACACATTGTTGACCGGGGCAGATGGACTCACCCGAGCACGCTGGCCTCCTTCCAGCCACTGAGTCTGGACACTGCTGCTCTGTCCGGGACAAGAGCACGACCAGAACCAATCACACCAACAGGTCACCCACTCAGCCAATCACAGCCCTCGTACGGCCATGAGGTCACCCGTTCAGCCAATCACAGCCCTCGTACGGCCCTGAAGTCACAGAACCCGTCATGATGTCACAGAACCCTAACCCAAAACAATGTAAAATAGGCAAGAGTCAAAAGTAGGCACAGGACGACATGCCGGAGTTCAGCTCTGAGTTCAACTTGATCTGTCTAACAATAGGGACTGGTAAATAAATATGGCTTCATTCATTACAGTGAGCGCCCCCTCAGCTCCTCATCCTCCAGTCCCTCGTCTGGCATCGCTTCTGTTCTGTTTCCATGACAGGACACACGATTAGACAGGATTTGATCTCGTTTCTCATTTATCTTGAGGATGATGCTGTTAGGATGATGTGATATCACCAAGTAAATAACAATAGCCTCAATGTCAAAGTAGTTCTTCCCAGGATCGATTTTTCATGACCATGTTAGACCACAACATTCTGCCTTCATCTTGTTAGAAAGTGTCTGACGCTTTGGGGTGAGATCTGATTGGCCGGGTGAGGGCGGGGCTCTCTCTTTCACTTCGCATGTGAGAAAACTGGGAGAAAACAAGGAGCTACTTAGAGAGTTTTTAGTGTATACTGAGACTAAAGCGTGAACTAATTTGATTTCTTTGGTTTGAAAGTCAGGTACCCCCCTCTTTAAATAATGGATTTAGTGAATTCAAAGTCATTCCAAAATAGCTAAATAAAAGTGTGTATTTTAGTGTGATCTCTTTGGTGTGAGATTCTGTGAATGAAAGTGGAGCAGCGGGACTTGGTTCGGGTCATGCTCATGTACATCTGCTCCTTTCACAATTTGGCCACGCCCACAGTTATACTCCACTCTGTCGCCATGGTAACGGGGTGTCGAGGCTCGCCGTCTGCGCCGCGGTCCTGTGCAGCTAAAGCCTCCTCTTCACAGCCGTCATTTCCATCTGAACAGAATCAGGTAGAAGAGAAGGTCACTGCAACAATCACACAGTGTGCCTTTTACAATGAATGAGACTTGGGTTAGATCTGAGATTTTTGAGTGATCTGCTGCCTTTCAAGTACGAGTTGAAGTAGAGTTGAATAAGGAGCAGTTGCTATGGCGATGAGAGATTTTGAAATATAATGAATGGTCCTCAAAAAGTTGTCTGAAACAGCAACCTTGGGCGAGCCAAAGCATGTTTATTTGTAGCACAGTTCAGGCAGTGATGGCCTCCTTCAGATGCAGTAAATCACTGCTGAACACAGCTGTTTTTAACATGGATTTGAACATTGTCACAGAAGAAGCCTGTCTCACATTTTCTGGAAGACTGTTCCAGATTTTAGCTGCATGAATGTGAAATGCTGCCTTCCCGTTTTTAGTTCTGACTCTGGGCAACAGCAGGAGGCCAGAGCTCCTCAAAGTCTGATTTGGTTCGTCAACTCAATCATTCAACTTTATTTCTCAAGACACTTTCTACACAGCAACCTGGTATCATACAATCATTTACGATATTACCTATATTATACTTTAATTTATGTAATATAATCGTCTTCTATCTTTTTGTCTTGATTGCACTTGTATTGGACAAATATATTCTTTTAGAGTAAATTTCTTACTTTTTATCCTTTAGTCAAGACTATGAGCTGCTTTCATTGGACAAACTAGACTTTCTTAAGATCGCTCTCAACCACACAGTACACAACACACACACACACACACACACACACAGGATACAGCACACACACACACTGCACAGTATACAGTACAACACAAACACACACACCACACACCCCCACATTGCACAGTTTACAACACAAACGAAATGGATTCAAAACCCAAATTTGTCTAACCTGGCAAGAGCCAGATTGATGATTGTGTAGAACTCTAACGCGTTCTCCACGATATCAATCTGGGATTTCTCCCGGAGAATCCTTTCGGGGAAAGGAGGGATAAGCAGCAGAATACTTCAAGCTGATTGGGCGAAGTGACGCTGTGTGCCCGCCTACCAAGGTTGCCGTCCAGTAATGCACAAAGCGCCTCTCGCTGTTCATCTTTCAAAAAAGAAATTGGAGATTCTGCTAAAACTGACTTGATAGCCTCAGCTACACGTCCGTCCTCCTGCGTAGCCATGTTTGTTTTGCTTCGGCCCGGCACTTCTTGCTTTCGTCAAACCCGGATATCCCGCCCTAAACCCCCAGACTGGCGCGTGATTGGCTCGCACACCCACTGTTCGACTCGAAAAGTGTAAGCGGGAGCGGTACAAGATGTATTCTCGAGTGTTTGTGAACTCACAAATACCGCGAGAATTCAGCTTGCAGGCAAGGTTAAAATTTGTCTGGATGTGCGTGTGAGTGTGTGCGTTCATGTCTGCGTGTTAAAGGAAAAATGAGCCAGTCCTCATGAGCTTGAACAAATAAAATCAAGATTTGACTTTTTTGCCATTTGGCCAGAACTATTACATTATTATTTCCAGACAATGTGTTCATCCATATTGTTTCCTCTTAAAAAATTCTAACACATGAAGTTAATATTCTCCACATCATGTCTACGGCCCACAGCAAACACAACATTTCCATTTGTTCTTTTGAAGCCTTTTCCTTCCTGATCACATTGAAGCTGTCTCTCTCAGAACGAGTCTCTATGAATACATTCAGTTTCACACTATCTCCTGTTTACATTTCTGTATCTAAATGAACAGTTGGAGGTGAACAGAGCTGGTGTGTGATTTCAAATGCCATGAGCACACGTCATAGAGCCGCTTCTCCTCATGCAGTTTCATACAGAACTGGCTTTCACCAAATGTCACGTCTGTCAGCAGAGGAAAGGACAGATGGCTCCCACAGATGTCCACTTACAGGAGGCCATGTTCCTTAATGTGAGACTTAAAAAAATGTTTTTTATGTGTTTGGACTTATGTGTTTTTATTTTATTTTTATTATATGTTAGAATTGATGATTGTTAAAAATGAGATATGATCCCTAGTGGAGAAATTTAATTTGGCCACAATTGTGCATCCCTACACTAAAGAAGGAGAATGATGAGCCGGAATATTATGTAACTTATAAAGTTGCTCCAGATTTGGCCAAATATCTTACGTTGGTGTGTGTGTGTGTGTGTGTGTGTGTGTGTGTGTTTCCAGGGGACGTCCCGTACCTCACTCCAGAGAAGTCCTTTGAAGGAAGTAACTGGGGAGTGGATCACATCGTGCTGGCTCTGTACAGCGGCCTGTTTGCCTTTGGAGGCTGGTAAGACTTAAAGAGCAACACCTTTTAAAAATGTGATCCTAGTTTAGCCATGTGTTTTCTTTGTGTTTTATCTTCTTGGTTGTAGATAATGACGTCAAAATAGAGATCCTGTACATTAGGCCAAAACAGCTTTAATGTACACCATTGTATGATTGGTCTCCCATAAACAAGAGAACAGTGAATAATGTCACAAAACATGTTTGAAACATTGACTGTATATTATAGATGGACCATGCCTAAAGCCTAAAGCTATGTTCAGACTGGATCATGTGTTGCGACGACTTTCAATGCAAAGTCAATGGTGACGTCCGTCCATGCGAGGAATTGCATGTACATCGCGGCATGTCATTTTGTCCTGCACGTCAGACACCCGTTTGCGGCGCAGCAGAGGCAGTGGGTCTAGCGTCTAGATGCATGCAGCAAAAGCAGGAGATGAACATTCGTGCGACAACCAATCAGAGAGCAGCAAAGTGGTCACAGGGAAACAAGCCCGTCGAAATAGGAAGACAAAGACACTCAAAAACAACTAAAACATGATCTAAACCAGGATTAAACCAGAGATGACAATGGGGGACACAGCGCTTGTGAACAGAATGTCTTCACCTTGACGTGGTAACGTGTTCACCGATAAGGAAGTACCCACCATTTCCTTCCTGAGTTTTTCCCAGTGGGGGAGGGTCCTAGCTCAAAAGTGGCCAAAATGAAATGCGCTGACATGCTTGCAATACCACCCCGGGCCGATGGGGGTGGACTCAGAAGAAGAATTAGCCAATGCTAACATATAGCATTGGCAGACCTCTCAAAAACGTCTTTACAGGATGGACCAAAAGGTTGGCTCTTGGCCCAAAGCTCCGTTCCACATGTGTGTCAATGCTGAGGGGGGTGGATTTTTTTGGTCCACTCTAGTTTACTCGCTGTGAATTCTTGAAGTCTGTCGTTCAAATGAATGGAGCTGCGCCGGCTGACGCATGCGCAGATGCGTTTTTTCACAATTTTCTTGTGGGCGGGACCACTCGCGGCCATCTTGGATTGCTCCAGTAGAGCATATTTTTGGGACCGTTAGTTAGAACGGCGGAGATAGGCGTGACTCTGTCCGTTAATATATACAGTCTATGGTTTTTCCCCAACGCAGAGCAGTACGACATATTGACTAAACTCAATAAATTCATACTTAAATAAATAGAAATACATGAATAAGTACGTGCATAAAATGTAATACTTAATTCAGATCCTGATGACGTACTTTAAGCAGGTATTAACTTTTTCTTTTTCTCTGTTTTCAGGAATTATCTGAATTATGTGACGGAGGAGATGATCAATCCAGAGAGGTGACTAAATGTGCAGAAGGTTGTGTCCAGACCAGAGTGACTCTGGCTTGTCATGCATGGACGTACCTCTACAGACTTATACTAATGTGCATGTAAAGCTGGGGGACCTAACTTTGTTGCATAATATATGTTTGTCCAACAGATTCAAATCAGACCACAACATGTTCTCTTTCTTCTTATTAGAAAACCTCATAAAATATATGAGATATACTTGTAAGAAAGAGTCCTGTGAGTCACTGTTGGACGCTTTGGGGCTGAGAGCTGATTGGCTCTCAGTCAGAGTAGGAGTGAATGAGGGGGTCCTATTTTTATGATCTACAGGAAATATGTGAAAACTAGTGATTGAACTCAGCTGAGCAAGGACATAGTTAGATATAATAAAGCTGCACTTTTCATCATTTGAATATTAGGAACCTCAGCTGAAAAAGATGCCACTATTACATCCATAAAGATCACTATATCACTTATGCATTGCAAAGCGCTAACATGTCCATAGTGTTTGGTGGTGTTGACACCCTACGCCACATGTGTCAAAGTCAAGGCCCGCGGGCCAAATCCGGCCCGCAAATGCCATTGACGCACTATCACGTCAATTGCGTTTTCCGCTATTTTCATGTTCCCAGATGTCTATTATATCTAATATGTTTGGGGATAAGCTTGAGAGCATATTGAATCGAGCCAGCAGGTGGCAGCAGCGCTCTCTGAATGGTTTGAAAACAGCTAGATGCACTTGTTGTGCCTCTTTTTTCTCAGCTTTTTGGTGATTTCAGTAAAACTTCCCTCTACTCAACTGGGGATTACAAGCTAGAAACAAAATTATTTTTGATGATGAAAGTAGACAGTCTATTCTTTCAGAATCTGGTTTCGGATTTCAGATAGTCATAGTACACAATATTCTGTGGGTCTTGAAAAATCTATAAAAAGTCATCAGAAACTGCTGGCAATATGGAAGTACCTGTTCTGAAATAGGCTGGCAGTCAGTGAGTTAATAAACATTGAACCAGTCCGGCCCTCGGCTCGCAGCAAATTTGTTTTTTTGGCCCTCTGATGTATTTGACTTTGACATGCCTGTCCTACGCACTTGCATCCATTATCGGGAACACGCAAATGAGCCTATCCGTTTATTATATGACTTGGATCGTTCGCGCGCTCTAATTGGCTGATATTTTCCCATCTCGGACCGTTACCATGACAATTGGCGCGTATCAGATTTGATATCTTTCCTCTGTAAAAAGAAATAATGAGCGACGACTGGGAGCATTCTCCAGTGAATTCTATTATCCGGACGAGTTCGAAGAGCCAGAGGAAGTAATTACAGCAAAAAACGACAAAAACACAACTCCTAACAGTCAAGAAGAGATTGACAACTTTGTTACAGACCAGAAAGGTAAAAACACGATTAGGAAAACCAAGTCGGACATGAACATACTTCACAAATATCTAAAAAGCATTGGTAACGACACAGAAGAGATTGAGAACCTAACAGCGGGTGACCTCAATCATCTGATAAGCAAGTTCTTCATGTCACGATTTGACAGTTTGGTTGCATGTGTTTTTGCTAGTTGAAACCGATCGATATTTGCACAAATTAAAAATAGTCATATAATAAAACATTTATTAACCTCGCTTGCTCGGTCTGTACAGAGAAATATCAGACCGCTGCCTTTTTGTACAGTGTGCAAAAAGACCTTGTTAATAAGCCGTTAGTATATACCCGGCAGACTGCACCGCTAGAGTACGTCACATCCGGTCCTGTCCCACGTATGTCATTCGCGCCACTGCCGCGACGTCATATGAATCCCAAGAATATCTATGTTTACATTTGCCCTGATGTTTATATGGGGGACCTTAAAGTTTAAAAAAATGCTGTTGTAAAATTTGCAAGAACATTGAAACAACACCAGGTCATTATTGATATTATGCACATGGTATAAATAAAGTCTTGCATGTTTGTGACTAGCATTTCAAGTTTTACAACTACATCTAATTTGTAAAAATTCACAATAGCCGCCATACAGACATCTGGGCTCCATGTACAATCACCTCTCCAAAAAGAAAATCCCCCCAAAAAGCTCACAAGAATATATGCAGCTGAATGCATGGAGTCATGATGCATAGAATCAAATGCACTGAAATGATGTGATGTTTTACTATTATTCCCAGTCTTAAAATATAATATTGTCTTTATATTTCTACAGAAACCTGCCTCTGTCCATCATCATCTCCATGCCCATAGTGACCGTCGTGTACGTCCTGACCAACCTGGCCTATTTCACCACCATCTCCCCAGAAGTCATGGTCGAGTCTGAGGCCGTCGCTGTGGTACGTGTCCATAAGCTCTTAGGTGAACGTCAACCACAAAGAAGGAGCCAGACGTGATGTAAGAGTGGTAGTTACGAAAGATATAAAAGACAGAATTAAGCCGATGAATAGTGCTGCTGTTCACAAATATCTTCATCCTGGACCCGGAAGTGCACTATGTCCCACCACTGCACTGTGAGAGCTTGTGATTCTGGGTCCTGGGTTCAATTCCACCTTCAGACAGTGGTTTAAAAACCGGAGCAGCCGGTACATAGGAATTCATAATCTTGCCTATATTCCCTTTTTGAACATATTTATTTCTGCCCCCTCATTGTAATTATTGTCCATACTTTATATTTGAAATGATGTACTTTCAATATGCGCTTATACTTTCAAAATATAATGTAAAAATATAATTGAGAGAAGAAATGTCTAACTGTGTTTCTGCCATTGTGCTTCTGTCTGTTTACCTCCGCTGTGCAGAAACAGAATAGGAACATGTTTGTTGAGTTGCACGGAGCAGGAGTAGATAAACATAATATCTGTTTGATGGTCGCATGAATGTTTCTACAGAGCTTTGGAGAGTACCATCTGGGGGTCATGGCCTGGCTCATCCCGGTGTTTGTGGGACTGTCCTGTTTTGGAGCGGTCAATGGCTCGCTCTTCACATCTGCTCGGTTGGTATTAAACACTTTCCTCGTGATGGAAATGTTGTGGTTAAAAATATGTACATTCGTCAATTATGGATGATTTTATCACTGTGACTGTGAGTCTGACATAGTTTCACATTATAGAAGTAAATGGGTTTCTGGTGATCCACTTTTAAACATGACTCTTGAATTAATTTTAAACATGAATCTTCTAAAACATGTATTGTCAAAGTGAATATTCTCACCATCATCACAAATCTTGCATCATAACAACAATCAAGATGACGTGCTCTGAAAGTGCTGTATAGTGCTGTGAAGTGCTGTAATGTGTTGTGAAAGTTCTGTGAAGTGCTTTAATGTGTTGTGAAAGTGCTGTAAAGTGCTGTAATGTGTTGTGAAAGTGATGTAAAGTGCTGTAATATGTTGTGAAAGTGCTGTGAAGTGCTGTAATGTGTTGTGAAAGTGCTGTAATATGTTGTGAAAGTGCTGTAATGTGTTGTGAAAGTGCTGTGAAGTGCTGTAATATGTTGTGAAAGTGCTGTGAAGTGCTGTAAAGTGCTGCAATATGTCGTGAAAGTGATGTAAAGTGCTGTAATGTTTTGTGAAAGTGCTGTAAAGTGCTGTAATATGTTGTGAAAGTGCTGTGAAGCGCTGTAATGTTTTGTGAAAGTGATTGTAAAGTGCTGTAATGTTTTGTGAAAGTGCTGCAATATGTTGTGAAAGTGCTGTGAAGTGCTGTAATGTGTTGTGAAAGTGCTGTAATATGTTGTGAAAGTGCTGTAATGTGTTGTGAAAGTGATGTAAAGTGCTGTAATATGTTGTGAAAGTGCTGTGAAAGTGCTGTGAAGTGCTGTAAAGTGCTGTGAAGTGCTGTAATATGTTGTGAAAGTGCTGTGAAGTGCTGTAAAGTGCTGCAATATGTCGTGAAAGTGATGTAAAGTGCTGTAATGTTTTGTGAAAGTGCTGTAAAGTGCTGTAATATGTTGTGAAAGTGCTGTGAAGCGCTGTAATGTTTTGTGAAAGTGATTGTAAAGTGCTGTAATGTTTTGTGAAAGTGCTGCAATATGTTGTGAAAGGGCTGTAAAGTACATGTCTCTGTGTTTCAGCTTGTTCTACGCTGGAGCCAGAGAAGGCCAGCTCCCTGCTGCTCTGGGCCTGGTCCACACAGACCTCTTCACACCAGTGCCCTCCCTCATCTTCACAGTAAGAGCCTTTCTCACACTGCAGCTGATAAAAACAAACAGTCTGGTCATGTGATAGAGATCACTCTTTAGAAAATGTTGAGTACATTAATATAATTTAGAAGTAGTTACCATACATTGTTTCCGACCACCACCCAGTCTCCTGGCGTATTGTGAAAACAGCCTGACACTCAACACTCCATACAACATACCTTCTGTGGATATAACTTAAATACTTTCTGAGATATTTCTGCTTTGGGCCGATGCTAGACTGTGGTCGTCAGTATTATTGTTTGCATTAATACTTGAGTCCTCATGTCACCCTTAGCAGAACAGCCACAGTCATAAAGACCCATTCACACACATTTGAAAGTCACACTCACTTCTGATTTTATTCCAACAGAAAACAAAGTTAATCAATTTTGCAGTAGGTAAAATGACTTTATAAAAAGGCCTTATGTTGTCTGAATTTTCTTTACAAATTCTCAAATATGTAGTTTTTCTGTTGGTAAAAAATATTTACCATTAAAGAAAGAAAAAATGGCATCGGATGCTCTCGTGCAGTGACTCGCTGCCACACGTCTCAACGGCCTCTTCTAACTATTAAAAACCAAGTTACAGAAAGTGCACATTTATTCTCACAGCAGCAGAGTTGGAGTAGCCTCGGGAGCAGGACATGTCACATGGTGGAGAAGCCGCTTGGTTCGGAGCATTTTCTCTGCTCTTGTCCAAACTAAAATGCTGAATGGTTCATTAGCATTTTTCAAAAAGTTAGCATTCCGCCAGTGGATTGTCACCTGATCTACTTGGTTTGAACCATGAATCTCTCCTTTCCAGTCTGCACCAGTGCAAAATCATGAACACTGTACTGCAGCAACATCTCAGGTAGAAAAAAAGCAAGAAAAAGATTGAGTGCGGGGCAAGGGCAGCGCCCACATGTGCTCAAAGTCACAAAGTGGGTTAGTCCAGCTTTAATATTAATTTGCATAAATAAGTAAGTGCCAATAGAAAATAAATGTTTGAAAGGCTGACAATTTGCTATTGAACAAGTAGTTTTTTGAAGAACCAGATCTGTTTTAGTGCCACAAAACATTCGCTATTAATTCCAACGCATCTATTTTGACGTCTCGTTTTTCTGTTGTAGGCTTTTATTTGCTGTTGTAATTTTGGATTGTGTTCAACTGCATAGATATTCTGAACCATCTACGACAAATGAAATGACAAATGTGTGTGTTGTGCGGTTCCAGTGCATTCTGTCCATGATGTACACCATCTCTCAGGACATCTTCTCGGTCATAAACCTCTTCAGCTTCTTCACGTGGCTGTGTGTGGGGGCCGCCATCGCCGGAATGCTGTGGCTGCGATTCACCAAACCGGACATCAGGCGGCCCATCAAGGTACAGACCACACTCAGTAACAGAGATCGAAATCAGGAGTGTGACATCACCATAGTGTTAGCCTTAATGCAGGAGAGGCCGGTTTGATCATTAGATAGCTGGAGCCAATTTTCTGATATGGGCATTTTGCACCGTAACAGGGGTAGACACGTTACTTAGACGGTAGCTATGGCAACCTGGAGTTTTAGAGGCATCTGATTAATAAATTCTTAATGGCTCATATCTGGATTTTCTGAATACAACGTCAATTTATAAATAACAGAATCATAAAGAGCGCTAATCCGCAGATTTGTAATGGTTACCTGGGCTAGAGGAGTTTGTTTTCCAATGTCATTCAATCTAAACCAGAGTGAGTTGGAACAAATCTTTGTCCATGACCACTTTTACAATCTAAAAAACATTGCCAGGATCAAAAACATAGTGTCTAAAGCAGACTTGGAGATTCTTATCCATGCATTTGTCTCCAGTAGGTTAGACTACTGCAATGGCCTGCTCACAGGTCTGTCCAAACAGGCTGTAAAACAGCTGCAGTACATTCAAAATGCAGCAGCTCGAGTCCTGACTAGAACCAGGAAGTACGACCACATTAGTCCAGTTCTCAGGTCTCTGCACTGGCTTCCTGTGGCTCAGAGAATAGACTTTAAAACAGCTCTGCTTGTGTACAAGTCTCTCCATGGCCTCGCACCAAAATATATTAGTGACATGTTAGTCCCATATGAACCAGCCCGGACTCTGAGGAGCACAGGGACTGGACTCCTGTTAGTGCCCAGAGTCAGAACTAAACATGGGGAGGCTGCTTTTCAGATTCATGCTGCTAAAATCTGGAACAATCTTCCTGAAGATGTGAGACAGGCCTCCTCTCTGACAATGTTTAAAATCAGGTTAAAAACAGTTCTGTTTAGCTGTGCATACAACTGAAGGATTTTATGTTTTTATCTTTTTTTCAATGTACTGTGATTATTTATGTTATGTGATTTTTTAATGCTATCTTGTTTTGTTCAGCACTTTGAATTGCCTTGTGTATGAATTGTGCTAAATTGCCTTGCTTATTAGTATATGTATGGTAACTATATTAAAGAACACAGACAGCATCAATGCAAAACAGTCTTTTTTCAGCGTTTAACCATGTTACAACAGCAGAGCTATGAACTCGAATCACAATATACAGGTAAAAAGTATGAAATTGGTGCCATTTATTGCACAGTGTGGCACAGTGGCAGAATGATTAGCACTTTCACTTCTCAGCAAGAAGCTCCTGGGTTAGAATCTTGTTTGGATCCACCCATTTCTGTGTGGAGTTTGCATCTTCTCCCTGTATCTGCACAGATTTACAAAACTCCCCTCTCTCTGGAGCCTGGTCACCTGGAAAAGAGATTTTCCAGGTGGCTAAATAAAGTTGAAATGTGTTGACACTTTAATAGACTAATTTGATAATCTTAACTTAATAAAAGTCTTTTCCTCTTGAGGTACAGTTTCAAATGAATATAATTACTGTGGCAATAAAAGCTTATTGTACATTTTCTTTTATCTTAAAGACAATTCAAACCACCTAATAAACTCCACATATACTATTCTTGGGTTTCATTAAACTGGCCTGTAGGGGGCGAATGAGCAGCGGTGGGACAACTCAGTTTTGCTCCCATTGAAAACATATAAATCTTGTCTGTTTTGGAGTCAAAAGGCTCTCATCCTGTGCAGTTTACGGTTGTTGTAACAGTCTTAATCGGGGAACCTCATTTCTAAGGGAGTACTAAAACTATTTCTCAAAAGAGTCTTGATATCGGGCATTTTTGGAAAAAAAAACACAGAAGAAATTGCTGCGTTTCATTTGGGGTGGCCTGCAGGGGGCGCTTATCTGGGAAAGCCTTAATCCACCTCCCGCCTCATTCGAGTGATTTTTCAAAGTGTACTCCTTTATATGAGACCACAGTTGGAACACGGAAGAAACTCTTGTCTTTCTCTGTATTTGCGCGGTTGCTACAAGCGTACACCGCAGAAAAAGACAGCGCTTTCTTCTTCTACTATATCCCCATGTATAAACCCGGCAGACTGCACCGCCAGGATACGTCACATCCTGTACTACGTTTGTTATTCGCGCCACTGCCCTGACGTCATATGAAACCCAAGAATTGGGTCTCTGTAACATCTTTGGATAAGCTTTTTCAGATAAAAAAGCGAAAGAGAGAGACGACCACCCTCACTCAGCCAATCAGGACCCCCCCTCGCTCAATCAGCATTTATACTTTTACACAACTCTTTCTGTTCTGGACAAAATAAACAGTTAGGCTACAAGATAGACTTTTCTTTTTTACATATTACATTACACACATTGTCAATAACATCTGGTTTTCATTTGGTTATGAAAATAACATGTTGTACTATTTTGAACTGCATTGATTATCCCTGACAGAGCAAGAGAAAAACACATTTCTGCAGGTGTAGAAGAGGTTAGCAGGGATTGGAGAAGTTTGTGCTGCTTTATTATTGCTTACAGTGGTGTCACACTGTGTCCATGAAGCACTGCCTCCTCTTCGCCTCAAACAAAGGCTGTTCTGTCTCTGATCATGAGAATGTCTGAGCACAGCCTTTCATCTCTCAGTCTGTGTTTCTGTCCATTTGTTTTTAAAGGACCCACTTACACCTCACCACACTCCACAAAGCCTGACTGTGTGTCCTTACTCACATCACAGAAGTCACTGAGATTTTTTTTTGTAACAGCAATTTGAGCATTTGTTAGTATTGTAATTATGTCATATGTTTGTTTTTATCGGTATCAAATAAAAGGCCAAAAGCTAAACCAACATTGCTTAATTTAACATAGAACCAGAAATATACCAGGGCTAGGCTATCACTAACCAGCTTTACACCAAGAAGAATCCATGTCATCATCACATCGCTTTTGGAATAAACCGTTCCCCCATCCCTTCTTTCTAAATGCCCTGTTTTAAAACTTGTATTGCTAAAACACATCCTTAGACTATGACAATAAGATAAGATAAACCGCAGCTGGAGGATTTTACCTATTGTACATGTTTTTACTGGTAGGCGAAACCGGAGCACCCGGAGGAAACCTACGCAAGACAGGGGAAAACATGCAGACCCTGTTACGACGGGGATTCGAACCCAGGACCTTCTTGCTGAGAAGCGAGAACATGTATTATTTAAGATAATAGATAAGATAATACAATAATAATGTTTTGTTTTTTGTAGTGCTTTTTTTGGGCCCTCAAAAATGCTTCACGAGGCACTCACTCACTCTTTCACTCACAAAATAAATATATTCAATTGTTGGAGATACTGTATGTTTGACATTCTACACCAGGAGTGTCCAAACTTTTAACTATGAGGGCCAATTTAGACTTGTCCAGGGGCCGACAACACTGATTGTAAAACTATTTTGACTAGAATTGTTCTATTTTGAGACTGTAAGAGCTGAGGTTAGTTGAATAGCCATAATGAAAAACTAATGTCAGTGCACCAATGCCTGGGCTTTACATTGAGGTATACCTTGCCTGTATTGGAGAACTCTATGAATTTATGTTTATAATCTCAACGAAATTTTGGGGTAGTAAGGCATTGGGCTACATAGAATGACACAGCGGGCCGCAATTGGCGAGTTTGGACATGCCTGTTCTACACCATTCTGTTGTAAAAGTCCATAAAGTCCAGAAATTCTGCTTGTTCCAGATTTACCTGTTCATCCCGGTGACCTTCGTGCTGAGCTGTGTCTTCATGATCGTGGTGTCGTTCTGGGCGGCTCCCTTCGAGTGTCTGTTAGGCAGTGGGATCATCCTCACGGGGGTGCCGGCCTACCTGCTGGGGTACAAGTGGAAGAAGCCTCACATGGTGCGCAAGATGCTGGGTGAGTACAGGGCGCGCTGTCGGAGCTGGAGCTCAAGGGAAGAGGGAGGTCACGGTTTTAAATACTGGAACACTGTTAACCCTAACTCACAAAATGTTTGTATCAATTCCTTTGTAGAAATATATAAGAATACTCTACTGCATGAGTAAAATAGTGCTTTGATATATGATTGTCTTCAATATTGTGTTTTATTTCATGCATTATTAGTATTATTGTTTAATATGTCATTATTATTTTTACTTCAAACTGGGGAACTCACATTTCACGCACAAAAAACAGCAAAATAATTAGGATACAAGATAAACACGTAACTTTCTGGAGAATCATCTGCGTGATTCCACAAAATGTAAAAATTTCAGACCATATGGAGAAATCTGTATATTTAATGCCATTCTGTGGAAGATTACAGCCAAAGGAACAATGTCTCCATGGAAACAAGCTTTTATTTAAAAAAAACCCTCAGAATATGGGTATAAAATAAATAAGTAGAACTACAAACAAGATGGGAATGTTGTCTTTGTATCTGGATGCCTGTTGGAGAGCGGGCCGTGGCTCCAGTGTGAACCTAATATTCTACAAGAGCCGTTTCCCTCGCTGCGAGCGCCGGACACTGTGAGCTTTGGACCCGCGTCATGTTTTTGTTTTGGAAACGGAGACGAATGGATTTATCTGAAAAGGTGTTTCAATTTCACCTGAGGTTTTCCATCTGGAAAGGCTATTATCGTCCAAACCAGGGAGAGTAGTATGTGTATAGTTGTCTTCACCTTGATAGAAATCATCATTTGTTTTGCCATATTTTGGAGATCATGAATGCTGAAAAATAGTAAGATTCATTGTTAAGGCCATTTACTCCCACTGGGTTTTTGAGTTGCCCCTCACCCCCCGCAGCAGGGTCTAAGGACAGTGATATGAACGGTTATCAACATTTATGGACAGTGGTCATCTCGCTCCCTAGGGATCAATGGCTCCAACGTGTTTACAATTATTCCGTTTCTTGTGTGCTCACAGTTTGACCCTATACATTTTTTTTCAGTCCTCTGAGACGACTGGTGTTGTTAGGGCTATGGCAAAATACATTCAAAGACACATTTAATTGTCATTTAATTGTTTTATATTTACAAATAATGACAACAGAAACTGCCTAAATGACTCTGATTAGAAGTTTCCTCACTGCAAAAAAGACGTTTGAATTTTGTCTTAAAACCAGTCTATACCAGTCTCCCTCTGGTCTCCCTCTGGTCTCTCTCTGGTCTCTCTGGCCTCTCTTGTCTCTCTCTTGTCTCCCTCTTGTCTCCCTTTAGTCTCTCTCTAGTCTCTCTCTCTGGTGTCATAGTCTCTCTCTGGGATCCTCTGATGGTAAAGCTGCCCATTCTTGTTAGCAAAAAGCCTCCAGGTCCAGTAAATTCCTGGGCAACCGTGCATGAAGTGGGCCAGTCTGACCTCTCCATAGATCCTCAATTATGTCATACTTTGAAACTTGAAAACACGTTCCAACGATGAATGGAAATAGAAGTTTATGTGTTACCATTAAGGATCTCTAAAAAATGACCAAAACAAAAATTTTACATTTCTATTTATTAGCTTTGAATCTGTATAAATCTGTTTCGGTGAGAAACAGAGATAATCCACCCCACCTCACACCTGATTACAGTATTAGTCGTAGCTGTTGTGTCAAACCTTTATAACTAATTCCATCATTTTCTTGCACTTTTTTCCGCAGAAATCTTCACCACGTTCTGTCAGAAGGTCTTCATGGCGGTGCCTGAGGAGCAGTGACGCAGGGGGGGAAAAAAACGCTTTCCTCTATTTCGTTATTTTGAGTCAGCTCTCAAATATTACATTCACATCAACTGGCAGTTTCATTTTACCTCCTACTAACACTGCAGACCAGCTTTAAACATTTATTTTTTGATATATTTGATACTTTTTCAACCAGGTCTCAAGTGGTTTCATGAATGTATGCAGTACTGTTGTATAAGCTCTGAAAATCACCACTCTAATCAGCCATTTCTTACTCATTCAAACTATTTTAAACTATTTTAGTGGATTATTTTAATGCCCATAGTTTTCCTGTAAGATATGGGACTGATTTATGATGTACTTTTAATATATAAACAATTCCAGCACTTACTATAATGTGGTACATGACAGGTTTTACGATTTTCCCTTATATTGATACAAAATCCCATTGTCTTCTCACGGTCTTGCGCAGTAGGTGTTTTACTTCTGTATTAACAGGTGTGGTCTTGAAAACCTGTGAATTTTAAAAGAAAATAAGTTCAGGATGACAATTGACACTGAAAGCTGTAGGTTCCCTGACACCTGGGGCAGAGCCGTTTTGGTTAACACTGAGGTCCATGGGGTTAGGGTTATGGTTGCAGCCCATGTGGATTTGGGTTACAGTGCCGTGGGTGGCCCCTTGTCCATGTGGAGACGGGTTTAAGCAAAAAAAATCCCCTCTCCAGATCATATAACACATCCATGAGTAACACCTGTTGTAAATATAAGCTATAGTTTTGCACCAATCAGGAAGCAGTTCATGAAGGAAAGTAACAAGAATCTTTCATGACATCACAAGACTACAGGGGTGTCCAAACTTGTTAGTAAGAGGGCCAACACAGGCCGTCCTGCGCTTTAAAATTAGGTACGACATGTGTATTTGGTTCACATTTGTCAAAGCTGAAGTTGGCTGAATGATACATGGTTACTGACCTAAGACATTAGAGTCATACAATCAGAAACAAACAATAAAAATTGGATTCCAGAGTTCCAGTGCTTCACAACGAGAAGCAAGGGATTTATGCTCTGCCACACGTCTACAGTATGTTGGCAGAGCTGAAGTTGGCACTGTGACGCAATTTACAGAACCTTTTTGCTGACATTTATAATACAAAAACAGATATGGGTGTGTCACGATTATTATCTCTCCATTATTATCCAGTATGTTTACAAAAGTGTTTGCTGGTAACAATTCTGAAAACTCTTTGGACTTGTGTGCTGTTTTTATGACATAATCGACAGCTGAACAATAGCAGCACCAGGCCAAGGAGACAAGGAAAGATTTTGGATGCGTCCTAGGAATCCCTAGTGCGATTTCAAACAGGAAGTCGAATTTAAAAACATAATAACATTGTGACTTATCTAGCAAAAGCACAAAAGCACAAACCTGTCATGCACATTCATTATAATGCAAATGTTTTTGTTATTGTGAAGTGAACATGTGAAAGTTATAAACAGGGTCACGACCACACAACAACTTAGCACTTATTATGTTAATTTATAGACTACTAATAATGTATATTTCAGCTTCATTTATTCGTCCACTTTTGTATGTTTTTGTCGTATTGTGGAAGCAGCACTGCCTTAACGCACAAGATGAAGTCGGCCCTTGTATTGCTTTTCAGTCCATTCCCGACGACGTGTGACGACAGAATCACTCGCGGAAACACGGACTTTGTAAAGATGTCATTATAGTGTTTGTGTTTTGTATTGTTGATATTAAGCCAGTTGTTCCGGTGGTCCTTTTGCTCTTGTTCTTTTGACCCCAGTGAATGTTGCAGGGCTGTGTTTACACCCAGTCACCAGTAGAGGGAGGAGGGAGCAGCTAAATCACAAACATTTCCTGATTTGTAGTAAAATAATCAATCCACAAAACAAGATATATCTAGTTATAAAAAGGGAACATGAGGACGGACCGGAAATGTACACAGGACGTGGCTTCATAGACCGTATTAGGAGTGACCGAGTTCTGACGTCAACACAGTGTTAGCCTTGTGTGGCCGATTTGATAAT